>OW052241.1:108042073-109292073 GCA_932526585.2 Philonthus cognatus
AAGAATTGACTAACTTTTATCGATGTATATATTTTTAGAATCCGGTAAAAAGTTGTCAACGAGTTATCTGTTTAAAATCGAGGGGAAATCGAACATGAATAGTAAAGCTACCGAAGTGCCTTTCAAATCCAACAGTTTGAATTCGAATTATTCGTATGTGTTGAAAAAAGGAAAGCATTACGTAATTTGGTGTGGGTATACATCGACTGGAGATCAAAGAGAAATGGCGAAGAACTTTATAGGCAAAGATTTTGAAATCGTGCTGGAAGGTAATAATGTAATAATTTAAATTTTTGAAAAATAGAACAATAGAATAAGTCGTGAGCCAATGAGCTATAGCCATAGCGTTATATGCCAGTTGTACCAGTTGCACAAAAAAAGTGTAATTAAGTTTTAATGTTTAACCCATTAAGCGCCATTTGTGCATAAACGCAACATTAATAATATTTTATTAATTAAATTACAAAATAAGTTAATTTGAGATATTATATTATTTGACCTGATAATTTCTTGAATTAATATCTCATCTGGCACTTGGTGAAACATATTAGAATATGTAAAGTTATTTAAATTAAAAACACTTGGTATTGTTTCACAAATTAATTTGTGAAACAATACCAAGTGTTTTTTTATTTAAATAACTTTACATATTATTTGACCTGACTTAATAATGTATGAAGAACAATGTAAATATTTTGTTATTTAAATATTTTGATTGATACTGATTTAAAAGAAAAATGTGTTTAGTGTATTTCTAACTTCACAATATTTCAATGTTTTATACGCGTGGCGCATGAAGTAAAATTTCTAGTTTAGAAAAGCCTGAAAATTTGGTTTGGCCGCTCCGCTTCGCGGAGCGACCAACCCAAATTTTTAGGCTTTTCTAAACTCGAAATTTTACTTCATGCTTAGTCTGGGAGTGGAAACACTCCTTCGAAACTTCATATTGCACGTTTTTGTATAAAACTGACTAATGCCTGAACATTTACAGCGTATACATTATGTACATTTTAAAGAAAAATGTCCAGTATATAATACAATAGATCATTTATAGAAATCATAAAGATTTTACCTTTACCTTTAGAGTTACCTCTATAATTGCCGGCCGTTAATGGGTTAATGTCATTTGAACTTATTTTACCTTTTTCAACTGGAATTCAGTTTACCTACACTGCAATTTTTTTAATTGTTATGCATATTTAATGGTATGGTACGTATATTTTGCGATAAAAGAAAGACAGGAAAGTTGTTTTTAAAGTGATGGGACTTACCGTTTGCTCAAAATTTGTTATCATTTTGACAAGAGTAGTTTGTTGTTAGGCGCTTGTTTTTGTCATAATTATTGCAAGTACGCGATTATTCCGTCAGGTGGCGCAGGAGGGTAATTTTAAATATTTTTCTCAAAAATAGAGTAAAAGTTGCTACCTAAGTGCCAGAGGTAAGACGAAAAACGGATTATAATCACCTAATATAATTCGAATTACGAATACTCGTACAAAGAAAAATATCGTTGGAACTAAAGAGTAGCATTTGAATTTAAATCCGTGATTCGAAAAAATGAATCCAAATTCTTTTTATTTTTTTCAGCAACTATGAAGATTTTTAATATCGCTACCAAATAAAAAAAAGACCTTTATTGGCATAATAATACATCTACACTAATCGTGACCCCCTCTCTTCCTCCTGCTTTCCCTCTCTTCGCCCAACTTCTCCAGCGTCTTTACCCCGGCTCCATCCTCTCTCATCCATTCCGTCACTCTTCCATTCCCTCTTACTACCAGGAATGGTTGGTTGGTTTACCTCCTCGCATTCCTCCGCCAAATGACTCCACATATCCTTCACCCGCTCACACATTACACACTTCCCATACTCTTCCCCCATCCACACCTTCCTTCCTCTCTCCGTTGAACCACACCTCGGCCTCGCCAGCACCACCCTTTTCTCCCTACTCCATCCCCCCTCTACTAAATACCTCGGCATTCTCCCATGTACCTGCCACCTCTCGTACCTATCGTTGTATTCACTCCTCTCTATACACCTCTGTCTTTCCTGTGCTTCCACCTCTTTCTCCTTCACCCACGCATCCACATTCACCCCATTCCCCAGCCATTCCATCACCTTCGTCTCCAACAAAGCCACCCTTTCATATATTCTCCTTTTCTCTCTCCTCCATCTAACCTCTCTCCCATTCACGCACGTCACCCATACCGCCTTCACCAACATCTCTTTTTCCAGATCCCATAACTTCATTTCGTACCTAGCCATTCTCACCATTTCCTCACACTCTAGTTTCTCTATTCGTCTCCTAAAGCACTATGTATCCGTTTGTTGACCTTTCTACCCCCAACATACGCTTCAGGAAACACAACTGCTCCCTCTCCATACACTCATATCCTCTCGTCCCACACACTTCTTCTACCCCATACATTAACACTAACCTCACACACGCATCCCATACTTTACACACCACTCTTACATTGTGCCCCATCCACTTCCCCCACTTTTCCCACGTCTTTCTAGCCTTCCCGTGCACCTACCTCACATGTTCCTCGTACCCTCCTGTCCCTTTGAACATAAACCCTAAATACTTGCATTTTTTAACCCTCTCAATCACCTCCCCCTTCTACTTCAATTCCTTCAAACCTCCCCTCCCTTTATTTCTGAATCTCATCCATTTCGTTTTTCTTACGTTAACTCTCAACCTCCTCTTATTCATAAACCTCTCCGCCCTTTTCAGCATATCCTTCATCCCTTCCCACTCTTTTGCCGCCAGCACCATATCATCCGCATATGCCAACATCCACACCTTACTTCTACCGTCTCGTTCCCGCATTCCTTCAAATCCTCGCTCACTCTTTCTACCGCCTGCAGCTTCTTCCTCTCACATATACCATCATATCTTTTCCTTGCCGACACCACTTTTGTCTTTTCTCCTCCATTTCTTACGCATTTTCCCACTGCCTTCCTCAACTCCCTTTTCGCCTGCCTACACTCCTTATCGAACCACGTACTCCTACCTTTTCTCTCTCCCTTCTTTTTCCTTCCACATCCCACTATCATCTCCTCCATTGTATTGACCTATTCCCATTGAATCCTTGCTAGCCTCTTCCTCATATCTTCCATCGCATTTACCCCACACTCAAGGTATTCGTTTTCTTGCCCCTTCTCCACTTCTCTTCCCTTCTCCATCCACATCTCTACAGTTAACGGTAGGTGGTCAGATCCTAACACCTCTTCCACCTCCATTCCTCTTATCTCTCCTCTTTCTATTCCATTGACCCCCAAATAGTCAGTTTACGTTTTTTCCCTCCCAATCGCCCTCCGTGCATCCATTCAAAATCTCCCATCCCTCCTCCATCACCCATTCCTTCATCTTCTTGCCCTACCCATTTATACATTTATCCTGTGAACTCCTCTTTACAACCGAACCGTAATCTCCAGTTTCTCCTCCTGCTTCCCCTATTCTGAAATTGAAATTCCCTCCACCATTCATTTTCTCTTTCGCCTGCTCTCTTATCTATTTTTCTTCTTATGTCCCCCTAATTTTTGTTGTACACCACCCGATATCCTCCCTGCTGGTATTTCACCCACACTAACCCTTTGCACCCCTCCATCATCTCCCTCTTACCTCCTTTCCCATCCTCTCACCATCCAACAATCATTCCCCCATTGGCCCTCTCTCTCCTCGCACATTTTACTGCCTCTTTCATCTCCTATCTAAACCCCCTCGGTAACCATCCTTTCTCTTCTCCCCATTCCTTCTTCACCATCCAAGTCTCTACTATCCCTACTATGTCCTTTCCGATTACCCATTTCTCAAAGTCTTTCTTCCACTTGTACTCCTATCCTTTAGATTTTATTCCCGCTACATTCCGAAACCCTATCGTTATCGCCCCTTCTTTCCACAATCTCCCACATTTGCTTCCTAGTCCCCTGCTTCTCTCACAGCCCTTTTGCCTCTTCCTTCCCTCATTCGTCCCTTCCTTTTGTCCCACCTCCGCATTTTTTTCAAATCCCTGCTCCATCATCCTATTCTCACCCTCCTCCCCCCTACTACCTCCTTCCTTCTTACTTTTTTGACTCCTCCTTCCTCTCTATTTCCGCCTTCTCCTTATTCCATCTCCACTATTTCCCATTAACTATAACTTTCTGATACTCCATCCTCGCCAATTCCCTCTCCCGTCTAGCTATCCTCCTTATGCATTTCTGCACCCTCCTCTCCTCCTTCAATAGATCATCATCTATGAAAACTCTTTCTTGTGCATTTTTTAGCCTGCTTTTATTCTTCATCACCTTAACTTTGTCTTCTAGCTTCCCGAGTCTCACCACTACCAACTTTCCAACCCTATCCACAACATGGCTCTCCTGTACTTCCGCCTCTACTTCCAGCGTCTCCTTCAGAAATCCCGCCACTTTTCTCTTCTCCTGGAAAGCCTTTCCTCTGATCACTGTTTTTTTTTTCTCCTCTCCTGTCTCTTCCTCTTCTCCGCCTGACCCTTCAGCTCTACTATCCTTTGCTTTAAGTGCTCTCTTTCCTTCCTCTATGTTTCTTTCATTACCCTCATCTCCTCTTTCCACATCTTGCTTGCTTCCCTCATCTCCTCCTTCCAAATCTTTCTCTCCTACCTTATCTCTCCTTTAATTAACTCCAGTATCTCCCTCCAATTCCCGTTGCATCCTTTATTCTCTCATTTTTTTCCTTCCTGGCTCTCCTTCCTTCTCAAATGACATGTCTGCCTCCTTCCTCTTATCCGCCCCCCCTTCCCCCCCGACGCCTCTTGTCGTTGCGGCAACCTTTATAACCCGTTCCTCTATCAAACATCTCCTTCCTTCTAGCCTCTTCCTCCTGTTTTTCCCATTTCTTCACCTCCTTTCTATCCTTCTGTTTTTTGTATCCGGCCATGTTATATCGTTACAACTGATAATATCGCTACCAATTTTTATAATAATAAATATCACCTTTACTTCAAATAATGTTAAACTAAATTTACTTATTCGATAATAAATCACTTCCAATTATGGATTATAGATTTTTAAAAAATAAATTTTCAGTAATTTGTTGTTTTCCTAGAAGCAATCTGATGCTTCCAACGAATGTTTCCACACCTAGATTAAGCACGAAGTAAAATTTCAAGTTTAGAAAGGCCTGAAAATTCGGATTTGGGCGCAAAGAGTTCACCCAAATCCAAATTTAATGTTGGGCATACACCATTAGGTCACTAAATGTTGACTTACTTTCAAGAAAATTAAAATATTGAGCTTAAGTTGTTAAGCCAAATGACTAAGACTTAAAGTTTTCGATATAAACTTGTTCTAATATTATTATTTATTGTAGGTAAGGAATCAAACGAATTCTGGGATATGTTGGGAGGAAAAATATTAATCTCCTCACAGAAAGAATACTTTCCAAATTTACAAAGACCCGCAAGACTGTTCCAATGTTCTTTGGATCACAAATTTAACGGTACGCTTTAAACATTCACATAAACCATCCACATTTACATATCATAACACACATATTCAATTCAGCAGAAGAAATATTCAATTTCCAACAGACTGACTTAATACCAGAAGAAATGCTATTAATGGACACGAATGAGGCGATTTTCGTTTGGATCGGAAAATTGAGCAAGAACCAATCGATGAGGTTTTGTCTTGCTTTAGCAGAGGCATACATCAGAAATGGTATAACAATAATTATTTATGTAAAAAGTTAAGCAAAAAAAAATGCGATTAATATAAAATATTTAGTTATTCAGGCAAATTGTTACTTTATTTCAATTTTAGATCCAACTGGAAAAGACCCTAATACGGCTGTTACAATAGTCAAACAGGATTTAGAACCTCCCAATTTCACAGGGTTTTTCAAACAATGGGACAGCAGTTGCTGGAAGGTATACCTTGATAATAAAGGGTGCTTTTTTTAGACGTGTGGTTTTCAAGTCGGCACTACTTTTTTCGGAGATGGTCTTTTTGACAGCTGTCACTTGATTTATGCTCAGTTTGGTTTGCCATTTCATAATGAATAGACTTACTCCTGAACAACGTTTGCAAATCGTGCAAATTTATTACCAAAATAATGGTTCGGTTCGCGGGACGCATCGCGCGCTGCGTCCAATATTCGGTCGACATAATCGCCCAGCAGAGTCGGTAATTCGAGCAACCATGGATCGGTTTCGCACCACGTTTACTCTAGTGGATAGTGCGCATCCTTAGAGACGCCGTACAGTGCGCACCGAAGACGCTATTGCTGCTGTGGAGCAGAGTATCGAAGAAGACCCGAATGAGTCTATCCGCCATCGCGCGCAACAATTTGAGCTGTGTCCATCAACTTTATGGAAGATTTTGCGGAAGGATCTTGGTTTGCGAGCTTACAAAATCCAACTCGTGCAAGCATTGAAGCCAAACGACCATCAAACGCGTCGCACGTTCGGTGAATGGGCCCAAAACGAGATGGCCACCGATCCCCATTTTCACGAGAAAATTTTGTTCAGCGATGAAGCTCACTTTTGGTTAAATGGGTATGTCAATAAGCAAAATTGTCGCTTCTGGAGTAAAGATAATCCACAAGTCATTGTTGAGACACCGTTACATCCTCAAAAAATCACTGTTTGGTGTGCTCTATGGGCAGAGGGAATCATTGGTCCATATTTCTTCAAAATTGAAGCCGGCCATAATGTTACAGTCAATGGGGAACGCTATAGAGCCATGATTAATGACTTTTTAGTGCCTTAATTGGAGGGTGTTGATGTGGACGACCTATGGTTCCAACAAGACGGCGCTACATGCCATACAGCCAACGCAACAATCACTTTGTTGCAGGAAACATTTGGTGAGCGCATTATCTCGCGTCGTGGACCTGTGGCGTGGCCTCCAAGATCGTGCGATTTAACACCGCTGGACTATTTCTTGTGGGGTTATGTGAAGTCGCTTGTGTACGCAGATAAGCCCGAGACGATTGACGCCTTGGAAGAGAATATTCAGCGCGTTATTGCTGACATACGGCCCCAATTGCTGCAAAAAGTGGTCGGAAATTGGGCCTCTCGGCTGGAATTTATTCGAGCCAGCCGCGGCGCCCACTTGCCCGAAATCATTTTTAAAACAAAATGGCAAACCCTTATCTTTATGATAAAGCTAAATTCTTGGCCATAACATTAAATTATATGCGTTTTATTTCTTCTTGAAAACCACACGTCTAAAAAAAACACCCTTTACAAAGAGTTTTTCTTTAAACTATACATATTCCAAATTTAGCTTATTTTCTTAAAATCTTTAGATATTTGTTGTTTTTTCAAAAGAGTTCAATTTGGAGTTTTAAACGAGTGTTTTCCACTCCCAGACTAAGGATAAAGTAAAATTTCGAGTTTAGAAAAGCCCCGTGAAATTTTCTGGGCTTTTCTAAACTCGAAATTTTGCTTCATGCACCTCGCATATAAAATATTGTAATATTTGAACCTCCCTTGAAATCAGTGTTTAATACGTCTGGGGCACACATTTTCACGGGGCTTTTCTAAACTTAAAATTTTACTTCATGCTTAGTCTGGGAGTGGAAAACACTCGTTTAAAGCTTAAAATTGAACTCTTTTAAAAAAGAACGGAGTCGGAAAATTTGCAGCTTATGCATGTTTACCTAAAATAAAAATTTTCTGTATATGTAATTCATAGCTCATTACTTACAGTTTAACCCATTAACGCCCAAGCAATTATAGAGTTAACTCTAAACGTTAGTTTTAGGTAAAATTCTTCACTTATGTTTCTGATTTTTATGAACGACTTATCGTATTACATACTGTGATTTTTTCTTAAATATACATAATGTATAAGCTGTAAATTTTCAGGCATTCGTCAATTGCATATAAAAACGTGCAATATGAAGTTTAGAACAAGTGTTTCCACTCCCAGACTAAGCATGAAGTAAAATTTCGAGTTTAGAAAAGCCTGAAAATTTGGTTTGGTCGCTCCGCGAAGCGGAGCGGCCAAACCAAATTTTCAGGCTTTTTTAAACTCGAAATTTTACTTCATGCGCCACGCGTATAAAATACTGAAATATTGTGAAGTTCGAAATACACTGATATATACAGAGAGTTTCATGTAACACCGAACATTTTCATCCAAAACAATTTGACACCTTTAATTTTAAAATAATGTGTAAATTGGGTTGCCTATATGACCATTACATGTTGTAGCTAATTAATCGCAATTAATGCTTCAACTTGTACATACAGGGAGTTTTCCTTTCAAGTATACATGTCCCAATTACAGCGCATATGCCGTAAATCTTTAGATACTCGTTTTTTTAAAAGAGTTCAATTTTAAACTTAAAATGAGTGTATTCCACTCCCAGACTAAGCATGAAGTAAAATTTTGAGTTTAGAAAAGCCTGAAAATTTGGTTTGGTCGCGTAGCGCGAAGCGCGGAGCGGCCAAACTAAATTTTCAGGCTTTTCTAAACTCGAAATTTTACTTCATGGGCCACCGGTACAAAACACTGACACTACGAAATTTAAAACACACCGCTATACTTTACACTGAATCAGTGTTTTGTACCGGTGGCGCATGAAGTAAAATTTCGAGTTTAGAAAAGCCTGAAAATTTGGTTTGGCCGCTCCGCGCTACGCGACCAAACCAAATTTTCAGGCTTTTCTAAACTCGAAATTTTACTTCATACTTAGCGTGGGAGTGGAAAACACTGTTTTAAAGCTTCAAATTACATTCTTTTAATAAACCGAGCGCCGGCAAATGTACAACGTATGCTTATGTATACTTAAAGGAAAAATTCTTATGTTCGGTGTTACATAAAACTCTCTGTATATATATTTTTTTGAAACTGTTAATTATCGAAATATTTAGATTTTTCTCCATACATTTTAAAGTCAGGTCAAATAATATATCAAATTAATTTATTTTGTAATTTAATTAACAAAAAATTAATAATGTTGCGAGTATGCATCAATGGCGCCTGATGGGTTAAGCAAACAGATAATAAAATTACTCTGATTTTCACACTTTTTGGCACTTATATTATTTATTTAAAGATGGCATCTCTTCATTTGACAATTAAATAAACGTTATTTTTTTTAAATAAACTAATTATTTCATAAAACATTTTTTAGGAATATAAATCTTTTGAAGATATAAGACGCAGTTTATTAGATACGGAAAACTCAAATACAGCACGAACTAATGCAAATATGTGTATTGAAGATTTCGATAGACATGATAAATACCCATTCAGCGTTTTGAAAGAATCCTCTGAAAAATTGCCCACTTCTGTAGATCCTTTATTCAAAGAGGTAATTTAGATTTAAAATAAAACAATTGTTAGTCTAGTTATATATTTTATTGTTTGTTGTTTTTAGTTACATTTAACACATGACGATTTCGTCTCGATCTTCAGCATGCAGTACAAGGAATTCGAGACGCTGCCCAGGTGGAAGCAACAGGAGATGAAGAAACGTGTCGGCTTGTTTTAATTATTTGCTTTATCATTGGATATTGTTTGTAATATGGTGTGGGTACGCCAATTACCACTTTGTATGTATTTATTCAATTTAAATAAATATTTATTACTTGATTCGTTTTTGATATCTGATACCTTTGATGTTATCTGTACTTGACACCAGGTCTGGATACAAGGTATGGGGCTGGTGGTAATTTATGATAGTAATTACCACTGGTTATTTACAGTAAGTTATGGTATATTAACCAGTTGTTTCGGTAACATTCTTTTGTGCGCATTTGCAAGAGAGATCAAATGCAAAAAAATGCTTTCCT
Organism: Philonthus cognatus; assembly: GCA_932526585.2. NCBI lineage: Eukaryota > Metazoa > Arthropoda > Insecta > Coleoptera > Staphylinidae > Philonthus > Philonthus cognatus. The sequence goes on from OW052241.1 coordinate 108,051,847, forward strand.
CTAGAAAATACAATCTAATTTAATTTACTGTTATACAGGGTGTCTCACTGAAGGGTCAATGTAACTTTTTGGCCTTAAATATCTAAGATATAAAAGTATGATTTATATAAAAGTTGTACATACTTATCAACTCTATAATTGGAAAATATGTTTATGTATACAGGGTACCCCACAATGGAGAGCCAACACAAACTTATGTTCTTTTAAATGAAACACTAGGTATATTTTTGATTTTTTATGAATTGTTTTTAATACTAATAGTTTGAGGGCCATAAGCCTGTAGTCAACAAATTCGAGTAGACTGTATATTTTTTATTTAATTACCACTGACGGGGATGAGTAGTAGATACAACGAGATAGAGGGGATTTGTTCAAATGGGAAACTCACTGTTAATCCAAATGTGGCTATTAATCCACTCCAACGCATGGGCTCCCGGAAGTGATGCACAGATACCAAAGCCGGCGGCAACAATCCAACACTACCCTATATTGTATCTCGAGGCAGTATAACTACAGCAATGTAACTACAGCAGTGTAACTATAGCAGTTTTACGATGCGGTTTCAACGACAATTGGATGAACACTCATGGCGCTTCTTCCTCTGGCATGTGAGTTTCGGGTAAAGGGTAAAAAAGGCGGACAGGCACGGTGTGATTTTAGTATGCGCATGTACCACTCATTATTCGCGACTATGCCCGTTTGAATTGGACACCGAACACTAATTAAACTGACAATAACTTTGATTGGGCTAAATTTAACCGTTTCTGAGTTATTCCGGTTTTTAGGGTTTTAGGGCAAAAACAAGCAATATTTGAACAGCTACAGAAAAATAATAAGTTGATATTTTAAAATTATCAAAGCGTTTTTTAACAATACCACGTTAACAAACGTTTTGAGACAGTGAGAGTAATATTTGTCAAAATGAAGAAATTATTCATAAACAGAGACCTAAACTTAACCCTATGAGTCCGAATGATGCAATGTTACCAGAGCTGGGATGAATCCTCGTAAAAGGGATTTGAATCACGAATCCGAATCACCTAATATGATTCGAATCCCGAATACTCGAATAAAGGATTCGTAAGAGATAAATATGATTCGAATCCTGCTTTCTCGAATCACAAATACAAATCCTTTAAGAATAAATTCGATTTTATTATTTTTTTGCAACCATTAATATATAAATATCGTTACCAGTTGTTTTAACAAAAATATTCAAAACCTAATTAATTATTAATAACACTGAACATCACTGATAACAGACTAAATATCTGATTCCCTGTTACTCTAATTAAGGATGCATTTGTGTGTTTCTGAACTTCACTTCAAATCAGTGTTTTGTACGCGTGGCGCATGAAGTAAAATTTCGAGTTTAGAAAAGCCCGAAAATTTGTCGACAAATTTTCACGGGGCTTTTCTAAACTCGAAATTTTACTTCATGCTTAGCCTGGGAGTGGAAAACACTCATATAAAGCTTTAATTTGAACTTAAAAAAAAACAAGGAATATCTAACGATTTACGAAAATAGGCTAAATTTGGAATAGTTATACTTAAAAGAAAAATTCCCTGTATCTGTTTGCTCTAGTAGTACAGGCTCCATCTGCCGGTGGCAAGATTTGAAGCTAGAACCATCTGAACCAGAAGCACTGTCTGCCAATAGCAAAAGTTGTTTCTGCTAGTAGAAATAGCGTGTTCTGCTAAAACGTAAACGTTTCTAACAGTAGTAGTAGTTATTTCAGCTAGTAGTACAATTTCTTTGTGCTACTAGCGTTCGTCCTTTCAGTAGTAGAAAGAACAACTACTATTTTGTTCCTTCTACTACGAGTAGGTCTTTCTATCACTAGTACGGACGGAACCTGTACTACAGGTTCCGTCTGCTGATGGCAAGACATCTGAAGCTAGAACCATCTGAACTAGAAGCTCCGTTAAAAGCGGTAGTTCTTTCTGCTGTAGTAATTCTTTTAGGTAGTAGCAGTTGTTTTCAAGACCGTAGCCGGGGGGAAATTTTTATAACCCCTTCCAATTTTTTGTTTCTGGCTGCGGCCTTGGTCGTTCTTTCAGCTTAATAGTAGTTTCTTATTCTACTACCACTAGTTTTTTCTGCAACTAGTAGTAGTAGTAGTACAGGCTCCGTCTACAGAACTAGAAGCTCTGTCTGCTAATAGCGGCAGTTCTTTCTGCTAGTGGATAAATCGTTTTTAACTGAAAAAAAGTAAACTTTACAGTTTGTAGTAGTGGTTCTTTCGGCTAATAGTACTTAGTAGTACCTCGTCCGCTGGTAGCAAGATATCTGAAGCTACAACCATCTGAGCTAGAAGTTATGGCTGGTAATAGTACTCCTTATTTCTGCTAGTAGAAATAGTGTTTTCCGGAAAATAGCCTACTTTCTGTAAATCTTTAGATATTCCTTGTTTTTTTTTTAAGTTCAATTCGTAGCATTAAACGAGTGTTTTCTACTCCCAGACTAAGCATGAAGTAAAATTTCGAGTTTAGAAAAGCCCCGTGAAAATTTGTCGAGGGTCGTGCAGCGACCCGAGATAAATTTTCTGGGCTTTTCTCACTCGAAATTTTACTTCATGCGCCACGCGTATAAAACAGTGATTTAACGAGAAATTTAAAAACACACAAAAGACACTTTTCATGTTAATCCTCACAATTAGATCGAATTATTTTTAACGATTCAAATCCTTTTGTACGTATTCAAATCGTTTTATAAATATTCGAATCCTTTTATAAATATTCGAATCCATTTATAAATATTTGAATCCTTTTATAAATATTCGAATCCTTTTATAAGGATTCGAATCACCCACATTTGGATTCGAATACGAATCCTCTTAAAAATACGTAACGAATCCGGATCACGAATCTAGTTGAACTAAAGTAGTCTAATGCCTCTTTTGAATCCTCTAAAAGGATTCGAATCCTGAATGATTCAAATCCTGCCCAGCTCTAAATGTTACATATTCTCGACACTATTATAAGAGGTGGGAGCGTGGACCCTAAAGAAAATAAACGTAGACAAGTTGGAATCCTTCGAGATGTGAATCTACCGTCGCATGATAAGGATATACTGGACGAACCGTGTTACCAACGAAGAAGTCATGCACAGAATGGGGAAAGAAAAAGAACTAATCAGTATGATAAAAAGACAAAAGCTTGAGTACCTGGACTGTATTATTCGAGGAGACAAATATTTAATGCATTAACTTATTATGCAATGCAAAATACAAGGGCAACGATCTGTAGGACGACGCAGAACATCATGGCTTAAGAACCTACGAGAATGGTTTGGGAAAACCAACCGAACTAATCAGAGCTGCAGCATCAAACAACCGAGTCACTATGATACTCGCTAACCTCCATTAGGAGATAGTACTAAAAAAAAAATATCCAGACAGAAGAAGAAGAAATCGCTCAATTAAATTTGTGTCTGGCCAGTTGCAGAATGGCAAATGCATCTGTTCTTGTGTTTGTTACACTTAAAATATCACAGAATTATTAGGTGGGAATCACAATGTGCAAGCATACGAGCCGAACACCAACCTCCTCCACACCGAAAAAATAACGTGATTTTTGTACTCAGTACATTCATCTCGCTCCGATTTTCTGTTTCCGTGGTTTGTGCGGCTCTCCCCCAACAGCCAGACTACGTCTTTCCTAGTATGGGACAGGACTAGGTAATAAATTTATGGATATCTGAAATGTTTTGAAAGACGAAAAAAAAACACTTTATATCAACTCTCATAAATATATTTAAATATCGCATTTTTACTGTTTTTCTTACATACTAATCTAATCCACATCCTTAAAATAAAACATACACAGCTCGATTTCACTCATCGAGAGAGCCTATACAATAAAAAAATGTTCCAATTCGCTTGTGCGCTTGTGTGTATCAGTCGGAAGAAAGTCGGAGATCGCGTCCGTTGTTCACCACGTTCTGGTTGTTCTGGTGCGGAGAGAAGATTATTGATCTTATGAACCCATCGCGGATCGAGTCGCCACTTTGGTTCATACCGAAATTGAATTCGACCCCGTTGCAATTGGTGTACGGCGGATACGTGCCGATCGAGTACCAGCCCATTTTGTTCAAGACGACGCCCACTTTATACACCTAATTAATTGTTTTAGAGATCGGTAAGTTAAAAAATTCTACAATAGCCACAGCTCAGGCAAATTGAGTATACAATGAGCGAATCTTGTCATTAAATACATGAGTAAAAATTCAAATACGTAACTTTTTATACAGAGAGTGTTATGTAACACCGAACATATTAAAATGTACTTCATGTTAATTTGCCTATGTTCGATATGTACTGGGATACATCAAAGCATTGAGTACGATGTGATTGGCTAGGATTTCTAATTGTAATATAGTCAACCCAATGTACACTCTTCACGTCAAAAATAAATTAAACTTATCAATTATTATGTCAACCACAATATGTTGTATTATGAATATTTTAGTACAACGGAATAGTTATCAACTTTTGTTATATTAATCAGTAAAATACTAGTTACTCGCTTCGGTGGTACATATACTACTAGTTAAAGAAGGTAAGAAGATATAAACGCTTTATCAGTAAACACAATTTTTCGCAACATTTCGTTGTTTAATTTAACATATTAAATACAATTTTATAAAAATGTTATCGCTTATTGTTGTTAAAATTCCAACATTACTAGTTGCTGTAGTAATGTTGGAATTTGTAGGATCTAAACTTAAATTCTTGTAGAACTTCTACGTACAAAGGATTTTTAAATATTAAATGATTTTGCAATAGTAAGGATATTATTAGACACTCTTCGACATAACAGAAATTGTTTAATTTCATCTCTTCCGATAATATCGACGGACTTCTAACTCCTCGCTTGTGAAATTTATCCAAACAAACTGTTCTAGAAGGTTCGAAATGGTTGAAACAAATGGTTGTCTGATTGAGCAGAACATTTTTCAGAAAATAAATCATGGGAATTTCTTAAGCTGTTTCTCCATGGTATAAGTTTACCAGAATAATCTTTTCCTCCTTTGTACACATTATTCATGTGTTTAACTCTCCGTTCTTGATCTACGTCTGCTTCAAGTGCTAGAACAGCAAATATCACTTGCTTGCGATAACTGACAGATTTCATTTATTTTTGAAGGGAAGAGTGTAAATTGGGTTGACTATATTACAATTAGAAATCTAGCCAATCACATCGCACTCAATGCTTTGATGCGTCCCTGTACACATCGAACATAGGAAAATTAACATTGAGTACATTTTAGTATGTTCGGTGTTACATAAAACTCTCTGTATGAGTGTAAACACTATACAAATCTTATGACAATGAGAGAGTTTAAACTAGTTCTTAATTAATCCTGATGACATTACAAGTTGATTAATTCAGATTGCGTCATTTAATAAACATTGAGGGCCCAAAAGTTGGGATTTTTTTTATAAAATAACGAAATCAAACTTTAGAAAATGTTCTAATTTTTAGGTTGTATTTTTAATAGCCAGAAATGTATTATAAATTATTATTCAATTGACTTTCAGAAATATTCAACTTTGATGATGATTTTTTAATAGAATAGTATTACCTTTTTTTGAATCATCAATTTGGCTTCTAGCACCACTGCCAGTGCAGCTTATTCATTCATTACGATATATTCAATAACAAGACACGATCATTATAAGGAGATAGATAACTTGTGCGGTCATAACTTATTTGCAATTCATTTACATCGTTACTACTCACAGCTCTGTTCCTGCACATGAAATTTAGGACTAAAAATAATTGGAAAGTGAGATATTTTTCTAAAACTTACCCTATGTTTCCGTATAAAAATAGGCCTATTAAATGATATATCAATTAACGATTTGTACGCCACTTGATTCGTAAAGTGAGTATAAGTCAGCCGACTGCCATCAGCGTCCAACAAATGAGCGTACAGTAATTCCCCATACGTGTTCTTCGACAGTTTCCGGTTGATTTCTGGTTCCATTAACACCTGCGCCGGAACTTGAATGCCATACACGCACACGTTCTTGTCACAAGTGAATGAGACAGCGCAGTCAAGGACGCTCGTGTTCATGCACTCAGTCAGCCGTATGAGCTGCCTGGTGCAGTAGAATTTTTGTACCTCCTCATTCGGTTGTTCTTCGACGGTGGGTGGTTTTCTGTGACGACCGGAAAGCGATGGTAATGGTGGGAACACAAATGAAAATGGCCCTTCCTTCAATTAAATAATTCAGTATATACAGAAAAAATGTTGATTTAAGTATACATAAGCATGTACTGTAAATTTTCCGACATTCGTTGTTTTTAAAAAGCGTTCAATTTAAAGCTTTAAACAAATGTTTTCCACTCCCAAATTAAGCATGAAGTAAAACTTCGAGTTTTTACTTCATGAGCAACACTGGTTATAAGTAGGGTTGTTATGTTTAAAACACTTTATTTTAAAACAGTGTTTTAAACATATTTTAAAACAGCCGTCGTGTTTTAAACGGTTTTGTTTTAAACATGTTTCAAATCTTAAATTTGTTTAAAGCGTTAAATTTGTTTAAAACGTTTTTTTTTATAATCCTAGATTTGCTAAATTATATTTTAAACTACTTCATTAAGATTTTTTGTTTGCATTTTTAAATTTTAACTAAATCTTTGAAGATATTTCAAATTACATTATTAAACTGTGTGTGCATAGATATGAATTTTAAATAGAGGGAATTTTTCAGGTATACGTATGCACACACTAAATTTTACGACATTCGTTAATTTTTTAAAAGATTTGAAGTTGAATCTTTAAACGAGGGTTTTCCACTCCCAGACTAAGCATGAAGTAAAATTTCGAGTTTAGAAAAGCCTGAAAATTTGGATTGGCTGCGTAGCGAAGCGAAGCGGCCAATCCAAATTAGGCTTTTCTAAACTCGAAATTTTACTTCATGCGCCACACGTATAAAACACTAAAATATAGTAAAGTTTAAAATATATGGCTTTAGCAATCTGATATGGTAGATGTGTATAAAACGTGAGGAAAATCCTGCGCTTAACAAATTGTTTAAAATAGTGATTATAGGCAACCCAATAACTTTAAAGTATATTAGGTTGCCTATAAGTGTTGATGTATGTGTGTGTTTTTCGAACTTCACTGTAAATCAGTGTTTTTAAGTGTGGCGCATGAAGTAAAATTTCGAGTTTAGAAAAGCCTAATTTGGATTGGCCGCTCCGCTTCGCTACGCGGCCAATCCAAATTCTTAGGCTTTTCTAAACTCGAAATTTTACTTCATGCTTAGTCTGGGAGTGGAAAACACTCGTTAAATGCCCCAAATTAACCGCTTTGAAATAACGAATTCCCGCACATTTAAAAAACACTGTAATTATTGGGATTGTATACTCAAAAGAAGAATGCCCTGTATGTTCTGTTTTAAACATATTTTAAACACGTTTTAAACGTGTTTTTAATTGTTAATGTTTTAAACACTGTTTCAATGAAAAAACCACGTTTTGTTAAAAAAAACTGTTTGTTTTAATTAAAATGAAAAAAAAACCTTTTTTCAGCATCCCTGGTTTTAAGTAAAGTTCAAAATATACGTCTATAGTGAACTGTTTTAATAGCATATTGTGAACTTCACAATATTTCAGTGTTTTATACGCATACGAGAGATTTATACGAGATCAATTTGAAGCTTTAAACAAATGTTTTCCTCCCCCAGATTACACATGCAGTAAAACTTGGAGTTTAGAAAAGCCTAAAAATTTGGATTGGCCACTTTGCTTCGCTACACGAACAAACCAAATTTTCAGGCTTTTCTAAACTTAAAATTTTAACGCAATCAACGTGTTAATTGTCCCACAAGTCTGCAGTAACTTAACTTTTTGTTTATCCCCGCTTCAATAGTATTAACACTTCTGCGAATATAATTTGTCACAGCTCCAACATAAACACACCCTTGCAATTTTACCGTGTAGTACAGGAAATATTCACAATCACAACAATTTTTAAGCAATTGCTTCTTTCTGCAATTACTAAACACAAACAAAAGTTACATAACCTCTTAATTCATTTGTTTCATGGTATGACTTTTAGATTATGACAGTTCTAAAATGTGTAATAAGTAAGTTCAAATAAAATCTCAGAGATCATAAATTAGAATTTTGTTTCACTTTAGTTAAACTCATGTACACAATTCGAAATTATGAATATCAACAAAACAAAAAAAATTAGATCGATTTGACAGACAGCGAATTGAATGAGGAAAAGCGCTGAAGTTAGCAAGAGAGGGAAGGGATTAAGCATGCCTAAAACTTTGGTTTGGTTGCATAGCAAAGTGGATTGGAGGGAGTGGAAAAGGTGCACATTTATTCGTATTCTCGATAAAATTTTATTTTCAAGTTAGTCACGCGGCGAGCCTGAAAATAAAATTTTAACGAGACTACGAATAAATGTGTACCTTTTCCACTCCCCCCAATCCGCTTCGCTACGCAACTAAACCAAATTTTCAGGCTTTTGTAAACTCCTAATTTTACTGCATGTGTAATCTGGGGGAGGAAAACATTTGTTTAAAGCTTCAAATTGATCTCTCTTAAAAATCAAAGAATATCTGAAGATTTACAGCACATACACTGTAACTGGGATATGTACAGAGAAAAATAAAAGAAAAACTCTCTGTATCTACTAACCAATATATGAAAACGGCCATTGGACAATATAAATAGACAATTTGCAGTATGAGCATTTTGAATTGCTCAAACCCCGATATCTACACCAACAATAATTTCTTAAATACAAGGTTCGTATCACTGTTCCGGGGCATGTGTATTTAAAACGTACAATGACCAAACATCAATCAATTTTTATGGAATGGTCGCTTAGATTTCTTTGTTTGAAACATATATTTTAACGAATAAGCAATTTTATAATGTTATTTATCTCTTGGAAAAGAGGCATTTTGAGTTGCATTTAACATTGTTTTTGACACTAGAACTTCCTATCTACACAATGTGTAATATATACTGCCTTTCAAAAAAATCAGAACACAAAGTATTTATTGGACGATTTTAATGAAATTTACAGAATTTGATCATGTAAATGAACTGCATCGATGATCAAAAAATCAATTGTTTTGGTTACTATTTAATGGTATCTTTCCTTGATTTCACCATTATGAAGAGCTGCTGATTTTTTAATGTAATTGCTTCTAATATCCAAGTAGCCTCTGAGTAGTTTGACGTTTCAGTTTGTAAAACATAAAAAGATGCCCCGTGTTCATCGGCGTGCACAATATCATCATCTAAGTGAATTTGAAAGGGGTCGCATTATTGGAATGCGAGAAGCGGGTTTTTCGGTTCGTGCTATTGCTGAAAGGGTAGGCCGTAGTGTATCGGTGATCGTACGCTGCTGGTCTAGATGGTCCGAAGCTGGGGAGAATCGACGTAGACTTGGATCAGGACGTCCAAGAAGCACCACTGAGCGTGAACATCGAGCTCTTCGTCTTACAACTTTAAGGGACAGATTTACAACGTCGCGGGAATTGGGAAATGACTGGTTGGCTCTAAATGGCCAAAGAGTATCCATGGCTACTGTTTACAGAAGAATCCGCAGTTTTGGTATAAGATCCTACCGTCCACAATTGTGTCTACCTCTTACTCCGCAGCATCGCAGAGCAAGACTTGATTGGTGCAGGGAAAGACAACATTGGACCCATGAATGGAATAACATTATCTTCAGCGATGAGTCTCGGTTCTGTTTATGGGCTCATGATGGTCGCAGAAGAGTGAGACGTCGACACGGTGAACACAGAATTTTACAATTTGCTGTTGAAAGACATACGGCTCTTACACAGGGAGTTATGGTTTGGGGGGCGATAGCATATGGTAGTCGGTCTCCTCTAGTTTTTTTAGAAGCAAGTCTAAACGCGATTCGGTATATTGACAACATTTTACGGCCAGTGAGGGCACTAACACTGGCCGTAAAATGTTGTCAATATACCGAATCGCGTTAAGACTTGCTTCTAAAAAAACTAGAAGAGACCGACTACCATATGCTATCGCCCCCCAAACCATAACTCCCTGTGTAAGAGCCGTATGTCTTTCAACAGCAAATTGAAAAATTCTGCGTTCACCACGTCGACGTCTCACTCTTCTGCGACCATCATGAGCCCATAAACAGAACCGAGACTCATCATGTAAATGGCTTGCAGAACCCCATTTGTCAGCAAGATAATGCTCGACCTCACACAGCGGCCATTACAAGACAGTTTTTTGATAGTGCCGAAATCAATTTGTTACCTTGGCCATCTCGTTCTCCAGATCTATCGCCAATAGAACATGTTTGGGATATGATAGGTGTTAGAATAAGTAACTTACAGCGCCCCGCTAACACTGTAATGGAACTTAGAGGTCAAATTATCGAAGTTTGGAATGAAATACCCCAAGTCAATATTGACAGCCTGATTTCTAGCATGCCTCGACGTGTTAATGAGTGTTTGGGAAATCGTGGAGGCCCAAACACATTATTAATTTTTATTCATTTGTTTTTTTGTTTTTAAAGTTGATTTTTTGATCATCGATACAGTTCGTTTACATTATCAAATTGTGTAAATTTTATTAAAATCGTGCAATAAATACTTGGTGTTCTGATTTTTTTGAAAGGCAGTATAGTTAAACCTTATAAAACTTTGCTTTGCACCTAGAAATTTCGAGTCGGCAAATTAAAGTTAATTTTTAGCATGCATTCTGTTGAGGAGGCTCTATTTATTTGCTACGGTATTTTTACCAAGACATTGTTCCTTTCACTTATATACAGGGTGCCTGTTTTTCCAGCGGCACTATGGGCTTATTTGAAAAGATAGAGAATCGGTTAAATGGGGACAAAATTGCATATTTTAGTGCTAACTAATAACCTGCTTTCATATTAAAAATATCTTCAATTTTTTCGATTTAATTTTAAAAAAAACTGAAATTTTTGATATTTAAAATTTGCTTATATTTCCGTTATTTTTGATCTTATTCGAAATTTATAATAACATTCTTAGAGCAACTTTTTATGACTCATCTTATGGAATAAATTATAAAACTTTAAAGCGATTCGTTTTTGTTTTTCCAGACACAACATTTGTTTTGCTGGAATATACACATGCAGTATGGAACCCACACTATATAAAGGATATAGAAGCTCTAGAAAGAGCACAGCGAAGATTCACGAAGATACCAACCACTCTAATTCACATTCCCTATGAGGAGCGAATGCAGATGTTTGGTGTGACTACTCTCAAGGAAAGACGGGATAGAGGAGACCTGATAGACATATAAGATTATGTATAAGAACTAGTACGAGGACCTCAGCCTTGACATCTACACAGCAAATACGAGTGAACTCAGAGGCCACTCCAAAAACTGAAAAAAGAAAAATTCCTCTGTCTTCCTAGGAAGAACTTTTTTTCCAACAGAGTTGTATACAGGTGGAATGCTCTGACTGAGGAAACAGTATCTGCCCCGAACAAGAATGTCTTTAAGAACAGACTAGACAAAAATCTGATGTCAATTAATAATAACCTGGTGCACTATTTCTAACACTGTGATTTATTTTAATTTCTTCGACTGTGATTTGACTTAGACTGTGATATATTATGTGATGAGTTAGTCTATTAATAAAAAAGTGAACTGTGATATATACTAAGGATTTTAACTAGTCTAGTGAAATTGGCTGTGATAAGAGTGAAAACTGAAACAAGCACAATGCAGTGGCTTCATCGGCTTCGTCGCTCGCCTCTGCTAGCAGTGATAATAATAACAATAATAATAAAACGTGTTTAAAACAGAGGCATTTTTCTTTTGAGTATACATATTCCGATAATTAGAGCATTTTTTCAAATTTGCGAAAATTCGTTGTTTAAAAGCAGTTAATTTGAAGCTATTAACGAGTGTTTTCCACTCCCAGACTAAGCATGAAGTAAAATTTCGAGTTTAGAAAAGCCTAAAAATTTGGATTGGCCGCGAAGCGAAGCGGTCAATCCAAATTAGGCTTTTCTAAACTCGAAATTTTACTTCATGCGCCACACTTACAAACACTGATTTACAGTGAAGTTCAAAAAACACACACATACAACAACGATTATAGGCAACCTAATATACGTTAGAATTATTGGGTTGTCTATAATCATTGTTTTAAACAATTTGTTCAGTGCAGAATTTGACTCACGTTTTATTCAAATCTACATATTGGATTGGTAAAGCCGTATATTTTAAACTTTCTGATATTTCAGTAATTTATACGTGTGGCGCATGAAGTAAAATTTCGAGTTTAGAAAAGCCTATTTGGATTGGCCGCTCCGCTTCGCTACGCGGCCAATCCAAATTTTCAGGCTTTTCTAAACTCGAAATTTTACTTCATGCTTAGACTGGGAGTGGAAAACCCTCGTCTAAAAATTCAAAATAAAATCTTATAAAAAAACTACGAATGCCGTAAAACTTACAGTGTATTTAAAAATCACAGTTATGCACACATATTTGATATTTTCTTGTAATAAAATGTTATGTTTAATAATGTAATTTGAAATATCGTCAACAATTTAGCTAAAATTTAAAAATGTAAACGAAAAATCTTAATGCAGTAGTACAGGGCTATTCAAAATAAAGAAACAGATTTCAAACATTAATTTCTTCCAAACTACAAAAGATGGAAGGAAACACCATTCCAATGTTCCTGGAAAGAGAAAAGTTAAAATTGTTATGCATTCAATATAAGCAGTATGTATTACACGTTCTTTGATTTTTTTTTTGGGCTCCTTTGGAAATACGAATATGCTCGACATTTTCATTCGATGTGCGTGAACGTCCCGTTCTTTTCTGTTTACAGATGCAACCATCGATGCCACTGGTAAATCTGCTTATGATGAGGGGGTTGTTTATTAAACGTGCCTTTAAACTTCAATAATGGACTCTAGTTTTGCTAATTGCATGACACAAAATGTTTTTTCTTGTTGTGTAGCCATTTTACTACAGACAATTAACATGAAAAACAACGGCCGTGGTTGGAACTTCTGCCTAAACTGCTCAAATTTTAAACTTTCGTCTGTCCAGGAACGTTGGAATTATGGTTTTACCTTTTGTAGTGTGGAAGAAATAAATGATTGAAATCTTTTATTTTGAATAACCCTGTATAAAATATAATTTAGCAAATTTGAACTAATAAAAAAAAACGATTTAAACAAATTTAACGTTTAAAACATGTTTTAAACAAATTTGATATCTAAAACATGTTTAAAACAAAATCGTTTTAAACATGGCGGCTGTTTTTAAACATGTTTAAAACACTGTTTTAAAACAAAGTGTTTTAAACATAACTACCCTGGTTTTGCCCCTTCCTGATTAAAGAATCTGCGGGCACTCATAGTAACACATATCACTCATTATAAAGGGTGTCCCAACAAGAGCGCCGGATTTAAATTTGCCGCCATTTTGTTAATACGAGTTGTACGGTGATTTTTTTTGACAGTTGTCAAGTACAGACCACGCGATTTCAGAATATGGAGAAGTATTCAAACGAACAACGTTTAATTATTGTAAAAACACATTACAAAAATGGTAAAAGTTTTGCGAAAACAATTCGCATATTACGTCAAGTTTTCGGTCGCCATTATGTACCAAAATGGCGTTTAATTACAAAATTTGAGACCAAATTTACGCTGATGGATCAGAAGACCATTGTTTGTCGTCGTCCTTGTCGGTCACTCGAAAATATAGACACAGTAAGGGAATCTGTGGCCCAGAAACCAGGAACTTCCATTCGGCATCGTAGTCAAGAATTAAACATTTCCAAAACCACTATGCAACGAATTTTGGTAAAAGATCTGCATTTGCACGCGTACAAGATTCAATTGGTGCAAGAAATCAAGCCAAGGGACCATGAGCAGCGCCGTGGATTTGCTGATTGGGTGTTGGAACATCATCAAATTAATAAGGATTTTTCAAAGAAAATCATTTTTTTAGATGAGGCACATTTTCAACTCGACGGATACGTAAATAAACAAAACTGTCGGATTTGGGGTGCTGAAAATCCTTGTGTGGTACTCGAACAGCCAATGCATCCACCGCGAGTAACGGTTTGGTGGGCATTTTGGGCTGGCGGAGTGATTGGGCCGTATTTCTTTGAAAATGCGGCTGGAAATGCGCTAACTGTTACTGGTGTGCGGTATCGGGAAATGTTAACGGAGTTTTTGTGGCCCGAATTGGATGTAATTGATGTGGAGCACATGTTTTTCCAACAAGACGGTTCGACCTGCTACACAGCACGTGAAACAATGGTGTTACTGCAGACCAAATTTCCAGGCCGTGTCATTTCTCGATTTGGCGATCAACATTGGCCACCAAGATCGTGCGATCTAACGCCGATGGACTTTTTTCTTTGGGGCTATGTGAAGCAAAAGGTGTATGCAAATAAGCCTGAAACAGTTCAACATCTTAAAGAGGAAATCTGGCGCGTTATTGATGAAATACAGCCACATTTATGCGAAAACGTTATTCAAAATTTCAACAAAAGAATAACCCTGTGCCGGAGGTTTCGTGGTGGCCATTTGCCTGATGTTGTTTTTCATGTTTAATCGGAACTATTTTTCTTTATGTTGAAACAAAAATGTTTGCTTAATTCAAAAAATAAATATGTTTTTCTTTATAATTATATCCGGCGCTCTTGTTGGGACACCCTTTAGAATAATAGACACCTAATTAAAACGCAGTTATATTCCTTTCTTCACTTTTTTAATAATAAAAGTCAAGAAAAGAATATAACTGCATTTTAATTAAGTGACCTAAAATCTTCACGTAACTCAAATAACTAAATTAATAGAATAATAGAATATAATACAATTCGATCAAATTATTATTCTGGATTATTTCAATGAAAATAATCAATTCATTCGATCATTTTCATAATCCGTAGATCACTCAAGAGATCTCTCAAATGATCACTTGAATGGTTGCTCAAATAATCCACTCATTCGCTCGCATGATCACTTCTATGTTCATTTCATATACAAATTGAATTTGTTTAAACTTTTAAGTTAGGCCATATATTTCCTCCCCAATAGATAAATTATTTATTGCCATTATTTTGTTGCGTTAGATTATCTAAATTATAATTCGAGTGATTTGGACCCGCCGTGGCCGAGCGGTTGAGCTGCTGGTTTCACCAATCGTTCACGGCGGTTTAATTCCCAGCGGGGGTGAATAATTTTTCGAACGAAAAATATTCGTCCCGGGGTCCATGGGTGTGTGTGAATGTGTTGTGACGTCCAAATATATAGTTATACAGAGAGTTTTTTGTAACACCGAACATTTTCATAACGAGAAATTTCCTTTGAAGTATCCATATGCATACGTTGAACATTTTTCGATGCTTGGTTTATTAAAAGAATTTAATTTACAACTTTAAGCGAGTATCTTCCACTCCCAGGCTAAGCATGAAGTAAAATTTCGAGTTTAGAAAAGCCTGAAAATTTGGTTTAGTCGCATAGCGCGGAGCGGCCAAACCAAATTTTCAGGCTTTTCTAAACTCAAAATTTTACTTCATGCGCCACCGGTACAAAACACTGACATATTACGAAGTTTAAAACACACCGCTAAACTTAACATTAAATCAGTGTATTGTACCGGTGGTGCATGAAGTAAAATTTCGAGTTTAGAAAAGCCTGAAAATTTGGTTTGGCCGCTCCGCGCTTCGCGCTACGCGACCAAACCAAATTTTCAGGCTTTTCTAAACTCGAAATTTTACTTCATGCTTAGCCTGGGAGTGGAAAACACTTGTTTAAAGCTTCAAATTGAATTCACTTAATAAACCAAGCGTCGGAAAATGTACAACGTATGCATATATATACTTAAAAAAAATATTCTCATTATGAATATGTTCGGATGTTCGGTGTTACATAAAACTCTCTGTATGTACTTAGTAATAAGTTAAAATAAACAAATGTATACAAATAATAAAAATTGATAATGGCTAATAGTCTCGTAACTAAAGCCAGGCAAAAGCAAAAAAAAAATAATTCGAGTGATTGAATGTACGATCATTCCAAGTGGTCATTCAAGCAATCATATGAGCTCAACAAATCATTCAAACGATCGTTCCATTAAAAATTTAATTTGAATCCCAATAATCAATTATTAAGAATATTCGATTATGCCCATCTAATCACAGATGTCAAATAGAATTCCAGTCGTAGCATAATTAAGCAATTTTGTGATTATGAGTTGGCTTCTTAGTCCATTTGTTTTCATTCTCAACTTGTATGAACATAATTGCATTATTCAGACATTCTTTTCAAACACATTGGCAAATAAAACTTACCGCGTGAAACCTGTGAACCTTCGATGTGGAAAACCCATTCGGCATAGGCACATCTGTACTCGACGAACTAATATTCATGAGAATCGCAAATTTCTCTGCCTGGCTCAACAAATTCGACTTGGCGGGCCCTTCGGCGAACTGCTGTGGCGTCAATGTCAGAAACCTTATCTTAATTAATGCATCTCGTATCGTTGGCCTATTATTTGCGTTATTTCCTTCGTCAGAACTAACTGCTGAAAAGACAAATAATTAAAAACTGAAGACAACAAAAAATCAGTTTAGTTTATAAGAAATGTAATTAATTAGAAAAGAAAAATTATTTTAAAAAGGGAAAATTGATTATAGGGAAATTACCTATACCGTCAAGTCTCGGTACTTTCGCACCTGAACTGTGAGGGTCTCTTGAGCTGTATTTGTCAAGGGCGTTGAATAAATCTAATTCCGAGATGATGTTCAGGTTTTCCTGGTCAAATATAGTGAGAATTGTTGACAGTTCTACCTCGTCAAAGCTGCTTTCCGATAGAACTTCATCGGTTTGATTAATTATGATCTATATAATTATTTAAAATAAGTAAACACAAAACTTGAGGCATTTACAAAAATTCAACTGGATCACTTCGATTACCAGTTAGATTATTCGGATTGTAATTTCAATTAATGAGCGGGATCACTTTAACATGATCGTTGTATTAGCTAATCCTGTCAAACCTATCGATCGATCGGAGTTTTTATTTTAAATTATCTAATCACTTTGGATCCGATTTATTAATTAAATGCAATCTTTTTAATCCAATAGATTTTTTGAACATTTTTTTACGATCTGGGTAACTCGAACTGATCTGATTGAATTTATGTAAGCGTCTTTACTAAACAACGAAAACATCTAAAATAAGTAAATACAATACCAAAGATATTTGAACCAAGGTTGTTATGTTTAAAACACTTTGTTTTAAAACAGTGTTTTAAACATGTTTAAAAGCAGCCGTCATGTTTTAAACGGTTTTGTATTAAACATGTTTTAAATCTTAAATTTGCCAAAACATGTTTTAAATGTTAAATTTGCTTAAAACGTTTTTTTATTATCTTAAATTTACTAAATTATATTTTATACTACTTTATTAAGATTTTTTGTTTACATTTTTAAATTTCAGCTAAATTGTTGAAGATATTTCAAATCACATTATTAAACATAACATTTTATTACAATAAAATATCACAACTGTGTGTGTATAAATATAATTTTTAAATACAGGGAATTTTTCTTTCAGGTATACATATGCATACACTGTAAATTTTACGACATTCGTTGTTTTTTAAAAGATTTCAAATTGAATCTTTGAACGAGGGTTTTCCACTCCCAGACTAAGCATGAAGTAAAATTTCGAGTTTAGAAAAGCCCGAAAATATGGATTGGCCGTGTAGCGAAGCGGAGCGGCCAATCCAAATTTGGCTTTTCTAAACTCGAAATTTTACTTCATGCGCCACACGTATAAAACACTGAAATATCGGAAAGTTTAAAATATACGGCTTTAGCAATCTAATATGTAGATGTAAATAAAACGTGAGTCAAATTCTGAGCTAAGCAAATTCTTTAAAACAGTGATTATAGGAAACCCAATAACTCTAACGAATATTAGGCTGCCTATAATCGTTGCTGTATGTGTATGTTTCTTGAACATTACTGTGAATCAGTGTTTATAAGCGTGGCGCATGAAGTTAAATTTCGAGTTTAGAGTTTAATTTGGATTGGCCGCTCCGCTTCGCTACTCGGCCAATGCAAATTCTTAGGCGTTTCTAAACTCGAAATTTTAGTTCATGCTTAGTCTGGGAGTGGGAAACAATCCTTAAAAGCCTCAAATTAAACACTTTGAAACAACGAATTCTCGCAAATTTAAAAACGCTGTAATTATCGGGATATATATATACTCAAAAGAAACATGCCCTGTATGTTCTGTTTACGTGTTTAGTTTCAAACCTGTTTTAAACATGTTTTAATTGTTAATGTTTTAAACGCTGTTTCAATGAAAAAAACACGTTTTGTTAAAAAAAAAACTGTTTGTTTTAATTAAAATGAAAAAAAAAAACGTTTTTTTTAACAACCCTGATTTGTACTAATGTCGGGGATAGAAAAGATATTATATATAAGGTGGACCTAATAATTAGACATTGTATGTATAAGAGGCAAACTAAATTAATGAGAAAAAAAAAATAGACTTACATGAAAACTTTTTTCCATGAGGATGGGCTCTTCAAATAGTTTAGCAAATTCATAGGCCCTGCATGCGTTTTTGGGGCACAAGTCAGACCATAAAAATTTGGTGCACTCTTCCACCAAGTGCGGTAGCATGTACTTTTTAGCACCGTAACATAATTCACACGCTTGATCAAAGGATGTGAAATTTATCTTATCTGTATAAATATATCTGTAATTTTTACAAAATAACTATAAACAGAATGTGTAATGAACGGTGGACGCTTCTACTTCGTAATACATGTTAATTCAATAAAATAAAACACTTTAACTTTGTTTGTATAACACAATATGTTTTATTTTTGTGACTGTAGTTTCGGCAACTCAACTTGAACACTGCAGAGTTATGTTCCCGCTAGTTAATAGCACAAAAACAATTGACGGGTGTGGTCGAGCTGTGCGTGGAAAACGGAGGAGTGTTCCCGCTAGTTAATTGCCTGAAAACAATTAACGGGTGTGGTCGTCCCGAGTTAGTACTGCAGAGTTATGTTCCCGCTAGTTATATGCACAAAAAGCAATTGACGGGTGTGGTTGAGCTGTGCGTGGAAAACGGAGGAGTGTTCCCGCTAGTTAATTGCCTGAAAACAATTAACGGGTGTGGTCGTCCCGAGTTAGTACTGCAGAGTTATGTTCCCGCTAGTTAAATGCACAAAAACAATTGACGGGTGTGGTCGAGCTGTGCGTGGAAAACGGAGGAGTGTTCCCGCTAGTTAATTGCCTGAAAACAATTAACGGGTGTGGTCGTCCCGAGTTAGTACTGCAGAGTTATGTTCCCGCTAGTTAAATGCACAAAAACAATTGACGGGTGTGGTCGAGCTGTGCGTGGAAAACGGAGGAGTGTTCCCGCTAGTTAATTGCCTGAAAACAATTAACGGGTGTGGTCGTCCCGAGTTAGTACTGCAGAGTTATGTTCCCGCTAGTTAAATGCACAGAAACAATTGACGAGTGTGGTCGAGCTGTGCGTGGAAAACGGAGGAGTGTTCCCGCTAGTTAATTGCCTGAAAACAATTAACGGGTGTGGTCGTCCCGAGTCAGTACCGCAGAGTTATGTTCCCGCTAGTTAAATGCACAAAAAACAATTGACGGGTGTGGTCGAGCTGTGCGTGGAAAACGGAGGAGTGTTCCCGCTAGTTAATTGCCTAAAAACAGTTAACGGGTGTGGTCGTCCCGAGTTAGTACTGCAGAGTTATGTTCCCGCTAGTTACATGCACAAAAAAACAATTGACGGGTGTGGTCGAGCTGTGCGTGGAAAACGGAGGAGTGTTCCCGCTTGTTAATTGCTGATCACAATTAACGGGTATGGTCGTCCCGAGTTAGTACTGCAGAGTTATGTTCCCGCTAGTTAATGATACAAAACAATCAACGGATGACGTCGGGATCTGCTTGCTAATCAGAGGAGTGTTCCCGCTAGTTGGTTGTCTGGTAAGCTCCGAGATGGTTTTTGTGGGTTTCCCATCTCATAATGCAAATGCAGGGGTTATTTAATTTTGCTCCCACAAGTAGAGTCATATATTTTTTGAGTTTAACTAAAATGCACATGGCTTCTAAGTACAAACGAAAATAACGTATTTCGAGAATATAAATAATTTAAGAAACACAAATTAATTAGAAATGTCATAATTGAGGTCAATAAACTTTGCATCCGTTAAACTCACATCCTGTTTTATTTATTGTCCACACATACTCCTGGTCATTAAAAGGGAAGAAAGACACAGTATTTCCGATAATGCATATTGACACAAACAACGAATCTGTTAAATAAATTAAAAGGGTTACTACATACACAACACAACGTAAATAAAATACAAATTATAAATTTGTATAATACCTAGGGTCGAATCATTACATTGGTGCCGTGACCAGGATGTTTGTGATGACAATAAATATGTATTACATAATTTTAAAATGCTGTGTCTACTTGTGGACAGGAATACTTCAGATAAAAGAGTTTTAAAAAGGGCGGAAGCAAAGTTTTAAAAGGTACAGACGTAATTAATATTTAATAAACAACAAGAAAGAAAAAACATAATAGCGATTTCAAGTTCATACGTGTTAGTATTTCAAGTTCAAACGCTGACCTATATTCAGAAGATGGGCGCGTAAACAAAATGAGCTAGAATATAAAGAAGCACAAACAGTAATTCCATATACAAATAAAAACAAACGCAAGTAATTCAAAAAAATCAGACAAACGTGTTGGTATTTCAAGTTCAATCATTGACCCACTTTTAAAGATAAACACACTCCAGAAAAGGAAGAATAAGCAAAAAAAAAAACGACGATTGGGAAAGGATTTTGGTAATGCACAAAATGTGCATAATAAGTTCACGTAATAGAAAAAGGAAAGCATTCGAAATACTAGCAAACTGCACAGAAACAATAAATATTAAAGTTACAAATAAATAATATCTAAAAGAAAATATTAATCTCACGAAAAAAAAAACATTATTAGGAATGCAATAAAGCATTTTAAAAGCGATTAATGACCTGACCTACTCATAAGAAAAATAAACATCCGTATCCAGAAATCGTAAGCATAAAATAAATGTTACAAACGTGTAGCGTTTAAGAGCGGGCAAAGAAAATAGTAATCAAAACATACAAAGAATTATTTCAAGAAGAGGTAATAATAAATAACAAAAAAAGGGGGGCGCCTAGAGGAGACCCATAAGCTAGCAGAAAATACAATTTTAAATTATTAGCATGAGATAAACGAAAAGAAAAATCTAACTTGTAATTTTAAAATGAAACAAACAAAAGAAATACGAATTACAATAAAAGTTAAAAAAAAAAATCGAAGCAGGTTTTATAAAAATAAAAAAACAAACAAACAAACGAATCAAACGTACCTAGGTCAAATGAGAAAGTGACTCAAGTTAATAAAATAAGCATACAAAATAATAATAAAAAAAAATATATATCAAAAAAATTATTACCTTAGGAGTTGCAAGTTCACATTAACATAATTACGAGATGCAGTTTAAGTTAAGAGATACAATTCAAAGGCGATGATAAGGTACAACATAATAAAATATCTGATGCGTTACTGAATTAAAGGTGTGGCCTTTGACAAAAACAAAAATTAATTGAGTTTCAATTTTTATTTCATGTAGCAGGTGCTTTGTTTGAGTATGATTACAGCAACTGCGGTGACCAGGAAAAATCAATCATCAAATGGAGAACAGAAAGGTGTTTGAAGCGGGGGCGAAATATTAAAAAAAGAAGCAACAAAGCATTGGCAACACCGAAACCGGCGCAAAGAAGCAGCTAAGTCATCAATGGGCGAAGAGAAAGCCGGATAATCAAGAGTACCGAGAAGGGAGAAATCAACCTATGGGGAAGATTTACAAAAATGCAAGAAGTTGCAAATGATATCCAAAATCGGGGCGGATGTTAAATTTAAAAAAAGGATGATTTATTCCACAACATCTACCACATTCTACAAGAACGGACAAATTGATTACATATCCGAATTTGAGCAACAAGAAGGCCGTGGACGTAACGACAAAGTTACAACAGAGGCCGGGTAGGCCGAGAGACACAACAACGGCAAAAAAAAAAAAAACACCAAGTACTCCACTCTTTCGAACGGACTTTTTAACTACGAGCGTATCAAAACTGGGAGCGATAGGTCATCTAAATGAAGTTTTGGATCAAAAAAAAAAAAACTGCTACTTTAGCTGCCAGTAACACCATCACGACATCTCAACGGCATCCATAACAAAAGCAATTCACAAGAAAGCTCGAATTCATCAGAAACAACGCAACAAATTTAACATCAATCGAAACATGTTTTAGAATTGATTACATATCCGAATTTAAGAAGAACGACAAAATTGGGAGCGTTACAACAGAGGCCGGGTAGGCCGAGAGACTCACAACAACGGCAGGAAAACCACCAAATACGCTACTCTTTCAAACGGACTTTTTAACTACGAGCGTATCAAAACTGGGGGCGATAGATCATCTAAATGAAGTTTTGGATCCAGAAAAAAAATACTGCTACTTTAGCTGCCAGTGACACCATCACGACATCTCACCGGCATCCATAACAAAAGCAATTCACAAGAAAGCTTCAATTCAGCAGAAACAACGCAACAAAATTTAACATCAATCGAAACATGTTTTAAAATTGATTACATATCCGAATTTCAACACCAAGAAGTCCGGAAGCGTCACAACAACGGCATAAAAACCACTAAATACGCCACTCCTTTGCACCGACTTTTTGACTACAAGCATATCAAATTGGGGGGCGATGCGTTATCTTAATGAAGTCTTAGTAAAAAAAAAAAAAAACACTGACGCTTCAAATTTAAGTGACTCCACCACGACATCCCAACAGCAACCTATTCATAACAAAAGCAATGCACAAGAGAGCTCCAACTCAACAGAAACAACGCAACAGAATTTAAATTTGAATCAACCGTAATATGTTTTGGAATTTGTTACGGATTCAAAGTTGAGCATCAAGAAAGTTAGGAGCGTTACAACAGAGGCCGGGAAGGCTTAGAGCGTCACAACAGCGGTGTGAAAACCGCCAAGTACTTCACTCCTACAAACGGGCTTTCCGACTAAGTATTAAAATTGGGGGGCAAATGAACTTTTGGATCCAGAAACATCGTCAACATCGTCATCTAAATGAAGTTTTGCATCCGTTAAACTTATAAAAAAAAAAAAAAAAAAAACACTACCGCTTCAGCTCCATGTGACACCATCACGTCATCTCAACAGCAACGAATTCATAATGAAAACAATCCACAAGAAATCTCCAACTCGTGACGGGTTCTGGAACATATTTTGATTGATTTAATTTAAAATTTTGTTGTGTAATTTTGGGTTGGATCGGTCAGGGTATGTTCTAGAATTTGTTACAGACTCCAATTTGAGCATCAAAGAAGCCGGGGGAGTAACAAAAAAAAAATTGGGGTCACGACAAAGGCATGAAAACTGCTAGGTGCCACTCTCGACCGGACGGACAATTCAATCGACATCAATAATCAGGGATGCTGGTTTGCCGCATTTCAACAACACCAGTCTTTATCAGGAGCCCACAAGGAAGTCAAGGTCACCAAGGTCTTGATACTTCAAGCTGCCACCGAATCTACGTTTTCATGCCATCGACGAGAAAAAAAAAAGGGGAGAATCTGATAAAATTATAACCATTTAAATACAAGTAATTTTAACTTCTTTCACAGTCAAAAAAAAAAAAAACACATCAGGAAAAGCTTTTCAGGCAAAGTATCGGCATTCTACATTAATGTGGGTACTCAGATTTTGATTCTCAATTTCAGACTCGAACCAGGTAATTGGGGCTGCAGCGTTGAGAATAATGAACACTACGAACGAGGCAAAGTCAACACTTACTAGAAGAGGATTCCTGACATGACGCTAAAAATAATAATATCGTAAAATAAGGGAATTTTAAAAATCTTAACATTCTAAAAGTTCATATTTTTAAAAGGGGGCGAATGTAATAGGTCAGTAGGGGTCATGTGCAAATATTATTTTTGACGAAATTAAATTAAAATATTAATACAAAAATCACCCAAGAAAATATTAAAGAAAAATCAACATTCAGTAAATACGAGAATAACATTAGCCGATCAAAATTTTTTATCTAAAAGAAATAACAAATGCAGCATCGCCTTAAAATAATAAACAAGTACCGGCGCGTGGAGAAATGCTAAGACATACAGAAAGATTCAGTTCAAGGTTTAACCAAGCGCAAACACAACGAATTTGCGAAGTCGGGGGAATTGCGTGACGTCAGGGATGGGTGGTATTTTATAACCATATATGGTCTGCGCGAAATCTTCGATCTCCACGATCGGGTGGGAAGCAGAGATATAAAAGCTGTGCGGAGCGAAAAACAGGGGAAGAGTCATGAGAGTCAAGAAACAGTTCGGAAGAAGAACATCACGAAAAGCACCACAAGTTCCAAATCACAGAGGGAAATAAGAATAACACAACAAAAATCAAAATTATACAACAAATATAAAAACTATACAACAAAAAAAGAACACAAAACAGTTAACGGGTGTGGTCGAGCTGTGCGTGGAAAACGGAGGAGTGTTCCCGCTAGTTAATTGCCTAAAAACAATTAACGGGTGTGGTCGTCCCGAGTTAGTACTGCAGAGTTATGTTCCCGCTAGTTAATAGCACAAAAACAATTGACGGGTGTGGTCGAGCTGTGCGTGGAAAACGGAGGAGTGTTCTCGCTAGTTAATTGCCTGAAAACAATTAACGGGTGTGGTCGTCCCGAGTTAGTACTGCAGAGTTATGTTCCCGCTAGTTATATGCACAAAAAGCAATTGACGGGTGTGGTCGAGCTGTGCGTGGAAAACGGAGGAGTGTTCCCGCTAGTTAATTGCCTGAAAACAATTAACGGGTGTGGTCGTCCCGAGTTAGTACTGCAGAGTTATGTTCCCGCTAGTTAAATGCACAAAAACAATTGACGGGTGTGGTCGAGCTGTGCGTGGAAAACGGAGGAGTGTTCCCGCTAGTTAATTGCCTGAAAACAATTAACGGGTGTGGTCGTCCCGAGTTAGTACTGCAGAGTTATGTTCCCGCTAGTTAAATGCACAAAAACAATTGACGGGTGTGGTCGAGCTGTGCGTGGAAAACGGAGGAGTGTTCCCGCTACTTAATTGCCTGAAAACAATTAACGGGTGTGGTCGTCCCGAGTTAGTACTGCAGAGTTATGTTCCCGCTAGTTAAATGCACAAAAAGCACTTGACGGGTGTGGTCGAGCTGTGCGTGGAAAACGGAGGAGTGTTCCCGCTAGTTAATTGCCTGAAAACAATTGACGGGTGTGGTCGTCCCGAGTTAGTACTGCAGAGTTATGTTCCCGCTAGTTAAATGCACAAAAACAATTGACGGGTGTGGTCGAGCTGTGCGTGGAAAACGGAGGAGTGTTCCCGCTAGTTAATTGCCTGAAAACAATTAACGGGTGTG
Organism: Philonthus cognatus; assembly: GCA_932526585.2. Classification (NCBI taxonomy): domain Eukaryota; kingdom Metazoa; phylum Arthropoda; class Insecta; order Coleoptera; family Staphylinidae; genus Philonthus; species Philonthus cognatus. The sequence goes on from OW052241.1 coordinate 108,077,385, forward strand.
GTCGTCCCGAGTTAGTACTGCAGAGTTATGTTCCCGCTAGTTAAATGCACAAAAAGCACTTGACGGGTGTGGTCGAGCAGTGCGTGAAAAACGGAGGAGTGTTCCCGCTAGTTAATTGCCTGAAAACAATTAACGGGTGTGGTCGTCCCGAGTTAGTACTGCAGAGTTATGTTCCCGCTAGTTAAATGCACAAAAACAATTGACGGGTGTGGTCGAGCTGTGCGTGGAAAACGGAGGAGTGTTCCCGCTAGTTAATTGCCTGAAAACAATTAACGGGTGTGGTCGTCCCGAGTTAGTACTGCAGAGTTATGTTCCCGCTAGTTAAATGCACAAAAAGCAATTGACGGGTGTGGTCGAGCTGTGCGTGGAAAACGGAGGAGTGTTCCCGCTAGTTAATTGCCTGAAAACAATTAACGGGTGTGGTCGTCCCGAGTTAGTACTGCAGAGTTATGTTCCCGCTAGTTAAATGCACAGAAACAATTGACGAGTGTGGTCGAGCTGTGCGTGGAAAACGGAGGAGTGTTCCCGCTAGTTAATTGCCTGAAAACAATTAACGGGTGTGGTCGTCCCGAGTCAGTACCGCAGAGTTATGTTCCCGCTAGTTAAATGCACAAAAAACAATTGACGGGTGTGGTCGAGCTGTGCGTGGAAAACGGAGGAGTGTTCCCGCTAGTTAATTGCCTGAAAACAGTTAACAGGTGTGGTCGTCCCGAGTTAGTACTGCAGAGTTATGTTCCCGCTAGTTAAATGCACAAAAAAACAATTGACGGGTGTGGTCGAGCTGTGCGTGGAAAACGGAGGAGTGTTCCCGCTAGTTAATTGCTGATCACAATTAACGGGTGTGGTCGTCCCGAGTTAGTACTGCAGAGTTATGTTCCCGCTAGTTAATGATACAAAACAATCAACGGATGACGTCGGGATCTGCTTGCTAATCAGAGGAGTGTTCCCGCTAGTTGGTTGTCTGGTAAGCTCCGAGATGGTTTTTGTGGGTTTCCCATCTCATAATGCAAATGCAGGGGTTATTTAATTTTGCTCCCACAAGTAGAGTCATATATTTTTTGAGTTTAACTAAAATGCACATGGCTTCTAAGTACAAACGAAAATAACGTATTTCGAGAATATAAATAATTTAAGAAACACAAATTAATTAGAAATGTCATAATTGAGGTCAATAAACTTTGCATCCGTTAAACTCACATCCTGTTTTATTTATTGTCCACACATACTCCTGGTCATTAAAAGGGAAGAAAGACACAGTATTTCCGATAATGCATATTGACACTGTTAAATAAATTAAAAGGGTTACTACATACACAACACAACGTAAATAAAATACAAATTATAAATTTGTATAATACCTAGGGTCGAATCATTACACATCGAAAAATATTTTTGAAAGAATCCAAAAAGATCAGAGAGACTCATACCAATACCAGTAACGGCTCGTCGGGGACGGGAGGGTGGGCCGGGCCGTACTGTTGAATTTGATTGAACAAAAATTGTACATTTTTATTATCTCAGAAATAAATATTGTGCAGTTTTTATAATAAATATATAACAGGCTGATAGGTAGTAATATTAATAAGCACTCAGTATAAGGCCAATAAATGCGGGAATTTATTTTCATTTAATATATGTTTACTAAGCAACTTCGTATCCGCAAAATCGGTCAGCCGTAGAGTTTCAGATTAAGAAGATTAAAACAAGCTCTACGTCGTCACGAGTGTTAGTGCAGCAGGCTCGGCTAGCTTCATATAGAATCGGTCCGCTAAAATCTGTCTCTTTCTGGTCTCTGGTTCTCTTTCTAACTCACGGGCCTTATGGGCCACAAACTAAATCGTGGACCGTAGGTGGCGATACTGTTGACGTTGAAGATTGCACATCTGCTTTTATATCGTTTTGTTTAAGTAAATATATGTTTGCCGCCAAAAACGCCATTTTATTTAGTGTTTTCACACTGGTAAGTTTATCGTGTAATTTTTTATTTCTAAAATTAATTCAACTACTCGTAGGATTATCGCTAGCTTATGCATAATTTGTGGTCGTGGCGAGAATGAAGTGATGAAATTATTTTATTTCCCAAAAAATCAGGAAAAACTGCCTTTGTGGCAAGAAGCACTTGACGTTTCTTTTTTACAGATATCAAGAAGAAAACGGATTTGTAATTTTTGTTTTTCAGATGAAGCGATTGTTATCAGAAAAGCTGATTTTCAACTAAAGAAATGTGCTCTTTCCAATGGGTGGGTTGTTTGTCCCCTGACTCCAACAACAGATAGTGAGGTTAAGCCTACCATTTTTGTGGAAAATTCAGATGTTGTTTGCCCCCTGGCAAATGAGGCTCGAACAACTACAACAGAAAGTGAATTTAACCCTAAAGTTTCTGCGGAAAATGCATTAGTTATTGAACAATCAACGGCTCAGGTTATTATATTTTATAAGTAAGTAAATCTATCAACAACTATTTGTTTTTTTTTAGGATGTTGAAATTGATTTCACCCAAGAAATTAAAAATTCTAACACTTCTGAGATGGAAACAAATGCACATTTAAGGATTAAGGATTGGTTGTCGGGAGGGCAGCCACAACCACGCCCACTTAGGCCAAGTTTTAGGCCCATTCTAGTACCAGTTCCATCCGGGTCCTTCACGTTTGGGCTATGCACATGTAAGTAATTAGTATACTATGTTTATGGCCTAGCAAATAAAAAATATCCAAAATTAAATCATTTATTTTTCTTCAAGGGTCTGGACGTTGATTTGAGCCAACAAGTTTTAGATACAGATACAGAGCAGGTAAGTACTATAGATTTACAATCAAATAAAAGAATTGCATCCCGCACCATCCACATCGAAAAAGCATAGGTCTCTATTAAAAACAAGGAAGATCATTTACGCAAACTAAAAAGAAAATTCAAACAGACTTGGCAATCATTTTCACTCTCCCCAAGGGTGCTTGATTCAAAAGAATATAACATTGTTTTTAAAGGTAAAAATTTAAATATTATTTAAGACAAATTTAGTGCATGAATTATGATTTACGGGCTGCGGTGGCCAAGTGGGCAAGACATTAGTCTCATCGTTCGTTAGACGCAGAGGGCGAGTTTAAATTTTTCTAACGAGAAATACTCATCCCGGGTTGTTATTTGTATTGTCCACATTTCATTCAATTAAATTAACAAAATTGCAAAGTTGTCGTGGCTGAATGGCTAATGCCTAAGTAAATTCCCTAAAATTCATATCATCCCCAACATGATTTCCCATCCATCAGCCTTCTTTTTTATATTAAAAAAAAATTATAATTATGATTCATTTATAGTTTTTTTTTTTACTTTCCCCCGTATGTAATACAAAGGGAAAGTATTGTTTTCGTGAAAATTTTCGAATCAAAAATTTTAGCGGAAATATCCGTTTTGAGGTCCCCTGAGTCGAATAAGACCATTTTTGAAAAATGTCTGTCTGTCTGTCTGTCTGTCTGTGTGCGCTGTACCGCAAAAACCGCTAAAGATATCGAGATGAAACTTGAAACTTAAGCTTTTTGTTACAATCGGAAGAACTGAAAAGCTTTTGGTGAAAATTGGAAAACCGGAAGTGGTACTTTACTCTTAGCGTTTTTCAGTTTTTTCAGATTTTTTCAATAAATGTTCATCAAACAAAAAATTCTTTCAAATAAAAGTTGTAGATAATAACAAAATGAAGATGTATTGTTCACTTACTTTTTGTGATAGCACTCTTAGTTTTTGAGAAATTTAATAAATAGTGTTTTTTATCTAGTCATTGATTTGTGTCAGTGTGTGTGTTGATACAATTGGAAAACGTTTCAAATAAAAGTTGTAGATAATATAATACTAAAGATTTTTTGTATCTTTATTTTTTGTCATAGCACTCTTGGTTTTTGAGATATTCAATAAATAGTGTTTTTTTTATCTAGTCATTGGTTTGTGTCAGTATGGGTTGATCCAATTGAAAAATGTTTCAAATAAAAGTTGTAGTTATCAAAAAGTTGAAGACATTTTGAAAATAATAATGCTACAAATATTTTAAAAGTGATTTAATACGCAATTTACGGGGGAAAGTACTATGATGGACACATCACCATTTTTTATTAAAGGAATGTCTCCATCGACAATCACATTTATGATGTCACAAATAAGATGTAAAGACCGTCATCCTTTTGGACGTAGATGGGATTGAAATGAGAAGATTTTGTCACTTGCTATAGCAAAAGGAGTCCAAAATGTTACAATATTCTTCGTAAATTGTTTATTTTGCCATCTAAAGAGACATTAAGATCTCTTCTTTTCAGAGTGCCTTTTAATGTGGGAATAAATAATCATATTTTTCAGCACCTGTCAGAATGTTTGAAGACAAAACCGGAGGAAGCTCGCTTATGTGCCCCAGTCTTCGATGAGATGGGCATAAGAGAGAATTTATCATACACAAAATCTTTGGATTGTATAGAGATTTTGTTCGGGACAAATATTGTAAATTCTTTGTTTATGCATTATTTCTTTTATTGTAAATATTTGCACATTTTTATGTACTAAAGTAGTTGTATATAATAAAGCTTTGTTTAATATGAAATTTCAAAATGTATTTAAATTATTGTATGTTTGTTCATGACTGAATATACAGAGAGTTTTATGTAACACCGAACATTTTCATAACGAGAATATTTCTTTTAAGTATACATATGCATACGTTGTACATTTTCCGACGCTCGGTTTATTAAGAAAATACAATTTGAAGCTTTAAACAAGTGTTTTCCACTCCCAGGCTAAGCATGAAGTAAAATTTCGAGTTTAGAAAAGCCTGAAAATTTGGTTTGGCCACTCCGCGCTTCACGCTACGTGACCAAACCAAATTTTCAGGCTTTTCTAAACTCGAAATTTTACTTCATGCTTAGCCTGGGAGTGGATAACACTCTCTTTAAGTTCTAATTGAATTCTCTTAATAAACCAAGCGTCGGAAAATGTACAAAAAAATGCATATGTAATGTATACCTAAAAGAAATATTCTCGTTATGAAAATGTTCGGTGTTACATAAAACTCTCTGTATATGTATTGTTATAAACTGTTTTTGTTCAATCCCATCAGTATGCATGTATAGTGTGTGGATTTATTTTGTGCTGAAGCACATTATCGCCAAAATCTGATAATTGCAAACATTTCCTGTGAAAAAATTTAATTTTGTAAAGAATGTGTTAAAATTATCAGCTTTATTTGATGTGTTGCTACTACAAAATAAATGTGCATACTGATAAAAATATTTGTGTGAGCGGTTGAATACCTGAAACGGGGTGTGAATGGAGGGTTGCATACCTATGAATTTTCAAACAAACAGTTTCCTGTAAATAAATTTTCCGCTCTACAGCACCACCTGAAATCCGTCCACGATTTTTGAGTGAAAGAGAGATATTTTATTGGAGAGAGAGAGAGAGAGAGAGAGAGAGAGAGCTACTTTTAGCGTTCAAAATTTAACACAGAGCTAGCTGTCTGTTAATGGTCTGTGCAGTGCAGTTTCTGTCGTTACATTTCCGGAAATGGTTTACTCAAGTACGGCAAATTTGCCGGGGCAGTACTCGCCGTTCTTCCACACAATACACCGATTCCTATGTGTCGATGCACACTTTAAATTCGGCTACGTTACAGATTTTAATTCTAGAACTAGTGGATTTATTTATCAATATATTTCTGATTACTTTCATATTAATATATAAAATTACGAAAAAACTATTCGTGAAAATGCAAACAGTCTCTTAATTAATAAGACAATTTAAGACGATAAATATCCATTGAAACAACTACTTCCCGTGCAAATACACCTCCGGATATTGAATTATACAATGAAATATTTAAAATCTTATTTAATTTGATTTGTTACAACGCTCTATTAAAGTATATGTAACGTTTAGGTCAAATTCTCTTCAAACCAACTAACAATACAATTTAAAATGAAAGGAGAGATAGCAACAAATTAGAAGTGAAAGGACTTGGATTAAAACTAATGTCTTAGGCCATCTATAGACGCATTTCGAGATTTATCTCTCTTCAGTATAGCTTTGCTTATGACGAATAAAAAAATTAGGAATAAAATTAAAACAAGCAGTGTGCAAACTACAATAAGCGTAAGCTTATTTTCTCGAATTCAAATAGTTTTGAATTTGAATTTATCTTGTTTGAACTGTACCGTAAGGTAAATAATAAGGTCTCACATTCTTCATACCTGCTAATGACATAATCCCCTTTTTCACCTATAAATACCGACCATCATTTTCACTCATTCCATTTCTGTGTACCTGTTTATTCCACACACAACACTTTTTCCAAGTAAGTTTGTTTTAATTTTATTCCTAATTTTTTTATACGTCATAAGTAAAGCTATACTGAAGAGAGATAAATCTCGAAACGCGTCTATAGATGGCCTAAGACATTAGTTTTAATCCAAGTCCTTTCACTTCTAATTTGTTGCTATCTCTGCTTTCATTTTAAATTGTATTGTTAGTTGGTTTGAAGAGAATTTGACCTAAACGTTACATATACTTTAATAGAGCGTTGTAACAAATCAAATTAAATAAGATTTTAAATATTTCATTGTATAATTCAATATCCGGAGGTGTATTTGCACGGGAAGTAGTTGTTTCAATGGATATTTATCGTCTTAAATTGTCTTATTAATTAAGACACTGTTTGCATTTTCACGAATAGTTTTTTCGTAATTTTATATATTATGTTTAAAGTGTGCAAACTATAAGAAGCGTAAGCTTATTTTCTCGAATTCAAATAGTTTTGAATTTGAATTTATCTTACTTTCATATTATTCAATTTTGAAAATAAAATAGGTATTTACTTTAATACAAATTGGTCATTAAGGCCAACAAAAAAAAAAAAAGACCTTTATTGGCATATCTTACAAACTATTTACAATTTATTCGTTATTACTCCATTCCCATATCCCTCTTACCCTCCTCTTCTCTTTTCCCTCTCCCTCCCCAGTTTTTCCAACGTCCTTACCCCGATCCCATCCTCTCTCATCCACTCCACTACCCTTCTATTCCCTTTCACCCCCTCACATTCCTCCGCCAAGTGTCCCCACGTATCCTTTCCCTGTTCACACAACACACACCTTCCATATTCTTCCCCCATCCATACTTTCCTTCCTCTCTCCTCCGATCCACACCTCGCCCTTGCCACAATCACCCTATCCTCTCTACCCCATCCCTTCTTTATCAAATATTTCGGCACTCTTCCATACACCTGCCACCTCCCATACATATCATTATACTCACTTCTCTCAATACGCCCTTGCCTTTCTTGCCCTTCCACCTCCTTCCCTTTCCCCCTCACCCACCTTCACCCCATTTCCAAGCCATTCCATTACCTTCGCCTCCGACAGCCCTACCCTCTCATACATTTTTCTCCTCTCGCATTTTTACATATCTAGCATTTTTAAATATCGGTTAATATCAGATGTAATTTAAAAACGCAAACGATAATTAAATAGTAACCTAATTGTAATTTACAAAATATTACCTAGGCATTTTATGTAGATTATGTGAAATATATCAGTGTATAATTATAATTAATCATATTATGTATATAACGTGTTTCAAAAAAATTGTAACTCCGAGAACATTCTCTCTCTATTTGAAAGTCGGGCGAAATTATTTAATTTAAAGTATCGTTCTAGCGAAGGTGTATGGTTCGGTACGGCAGGCCGTTTAGTCTCAGTGCGCGTGCGCCAAAATACATTCGGCCGACCCACTTCCTTAGATCACGAGCCGTCACTGATCAGTAATAATGTGTACTATTGGTTTTTGCAGGAAGAAAATATTTCGTGAAAATTTTGCACTTTTATAAATTTCAGATTTATTAACCTACTAAGTTTGATCTTTGAGCACAATTTGTAAGTTCCAAAAACGTTTTGTACATCAAATGAAAGACCTTTCAATTGTTAACAGTTAGCTTTTCGAATAAGTTAAATCAATTCACTTTTTCGTGAAACATTACGTTAAATACAAGTGCAAAAATTTAAAAAATGCAACATTTTCGAAATAAACAAAAAAATATTTATGAGATGTATTAAGAATTGAATAACCTTTAAATCGCTGTTAATTACAAATTTTTTTCATAAAAATTGTATTCATATTAGATGCTCAAAGTTGGAGTTTTACATTTTCTACAGTTTTTAAATGATTTCTCAAGCCAAAATGTAAGTAAAATAATTTCTTTCTCCAGAAATGAAATCGATTACATTATTTCTAATATTGATAAGATTAACTGACATGTCAAAAGATTAGTCGACAGTTGCATTCGTTAGATATACAACTGTCAACTTAGGTTAGATGACAGTTAGTGAAGTTGGGTTATAGGTTAGATTAGTCGACAGTTGTATATTTAACATATGCAACTGTCGACCCATCAGGCAATCTAAAAACGGGAAATCACCAGGAGAGGATAACATAAATATGGAATTGTTAAAATACAGAGGAGAAAAGATAGTGGAAGAATTATACAGACTGATAAAAGAAATCTGGAGACAGAAAAAAATGCCCCAACTGGCAAAAAGACACTATAATACCTATACACAAGAAAGGCAAACAATCAGACTGCATAAACTACCTCGGTATCACTCTATTAAATAACTCCTACAAAATATTATCAACACTAATACAGAAAAAACTCAGTGCATATACACAAAACATTATAGGTGAGTACCAATGCGTATTTGTGCAGGGTAAATCAACGGTAGATGCAATACATCGAATCAAAGAAATAACTGAAAAAGCTCACGAATACAACATTAACATAGAAATGCTATTCATTGATTTCAAGCAAGCCTTTGATTCAATTAACAGAAAGAAATTAATAGATATCCTCAACGAATATAAAATACCGGCAAAACTTATTAAACTAATAAAGATGACATTAAGTGACACAGTTTTAGTAGTAAGAAGTAATCATGGAAATACATAAAAATTGTACATAAACAAAGGTGTAGGGCAAGGAGACTCTTTGTCAGGTACCCTATTCAATATAGCCTTAGAATGGACACTTAAAAATGTAAGCAAAAAGGGCACACTAAGAGCCAAAAGTAGCCAAATAATTGCATACGCAGACGACATCGTAATCGTGACCAAACAAAGAAAGCTGATGGAAAATATATTAAAAGAGATCATTAATGAAGGGGGAAAAATATGACTTAAAATCAATAAAGATAAAACAAAAATAATGACTATAGGTAATAAAAACACTACACAAAATATACAAATCGGAGATCAGAAATTTGAACATGTCAACAACATAAATAATAATCGAGAAGGAAATCCAGAAATAGATGCAAAAATTCAAACAGTAAATAAGGCATATTTCGTAAATTATAAAATATTAAGAAGTAAAACACTAAGTAGAAAAACAAAAATGAAAGTTTATAAAACGGTAACTAGACCTATATTAACACACGCAGCAGAGACGATGAGACTCACACAAAAAGATCAACTAAAACTCCGAATACTGGAAAGAAGACTATTAGAAGAATACTAGGACCAATGCAAATTGAAGAACATTTTAAGAGGTGAATAACAATGGACACAATTAAAGGTGCACGAATAAAATGGTTAGGACATGTGTGGAGATCTGGAGCAGACAGTACCGTGAGAACCATAATGGAATGGCAACTAAACAAAAGAAGAGGAAGACCAAGAAACAGATGGAAAGACGAAGTGGAGGAGGATATCAGAACGCTAGGAAGAAACAACTGGCAGGAAAAGGAACAAGATAGAAACATCTGGAGGGAGATAGCAAGAAGGACAAAGAATGGGACGACATAAACAAAAGAAAAACATATACTACAGCAGGGATTAATCCACCCTAACAAATGGATTGTGAGGGCTTCAAAGGAAGCCGCGAAACTCCACTGAGGAGTGTAGTCATATATATATATATATATATATATATATATATATATATATATATATACAGGGTGTCTCCTAAATAACGCCGCAGACCATAACTTCTTTATTTATTGACCGATTTAAAAAAAATCAACAATCAATTAAAAAGGCTCCGCAAGATCTACAAACAAGCCCTAATTTTACCAAATCAAGTTTCATGTCAGCGATAGCCAACTTTTTTTCTTTCAAATGGCCACGTATATTTTTTTAAATTGATTCTGATAGAGGTTACTTTTCTAAATCCAAGCGTATACAACAAGTTGGCTTTGGTGCCATATTCATTAATAAAAAAAATGTTTATTAACATAAAGTTGGAGTCATAGATATTTTTAAGTGTGCCATGGAAAAATAGAACTGTACACGTGAAACAATAACTGTTATCTAAGTTTATTATTATTGGTGAAATAACTCAAGTGATGGCTAACAATATTAACAGTTTATTGACCAATATACTATTTTTTTTACTTATGAATATTCCACAAAAGCCAACTTGTTGTACATGTTTGAATTTAGAAAAATATTCTCTATCAGAATAAATTTAAAAAATATACATAGCTATTTGAAAAAGCTGACTATTGCTGACATGAACGTTGATTTGGTAAAAAACTCAAATCAAGGCTTCTTTGTAGATCTGGTGGAGCCATTTTAATTGTTTTTTTTAAATCGCTCAATAAATAAAGAAGTTATGGCCTGCGGCGTTTTTTAGGAGACACCCTGTATATAACTGTCGAATAATCTCATCTATAACCCAAGTTCACTAACTGTCATCTAACCTAACCAATCATACAAGGAATTTTTTTTTAGGCATACATATCTCGATTTTCTCTGTAAATTTTCAGCCGTCAAATTTGGTTAGGTCTAATGTTGTGAGTTGGCGAAAATTCTCGAGCACGTTCTCTATGACCAAAATGGCGAAATATAGAGAATGTTCTGTTGGGGAATAACCGAAATAATTTTCAAGCCTCTGCTCACTGTTTTCTCTCGGGCTAAATGCGCCGTCATCAATTATTCGTCTCAACACACACTGTTGCATTCTTTCCTTTTTTAAGCTAACTAAGGATATCGTTTTTAAAGCAGTATAATTAATATTAAATAAATGTTTTTTTTTTAATTTGAATTTGTGACTCAGTGAGACACACGCTTTGCGAGGGCGTCGCATACTTGAATGTCATTAGTTGAGTTGGATAAATATTTTGAAAATGTCTTCTAAGAAATATAACATTTGGAGTCAATACATTACATTTGGAGAGTGCGACGAGGATATATGATGACGGCGTATTCAGCCCGCGAGAAAACAGCGAGCGGAAGCAAGAAAATTATCAAGGTCATTCCCCAACAGAACGTTATCTATATTTTCGCCATTTCGGTCATAGAGAACGTGCTCGAGAATTTTTGCCAACTCACAACACTAGTTAGGTCGCGTAGCGAAGTGGACTCGAAATCTTACTTCATGCTTAACCTAGGAGTGGAAACACTCGCTTGAAGCTTTAAAATGAACCTTTTTAAAAACAACGATTATCTAAAAATGAATGAATCTGGATATGTATACTTAAACAAAAAATTCTCCATGTGCAACAGTCAACTAACCTAACCTATAACCCAAAACCAAACATATGCAACTGTCATCTAACCTAACCTAACATACACAATAGATCTATCCAGAATTCTGTCACTTGACTCTCGACTGTCTTGAAAAATGTGAGCTTATTTAGAATTTCAAAAATTCATAAGACTTACTACTTTTAGTATTTACCACTTTAAGTAAGTCTCATGCATTTTAAAAAAAAATTACGAACTCACATTTTTAAAAATTATTGGCATAATTCACATTTTAGTTAATTCTTAGATTAACTTTAACGTTTGTTACCTAACGGAAACCCACCACAATACAATGTATCATCTAACCTTACTTCACAACTTGTCACATAACCCAATTACACTAAGTTGTGAACTTAACCTTACCTAAAAGTTATACTGTAACCCAACTATACTAAATTGCAAACATAACCTAATCTAACTTTACAACTTATCATCTAATCCAATGACACTAAATTGTGACCTAACCTAACTTCACAACTTGTCATCTAACTCAACTGCACTCAATTATGAAGTTGGTTAAGTAAATTTCACAATTACATGACAAATCGTAAAGTTGTGTTAGAAGACCTAACTTACGATTTGTCATCAGACCTAATCTAGCTTCACAGTTTGTTATCTAACCGAACTTGATTGTTTTATGGACATTTTTCTTTAATATACTAAACGATAACTAAAAATTAACTAATTTTTATCGTATCCCTTAGTCATTAGATGTACTCAGTACTATGTACTCATATAAGTAGTTAAGTACTCATGGTTGTGTACTTGTACTTAGTACTCGAGTACAATTTGAGTAGAGTACTTGTACTCAATACTCAAGTATATTTTACATGTACTCGGAACAGCTCTGTTTAGCGTCGACATTTGTTTTACTGAATTGCATAAAACAATAAACTAAAACTCTCAATTAATATATTCCATAAATCAAACAAACAATATTTTGTCACATCAACTATTCGGATGGGAGAGCTCATGCCCACCAATGAGTACAGCTAGTTTGTTTAGTCTATTCCAAAAGTTGCTCACTTTTAATTTCATAAATCAATCCCATAATATTATTGAGATGCCTACATCGACATGACTGCCCCAGAATTAAGCTATTGCCAATATAATTAATTGACATACTTTTTACTTACTCGAGTAATGCTTTAAATGCTTCAGGTTGTACATCCAGAATGGCAATGGGGTCCTTCTCGGGCATGCCCCCATAAAACATAGCCTCAAATACAGGACTGGCCATGGCCAAAAAGAGTTTGTGGCCTTCAAGTACCTTCTGGTTGGGCTCAGTGCCAACTATGAATCGACAGTCGCTCCACATTCCAGTCTCGAGTAGATACTCTCCGCGGTCCTTCACTAAAAAACAGGTGGTCTGCCAGTCGGGCGGTGCTGAAGCCATCTTATTAAAATACCTGTATTAATGTATATTTTTCATTTAGGTGAGTTTCTCATTTCTTAATGAAAGCTTTGTAAGAGAAAAGTTTACCAAAGAAAGAAGAACAGGAGTAAGAAAAAGGAAAATGATAAAAAAATTAAAAAATATAAATTTCACTTACTTTTGTGGTTTAAGTGTACTGTTTTTAATTTATTTATTCACGTATACATGAATGTTTATTCGCATAGTTTTCAATTGTGCAATTAAACAGACGCCATGATTGTTAGGATACAAAACAGATGATGGTGAGGTCTATGCCGCGAAATTTCGCTGAAGCTAAACATATAATGAAAATTATAAAATCACTTATTTCACAGTATAGTGGAATGACTGACACAGAATACTTCAATTTTATAATAAAAATTATATAAACTTAGATTTATTATGAAAACTGCAAAACTATTGTTCTGTTAATTGTGTTGCATATAAACGAATTAGTTGCCCTCATGGGTTAAAATATTCAAGTATAATCTACGAAATCTTGTGGTTTACGATAGGATTAAACGATTTGATATCACGGCAAAATATTAAATGATTTATTGACATAAATATTTGCATAATTATTAAATAAATTCATTTTATACCCTTAAGGGTCATTTTTGAAGTACGAAAATTGACATTTTTTATTCCAGCCTTCCCAGAGAAGCTAGAGTTACGAAAAAAATCATACATTATCTTGACACCATTTTAGGACCTGTGTGCATCGCTTATGATTCTAACTATTATCGTTTCTCTGAAAAAAAAATCATGAAAATTGCAAACATTTTCAATCACAAAATAATCTTCAAGAATTCTCACGGATTTGCAAAACCGATGCACACCGGACCTATTTTTGCCCCCTAAACATTTCTGTTAAGTTAGATTTTTACGAAATGGCCTAGGAAGGCTCAAATAAAAATGTTCACTCGTTTTACAGTTTTTCGCATACTGTCTCGCCACCTAGTGGTCGTATAGCGGAAATGGGGTATCTTTCAGTTCAGGGTGTCTTTAATAGATGGCGGTCTTACGTGACAACAATTCGCGGGATTTCTTTGAAAAAGTCGTTATCTTAACGATTCGAAGCCACTGCTCGCAGATTTTTATGATCTGTTCTCGTGGATTTTTAGATATTTTACACTTTTTTTTAATCTTTGCTTTTCAAACTGCTATTTTTACGGCAAACTTATTACGACATTGCTATCTTAATAGCAATTCTGAGTTGGTTTTACAACTTTAATTATTATCTTATAGAATTTTTTTTACTCGTGTTTTTTTTTTGCAGGGCCAACAGTGTGAGAGTGTGCGGAAATTCAAAAAGAATGTTTCGCAAGCGTATTGTGTATTGTGCGAAAGGATAAAATCAGGTAAGTGTTTAAACACAATTTGCAAATAAATACACAAAGAGAACATTTATTGTCACTACGAAATGAATTCTTCTTATAAGATGAATGTGGGTGTAATGTAGTTTTATGTAAGTGTGACAAGAGCCCGAGTCAGCGACTATTAAAGATTTTGAAACCCTTTCTGGAATTAAAGTAGACAGTTGTGCATACATCTTGGAGTACAAAATTGATAAACTTCTTACAATATAGAGATGATAGAAACCTACATTTTAAAAGAAACCATAATTTTTTTTATAAAGTGCAAGGCCAGTTACATTTAACTAAAATGGAAAAGTGCTACTTCCTAGTATGGACACAAAATGATTCATACTTAGAGGTAATTGAAAGAGATAACGACTTTTGAGAAGCTAATATGAAAGAGCAATTAGATCATTTTTACCATAAAATTTTATTGCCTGCAATTGCAAAAGCAATTTGAAATATTAATATTAGAGGTGAGTCAGTTGCTATTTTCCTCATTAGTTTAAAGTGACTATTGATATTTGCTTTCAGGAAATAAAGAATGAGTATACATAAAATCTGGGGGGGAGCTCTGATGTTAAGTAAGTGTTACCATTAAAACCCAAATTTTATTGTTATTTGACAAATGACATCAAATATATAGAGGCGGGTGCCCCTCGCCTTAAAACTGGGCCCCCTTGGTTAAGAGTAGAAAATTTTAATGATGAAGTAATGTATTTATGAAAGAAAGTTGCATTATTAATAAAACTGCATATTTTTTTCGATACCTCAATTGATATTATTGCACTAATTTATGAAAGCATCTGCAGAAAATTAAAATTGAAAAGGTAATACATTATACATAGATGAATAAACACAAAAGTGTACATTATATATTTATTATTGTAGATAAATATTTAAGGGCTACAACTAATAATGAACGTTTTGCACCAATGTGTTAAACGTTTAATTGATTGACTAAGAGAAAAATGTAATGAAATATAATATAATAATAGATACCACTTCTATTTTTTTTTTGTTTTCTCTCCTTTCGTTTAAATTTATTTTTATTTGTTAGTTGGTTTAAAGAGAATTTGACCTAAACGTTACATATACTTTAATAGAGCGTTGTAACAAATCAAATTAAATAAGATTTTAAATATTTCAATGTATAATTCAATATCCGGAGGTGTATTTGCACAGGAAGTAGTTGTTTCAATGGATATTTATCGTCTTAAGTTGTCTAATTAATTAAGACATTGTTTGCATTTTCACGAATAGTTTTTTCGTAATTTTATATATTATGTTTGAAGTTTGCAAACTATATGAAGCGTAAGCTTATTTTCTCGAATTCAAATAGTTTTTAATTTGAATTTATATACAGAATCCGCCCGAAAAATGTATTTATTGTGTTTGTTTTACATTTATATAGTGATCACACATGTAATACTGTCTTCAGTTAAGCACATAGTTACTTTAGATGTTCATAATGTTGGCCGTTGGCAGTCAGACAGATAACAGAATGACGAGTGATCGCTGTAGTTTACATCGGTCAATGTTTCAATGGAGCTTGCTGCACAAGCCGCTGTAATATCCCGGCGAAAGTCCTCTAGCACCTATAAGGCCGTAGCCAGCAGAAGGGATTTTTTTAAACTACGTATCCCCCCGAAATATTCAAATACTAACATTTTTGAAAATTTCAAAATCTACGCAGAAATTTTCCAAAATGGAAATATTGAAAATTTCGGGGAGTGAGTGTAAGCCCCTCTATCCCTCCTTCTGACTATGGCCTTGTTGATACTGGAGGACAATCGGCAGCAGATTACCGCGGCTTATGCAGCGATCTCCATTGATACGTTGACTGACAAAACTGTGAGGACTGTGGTGTTCCTTTATGCGACTGGCCGCCAAGGGCAAACATTTTGCACATCTAAAGTAATCATGCGTTTAACTGAAGATTATACTACATGTATGATGAGTATTTTAATGTAAAAGAAACTCACAATACATAGTTTTTGTTCTTTGAAGAGTGTATACATTTTTCTGGCGGACTCTGTATGTATAGTATTTGTAACATTTACTGCAATTTCCTGTAGTCACTTTTCTAAATTCTCTACGGTAACATTTATTTATAGACGAAAACGTAAAATAAAGGTTTTTATTTAGGCTACCATTATTGTCTTTTTTATTCCTTGAGAAACAAATTGTAGTTATGGATATAACCACAATTGCATTTCTTATTTAGACGCATTCCATAAGCAACAAAATAAAATGCATTATCCATCAAGTGTTACATTGCAAGTGCTGATAACTTTAATCAGTATCAATCAGCGAATAAATTTCTAAAAAAGTAATTTTATTTAGAAATTGTTTATACTTTTGCTTTATGATAAAAGAGACATGCTTCAGATATCTTACAAATTTAAAACATTTTCTCAACTGTTCACTTAATCGTAGTTAACTTCTTAGCCACGATTAAGTTTCTGTGGTGCGGGCGGGCACTCTTCTGTCACCGTTTCTGCCTACCAAAATACCAATAACATAAGTATTTGCTAGTATTGCTACTTTTGATTTTAATTTTAATTAAAGTGAAAGTGAAAAATACAATAATATGTGATCGTAATGTGATTTCGATATTTTAGGATTCATGTTTGACTCTACTTATTAGTACTGGGTTTTGCTATATTCACATAACTGAGAGGCAAATGGATGAGGAGGTTATGTAATATTTGTTTATATTTTTATAAAAAACCGTTTCGTGCGGCTGACAAACGGAGTATTGCATGACGAGTATTTTATAGAAATCATATATAATGAACAACTGTGTTGTAAACCAAATTCCATGTCCGCCATCGCCACCAGGGGCGCATTTTCCTTTACACTCAATTTTGTCAAGGTCAAAAACTGAAATAGACCCTTAATCAAGGAGTGGAAAACACTTTTTAGAATGATATTGCATACGGTATTTTACATAAAGTCGATGAAGTTGCATATGTTATATTGGTAATTGTAAAAATTAATGTAACGAGCGAAGAAAGGAACCATCCGTTCTAGCGCGTTTTTTTACCAAGTCAAACGCGAATGACAGCGGGGCCGATTTCGAATTTGTTCGGGGCGTTTCGGCAACCCGAACGTTATTTCCATAGATGAAATTAGATTGATAACTCCTAGGGGGCTCTACGTATCATAATTTTAGTTAACCGACCCACTCGATGCGACAGCGCTGCAATCGCAAATTACGTCATTGGCGTCATTCGGCTGCCTGTAATTTTTTTTTTTATTACATTAGACCTTATTCTTCCGAATCCAGTATTGCATAGTATGTTGTTTTTCAAAAATATTGTCATCGAAAATAAATTGAAATAAATGTTCTATTTAAAATTAAATTTTTTGAAAATCAAATGAGTAGAAGGCACACAAAAAATATTCGAATACATTAAATTTAAAAATTCTGACTTCACTTTGAACCAGTGTTTGATACCTGTGGCGCATAAAGTAAAATTTCGAGTTTAGAAAAGCCCCGTGAAAATTTTCTACGCGGGGCTTTTATTAAACTCGAAATTTTACTTCATGCGCCACAGGTATCAAACACTGGTTCAAAGTGAAGTCAGAATTTTTAAATTTAATGTATTCGAATATTTTTTGTGTGCCTTCTACTCATTTGATTTTAAAAAAAAATAATTTTAAATAGAACATTTATTTCAATTTATTTGCGATGACAATATTTTTGAAAAACAACATACTATGCAATACTTCGGAAGAATAAGGTCTAATGTAATAAAAATAAAAAATTACAGGCAGCCGCTTACAAATTTTAGGTTGGCCTTTATTTGAAAATGAAGTTATTATTGAAAAATAAATATTATACATCAAGTGAATTAAACACGATTTTATTCACGAAAAGATTTTTGATTTCACGAGCGCCTCGGCGCGAGTGAAATCATTTCTTTGAGTGAATAAAGGTGTTTAATTCACGTGGCGTATATATGTTTTTATTCAATTTTGACGAAATTGTAAAGAAAATGTACTTTACATTTATTTTTAAATAAATTTATTAACTCACTAGTGACCTAAAAAAATTTTAGTTCACTAGTGAATAAAACCTTGTTTATTACGGTTGTTATGGAGTTAATAATGTCGATTTAAATTAACAAAATTGAATAAAAATATTAATGTCATTTCTTAGTATTTAAACGGCCATTGATTTTGGATTTCAGTTCACTAAAATCAGTCAATAAATAACAGACTTATCGGGTTGGGCGTTTTCTTATCGAACACACGGTAAATACTTAAATAATCCTTTTTTGCTTAAATGAATGTTTTTTTTTGCATATAATAATGCCTTTTTGCTTAAATCGGTGCTTTTTAAAGCGCTTTTTAAATTTATTTGTACTTAGAAATCCGAGCTCTATTAATAATTAATGCCGCCGCCGCCACCCCGGCCAGTTCTTATACACCGGGCACAACGAACGAAAAATATTGCTTTAGTATTTATTCCTTATTACAAGCAGTGCATACATGTTGGAGTTTAGAAATAACCAGACCCAGTCGACTCCATGTGATTCTGTAAGTTCACATATATAGTTGACCGACCCACTCGATGGGAGGGCGCATATGTCGGAATTTCAAATTTCCCGCAATTTCTAACGTGGGCTCGTTTTCAATCAACAGCTGTCAGATCCGTCAGATCTGAAGGCACAAAAATGCCGATAAACGAAATCGTCTTGAGATGAGCGTTATTAAATTTAAAGAATTACAACCGTAAGTATATATAATATTTTTAAGTTTTAACCTATTGTGTATTATTTCAAATGAGTCTACAGTCAATCAAATTTAAAACCAGGGTGTTACTACATTATTTCTCTTTTTTTCTTCCTAGCACATGTGGATGATCTTCAAGTATACGAAGTACCCATGGTCGTGGATATTTTTAGCATACTGAACTAGAAACATTTTTTCATGGAGTATATCCCCGTTGTTGTTGGATTAAGCAATTCTGAATCTTTGGGGATGGGCATTAACATAAATAATTAAAACCGTAAGATTATATAACATTTCAAGTTTTTAAGCTATTGTGTATTCTTTTAACTAGGTCTGCAGTCAAACACATTTAAAACCAGGGTGTCTACATTATTTCACTTTATTTCTTCCTAGAATTCGTGAATGATCTTCAAGTACTATGCATGAAACAGCCACGGACGAGGAGATTTTTTTCACACCGGGCTAGGAGCATACTTCCATGGAGAATGTTTCCGTTGCTGTTGGATCAAGCAATTCTGAAATTCCATCTAGTCACAAAGTACGATCCCAGAACATAAAATAATGTCTTAAATTCAATTACAGGGTCTTTCTGTTGCATTTCACTATTGATCAAATGAGATTCACTATACCCTAAATATCTTTCACCTTGTCAAATATAAGTCAAAAGATTTCCCGATTTACGAAATGAGTTTCACTATATACCAAACACTTTTCCCTTTAATATTTTTGCTGAAAATTTTTGCAGTAAAAATAACTTTCTTCTGAAAATATTTTATTTGTATTTATACATACAGGGAGTTTTCTTTTAAGTATATGTATTCCAAATTCAACCTATTTTTTGTAAATCTTTAGATATTACATGATTTTTTTTTAAGTTCAATTTGTAGCTTTAAATGAGTATTTTCCACTCCCAGACTAAGCATGAAGTAAAATTTCGAGTTTATTAAAGCCCTGTGAAAATTTGTCGAGGGTTTTACTTCATGCGCCACGCGTATAAAACACAGATTTCGAGTGAAATTCGAATATACATAAATTTCACAATATTTTAGTGTTTTATACGCGTGGCGCATGAAGTCAAATTTCGAGTTTAGAAAAGCCCAGAAAATTTGTCTCGGGTCGCTGCGCGACCGTCGAGAAATTTTCACGGGGCTTTTCTAAACTCGAAATTTTACTTCATGCTAAGTCTGTAACTGGAAAACACTCGTTTAAAGTTTTAAATTGAACTCTTTTGACAAACGACGAGTCTTAAAGGTAAACATATGCGTATACATATGTTTACCTTTAAGAAAAATTCACTGTATGTAACTACTTACGCCAGCATCCATTCTCTGGATAAGGAGTCCTCTTATTTCATTTCTAAGATGCAATTTTTGACGGACTGCAACCATTTTGTTGAGAAGTGAAATGTAATTTCAAACTGTGAATCGTTTTGACATAGCGAAATATATTTGTAATACCTTTTAACAGCAGCAGCTCGCAGTCTAACTTCAGGGTAGGCCAGAGACCCAAGGTAACATGTATCCGTTAAAGCGCGATCCTAACCTTAAATTTTGTGTGCCTTGGCGTTGTGGCCTACCCTGAAGTTAGGCTGCGAGCCGTCGCTGCTTTTTACAATATACATTTAACATGTTCATTATGTCTTTGTTATTTTTCGCATTGTACGGTAATTTAATACCGTGCGATGTTCCCCGCCCCGCAACCACCATTCAATGTTATGACCCCCTGCACTGCGCACCCCGCTTAGCAAGAAGCCCGCCCGCTTCCCGCGCCGAATGACGTAATTTGCGATTGCAGCGCTGTCCCATCGAGTGGGTCGGTTAACTAAAATTATGATACGTAGAGCCCCCTAGGAGTTATCAATATAATTTAATCCATGGAAATAACGTTCGGGTTGCCGAAACGCCCCAAACAATTTCGAAATCGGCCCCGTTGTCATTCGCTTCTGACTTGGTAAAAAAACGCGCTAGAACGGATGGTTCCATTCTTTGCTCGTTACATTAATTTTTACAATTACCAATATAACATATGCAACTTCATCGACTTTATGTAAAATACCGTATGCAATATCATTCTAAAAAGTGTTTTCCACTCCTTGATTAAGGGTCTATTTCAGTTTTTGACCTTGACGAAATTAAGTCTAAAGGAAAATGCGCCCCTGGTGGCGATGGTGGACATGGAATTTGGTTTACAATACAGTTGTTCATCATATTTAATTTCTATAAAATACTCGTCATGCAATACTCGAAATTTTACTTAATGCTTAGTCTGGGAGTGGAAAACACTCGTTTAAAGCTTTAAATTAAACTCTTTAAAAAATCAGCGAATGTCAGAAAATTTATAGCTAAAATAATTAAGAAAAAGTAATGTGATTTTATAAAAATAATGACATACCATGGAATTGATACAACAATTGCGGATATTCCCTGTTTTTTTTTTAAGTTTAATTTAAAGCCTTAAACAAGTATTTTCGAGTTTAGAAAAGCCCTGCGTAGAAAATATGTCGAGGGTCGCGCAGCGACCCGAGACAAATTTTCACGGGGCTTTTCTAAACTCGAAATTGTAAAACATTAGAATATTGTCAATTTTATGTATATTCGAACTTCACCTAAAATCTGTGTTTAATACGCGTGGCGCATGAAGTAAAATTTCGAGTTTAGAAAAGCCCAGAAAATTTGTCTCGGGTCGCTGCGACCTCGCCAAATTTTCATGGGGCTTTTCTAAACTCGAAATTTT
The DNA here is from genome assembly GCA_932526585.2 of Philonthus cognatus. NCBI lineage: Eukaryota > Metazoa > Arthropoda > Insecta > Coleoptera > Staphylinidae > Philonthus > Philonthus cognatus. The sequence goes on from OW052241.1 coordinate 108,099,180, forward strand.
ACTTCATGCTTAGTCTGGGAGTGGAAAACACTCGTTTAAAGCTTTGAATTAAACTCTTTCAAAAATCAGCGAATGTCAGAAAATTTATAGCTAAAATAATTAAGAAAAAGTATTGTGATTTTATAAAAATAATAACATACCATGGAATTGATACAACAATTGCGGATATTCCCTGTTTTTATTTAAGTTCTTTTTAAAGCCTTAAACAAGTGTTTTCCACTCCCAGGCTAAGCATGAAGTACAATTTCGAGTTTAGAAAATTTGTCAAGGGTCGCGCAACGACCCGAGACAAATTTTCACGGGGCTTTTCTAAACTCGAAATTTTACTTCATGCGCCACGCGTATAAAACACTATAATATTGTCAATTTTATGTATATTCGAACTTCACTTAAAATCTGTGTTTTATACGCGTGGCGCATGAAGTAAAATTTCGAGTTTAGAAAAGCCCAGAAAATTTGTCTCGGGTCGCTGCGCGACCCTCGACAAATTTTCACGAGGCTTTTCTAAACTCGAAATTTTACTTCATGCTTAGTCTGGGAGTGGAAAACACTCGTTTAAAGCTTCAAATTGAATTCTTTTAAAAATCAACGAATGTCAGAAAATTTACAGCTAAAATAATTAAGAAAAAGTAATGTGATTTTATAAATATAATGACTAACCGTTGAATCGATACAACAATCGAGGAGGCGGGGCTTTTATTAAACTCAAAATGTTACTTCATGCTTAGTCTGGGAGTGGAACACTTGTTCAATAGACATTATTTTTAGAGCTTACGTCGTTAAAATCTACAGTGTTTAAATCAAATTCGGAGGTTACGATCGTAAAATCCTGTTTGTTTACATCAATCGTTGAAGTTATGTTTGTTGAATCCTGTTTGTTTAGATCAAATTCGAAGTTAAGGATTGTTAAATCTTGTTTGTTTACATCAAATTTGTAGGTTAGTTGGTTAAATCTTGTTTGGTTACATAAAGTTCGTAGGTTAGGTTAATCAAATTTTGTTTGTTTACATCAAATTTGTAGGTTAGGTTAGTTAGTTTCATGTAAAAAAAATTTGGGGGTTAGGATTGTTAAATTCTGTTTCTTAGCATCAAATTTGGAGTTTATTATTATTATTCTTTTTTTTCGTGTCAAGGCACATTACTTTTATTGCCAAAAAATGTGAACAGGATTTTTATTACAAACTTTTATAAACTTTTTGGGGAAAACGGCAGATTTTAAAAATTATCGTTGTATTTTTCTAGCCAGAACTTTATTTTTATTTAGCCAATATTTCGTTGAACTTTTGTCAGCTTCTTCAGGGCAAGTTAAAACTAAAATAAATAAATACAATGATATTTTCTATAAATAAATAACAAAATTAAGAGGAGACCGTACATTAAAAGTAAATGGACGTCTAATTAATGTATTGTAATGAGAGTCTCAGTGATAGGTAATTAATCAAGCACACGTTTTCAATGAAAATATTTTGAAGATTAATCGACTTCCGGTCATACCGGAAGTCAACACCAACTTCCTTCCCACTGAGCAAAAATCAAACAAATAACGTTATGTATAAATGAAATTGCCAATTCTTTAAAAGTGCGATTCATTTCGCAATCTACAACAAGTTAGTCTTACAAAGACTATATCAAACACTCATTGAAACAACTATTTCCCGAGCTAATACCCCGACGGACATTGAATTACACAATTATAACAGCAAACACTTGTTGTATAATTCAATGTCCGTCGGGGTATTAGCTCGGGAAGTAGTGGTTTCAATGAGTGTTTGATATAGTCTTTGTAAGACTAACTTGTTGTAGATTGCGAAAAGAATCGCACTTTTAAATAACGGTATATCAACATTTTAGCAACATTAAACGTTGTTTTAATGTTGATGAAACATTACTTTATTGGATTTGCTCAGTGGGTTATTTTGAATAGAATGGTATATTTTTTATTTCGAATTTGGATTTTACATAATATTCTGGGATAAAAATCGTCAAGGAACATAACGTACAAATTTAACCGTTTTGGAGATAGTTGATATTTTAATGAAATTTTGTGCTTTTACGTGATTCATTTTGAAATTCGTATCTCGGAACAAAAAACAAATCGATGAGATAGAATGTTGGGTATAGAAAGGTAATTTTTAGAATAATAATATACAGAGTGTTCAAAAGTTCATACCATTGTTAGTCAACTTTAAACCCTTAAATCTCGATTAATACAAGTATTCCCCATACCTATCTATCTTCTTTGGTTTTCAAGACAAAAAAATCCTATCTTCCCCATCCCCCTATAATACAGAGTATTCAAAATTTCCTACCACATTTGGTCAACTTTAAAATATTAACTCGATTTTTTGCTAGTAATAATCGAGATTTAAGGGTTTAAACTTTTGAACACTACAGTATTATTCGAAAAATTAATCACTATTAGATACTTTCGGGTATTGGCTTTCTGAAAAGCACTGAATTTATTTTAAATTTCAAATATTAAAATGTTTAGGTTGGCTATCAGTTGGCAATGAAATTATTATTGAAAAAAAAATCAATATTAATGCTATTTCTTAGTATTTAAACAGCCACTGTCTTTGGTTTTTAGTTCAATAAAATCACTCAATAAGTAACAGTTATCGCGTTGGGCGGCCCGGTACCTTTTGCTCGGCGTATTTGTATTTTTTATGTCTGTACCATTGCTAGGTAATGCACAGAACAAATCGAACGTGATCTGATATTTGTAGCCATCCCTTGGGATTTTTAGAGTGTTGACCACTATATGTGAATGCATATGTATGAGAATTATTTATCGATATTAAAAAAACAACCTGGGTTTCCTGGTAACGTGGCGTTTGTACGAAACTGCCATAAGCGATCCGACTAGGAACACTACTTTTATTTTATTGATGTAATTTAGCGCGGTGGTCAACGGGTATTACTCACTATATTGCTTTGTGTTTAGTCATATATGTATTAAGGCTCGTTTATAAAGTCAACTGAATCGTTTATAAAGTCAACTGAATTTTAACTAAATTTTAAGTAGCCATGCGTTTACACGTATTTAATGTTTTTAGCGCTAGCGTTTGTAATGATTCGACCCTAGGTATTATACAAATGTATAATTTGTATTATGGTTTACGTTGTGTTGTGTACGTAGTAACCCTTTTATTTATTTACCAGGTTCGTTGTTTGTGTCAATATGCATTATCGTAAATACTGTGTCTTTATTCCCTTTTAATTTGAGTAGGAGGATGTGTGGACAATAAATAAAACAGGATATGAGCTTAACGTATGCAAAGTTTATTGACCTTTCATGACATTTCTAATGAATTGATATGTCTTATATTATTTATATTCACAAAATATATTACCCAACGTTTATGCTTAGAAGTCATGTGCATTTGGTTAAACTCAAAAAAAATTATGACTATACTTGTGGGAGCAAAATTAACTAGCCCCTGCATTTGCATTACGAGATGGGAAACCCACAAAAACCATCTCGGAGCTAGCATCACACACTCGACACACTTGCGATTAGTTAGTGGGACAATCTCTCACATCGGCCCTACACATCAATCGCCATTCATTTTCGATTAATGAGCTGAACGACCTTTCACCTCGTTCCACTCATAATCGCGTTACTTTTTCTTGTGGTTAGTTAGTAGGACACTTAGCGCAATACTAACTCGGATTGGCCTAACACATCAATCGACTGTTTCGATTAGTTAGTAGGACATACCTCATTTTCTCGCTCAATTCGGCCTTACACATCAACCACTATACATCCCTCATTCGTGTGGTTAGTTAGTATCACACTTAGCGCAATACTAACTCGGATTGGCCTAACACATCAATCGACTGTTTCGATTAGTTAGTAGGACATACCTCGTTTCTCGCTTAGTTCGGCCTTAAACATCAACCACCATACATCCCTCATTCTTGTAGTTAGTTAGTAGGACACTTAGTGCAATACTAACTCGGATTGGCCTAACACATCAATCCGCTGTTTCGATTAGTTAGTAGGACATACCTCGTTTTCTCGCTCAATTCGGCCTTACACATCAACCACCATACATCCCTCATTCTCTCCCCCCCCCCCTTTTCTCAGATGTTTAAATTATTTCGCAGGTTTTGTTTGTTTGATTTCAACTTAGTCGGTTTAATGTAGAATTAATTTTACTCTTACGTGATAGTCTCTCCAACGTTGTTATCCCTAACTCCATTCTCTAACTCCATTCTCAATACTTAACTCTTTTTATCAACATTACTTCACTAACTCACATCCCACTGAAACTTATCATTCTCAACTGTCCCTATTTACATTCAAATACTGACTCTCCCCATTTACAGTCAGATACTGACTGTCCCCGTCCCGGTCCCAAAACTAACTGATTTTTAGAATCGCTTCTTTGCTGCTCTCAAAGTTCTCCCCTCCCCGAATTTTGTTGCTTAAATTTTATCTACTACCATATATGGTCACAAAACCCTTCCCTCTCTGACGTCAACTTCATTTCCCTGACTTTGCACACTTGTTGTGTTTGCGTTCGTTAAACCCTGAACTGAATCTTTCTGTATGTCTTACTTAGCATTTCTCCACGCGCCGGTACTTGTTTATTATTTTAAGGCGATGCTGCATTTGTTATTTCTTTCACATAAAAAATTTTGATCGACTAATCTTATTATCGTATTTACTGGATGTTGATTTTTCTTTATTATTTTCTTGGGTGATTTTTGTATTAATATTTTAATTTAATTTCTTCAAAAATAATATTTGCACATGACCCCTACTGACCTATTATACGTTTAGTTCTTTAGTAACATATGTTTTAAAATGGAGAGTGAGAAACGAGTAGAAATTGTAAATTTCGTCATAAACGAAATAATTGAAGAACTGAAATATGAAATATCCATCGAGATAAGACAACGTAAACGAATGTGGGAGAGAAAATGGAATACAAGACGAAATTAGTACGGTGCAAGTGCGACTCTATTTAAAGAACTTGCAGGAAAAGACAAAATGGAGGATTTGTCAGCATTGCGGATGTCAGAAGAGTTTTTTAGCTACTTGTTGTCAAAAGTTAAACCTATGTTAATGAAAAAAGATAGTGTAATGAGATGTGCTTTAACACAGAAACTAAAATTACATATTGTACTATATTATCTAGCGACCGGAAATAGTTTCCGTAGCCTATTCCACTTCTTCAGAGTATCCAAGTCCAGCATATGTGTGATGCTGCCCAAAGTGTGCGAAGCTATATACCAAGTATTAAAAGATTTTATACAGGTGTTGGGGAGAGCAAGGATGGGGTTGGTGATAGTTTTGAAATTCTTCATTTGGAGAATTCGGCAAATATGAGAACGAAGGTGATGGAGTATATCGAAGACTTGCTGCCTGACTATTCCTCTGTAACTCTTCTATACGTAATTGACATAAATAATTTTGAATATATTGTTGAGCCTGCAATGCCATCGTTAAGGGCATTGCCTTTAACTGACCTGCGATGCTTTTCGCAAACAGATCAAATTCATGTTGTTATATTTAGGACGGGTAGTCGAGTTGAATAAGAAATCTAAATATAACAATATCACTTTATTACTCAAAAAATATACACCGATTCGACCGTCGAGCTCGGAACCTGCAATATAACTGCACGTGTGCGTTTCGCGACTCGAGCACGTCTTCACAAAAAAAACTTAGCACAAAAAACGTTCGCGCTCAAAAACCATTAAATTAAATATATATTCAAATACACTACATTATCCCCCCCTTACAAAAATATATTTATTTATATATAAACAAAATAATAAATTAAATTTCCTCTAATAACCTTGTAAAGTTTATTATTTAGTATTTTCAATATTTAACACTTATTTAAATATTAAGTAGGTTCTTTTATTCTGGGTGAGGTTAAAATAACTTGATGTTTTAATATAACGAATATCAATTCTATTTTCTTAACTGAGAAACTTGTGAATATTACAATATAATATATTAAGAAACTTTAACTAGCTTGCTTAACGAAGTTTATTGAATTTAATCGGAGTAAGTAATATTTTTATTTGTCTCTCATTTGTAAACGTCAATTTATCAATAGACAGTATTAAACAAGTAAGGTTATGTTTTCAAGCTACTGACTTGTAAAATTTTAACAAGTCAGTATACTAACATGTTAAAATTTAATAAGTTAGTACTGGAATAGTAATTTATAGTTTTTTGTGAAATCAATTTATTAAAGCAAAATACAATAAATACTATTATTCTTAAAATAATAATTAAGAAAATATATATTTTCTAATTATTATTTTAATAATGCACTGCAACGATAAAACACAATTTATTCACTATTAATCTCTTTTATTTGTATTATATATATTAAATATAGAGTTTGTACTTCCAGTAATGGAAATCGAACCACCTGGCGCACAAATTGAGGAAGGTATAACATTTAAAGCTAAACTTGATATCGAACCATCTAGCGCACAAATTGATGAAGGCATAACACTAGGAGCAAAACTTCTAACAAAAAACGTTCCACCTCTCCCTTACTTAATACTTTGGCTTTTTTTTGGAGTATACCGCTCATTCTTTCTTATGAGGAATGCAATTACTTTCTGAAACCTACAAATATTAATGAACACCACTTTTTTAATATTTTAACATTGAATACCTGTGAACTGGAACATTTTCCTTCATATTTAAACAGCTTTTTAACATTGACCATTTCGTCCATAGCGAATTAGGGCTAAATTTTTCAGCAAGGTGACTTACATATGCCAATATCACATCTTCTGTCACGCCAATCACGTCACTTTCTTTCTGCCATATTTTAAAGTCCGTATACTCCCGCTCATATCTCATCGTTGACTTTACTGGCAGCAAACTTGAAACAACTCTTGCGGCTGCCTCAGTAATTGCTGCAGGCACTTTCGGAGGCACGCTCATGTTAAACGAATTGCGAAATAATTTAATTTGATTTAATCAAATAAACAACATAAGTATCCACGAAAATGTTTCATAACTTACTACATATTCTTTTGTAATTCCAATTTGATTAAATTTACCAAATAACTGTATTTTAATTAATTACAAATGATTGACAAATAAAATATATAACAATATACGCAAGTTAACGGGTTTTACTGGCTCCAGAAGGTGACTGGCTCGGCTAGCGACTCGCCAGTCATATCCTTCTGTCCGCCAGTAAAAACCGTTTTAACAATGCTAATAATGTTAAATACTATTACTATCTTGCGTTCGAGAGTCAAATCAGAAGTGCCCGAAATAAAATCTAATAGTAATGAATCATGGTTCTTCGTAAGCAAACAATGCGTAAGAAGGAGCACGCATATGCCAGGGTGAACTTTATCATCTTTAGCGGAATTTTTCCATTAAGTACATATTCTAATTAACTATTTATTCTTCCCAGGCTTATCTGTGCTCTAGCATTAGCAAATGCATTCTGATAATAACATTTAGCAATGAATAATATTTAAGTAAAAATAAACAACAAACATCAATAAGTGAAACAAACATAAATAACTTTAAACATGATTATCAAAAATGCACGATACTAAAGTATTAAATTATATAAATGAAATAAATATACACATGGGTACATTACAACCTCTTTGTTGGTTTCCTACTCCGATTACTAGATCTAGGACTATTTACATCTTCTGAATCAGATATTACAGAGCGATGAGAAGTTAGCGATAAATTTTTCAGCCATAAATGGTGGTAACCCTATTAAATTTATAAATTGCAAAAACCGATATTTTACTCATGCATAGCGCTAACCATTGGATTGCATTGTGTAATAGGAGTACATATTAACTATTTAAGACTTTACATTAGCACTTTTGATGTAAAAAGTGAAACTTGTATTGATATTTGATCAAGCGATCTCAGGCTATTATAAAACGAAAAATCTCTGTCTTAGGCCTACCTTTGGAGGTTGTTACTGAACTGTCCTATACTTAGGAAGGGTTGAAGAGCAATTTTAAGCAATAACATTTTAGTGGCTTAATACTGAAGAAATATGATTATATTATAACATAGTTGAGCGATGCCGATTACATTATTTTCAAAGTGAAAAATAAATGTATTATGCCTACCTTTGGGGGTGGTGGCTGATTTGCCCTGTATTTGGGAAGGGTTGAAGAGCAATTTTAAGCAATACAATTTTAGTGGCATCCTAAGACTGAAAAATTACGCTTAATTTATGAAATAGTGAAACGATGCCGATTAAATTATTTTCAAAGTGAAAAATGAATGTAATAGGCCTACGTTTGGGGGTGGTGGCTGATTTGCCCTGTATTTAGGAAGGGTTGAAGAGCAATTTTAAGCAACAAAATTTTAGTGGCATCCTAAGACTGAAAAATTACGCTTACTTTATGAAATAGTGAAACGATGCCGATTACATTATTTTCAAAGTGAAAAATGAATGTAATAGGCCTACCTTTGGGGGTGGTGGCTGATTTGCCCTGTATTTAGGAAGGGTTGAAGAGCAATTTTAAGCAATAAAATTTTAGTGGCATTCTAAGACTGAAAAATTACGCTTATTTTATGAAATAGTGAAACGATGCCGATTACATTATTTTCAAAGTGAAAAGTGAATGTAATAGGCCTACCTTTGGGGGTGTTGGCTGATTTGCCCTGTATTTAAGAAGGGTTAAAGAGCAATTTTAAGCAATAACATTTTAGTGGTATCCTAAGACCAAAGAATTACGTTTATTTTATGAAATAGTGAAACGATGCCGATTGCATAAATTTCAAAGGGAAAAAATGAATGTAATAGGCATACCATTGGGGGTGGTGGCCTATTTGCCCTGTATTTGGAAAGGGTTAAAGAGCAATTTTAAGTAATAAAATTTTAGTGGTGTCCTAAGACTGAAAAATTACGCTTATTTTATGAAATAGTGAAACGATGTCGATTACATTATTTTCAAAGTGAAAAATTAATGTAATAGGCCTACCTTTGGGGGTGGTGGCTGATTTGCCCTGTATTAAGGAAGGGTTGAAGAGCAGTTTTAAGCAATACAATTTTAGTGGTATCCTAAGACCGAAGAATTACGTTTATTTTATGATATTGTGAAACGATGCCGATTGCATAAATTTCAAAGGGAAAAATGAATGTAATAAGCCTACCTTTGGGGGTGGTGGCTGATTTGCCCTGTATTTAGGAAGGGTTGAAGAGCAATTTTAAGCAATAAAATTTTAGTGGCATCCTAAGACTGAAATATTACGTTTATTTTATGAAATAGTGAAACGAAGCCGATCACATTATTTTCAAAGTGAAAAATGAATGTAATAGGCCTACCTTTGGGGGTGGTGGCTGATTTGCCCTGTATTTGGGAAGGGTTGAAGAGCAATTTTAAGCAATAAAATTTGAGTGGCATTCTAAGACCGAAGATTTACGTTTATTTTATGAAATAGTGAAACGATGCCGATTGCATAAATTTCAAAGGGAAAAATGAATGTAATAGGCCTACCTTTGGGGGTGGTGGCTGATTTGCCCTGTATATGGGAAGAGATGAAGAGCAATTTTAAGCAATTAAATTTTAGTGGCATTCTAAGACTGAAAAATTACGCTTATTTTATGAAATAGTGAAACGAAGCCGATCACATTAATTTCAAAGTGAAAAATGAATGTAATAGGCCTACCTTTGGGGGTGGTGGCTTATTTGCCCTGTATTTAGGAAGGGTTGAAGAGCAATTTTAAGCAATACAATTTTAGTGGCATCCTAAGACTGAAAAATTACGCTTATTTTATGAAATAGTGAAACCAAGTACACCCTCGCACTCGTCTCGCCAAGGCGAGACAAGCTTGTACTGCGGGCATTACGTCACAATCCGTTAGAGTCTAAAGTCGGTTGCTACACTCCATATATGGTGTTTTTACCAAGCCTCATTGGGAGGCGCTTGCGCAGTCACCTTTTGAGTATATTTCCATAAGACATGGGATTATTTTCTTGCATTTAAATTGCGTCGTTCCTGTTGGAAACTTGCTCGAGAATCTTTCTCCCTGCTGTACCTTTGCTGCTTTCTGCAATTAGTTATATCGTTTGTTTTTGTTACTTGTTATATCGTTGTTTTTGTTACTTGTTACATCGTTGTTTTTGTTATTCGTGAAATATTTGTATTGCATTGTTTGCTGCAATGCATACAAACATTGATAAAATAATAACCTTTTTTAAAGGAAAGATTACTGATCGCCAAATACCACGCGTGAAATAGGGCAATCCATTAATACTTCAGGCTAGTGTTTTTGTATTTGGTGATGATTCAGTAAAATATAGAAAAAAAAAGTGTATGCCATCATAAAACGCAACATTAGTAAAATTCGCGCAGGCCTTCTAGAATCGAATGTAATTGTATCTGCTGAAAATACATTTCAAGACAATTGCACGTCAAATACTAGAGCGCCTGATGAATGTTCAGAAGTAATGTACAAAATTAATGATGGTATTGCAAGTGAGAAACTTATAGTCATGTCTCAAAAAAATAATCTAACAGTAGATAGCGACACAACTGTTGATGTGTCAAATGAATCTGTTAAAGTTGATGTAGCCATTAAGAGTTTATACAATTCTGAAACGTTCATTGAGAAACTGCCGAAAACTTCTATAAATGTATATCCTTCTAATACATCAAAAACAAAATGCAATATTTACGAAGGCAATTATTTCGTCGATAAATTGCAGTTATCTGCAATTTATAAAAATTCAAAATTTGATAAACACAAGTACCCGTTTGTAATTAAAAAGCTCTTTTCTATCGTAAATAACGTGTGTTTATTAAATATCAAATCTTGTAATTATTCAAAAAAGTCTGCCACTATTTATGCACGCTGTGGACAGAAAACGTGTAAAATGTTTAAAGTACAAGGATTATTTCATGATGGTGGCATCGTTTTTAAAGTGTTAAGTTCTGATATAAATTTTTCTCACGGCTTAAAGTTAACAAGCCAAGTAAGAGGAGTTGAAAGAATTTTATTGGGGAAAAAATTGGAAATCAACACCATTAAATATAAGAGATGATGATATTCATGCTTCCATATCACTTATGAAAGAGACAGAAAACTTATTCAGAATAAAGTCTGAATCAGTTTATCGCAAAATTAAGTCTGAGGCGATTGCGAAACACGACAAAGACAAAGATGATATATTAGACATGATGTTGATTGAAAATTCTACATATATTCAGCATGTTTTAAAACCATTCTAAGTGTTTGTCTATAGTAAGGAGCAATTAAACATTTTAAAATTTGCCGAAAAAAATAAATCGAGTCTCGTGAGCCTTCATATAGATGCGACTGGTTCTGTTGTCAGAAAGCCATTTGATAATTGCAAAAGAATTTATTATTATTGCGGAGTAGTGAGAACAACATTTGGTAAAATTTTACCTATTTTTGAAATAATCTCTTCTAAACATGGTGAATATTCTATATCATTATGGCTAAGTGGTTTTAAACATTTTTATATAAAGAATAAAGTTGATTTTCCTAAGTTTGGTAGCATCACAAGCGATTTTAGCTTGGCGATTATAAACGCGGTATGTCAGGTGTTTAATGGTATGTCTCTCTTAAGATATTTAAACAATCTATATGACATGAAGCATACAAAACCAACATCCAATTTAACAATTTTAAAATTATGCTATGCACATTTTGTCAAAATGATTTCCAAAGATGTAAATAATCTTATGATGGAAGCTAGTGGTTCAACAAAAACATTTTTAAAGGAAATTTTGGTATTAATATTTAATGTACAATCATTCGAAGAAGCATTTTTAATAATTGAAAACATATTTATATTAACAATGGCTAAATTTGATTGCGAACTAGTTGAAGAATCAAAAATATTTTTTCAACAATATTGTCATATGCAATCAGATATTTTTGATGCCGCCGAAGAAGAGATTGAGTTTAGCATAGACAATGAAATTGAACCTTTCAACATCAATAATAATTTTTTTCTTATGTTCAGAAATATTTTAAAAGAAGTCCATATTGATATTGCTAGCCAGTCTCATAATGATACAATTAATTTATTTTATAGTAAAACGTTTGCTGAACATGTCCTATAAAAATATATACCTTATTTACCGATGTGGTGTGGTTTCTGAGGTGAAAGGACGAGCAATGCATGCGTAGAGAATTGGTTTGGCTTGGTGAAACATAACATACTAAACAATAAATTGCATCAAAAATGTTCCAGGTTTCTAGCTAAAATAAGAAAACACGTTGTAGCAGAGTATAGAGCGCATGCACATAATATCCCAAAAACACAATGCGCATCTTCAAAACGAAAGATTGTTGAGGAGACATGGTTAAAAAGAAAGAAGAGCAATCATTCGTACTTCAAAGCGAAAACAGTTAAGAAATAGTTCGATAATAATATGAAGGAAAATAGTCATAAGGGTATTGATAATGCATTTTATAAAATGTTTTCAGAACAGAATATTTTGAAAGGTAAATGTGACTATATAGTAACCATGTTTGGGTCAGAAGCATTATATTTTTCTAGTTACAATACTTTAAATAATCACACAAAAACAACTGACATGTGGTTGGATAATTTCTTAATTGACTATGTACTAAATATTTTCTCAAAAAATACAGGAAAAATGAAAGTATTTATGACATACATAGGATCTAAAAGTGATTTGATGATTAATGAAGTTGATTTTATAATTCCTATTATTGAAAATAATCATTGGATGCTTGCTTACAGAAATAATGGTCATTTTCAAGGTTTTGATCCAGCTTCTGTAAGAAATCATAAAAAAAACTTATATTATAGCAAGTTTTTGAAACTATGCTCAGATAAAAAAATGACATTAATTATTAATCATTATCCAACGCAAAGTGATAGTTGGAATTGCGGTGTATATTTATTATATTATGCAAACTGTATTTTATATAATATTCCCATGGATAATGATTTTGATCCAAACATTTACAGAAATTATTTGAAATCAATTATTGTCGAAAACTCTACTATTAATTTCAACAATTGCAGAAAATGCAGCGAAGTAACTAATGAAATTCAGTGTCAAAAGTGTTTGCATTTATATCATAGACGGTGTACATTCTTGGCTGATGATCAATTAGATAATTGCGAGTATATTTGCGAAATATGCCAGGTATAACAAAGATAAAAAGAACACTGTTATTACATGATAACTATGTATCAGATTTTATACATTAGAAAAATGATAAAATTCAATGGAATTAACATAAAAGTAGCAAATATTATCCATTAACCTTCAAGCTGCTGCTACTATTTTATGGCTTGTGTGTACATTTTCGACTTCAGTATAAATCAAGCGTCTGTTTACAGTCTAAGATGCCACTACAGTGTTATTACTTAACGTTACTCTCAAACCCTTCCTAAGTCTGGGGCGATTTAGTAACTATTCTCATCTATTTTTCACTTTCAAAAAAACTTAATGGAAATCCCTAATATGTGTCGTAAAGCAAGGTTAATATTTCAGTCATAAGATGCCACTACAATATAATTGCTTAAATTTACTCTTCAACCAGTCCTAAACATGGGGTAACTACCACCAAAGGTAGGGTCATAACATATTTTTCACTTTACAAATTATATAATAGGCATTGCTCAAACATGTTATAAAATAAGCATAATTTTTCAGTCTTATGATGCCACTACAATTTTATTGCTAAAATTCACTCATAAACCCTTCCTAAATACAGGGCATATCAGCCACAACCCGCAAAGGTAGACCTATTACATTCATTTTTCACTTTGAAAATAAAGTAATCGGCATCGCTAAACTATGTTATAAAATAAGCGTAATTTCTCAGTCTTAAGATGCCACTACAATTTTATTGCTTAAAATTCCTCTTCAACCATTCCTTAATACAGGGAAGATTAGCCACAACCCTCAAAGGTAGGCCTATTACATTCATTTTACCATTTGAAATTTATGCAATCGGGATCGTTTTACTATATTATAAAATAAGCGTAATTTTTCAGTCTTAGGATGCTACTAAAATTGTATTGCTTAAAATTGCTCTTCAACCCTTTCTAAATACAGGGCAAATCAGCCACCACCCCCAAAGGTAGGCCTATTACATTCATTTTTCACTTTGAAAATAATGTAATCGGGAACGTTTCACTATTTCATAAAATAAGTGTAATTTTTCAGTCTTAGGACGCCACTAAAATTTTATTACTTAAAATTGCTCTTCAACCCTTCCCAAATACAGGGCAAATCAGCCACCACCCCCAAAGGTATGCCTATTACATTCATTTTTTCCCTTTGAAATTTATGCAATCGGCATCGTTTCACTATTTCATAAAATAAACGTAATTCTTACCCGACACCATATGGTAAAAGGGAATACTGATTATATATATATATATACGTAATTCTTTGGTCTTAGGATGCCACTAAAATTTTATTGCTTAAAATTGCTCTTCAACCCTTCCTAAATACAGGGCAAATCAGCCACCACCCCCAAAGGTAGGCCTATTACATTCACTTTTCACTTTGAAAATAATGTAATCGGCATCGTTTCACTATTTTATAAAATAAGCGTAATTTTTCAGTCTTAGGATGCCACTAAAATTTTATTGCTTAAAATTGCTCTTCAACCCTTCCTAAATACAGGGCAAATCAGCCACCACCCCCAAAGGTAGGCCTATTACATTCATTTTTCACTTTAAAAATAATGTATTCGGCATCGTTTCACTATTTTATGAAGTAAGCGTAATTTTTCAGTCTTAGGATGCCACTAAAATTTTATTGCTTAAAATTGCTCTTCAACCCTTCCTAAATACAGGGCAAATCAGCCACCACCCCCAAACGTAGGCCTATTACATTCATTTTTCACTTTTAAAATAATTTAATCGGCATCGTTTCACTATTTCATAAATTAAGCGTAATTTTTCAGTCTTAGGATGCCACTAAAATTTTATTGCTTAAAATTGCTCTTCAACCCTTCCCAAATACAGGGCAAATCAGCCACCATCCCCAAAGGTAGGCCTAATACATTTATTTTTCCCTTTGAAATTTATGCAATCGGCATCGTTTCACTATTTCATAAAATAAACGTAATTCTTCGGTTTTAGGATGCTACTAAAATTGTATTGCTTAAAATTGCTCTTCAACCCTTCCTAAATACAGGGCAAATCAGCCACTCCCTTCAAAGGTAGGCCTATTATATTCATTTTTCACTTTGAAAATAATGTAATCGGCATCGTTTCACTATTTCATAAAATAAGCGTAATTTTTCAGTCTTAGGATGCCACTAAAATTTTATTGCTTAAAATTGCTCTTCAACCCTTCCTAAATAAAGGGCAAATCAGCCATCCCCCCCAAAGGTAGGCCTAATACATTTATTTTTCACTTTGAAAATAATGTAATCGGCATCGCTCAACTATGTTATAATATAATCATATTTTTTCAGTATTAAGCCACTAAAATGTTATTGCTTAAAATTACTCTTCAACCCTTCCTCAGTATAGGACAATTCTGTAACAACCCCCAAAGGTAGGCCTAAGACAGAGATTTTTCGTTTTATAATAGCCTGTGATCGCTTGATCAAATATCAATACAAGTTTCACTTTTTACATCAAAAGTGCTAATGTAACGTCTTAAATAGTTAATATGTACTCCTATTACACAATGCAATCCAATGGTTAGCGCTATGTATGAGTAAAATATCGGTTTTTGCAATTTATAAATTTAATAGGGTTACCACCATTTAGGGCTGAAAAATGTATGGCTAACTTCTCATCGCTATATTACAGTAGTCTCAATTATTTTTTTATGCTCACCTGGTTCATTAACGGAAAAATTATAATCAATTATTTGATTAATATGCCTTTTCCACTGTTTCTCTAAGCTAGGAATGTAAATTAAATAAGTACGTGGTCCCAAAACTTTTATAATTTTCCCTTTAATCCAGGTGGGCTTTTTTAATCCGTAATCTTTAACTGCAACAATTTCATTAAAACCGTACAATCTAATACGTTTCCCAGTATAGTTTTTTATTTGCGCACTTTGTTTATTTTGAATCACCTCGCGCACTTTTTGTTTTAATTTGCCATTTTCGTGCACTTCACGGTCTAATTTGTCCGTAATTCTAGTCGGTCTTATTAAATCCAGACGAGTTCTTAGATGTCTTCCTAACATGAGTTTTGCAGGGAATACGCCGGTTGTACAATGTGGTGCATTACGGTAGTCAAGTAAAAATATGCTTAAAATAATAATAAAATTTATTTTACTTTCCTTCCCTACCGCTTTTAGTAATGCCTTTTTAATAGTTTTGACAGTATTCTCAGCCGCTCCATTTGTAGCTGGATGGTACGGTGCAGTGCTCTTAAAAGTTATTCCATTTTTTTGTAAAAAATATTGAAACTCTTCTGCTATAAATTGTCTACCATTATCCGAGACCAAGACATTCGGTATACCAAATCTAGCAAAACAACTTCTTATAGTATATTGTGTATCTAGTGCGTGAAGTAGACTTTTTTACACAAGCGTGAAGATTGCGAAACGAGCAAAGCGAGTGAAGCAATCACGCGAGTGTAAAAAGTCTTCACGCACGTGTTACACACTATACTTTTTCTACGACTACACGATTTAATAAATTCCAAAACATAAACAAACTATTAACGTAAAGTATTTATTTATCTTTATAATAATTATTATTAATTGTTACAGTGCAGTTGGTTAGGTACATTACACCAGAACTTTCGTTGGATGTAGTATTTAGACTACTATTGTTATTATTATTGCTAATATTCAAAATTTTGTTTGATACATCTTGCTTCTTTGTTATCGAATTTTCGATATCGTTGACATTTATTGTACTCTTCAACATTGAATAGTGACTCCAATGTGTTGAGCGCTGGAATTTTGTCGCCAGTTCTGCGAGATATGTTAAAATTACGTTTTCCGAAAATGAATTAATTTCATGTTCAGTGCGCCATTCCATGAATTTTTTATAAATATTTTCATAAATATCAAGAGATTTTTTCGGCAACAGCGACGAGCCAGCAGCGTTTGCTGTCGCAATAATCCTTGGTGGGGTATTAGGCCTCTCTGGAGATAGTGATGTCTGCATTTTAACGTTCACCAATGTTCACCAACACACAAAACAGCACAAACTTAACTAAATGACGTGTCATTTAAAAAATCACCTTCATCTAAAAATTGTTCACCGATGCTGAAAAGTGTATTGGCTCTTATGGCAGTGGTGCGTGAAATAAATCCCATAAGAATTGCATTGTACTTCACGCATCGGTATGAAAAATCAAATTTCACACATTTTTATCGATGTGTAAAATTGTATTTCATAAATAGGAGTAGAAAAATATTTTTTTGGGTATCACTCTATATCCAAATAAAATACATCCATTGTCTACAGTTAATTCATTTCTTTTTAAATAATATTGTTTTAAATGATCATTCATTTTTGAAGGCCAAGCTGATTTAATATACTTAACAATTTTATTTAAAGGGTACTTACAAGTCTCTTTACATATAATTTTAAAGTCAATTGGCAAACATTTGTTATTTTTAATGTAATTAATGTTTGTGTCCATAAATTCACTTTCTTCCAAAATACCTTTTTGTGGTAGTCTAGATAGACTGTCCGCATTATTATACTCTGATTTAATATATTGGATATCATACTCAAAATTCGCTAATAAAAGTGCCCATCTCTGTAGACGGTTTGCAGATAAAACTGGGATGCCTTTTTTTGGACCAAAAATTGCTACCAACGGTTTATGGTCAGTTTTTAATGTGAATCTTTTACCAAATAAGTATTGGTAACATTTCTTTACCGCAAAAATGAAAGTGCTTCCTTTTCAATTTGTGAATAGCCCTTTTGGCTAGAGCTTAAGGTTTGTGAAGCATACGCAATCGGACGTTCTTCGCCCGTTTGAAACACATGGGAAATTACGGCCCCAACCCCAAAATTCGATGCATCCACTGATAAATTAATTGGCAATAAAGGATTAAAATGTGCCAGTACATTGGCTGAGCACAAAATACCTTTAACCTTATTAAACGCATTATCACAATCTCTTGACCAGTTAAAATCATTTCCTTTTTTTAATAAATTATATTGATTGATAAGGCTGATAAATGTTGAAAGTTCATATTCACTTTTATATAACTAAAACAATTTAATTTAAACACCTTCAAATATATATATATATATATATATATATATATATATATATAAATAAATTAGAATTAACGACCTGCTTATAAGTACCAAATAAGAAATAACAGCGCATTAGGTCATGATGTAGAAGTTATTTTTTTTTTTTATCAAGTGAGTGTGCAAGGAGGACAGAAGACAACGACGATCGTTTCGCTCTTTTTATGAGCTCCTCAGGCCGCCACATCCATCATCCCATACACACTCACTTGATATGTAGAAGTTGTATATATACTGACTTCGCTAACCATAAGCCGGTATTGACGTCAGTATTTATAAATGCTACTGCATTGATAAGGGCATTGATCTCATTTTGCTTCTACAGTTAGTGTCGGTTTTTAGTTTATCAATATCAAGTGAGTGTGTATGGGATGATGGATGTGGCGGCCTGAGGAGCTCATAAAAAGAGCGAAACGATCGTCGTCGTCTTCTGTCCTCCTTGCACACTCACTTGATAAAAAAAAATAACTTTTACATCATGACCTAATGCGCTGTTATTTCTTATTTGGTGTATATATATATATATATATATATATATATATATATATATATTGTAATAACGCTACAATTAAACATTAAAAGTGCGATTCTTTTCGCAATCTACGACAAGTTAGTCTTACAAAGACTATATCAAACACTCATTGAAACAACTACTTCCCGGGCTAATACCCCGACGGAAATTGAATTATACAACAAGTGTTTGCAAATTGACCCACATTGTTACATTTGCAGTAGGTTACTATATGTAACAGCAAACACTTGTTGTATAATTCAATTTCCGTCGGGGTATTAGCCCGGGAAGTAGTTGTTTCAATGAGTGTTTGATATAGTCTTTGTAAGACTAACTTGTTGTAGATTGCGAAAAGAATCGCACTTTTAATGTTTGAAGTATTCTGCAACCAAGAATTGGCAATTTCATTTATACTAACGCTACAATTGTTTTGCCACACTGTGGCTTCTTCAGGCGAAGAAGAAGACTTTCTTCGCCTGAAGAAGCCACAGTGTGGCGAAACGATTGTAGCGTTATTACAATATATATTTGAAAGTGTTTAAATTAAATTGTTTTAGTTATATAAAAATAAATTATATAACGGACTTAAAAGGTGTGCACTATTAGGTATGAATTTACCGTAATAGTTAACTAATCCTAAAAATGATTTTAACTGTTTAACATTTTCTGGTATTGGTGCATCTTTAACTGTAATTATTTTTTCAGGGTTGGTATGTAGCCCCTCTTTGTTTATTTTATGCCCCAGATACGTAATTGATTTCTGAAAGAAATCACACTTTTATTTTCTAAAACTGAGATTGGAATCATCTAAAATTTTTAAAACGTTTTCCAGTCGATTTAAATGTTCTTTTACATTTCGCCCACAGAGAACGATGTCATCTAGAAAACAAGCTACACTTTCTAAACCCCCAACCAGTGACTCCCTAATTTTCTGGAATTTCGAAGGTGCACACGCAATACCATAAGGTAACCTTGTGTACGTAAATAGGCCCTTTTGAGTGCTAATCGTTGTGTAAATTTTTATCAAGTTTAACTTGTTGATACGCATTGGAAAGGTCCAATTTACTAAAATAATATGGCCCTTGTAATTTAGCAAACAATTCTTCAATTCTCGGTAACGGGTACTGATCAACTTCTAACACACTATTTATATTAACCTTGTAGTCACCACACAAACGTATTGTGCCATCTTTTTTTTAAATTGGTACGATAGGCGTACCCCAAGGACTATACTTTATTTGTTCAATTATATTCAACTTTGTTAATCGATTAATTTCTGCTTCAACCTTGTCTCTTAATGCAAAAGGTAGCGGACGGGCTTTATAAAATTTGGGCATTACATTCGGTACCACGTTCAAATGTATGGTGCCCTTAGAAAACAATCCTAAATTATCTGAAAATACCCTTTCATACTTTTTGACTAAATCCTTCATTACATTGACTGAATTTACTGCACCATCTACATTTAATTTATTAATACTCAAATTAAATAGATAGTAAAAATCTCGCCCAAAAAGCGGAGGACCGTTACCTTCAATAATATATAAATTAATTTTATCAGAAACATTTTTATAACAAATATCAACGTTAATGTATCCAAGGGGTAAAATTGGTTCCCCATTGTAATTATATAAAATTTTATTGGCTGGTAATATTTTTATCTCGGAAAAATGTTTATCTTTAAAGTCAGTAGAAATGACAGAACAACTTGCACCTGTATCCAGCTCAAATTCTAATTTTGTTTTATTTACTAAAATTGACATTGTAATAGGCAGACCAGCAAACTCTTTTAAATTAAATAATGTATCGGGGACGCTAACATTTTCCGATAAATAATGATGTTTTTTGTATTGAAAATTATGTTTCTTGCATACATACGCCAGATGTCCCTTAATTCCGCAAACATTACACACATATCCTTTATATTTGCAGATATTCGCCGTATGGCCACTTTTACCACATACAAAACACTTTGCCTTTATTTTGGTCTGCTGCTCCCTCTGTTGTCTTAGCTGTCCATCTCCGTTGTAATCTCGCCCCTCTCTACGATTGTCGAAACTCCTACTGGTGTGAATTTTGAATTTGGTGCGTCTCGCTGATGCTCCTTCCTGTGCGACATCTGGAAAACTTCGGCAGGTTCCGGTTTGATCGCCATGTTGCCATGTAGAATATCGTGGTTGTATGAAACTGCTTCATTTTTTAATGCAATTTCAACAGCCTTGGACCATTCCAATGAATCCACCTCTTCTTCAAATAGGCGATCCCTTATAGGTCCACTTGGTAGGCCCATAATAAAACGATCACGTAGCATCATACTTAAATGCTTAACTTGAAATTTACATTTTGCCGCTAAACTTTTTACACGCGCTGCCCATTCCGCGATGGTTTCTTCCTTGTGTTTCAGCGCGAAGTAAAACTTTTAACGTTCGGCAAACGCCGGTTTCGACGGTGCGTAATGTGTATCGAACAGCTTGAGTAAATCAGTGAAAGATTTATTTGCCGGACTCTCCGGCACACTTAGATAATGCATCACTTTGAAAGTCTCTTCACTTAGACTGTTTAATAGCAACGCACGTTTAATGCCATCTTTATCAATGCCGTTAGCCACAAAAAATTGGTATAATTTTAGTTTATAAATAATCCAGTCGCACTGTGGAGTAAACTCCCTAATTTGTCCGATGTACGAACTCGCCATTTTTTTTTCAAAAAAAAAAAAAACAACCGAACACGCGGATTTCACTATTCTCGCCACTATAATATTTGTTTCTGGATCTCGCCTAGCCATGCTTTCGTGCTGTTATGTTGCAGTATCAACATTTACATTTTTTATTAATTGCCACTCCTGATTCCTTATTTTAACAGTGTTGCAATAATTTATGATATCATAAGTAATCCTCTTTTTAATTTTCAAGAGGTTTATTGTTAATCTTGCAACAATTATTTCGCCACTCGGTCGCTTCTTTGAGGATTTTATTATTAAATCAAATTAATCTAGTGTTGCAATGCTGTGTCAATGTCAAAGTGAAAAATAATTTCAGGCACATATTAAATATTAACATGCCAAAGATTATCTCTGAATCAAAAAGGTTACAAATTCTGAAATCCTACAAACATTTTAGGCAAAGTAATCCAAATCTACAGCATCACAATATTATTACGATTTTAATAGATATTTTTGGGGTATGTCTAGTATTTTAATTATCATATATATTTAATTAAAGATAATTACGTTTCAGGTAGGGAGATCTTCATTACAATAAATTTTACGACAAAGACCTGACGAATTGAAATCTACTACTTCTGGCAAACGATCTAAAAACAGCCATTTTTGAAATCACCTAGCTAGAAAAGATCTGCAACAACTAATTTGGCAATATAACTCTAGAAATCAGTATTTTACTTTGAGAGATCTTTTGAATGATATGAAAGAAAATTATGAGTTCCATGGGAGTAGAACAACACTTTATAGGGTTGTTAAAAGTATAGGGTATAAATTCAAATTAATTAATGGGCGCAAAATTTTTTGTGAACAAAAACATGTTGTTGCAGCTAAAATTATTTTCCTTAGAAAATTTTTACAGTATCAAAATTCCAGTGAAGATATCCAATTCGTATACCTGGATGAAACATGGATACATCAGAATGGATCCGTGGTTCGACGCTGGGTACATGAAACGGATATAAAAAGTAATCCAACTAAATTTAAAAATGAAGGCATACGCTTCACCATTCTACATGCTGGGTATAGGGGTGGGTTTTTGGATGGGTGCGATTTTTTATTACATTCGAAAAACAATGACCGAGATTACCATGCCACAATGGATGGTAATACTTTTCAAAATTGGGTGGTTAATCAACTTATTCCTGCTTTGGCTAAGCTTTCAGAGAAATATGTAGTTATTATGGATAATGCTGCATACCATTCTGTGCAATTAGACAAAACTCCTTCATTTTCTTGTAAGAAATGCGAAATGCAGGAGTGGTTGGTTAAACACAATGTAAAATTCAATCCAAAATTAACCAAAAAGGAACTATGGGCTTTATTTATACCTATTCGATCAAATGACAAAATTTACGTAGTTGATGACATTTTGAGAAAGAACGGGCACGAAGTTCTTAGATTACCGCCATACCATTGTCAATACAATCCAATTGAAATGGCATGGGGGTTTTGTAAGACTTACTACAATAAGCACATAAATTCTAAGCAACCATCTAAGGATCGTGTTCAGAATTTATGGCTTGAGTCTCTCTCAAAATGTATATCCGATATGTGGCAAAATTTCTGTGATCATTGTGAAAAACTTATTTCGGATGACTGGACAAAACACATGGGGAACCTTTCTTTTGAAACCATTCCTCCTTTTATTATTTCGCTTGGGGAATCTGGCTCAGAAAAATCATCAGAAGATTCAGATGCAGGTTCTCTTGACTAAATAATAAAAGTGGAATGAGGGCTTAAAAATTGTTTGACATGAAAATGATCAGTATCACAAGAGGGTGGGAATAAATTTGCAATTCTACAAAAAAATACTGAGGGCCAACAGAAGAGAGAATGACCAAAATTAAGGTGGATGGATGGAGTTGATCAAAATGTGTTAACGGGAAGACCCAAGCGAGAAATACAAATGGATGACGAAATAAGTTTGCAGAGCCGAATTCATTATATTTGTTATATACAATATTATTGCTGTGTTTGTATGTACAAAAACCAAGTAGTAAATTTTGTTAATCTTAAAACTGCATATTATTATCCTTTTATATCTTAAAATTTGTAAAACAGGCAACAGTGTAAGATCACAATAGTCAGAAATTATAACCTTAAAATCGAACATCTGACAATGACATTTAAAAACCCTGATTTAAAACATCCAGCCCCATTTACAATACTTAAACTGTCACTTTTCCATAGCTAGGCGAGATCCAGAAACAAATGGAATATATTATACTTAAGTTTTTTTTTTATCCTCGTCGCCACTTGTTATATTTAGGACGGGTAGTCGAGTTGAATAAGAAATCTAAATATAACAATATCACTTTATTACTCAAAAAATATACACCGATTCGACCGTCGAGCTCGGAACTTACAATACAACTGCACGTGTGCGTTTCGCGACTCGAGCACGTCTTCACAAAACAAACTTAACACAAAAAACGTATGCGCTCAAAAACCATTAAATTAAATATATATTCAAATACACTCCACATGTGTAGTGTCTCTTTGTGTAGTATTCATTGTTTTGGTAATGCTGCTAACCTTTTCTACCAACATTGTAAGCTCCTTTAATCTTCTCTTCCGAGTACCCGTGCTTGGGGTGGCGAAGTGTTGTTCTGGAGGTTCTGGGTATCTACTATTTTCATCACTAGTATTTTCCTCTCTGGCAAGGTTCTTCACAGCAGTTTCCTCGATGTTGTCCTGTAAAAAATGTTCCAAATGTATCATTATTCAACTTTATTTTTATTTTCAGGCACCTGCAAATGCTAGATCGGAAAGCAATAGAATCTGGGTTTAAAAAAAAAATGGAATTTTCCCGGATGTTGTGGTGCGATTGACGGAAAACATATTGTGTTAAAGGCACCAACAGATGCTGGAAGTTTTTTTTATAACTAAACATACCAACAACATAGTACTAATGGCTGCAGTAGATAACGACTATTGTTTCAGTTACATAAATGTGGGATGTAACGGACCAGTGTCAGATGGAGGTGTTTTTAGGGAGTGCGAACTAAGTACAGCTTTGGAAAATAACCTACTTCCAAAAAATTATTTAATAGTCGGAGATAACGCTTTTCCTTTGAAAACATATCTTATGAAACCTTATCCAGGAGATAATTTATCGTTGAAACAAAAAAAAAAATAATTATCGTTTGTCGCGAGCGCGACGCATAGTTTAAAATGCGTTTAGAATCCTAGTTGCGAGATTTAGAATATTTGAAAGACCTCTCCCAGTCAGACCTAAAAGAATTGATAAAGTGGTTTAAGCATGTTGTGCTTTACATAATTGGCTTCGCAAAACAAAAAGTAAAGTTAATGCTCCAACAGTAGATTTTGAAGACACACGTAGTGGTCGCATTATTGAAGGAAATTGGAGAGATGTGTCTACAGAGGGACTGGTGAATCTACCTAGAACTGCACAAAATCATTCGTCTAGGGATGCACGCAGTATTCGTGACAATTATGCTGATTATTTCGTAGGAGCAGGATCAGTCAGTTGGCGGAGTAGAATAATAATAATCATCTAATAATATGTATAATTTCAATAAAACTATACTTACCATATTCCCTTGTGTATTTCTTGCCTTAGCAATATTCACAGATTTAAGCGCTTCATGTAAAATTGTAAACCACTTCAAATTTGGTTTATACAGAGAATCTGTGCCTGCACCAGATGCTTTTAATTTTTTTAATTCCTGAGAATACGTGGAGCGGATACTCTTAATTTTTAAATCCACTTCTTTTGGACCAAAAATAGGAATTTCCATCGCTGTTATTATTTGTGACACTGCTTGTTGTTTCAATTGTTTATTTTTGTAATTTTTGTCTTTAAAATTCCAAAGGCACTCCCGCACATATTCTTGTACAAATTTTAGAGTGGTATCTTCACTCCACCTTGCCATTTTATAAAAACACCACGTGCACGATGTGTTTACTTATGCACTTATATACTTCGCTAAAAATGAGCCTGTCCAAACGCGACAAGTAACAAGCCAAGAGGGATCATGCGCCCTGATCCCGCGCATACAACTTGCTTCGAAAATTCTATTTTACTTACAACTAAATTACTTAATCGTTAACTTGCTACTTGTTACTAAATACATCGTTTACACGTGAGAATTAACTTAAAATTTAGTTGACTTAACACGTGTAAACGAGCCATTAGTCTATATCGCGTCTTCTGGTCGGAAAGCGTCCACTCGGATGCTCTACTTTTTGGAGCGTTTTCTAACAATGCGCATGCCCGGATTTACCGCTCGGAGAAATTTAAACTGATCAGCTGTATAATACGTCTGTAGGTTTCTGGTGCCGGAATACTGAACACAAATTTCATTTTGTTTAATAAATTGCCGAAAAAGAAAATTTATCAACATTAATCAATCAGTTTTAGGTTTCAAACCGACTGAATACTAAAATAAATTGTTCATGTTTTTTCCAACATTTGAATAGTTTCTTTTTCTGTAACTTCAGTTTCAATTATCTTTGAGTAATTATTTTTCTAAACATTTTATGTCCCTTTACTATAGTGTAATTTTGATTGTTATTTATGATATTTTGCAATAAAATAACACCTAGCTGTTAGTGATGGTTTCTAAAATTGGTGACTATTAAATTAATAATTTTATCAACGCGAAATTTATTAAAAATTTACAAAATATATGTGATAAAAAAATATACAAAATGAGCTCATAGCTAATTCTGAAATCCATATGAAAAATGAAATTAAAATGCGTATGTTGGAAAATATTTTTTCCATAGAAAACTATCTACATATTATTGAAAAGCATTATTAAAAAAATGCCTTAGTAATGTCAAAAAATCATTCTTCTATCATCAATAATAACTAAGTCATAACCATTATAAATAAAAATAAAACATCGCCCAAATCAGTTTTTTCGCCAACTTTTTTGTTGGTTTTACACCCATGTAACCGATTCTCTATTATTGAAATATAAAATCAAGTTACATTGATATATTATTGTGCTAGTCACACTTACATATTTCGTGTACGTAAAAGTATTCTCACGCTCATTTTAATTTGTTCAATAAACTCTTTAAAAATGTAACAGGTTAAGGGCCCAGTGCATTATGTGAATATTTAGTCGTGTTGTTGCAGGGCCGCAGTAAGGAAATCTTGCGCCTGGGGCTAAATCTGCAATTGGCGCCCACAACTTAACCGTCATAATAATCTGAATGCCACGTGTCATTATTAACTAAATGTCGATTCATATCTATATTGACAAATGTCAATGTCGGCTATCGACTCCGACTTATGTTCTAGTATCCCGATAAACGTCAAGTGTCTAAAAGTGTCGTCGAACATGTAAACAAAAAATACGCAACTTGCGTTAAAATATTAGACTTGTAAGCGTCAAATATCACAGAAATACAAAGAAAAGTGTCAAAAATATAACAAAACAATAACGCCTTCACATATTATGTCAAAATGTGAAAATTATTGAAAGTCGTAGAAATTGTCGAGTTTTTTTAACCGACTTTTGACAGTTACCTCATATTACATACAATTACAACCATTATAACACGTGTTTGTTTTCCTGTTTTGACAGTTCTTACAATTACACACCACAGCTGGGACGAATCCTCGTAAAAAGGATTCGGATTACGAATCCGAATCACTTAATATGATTCGAATCACGAATTCTCGAATAAAGGATTCGTAGAAGATAAATATGATTTGAATCAAAGATTGGAATCCTGTTTTTTCGAATCACGAATACAAATTCTGTAAGAATAAATTTGATTTTATTATTTTTTTGCAACCATTAATATATAAATATCGTTACCAGTTGTTTTAACAAAAATATTTAAAACCTAATTATTTATTATTAACACTGAACATCGTTGATAATAGACTAAATATCTGATTCCCTGATACTCTGATTAAAGATGTATTTGCGTGTTTTTGAACTTCACTTCAAATCAGTGTTTTGTACGCGTGGCGCATGAAGTAAAATTACGAGTTTAGAAAAGCCCGAAAATTTGTCTCGGGTCGCTGCGCGACCCTCGACAAATTTTCACGGGGCTTTTCTAAACTCGAAATTTTACTTCATGCTTAGCCTGGGAGTGGAAACACCCGTTCAAAACTTCAAGTAGATCTCTATTATATAATTGAAGAATACCTGAAAATTACGTAAATAAAAAATTCACTGAATATGGTTAAAACCGGGAAAGTCAGAGAATAGTCATGGAATTATATTCAAATTGACCAAAACACTTTAAAAAAAATCATATATTATAAAATTTGTCAAAATTAGCAGGCAAATTACAAAACACGTACAAATTTATAAAATTAACTTAAATATTGACAAAAACAATGAAAATAATTTAACAAAATTAACACAGAAGAAAGTTATATTAAAAGGTCAGGGAAAAAAATCTTGAATTAGGGAAATGCCTGAAAAATGTAACATTTTAGATTGTGGCTACGATGTCAGTTTTACTTCAAATAATATTTAACAGAATTTTGAAAACTAGGTTATTATCTTTAAAAACATTTTCACTCATTTAATGTTCTTATCAAAGCATTCAGTTTGAAGTTTCGAACGAGCGTTTCCACTCCCAGACTAAGCATGAAGTAAAATTTCGAGTTTAGAAAAGCCCCGTGAAAATTTGTCGAGGGTCGCGCAGCGACCCGAGACAAATTTTCTGGGCTTTTCTAAACTCGAAATTTTACTTCATGCGCCACGCGTATAAAACAGTGATTTAACGAGAAATTTAAAAACACACAAAAGACATTATTTAAGTTAATCCTCACAATTAATTCGAATTAATTTTGACGATTTAAAACCTTTTGTAAGTATTCGAATCCTTTTATAAATATTCGAATTCTTTTATAAGGATTCGAATCACCCACAATTGGATTCGAATACGAATCTTCTTGAAAAAATGTAACGAATCCGGATCACGAATCCAGTTGAACTAAAGTATTCGAATGCCTCTGTTGAATCCTCTAAAAAGATTCGAATCTAGGATTCGAATCCTGAATGATTCGAATCCTGCCCAGCTCTGTCACACACACACATAGCACCATGATGACGTTTGATATAAAAATGTACATATTTTTTAAGTTAGTAGACAATTGTTTTTGTTAAATTGTCGTCAGTTAATATTGATGAGACAGTTGGGAATAGTTGGACGTGCGAACATTGGCCTCTTTCGTACATTCGACAGTTGTCTGTGAAAATTGACAAAACAGTCAATATTGTCAAGATATAGTCAGCATAGTCAAATTACTCTCAATACAGGGTGTCCGTATTTCGACAGAAAGTTTAGGGATTTCGGTTATTTGAAGCAATAGAGATCGGTTAAATAACGGAAAAGTTGCGTATTTTAGTGCCTAATAATAATCAAAATTCGAATTTGAAATATCTTGTTTTGTTTTCAAGATATTCTCAAAAAACTGTTTCTTGAATGCTTTTCTTTTACTCGAAAACTATTGAATCTAGACAGTTATTAGACACTGCACAGGCACTAATATTTATCCGGTAACCAGAGCCAACTTTCGTTTTTCTTATCGGCGCCATTTTGGATTTCCATATTGTTTGGTACAGTATTTTTTTTCTGAATTCAGTGATGTCTCACACTCATAATTTAGGTTGCATTTGATATGTTATATTAATTTTTTATAATTTTGTTAACAGTGCCTTGGAAACACATGAGTTGATAACAATAGGATCAAAACATTATAAAAACTTTAAAAAAAAAGTTTTGTTTGAAGACGTACTGTACTGTTGTTTAACATATTTAAGAAATAATTTGGTCTGATTTGGTTCATATTGAGGAAATGGCATGTGGCCATCTGTTTTAAAAATACTTAACTTTCTGTTATTTAATAACCATGTGTGTATCGTACACATTGAGAAACTCATATGGCGCCATCTGCTGGTAAAAGGCAACTTTCTGTTGTTTTATTACAATGTGTGAAACATGCATGTTGAGCAAATGCCATGGCGCCATTTGTTACTAAGAGAACTCAACATTTGTTTTTATACCCATGTTTGTATCATGCGTCTTGAGAAAATATACCATCTGTTGTTAAGGGAACTGAACTTTTTGTTGTTTTATACCCATTATCCATCATACATGTTGCAAAAATGGACCACATTGTGAAACATGTATGCTTGATAAAATAATCCCGCGTAATTCAAAAACTGCGTCCCACCTGGAACACCCTATATTATTAAAATAGTTACGCGGTGAAATGAGATAAAACGGAAATATGGTGTATAAAATAAGAAACAAAATTAAAATGGCATCATTTATTTATTATTTCAAAGAAAGGCTAGTATTCCAATAGTTTTATAAATCGACAAAATATATCTTTATATTTAACTTTTTAAGGTTTTAAGGAAACACACATAATGATTGAAAGCTCTTATGCACAAATCAGTTTCAGTTGCTTTTTCCGCGCACTTTTTAATTGCCGAATATACTGCTGGATTGCCGACTCTTGGTTTTACTTGTGCTAAAACAGTATTACCTTTGGCGTCATATGTTGAGATGTTTTGAAAGAAGCAACGGAAGTAACATTTCGTGGAATGAGCAGTATCGGTAAGTTTCAACAACTCAATTGCTTCTAAATCGGCGAAGGTAACGGAATTCGAAGACATACATCTTTCGCAGATGCGGTTGGCGTGTTCTTGCTCTGTCTCATTAAGTTTCTAAAAGTATAATATTTGAATAAAATGATTGTTCTAAATGTGTACAAAGCTTCAATTACATACACAGATGTTTTCTTTCAAGTATACAATATACAATGATTTAATAACTACTAGATCCTGCGTTCGCAGACGCGCACGTACTGTGCCGCTGTACCAACATCTGCATAGGACAGGGTTGTTATGTTTAAAACACTTTGTTTTAAAACAGTGTTTTAAACATGTTTAAAAGCAGCTGTAGTGTTTTAAACGGTTTTGTTTTAAACATGTTTTAAATCTTAAATTTGTTTAAAACATGTTTTAAGCGTTACATTTATTATCTTAAATTTGTTAAATTATATTTTATACGACTTCATTAGGATTTTTTATTTACGTTTTTAAATGTTAGCTAGATTGTTGAAGATATTTTAAATTATATTATGAAAAATAACATTTTATTGCAATAGAATATTACAACTGTGTGTGCATAAATGTGATTTTTAAATACAGGGAAATTTTTCTTTTAAGTATATATGTGCAGACCTTGTACATTTTAACATGCTCGGTTTATTAAAAGAATACAATTTAAAGCTTTAAACGAGTGTTTTCTACTCCCAGGCTAAGCATGAAGTAAAAATTCGAGTTTAGTAAAGCCTGAAAATTTGGTTTGGTCGCGTAGCGCGAAGCGCGGAGCAGGCAAACCAAATTTTCAGGCTTTTCTAAACTCGAAATTTTACTTCATGCGCCACCGGCACAAAACACTGATTCAATGTAAAGCTCAGCGGTGTGTTTTAAACATCGTAATATGTCAGTGTTTTGTACCGGTGGCGCATGAAGTAAAATTTCGAGTTCAGAGAAGCCTGAAAATTTGGTTTGGCCGCTCCGCGCTTCGCGCTACGCGTCCAAACCAAATTTTCATGCTTTTCTAAACTCGAAATTTTACTTCATGCTTAGTCTGGGAGTGGAGAACACTCGTTAAAAGCCTCAAATTAACCGCTATCAAACAACGAATTCCTGCAAATTTGAAAAACGCTGTAATTATCGGTATAAGTATACTCAAAAGAAACATGCCCTCTATCTTCTGTTTTAAACACGTTTTAAACGTGTTTTAAACATGTTTTTAATTGTTAATGTTTTAAACGCTGTTTCAATGAAAAAACACGTTTTGTAAAAAGAGTGTTTGTTTTAGTTAAAATGAAAAAAAAACGTTTTTTTTAACAACCTTGGTATAGGATAGGCATATCGGGTGGCCATTATAGTATTGCCTACGTCAGGTATGGGTAACCTTTGTTTAGCTGAGGGTGTAATTTCGGGACTTAATCAGGTCGCGGGCCGTAGGTAAGAAATACCGGTCTAGGACGTTTCATCACCGCCGATTCATCGCCACCGATTCATCGCCGCCGTTCCATCGCCGGACCAGTTCATCGCCGGCCGTTTCACCACCAGGCCTGTTCATCGCCAATATTTTTATAAAATAAATTTTGAAAGAAAGATCACATCTAATGATAACATTTCAAATATTACCCAATTCTGGAAATTATCCACTAATTTAATATTAGGTTTTATAACCAAGTAATCGTTACTGAAACTTAATAAAAATCGAATGAGAATGCTGTCATTTTTTTATATATGTCATTGAGTGCAATCCTAACCTATCCTAACCTATCCTCACCAATCCTTACCTATCCTAACTTATCCTAACCTTTTTTTGATTAGGGACGTAGGCTGCGCCCTGCAAGGCTAACAGCAACAAGTGGCCCCGGCGATATGAAATCAGATTTGCCGACGGTACCGCAATGCGCATTCTTCATCATCAAAATCTTTCATCCTCTTTATTGGTTCATAACAATACAATCATATTTCTATACAAACAGTGTGTAAATTTACCTAAAATTAGTGTCTTACTCTACAAACCTTGAGACCTATCTGGTCTGTGGCGCTGGTGTGCCTGCCCCATCCTTTTTTGTTAGAACTTCTTTGGCGAAGTGCTCCATTGCTGTCCATGACTTTTCATTCTCCAGCATTATGTTTACAATGGAGGTTCCGTCTTTTGGCAAAGGGACTCCCATCTGTGTCTCTAGAGTTCTTCTGTCGTTGATCCATGCTTTGCAGTCTACGAGCGTGTGTTTGGCGTTATCTTTCTCACCTGAGTCGCAGAAGTTGCACACGTTCTCGCTTTGCTTCCTTATTCTATATAAGTAGGACCCAAAACAGCCATGTCCGGTAAGCAACTGAGTGAGGAAGTAAGTGCACTCTCCGTGGCTTCTGTGTACCCACTGCTCGATGTTAGGTATTAGTTGTCGTGTCCAGGATGTCGTGGTATCCCATCGCTTCTGCCACTCCCTCATTGTTTGAGCCGTAGCCATACTCTTGATTTCCTCTTTAGTGAGTCTGACTCGTCGCATTGCCGCCATCATACATCTTTCTTGTGCGAGCAAGTCTGCCGGGGGGATTCCTGCCAGGACCTCTGCTGCATCCGTTGAAACGGTTCGATATCCTCTAATAATGCGGAGCGCTTCTGGTCTTAGGGCTCTTCGTAGGATTTTTCTGTTTCTATTTCTCTGTGCGCCTGTAGCCCAGATCTGCGCGCCGTATAGTGATTTAGACCGCGCCACTGTGGCCAGTAGCCTTCTGCTACCTTCGTTAGGGCCGCCTAGGTTAGGCATCAGTCTTGCCAGGGCGGTCTCGGTGGTGGATGCCGCTTTTGCCGTTTTCGCGATGTGAGGCCTAAAGTTTCTGTTCGAGCTTATCTCTATACCCAGGTAAACAATCGATTTCTTTACTGGCCAAGGATGCTGATGTTTTGGAGGGTTGTCCGTCCTGCCCTTCTCGTGAAAAGGATAGCCGCTTCTGTCTTAGTGGCTTCAACCTCGAGGCCATTTTCTGTTAGCCAGCGGTGGATCTTGTTTGTCGCGCGGGTAAACATCGTCTTCAGTACCCCGGGCTCTCTGTGATGCACAACCAGTGCGATGTCATCAGCGTAGCCGACGATCTTTACTCCTGCGGAAAGGTCTGTATTAAGTAGCCCGTCATATGCCATTATCCACAGTATGGGTCCGAGGATTGAGCCTTGTGGGACCCCTCTATGCGGGGAGAACGTGACCTGGTTGTTACTGGTAACCTATCCTAACCTATCCTAACCTATCCTAACCTATCCTAACCTATCCTAACCTATCCTAACCTATCCTAACCTATCCTAACCTATCCTAACCTATCCTAACCTATCCTAACCTATCCTAACCTATCCTAACCTATCCTAACCTATCCTAACCTATCCTAACCTATCCTAACCTATCCTAACCTATCCTAACCTATCCTAACCTATCCTAACCTATCCTAACCTATCCTAACCTATCCTAACCTATCCTAACCTATCCTAACCTATCCTAACCTATCCTAACCTATCCTAACCTATCCTAACCTATCCTAACCTATCCTAACCTATCCTAACCTATCCTAACCTATCCTAACCTATCCTAACCTATCCTAACCTATCCTAACCTATCCTAACCTATCCTAACCTATCCTAACCTATCCTAACCTATCCTAACCTATCCTAACCTATCCTAACCTATCCTAACCTATCCTAACCTATCCTCACCTATCCTAACCTATCCTAACCTATCCTAACCTATCTTAACCTATCCTAACCTATCCTAATCTATCCTAACCTATCCTAACCTATCCTAACCTATCCTAACCTATCCTAACCTATCCTAACCTATCCTAACCTATCCTAACCTATCCTAACCTATCCTTACCTATCCTGACCCATCCAAACCTATCCTAACCTATCCTGACATATCCTATCGCAATTGGCCTGGCGATGAACTGACCTGGCGATAAACTGACTTGGCGATGAAACAGCTGGCGATGAAGTGGCCCGGCGATGGACTGGCCAGGCGATGAACTGGCCCGGCGATGAAACGTCCCATTCCCAAGAAATACGTAGGTAGTAGTGAATAAAAAGGCGATACAAATTCACACATTTTTTTACTTATTAGAATTATAGTATAATCAAACATATAAAAAGCAAATTAACAAAAATAGATAGAAAAATCAAATGAAAATTAATGAGAGACTTCAGTTTTAAGCTGAAAAACAAGATGATCAATATTGGGGTCAATAGCACTGGTATATAGGCTCAGAGTGTTTTCGAAATTATCATCTGTAAGCCGAGTACGATGCTTATTTTTTATTAATTTTAATGATGGATAAAAGCTGCTCACATTTATATGTGCTTCTGAATGTGCAAATAATTTTTCTTGCGAAAACTCTCAGATATAGATACTTTTCTTTGGAAAGGTGTGCTCTGTAAAATTCGCTTAGTTCCACATCAGCAAATTTAGACTTCAAATATGACTCTTTTGTAAGCTCGATCAACTCCATTTTTAGGTGAAGCGGAGCATCTTCTACATTACACTTACACGTATTTGCAAAAATATTGAAAGTGCTATCCATATTCTTAAAATCGGAAAACCGATCAGTGAATTTCTCTGACAGTAGTTTCAGTTCTTCAGCATAGCGACCGTAATCAGTATTTTCGTGACTGGATAATGTTACAATATGAAAACAGTTTTAACTTCTCATTTCTGTTTTCCACAATTTTGTTTTGAAAAGCTTTAAGATGACCGTACAACTGATTTACCAATTGCCCTTGTTTTCGAAGCTTCAAGTTCAGGTCGTTTAAGTGTCCTGTGATGTCTACCAGGAATGCCAAGTCACAAAGCCAAGTTGGATCACAAATTTGCGGCAATAGTTTTTCTTTCATGTCCATGAAATCAGCTATTTCCTTTCTAAGGTCATAAACTCTTTTTAGGTTTTGCCTTTGCTTCGCCTTACTTCGCAATAGTATGTCACGTCATCGTGTTCTGAAGAGAGTTCATCCAAAAATGCTTTAAACTGGCGATGGTTAGGACCGCGGGATCTAATGAAATTGATGGTATTTACCACCACATCAATAATGTTCTTCAGTCGAATGGACTTAACCCATTAACGGCCGAGCAATTATAGAGTTGATTTTTGGTAAAATTCTGCAATTCTCTTTATGATTTCTATGAATAACTTATTATTAACTTTTTCGATTACTACTG
This sequence comes from Philonthus cognatus, assembly GCA_932526585.2. Lineage (NCBI taxonomy): Eukaryota > Metazoa > Arthropoda > Insecta > Coleoptera > Staphylinidae > Philonthus > Philonthus cognatus. Next base: position 108,134,348 of record OW052241.1, read on the forward strand.
ATTAAAAAAATAAATCAGTGTGTTTCTAACTTCACAATATTTCAGTGTTTTGTACGCGTGGCGCATGAAGTAAAATTTTGAGTTTAGAAAAGCCCCGTGAAAATTTGTCTCGGGTCGCTGCGCGACCCTCGACAAATTTTCTACGCGGGGCTTTTCTAAACTCGAAATTTTACTTCATGCTTAGTCTGGGAGTGGAAACACTCGTTCTATACTTCATATTGCACGTATTTATAAAGAAATCGATTAATGACTGAAAATTTACAGTGTATACATTTTGCATATTTAAAAGAAAAAATCACCGTATGTAGAATGTTTCTTTTAAATATGCAAAATGTATACTCTGTAAATTTTCAGGCATTAATAGGTTTTTTATAAAAACGTGCGACATAAAGTTTGGAAAAAGTGTTTCCACTCCCAGACTAAGCATGAAGTAAAATTTCGAGTTTAGAAAAGCCCCGCGTAGAAAATTTGTCGAGGGTCGCGCAGCGACCCGAGACAAATTTTCATGGGGCTTTTCTAAACTCGAAATTTTACTTCATGCGCCACGCGTATAAAACACTGAAATATTGTGAAGTTAGAAATACACTAATGTATTTTTTTTAATAAGTATTAGTCGAAAAAATTTAATAACAAAATACTTACATTTTTCTCCATACATTTTCAAGTCAGGTCAATTAATATAATATATAAAATTAACTCATTTAGTAATTTGATTAACAAAAAATTTATAATGTTGCGTTAATGGGTTAAAGCACAAGTTTTGTTGGTAAATTATGCAATGCAGAATTATTAAATCACTCACTTGCACATTCATAGCAATTGCTCTTTTTTTCAGAATTCTGATGAAACCTTTTTATGAACCGACCATTGAAGGCGCACCATCTGTGCATGCTTCAACTAATTTACACCACTGTTCAAAAGTACTTTGCACCTCGGCAAAAATATCTTTTCCAGTAGTGGTCCCTTGTAGCTGTCGTAAAGCCACTAATTCCTCTGTCACTACAAATTCTTTATCAACACCTCGTTTAAAAATAACTAACTGGGCTGTGTCAGATAAATCTGTACTTTCATCCAAAACAATCGAAAATGCTTGAAAACCAGCCAATCTATCAGTCAATGTTGTTTTGATATCACTAGCCATCATATCTATACGTCGAAAACGGTACGTCGCGATGAGCCCACTTTCTCAAAATCTTTCTACTTTTCTGGGCACAAAAGTTCTGCAACATCTACTAGGCACTCTTTAACAAACTCTCCCTCAGAAAATGACTTCGATGTTTTCGCTATTTTTGAACTAACTATTGTAACGGGTCGTTTTCAATTAATGCAAACTTTATCGTTACGGTCTGTCGCATTTATATTTTAAACCACGAACATTATAGATATTGAAATGCCGAGCGCTAGCGAGGCGGATTTTTTTTTGGTCTTCCACGAGAAGAAGGGGGTCTGGGAATGGACGGCGGAGCTTGCGGACGTGTGTGCTAGGTGAGCGTTTTTGTTTGATTTTCAAATAGAAATTAGGAGGATTAATTAATTTATCACGTAAATAATTTGCTCACTTATAGCCTTAAGAGCTAATTAGGGAAATCGTTTCGATTTTATGTTTGTTTGATAACGGTGTGGCCGTTGGATTTTTTTATCGCCTTTTCGTGGCGGAATATCAATTGAAAGTGATTATAATGAATTTTGGGTTCGATGAAATGATACCGAACTAAACCTCCTTGATGAAACTCTGGTAACGAAAATTCGTTATTGCTTAGCACACACTGCCCCGCGCGGTTAACTCCGTCCGGACGTTTTTTTTTGTTGGTTGTATTCGTTGGTGTGTGTGTGTGTGTGTTCAAAAATTTCGAATAAGACAAATAATAATATTATCCTCCTTATCGTCAAATTTAATCTAATATTCCATATAAGTAATTTTATTTATTAATTGAATTTTGTTTTATATTGTTGTAGCGTAATTTCTATGAGGAATTAAATTCAATTAATTAATTTATAATGGTATTCATCGTAAGTAATTTTGCTGAGGGTTACCAGCAATCTCCTTTTTTTTTCTCTTCGGTTATGATTTACCGACTTCCCTCTATTAATTTTATTTAATGTTAATGACACTAATTTTCAACTTCAATGTATTCCTTCTCTTTAAATTAAATGTTTAAACTTGGTAGTAATTGCCTTGCTCTTTTAGTAGCGTTTAATTATACCTTTCGTCGCGTAAGCGTTGAAGCATTTTTTTGATTGTATTCATCTAATAGCCACTTGAGGCCTCATGACAAAACAAAATTCCGCCGTATATATTTCGCTTGTAGTACATTCCCGAGTTGGATGAAGGTTCGAAAGAGAATATCCGAGTTAGAAGAGAAAAAGAGAGCCCCGTAAACGAGAGAGGACAGGAGCCATAGCTGCTTGTATACAATCCTGCACGCTGCATGATGCACTAAAACCTGCTTATTCCTCTGATTCTGCTGCTCTTGGCTGGAAGACCACAACCTTTAAATTGGTGAACTACCTAGCGTAATTCCGGAACCGGACGAGCCAAAACCTACACCGATACAGGCATGAAATGCTACCTCGAACGGCCGATTAAACCGCAGTATCATTCATTTAGCTATTTTTTGTTTTGAGTGGCTATAAATATAAAATTTGTAAACTCATAAAAACTTCCAAATTTCTAGTTGATCTACTGAACTCATATCCTTAAATTTCACTATTGGTTCAACTACTAGTCAATAAATTGTTATCGCTTGTTAAGTTTACGATAGAACATTATTCTACTAACCCCTGGTAAATTATAGTAACAGTTCATTCCTCTTTCTGTCACTTCGGTGGCTGCCGCCCAAATTCTTGTGATCGGTTTCAAAATAAACGACAACATAAAAGTAGAAAGAATCAAAATTGACCCTCGAACCCAGCACCGCTGATTCGATCCTAGCTGTGGCAATTCTTATAACCTAGTGGAGGTTATACTATAAAACTAGCTTTAACAACACTGTCTAGATTTGATCCTTGTGAATGGAACATTTGTTGCTGTTTCCCTAAATCGGTAATGAGTTTTTTTTTAATTTTATCCTTTCTTAACTGGCCCGTAAGTAAATTATATTAAGCGAAATGCTTGTTGGAGTAATCCCGCTTCATATTGTATTCTTTTAGATTTACCACTGTGCATGATAAAAAAAGTATTTATCAGTCCATTTGTTTTGAAATTGACGACATTCTGTGTCCAGTTTTATGCTTTTTAAACCAGACATCTTGATAGATTTCTTTTCTTCCAAACTAAATTTGCTTGAATATTTCCCGCGTCTTCTTATCAGTTGTTAAAAAGTAATAGGTCGACATGCGCGCTGAGCGGTTTATATGTTACCCGCAATAAACAACTAGAATACCCTCGATCGTACGCGAATATGCGATACTAACCGCGTTATGAATAACAGTCAGCGCACCAAAGGTCATCGGGCGGCTTCCCGTATGTTTATCTGATTGTCTCTTTCTAAAGACTATTTCTGACTCGATCTGTGGCGTTCCACTGCGTACGCTTATTTATCGATTTTAGTCTTTATGATTTGAATAAATACAGTTTTAGGTTCTTTGACCGTAATTACAAATAAACTATGTGTGCTAAATCTTTAAATTTTTGCGCGTTATTTGCGCAAATAACGCGCAAAAATTTAAAGATTTAACACACATAGTTTATTTGTAATTACGGTCAAAGAACCTAAAACTGTATTTATTCAAATCATAAAGACAAAAATCGATAAATAAGCGTTATCTCTCTCGTGGGCCGGATTGAAGCTGGTGGAGGGCCGGGTCCGGCCCGGGGGTTGCCCATATATGGTCTAATGAGTGTTTCCACTCCCAGACTAAGCATGAAGTAAAATTTCGAGTTTGGAGAAGCCTACAAATTTGGCTTGGGCGCGTAGCGAAGCGGAGCGACCGAGCTAAATTAAGGCTTTTCAAAACTCGAAATTCTACTTCATTCACCACGCGTATAAAACACTGATTTAATGTGAAATAGTCTTTAACCAATTGACAAGTGAAATAAGTTTACTATGTTAATTATCAATTGTTTAAATGACGGGGAAAATGTTATTTTCAAAATCATATAGTAATTTATAACTCGTAAAAATCGAATAGTAAACTTATAAAGTAAACAAGTTCTTTTTTACAACTAAAACTAATATAAAAAATGCCGCCCGGTGCAAACAGCACCCCCTAGGTACTCCACTGATAAACTATTAATAGTCATCTAATCGGAATGATAGAATATGTATTGAAAATGCAGGAACCTTGCTGACTATTATACAACAAAAAAATCCCCGCGTAATTCAAAAACTGCGTCCCACATGGAACACCCTATATTGTTAAAATAGTTACGCGTTCAAATGAGATAAAATGAAAATATGGTATAGAATATAAAAAAAAAAACAAAATTAAAACGGCATAATTTATTATATCATTTATATTTAACCTCTATAGGCTTTAATGGCACATACATATTGATTGAAAGCTCTTATGCACAAATCAGATTCAGTTGCTTTTGCCGCGCACTTTTCAATTGCCGAATATAATGCTGGATTGGCGACTCTGGGTTTTAATCGTGCGAACATAGTATTACCCTTGGAGTCATATGATAGCACGTTTTGAAAGAAGCAAAGGAAGTAACATTTCGTGGAATAAGCAGGATCAGTAAGTTTTAACAACTCAATTGCTTCCAAATCGGCGAAGGTAACGGAATTCGCAGACATACATCTTTCGCAGATGCCGTTGGCGTGTTTTTGCTCTGGCTCATTGAGTTTCTAAAAGTATAATATCTGAATAAAATGATTTTCATAAATGTGTAAAAAGGTTTAATTATATACAGAGATATTTTCTTTCAGGTATACAATATACAATAATCTAATAACTACCAGATCCTGCGTTCGCAGACCCGTACATAATGTGCCACTGTACCATCTGTATAGGATAGGCAGAGCTGGGCAGGATTCGAATCATTCAGGATTCGGATCCTGGATTCGAATCCCTTTAGAGGATTCAAAAGAGGCATTCGAATACTTTAATTCAACTGGATTCGTGATCCGGATTCGTTACATTATTTTAAGAGGATTCATATTCGAATCTATATAAAAGGATTCCAATATTCATAAAAGGATTCGAATAATTATAAAAGGATTAAAATATTTATAAAATGATACGAATACTTACAAAAGAATTTGAATCGTCAAAAATAATTCGAATTAATTGTGAGGATTAACATGAAAAGTGTCTTTTGTGTGTTATTAAATTTCTCGTTAAATCAGTGTTTTATACGCGTGGCACATGAAGTAAAATTTCGATTTTAGAAAAGCCCAGAAAATTTGTCTCGGGTCGCTGCGCGACCCTCGACAAATTTTCACGGGGCTTTTCTAAACTCGAAATTTTACTTCTTGCTTAGTCTGGGAGTGGAAACACTCGTTCGAAACTTCAAACTGAATGCTTTGATAAGAACATTAAATGACTGAAAATGTTTTTATAGATAATAATCTAGTTTTCAAAATTTTGTTTAATATTATTTAAAGTAAAACTGACATGGTAGCCACGATCTGATATGTTAATTTTTTCCGACATTTCCCTGATTCAAGATTTTTTTGCCTGGTATTTTAATATGTTTCATTTTGTTAAATTGTTTTTATTGTTTTTGTTAATATTTAAGTTAATTTCATGAATTTAAGAAAATCATATGGCTTTATTGATAGTGTTTTGGTCAATTAAAATATAATTCCATGACTTTTTTCTGACTTTCCCGGTTTTAATGATATTCAGTAAATTTTTTATTTACGTAATTTTCAGGCATTCGCCGATTTTATAATAGAGTTCAATTTGAAGTTTTGAACGAGTGTTTCCATTCCCAGGCTAAGCATGAAGTAAAATTTCGAGTTTAGAAAAGCCCCGTGAAAATTTGTCTCGGGTCGCGCAGCGACCCGAGACAAATTTTCGGGCTTTTCTAAACTCGAAATTTTACTTCATGCGCCACGCGTACAAACGACTGATTTGAAGTGAAGTTTAGAAACACACAAATACATCTTTAATCAGAGCAACAGGGAATCAGATATTTAGTCTGTTATCAACGACGTTTAGTGTTAATAATAAATAATTAGGTTTTGAATATTTTTGTTAAAACAACTAGTAACGATATTTATATATTAATAGTTGCAAAAAAAATCTAATTTATTCTCAAAGGATTTGTATTCGTGATTCGAAGAAACAGGATTCGAATCTTTGATTCGATTCATATTTATCTCTCACGAATCCTTCGTTCGAGTATTCGTGATTCGAATCATATTAGGTGATTCGGATTCGTGATTCGAATCCTTTTTACGAGGATTCGTCCTAGCTCTGAGGATAGGCATACCGGATGGCCATGAAAGTATTGCCTACGCAATTACTCAGGCAATATAAATGGTAGACATTTATGTTTTGGAATCTATATATAAATTAAGCTATTGATAATTTAAGTATAGTATAATTTGGGCATAGTATTAACAAGGAAAACTACTTCCGGTTTATCCGAAATTAAATCATTTCTCTTAACTTAAATTGCAACAGCAACCTTTATCTACCTATTAATTGTAATGTACAGGGTGTTTTTTCTTTTCGTTGATATTCTAGGATATAGGCTAAACAGTAAGAAATACAAAAAAGCTAAGATTTGTGTCCCGTTCTCTTTTTTAGTATTTAGTTTAATGGCGCAATCAGGTCTACGCTATCTAGATTGGCTTAGAAGATACAGGGTGATTCTCAAAATCTGCCGCTTTTTATTATCTCTTATGAATTGGTTATTTATGGAGATAAAAAAAATTAAACACGTGAGTTTTATGACTTTTTATGGAGAATCCAGTGGTGCTCTTAAGAAATTTATAGATATTTTCATTTTTAAGATATTATTAAAACTAGCATTTTCCTTAATTGGACACCTTGTTTTTGAGTATCTCAAAAAATGGCATTGTTCCTGTGAATGTAACAAAGTGTAACACTTAATATTTTGCTCTCTCCTAAATAGCTAAAATACTAAAAACAAAAAAAAAAGATTTTCTAGATAGCTATGAATTGAATTCTTTAAGCGTTGGTTTTTGTTTTTTTACATGTCATAAAATTCAATAACAATTACATATTGCTTTTGATATTCCGTTGTTAACGAAATATTTTCGATTATATTTCTTTAAAAAAGGAGTCAAAAATGAATATTTTTCAAAACTATGAAAAATTAATCATGCTTGAGTGCTATATTGAGAGTTATAAAAATAAAGACGCAGCTTTAAACCTATATTTTGAGCGTTATCCGGAACGATGACAGCAAGAAAAACAAATATTTCAAAGATTATATCACAATGTAAGTGAGTATGGATCATTTGGAAAACCAAGATATAGGGTGTCTACGCTAAACCGTTCGTTAAAAGTTTATGGGGTTACCGTTGCACTAAAAATTTGAAAAAAAAAATCCTTGTCATACGGTTGAATCAGTTCTCCTCATGTGAAATATTTTCAACTTTATATCACTTTACTGGAAGTAGCACCAATTTTGTTATTTTAAATAGAGCATTCCTCGTATAAGTTGCAACAATTTTATTCGAACATATGTACACTTATCTGTTATAGTTTTAAAGCAAAAAAAATATTTCTAAAATTTTTACCTCTAAAAGGCATCTTGAAATCTGTCGGGTTAGCATAGACATCCTGTATATTTACAATAAAGAAAATAGAGAAAGAGATGAAATAAGTTAATTAGCTTCTGTTGCTGCTGATCCGACGGTATCTAGTCGCTATATTGAGAAAGATATTGGCACAATTAAATTTATAGTTTTAAAAACGTTAAATCGTATAAAATAAGAAAGGTTTATAACTTGCATTCTGGAGATGAGGAGCGGCGTTTAGAATTTTGCCATTTGTATTTGCAACAAATTATTTGGAACCCTAATTTTTTTTTAAATATAATATGGACTGACGAGGCTTTTATATCTAGCGAAGGAATTTTTAACCGACAGAACAATCGATATTGGACAAACATAAATCCTTATCAGACGGTCGTCAGGGTACAAAAAGGATGGGGCGGGTTCCATGTATAGGTGGCGCTATATCAAAACAAAGTCCTTAACTACAGGACTTTTAACAATAATTGGAATACTGAAAGATACATCTAAATTTTGGAATAATGTGTAATAATCGAGTTGAATAATATGCCATTAGCTACAAGAAATAATGTTTATTTGCAACAAGACGGTATTCTAGCATATACTAGCCATATGGTAAGGAACTTAGGTTAGGTTTTAGTAGCTGCACCGCCCAAGGAAGTGCAAGCTTAGGCCTGAAAGGTCCATTGTAATACCACGACTTCCATCCTTTCACGGGAACGTCTTATGACTTGATGGTAAGGCACTTACCAGAGGTGGGCAGGATACGAATCATTTAGGATTCGAATCCTGGATTCGAATCTTTTTAGAGGATTAGGCATTCGAATACTTTAGTTCAACTGGATTCGTGATCCGGATTTTTTTAAAAGGATTTGTATTCGAATCCAAATGTGGATGATTCGAATCCTTATAACAGGATTCGAATATTTATAAAAGGATTCGAATACTTACAAAAGGTTTTGAATCGTCAAAAATAATTCGAATTAATTGTGAGGATTAACTTGAAAAAAATCTTTTGTGTGTTTTTAAATTTCTCGTTAAATCACTGCTTTATACGCGTGGCGCATGAAGTAAAATTTCGAGTTTAGAAAAGCCCAGAAAATTTGTCTCGGGTCGCTGCGCGACCCTTGACAAGTTTTCACGGGGCTTTTCTAAACTCGAAATTTTACTTCATGCTTAGTCTGGGAGTGGAAACGCTCGTTCGAAACTTGAAGCTGAATGCTTTCATAAGAACATTAAATGACTAAACATGTTTTTAAAGATAATGATCTAGTTTTCAAAATTTTGTTTAATATTATTTGAGGTAATACTGACATAGTAGCCACAATCTGAAATGTTGAAATTTTCCGGAATTACCCTAATTCAAGATTATTTTCCCTGACCTTTTAATATAACTTTCTTCTGTGGATAACCCCATTTTGTTAAATTGTTTTCATGGTTTTTGTGAATATTTAAGTTAGTTTTATAAATGTTTACGTGTTTTGTAATTTGCCTGCTGATTTTGACAAATTTAATAATATCATTTAGCTTTTTTGTTAGTGTTTTGGTTAATTTGAATTTAATTCCATGACTTTTCTCTGACTTGCCCGGTCTTAATGATATTCAGTGAATATTTTATTTACGTAATTTTCAGGCATTCATCGATTTTATAATAGAGTTCAATTTAAAGTTTTGAATGGGTGTTTCCACTCCCAGGCTAAGCATGAAGTAAAATTTCGAGTTTAGAAAAGCCCCGTGAAAATTTGTCGAGGGTCGCGCAGCGACCCGAGACAAATTTTCGGGCTTTTCTAAACTCGAAATTTTACTTCATGCGCCACGCGTACAAAACGCTGATTTGAAGTGAAGTTCAGAAACACACAAATACATCTTTAATCAGAGTAACAGGGAATTACATATTTAGTCTGTTATCAACGATGTTTAGTTTTAATAATAAATAATAAGGTTTTAAATATTTTTATTAAAACAACTTGTTACGATATTTATATATTAATGGTTGCAAAAAAATAATAAAATCAAATTTATTCTTAAAGGATTTGTATTTGTGATTCGAAAAAACAGGATTCGAATCTTTGATTCGAATCATAGTTATCTCTCACGAATCCTTTATTCGAGTATTCGTGGTTTCATTTCAAATGATGATTTAAAAGAAACTAGTTATGTGAGATAAAAACTTTCTATTTATTATTAAAGTACACAAATAGGGATGTTCGGATTAGGTACAGGATTTCTCACGAAATCATTACCTGCTTTCCGAAACCGTTTTTGGAAAGCGTCGTCGGGAGGCAACGGGTTTGTTATCCCAATGAACCGGGCCCAAATACGCGACAAAGGGCGCTCCCTTGTGTCCAGTGCGCCTAATAGATATTATTCCCGGAAGACGCGGCCAGCTCGGGAGTTTGCTGTTTTTCCAAAACATGTGTTTAGCACCCTTCGTGGGCTTGAAAAACAGGTACCTGAAGTTACTATCACCACCATCCCCCCTACGAGGACAGTAATTTTGTTTTGTAAATATTTATTGTAAATATTCATTACCAATCGAGACTTTGTACAGTTCAGTTAATAGAATCATTTTTGAAACCTCATTTCTCTGTGTTTTCTTGTTGTCGTGACAACTACGTACTCTTACAAAGTACAACAACCATCTACAAAACTATAACATGGTCCGTCGAACAGGAAGTTATCGAAGTGAAAATAAGTGTGACTTCAAGAATCAGAGAGTTTGAGGAGCACATCGTGGAAGGCGCCCACCCGTGTCCTGAGCAGAGACTTTTGGAGGGAAGTACAGCCGTCGACATCGTGCTCGAAGCAGAGGGAGAGCCCAGCTGACGTTTTGCAGGAATCAGGTGAGTCTCCGACACTCTTATAATTTTCCTACCGTTGTCCTGGCCCTCGCTATTTTAATTGCTTCTATTTGGTAATCAATCAGTAAAATTTCATAATGGATTTAAAAGTATTAATCTCTCAGCGAGGCTTAATTAAATCAAAATTAACTCGCGCAAAAAATACTTATGTAGATGTCACTAAAGATAATGTTGAATTAGATGATTTAGTTGATAAATTTGCGCGTTTAGAACCGCTGTATAATGAGTTTTATAGTATTCAGGCTAACATCGTAGCGTTAAAGGCCGACGAAGATAGTGATGCAGAGCATTTGACAAAACGACTAAAATAGTTAAAAAATTAATAAAAGAAATAAGATCAACTCAAGAAAATAATTCAGCGTCAAATGCACAAAGTAACAGCGATCCTGCTGAATTGCCTAAATTAGACATACCTAAGTTTTCTGGAAATCTTAATGATTGGCTAGGTTTCAAGGACATGTTTGAGTCTACAATTCATAATAATGCTAAACTCAGTTCATTGCAAAAGCAACGATATTTAATTTCGTGTTTAGAGGGCGAAGCTGCAAAACTTTTACAGGGTATTAGTTTAGCGGGAAATAATTATAAAGAGGCGTGGGAATCCGTCATTGAAAGATATGATTTTAAAAATAAAATTATTTTTCATCACCTTAACCGCATTTTATAAACGGCTTCTTGCAAAAATGGATCGGGTCGCGAATTAAGAAATGTATTAAATTGTATTACACAAAACGTAAGATCATTGCGCGCACTGAATCGCCCAGTGGATGATTATAGTGACATTTTAGTCGCGTTAATTTGATCAAAATCGACGCCGCTACTAAATCTGAATAGGAGCGCACACTCAAGCGCGAAGACGATTTTCCTACGTATAAAGAGTTGACCGATTATATTCGGTAAAAATGCGACGCGCTTGAGGGTCCTGCTTTTACAAAAGATACTGACAAAGTTAAATCTAACACTCATTTTGGTGCGGTTGAGGAAAAATGCGTTTTCTGTAGTCAAAATCACATTTTATATAAATGTGAGATATTTTTGAATTTAACGGTTGAGCAGCGGCTAACAAAATTGAAGCAAATTAATTACTGCATAAAATGCCTAAGACCGGCTAACCATTCAATTCAAAAATGTTTTGCGCGCTCGTGTTTTAAATGTGGAAAAAGTCACCATACTCTTATCCACCAAAACCTACCTCAACATTCAGAAAATGCCAATCAGGCTGAAACGTCTACGTCAACTCACGTAAACGCGAATTTTGAGGTATGTTTATCAACCGCTGTAGTTACTGTTTTTGATATAAAAGGCAAAAAACATACTGCTAGGGCCTTGCTTGATAATGGTTCTCAACCAAATTTGATTTCAAACAGATTAGCGGACAAATTACAAATTCCGCGGAATAATATTAATGTTAATCTAGGCGGTGTCAATCAAGCGGCAATGAAAATTAATGAGCTGGTTAAAGTGAAAATACAATCAAACTATAATAAATTCTCAACCGAATTAAATTGTTTAGTTGTAAATAAAGTCACAAACCCATTACCAAGCAATACCTTTAAGAAAAATGCCTTCAAAATACCGTCCAATATAAGTTTAGCGGATCCGGAATTTAATGTGTCGCGAAATATAGATTTATTAATCGGTGCGGATATTTATTGGCGTAGTTTATGTATAGGCCAGGTAGATTTGGGCATAGGTAAACCGATTTTACACAAGACACACTTCGGATGGATTCTTGGCGGGGGGTCACCGGAAATTAACAATCAGTCGTGCAACTTAGCGGCCGATACACCAAATTTTGATTTAGAGCGCATTTGGGAATTAGAGCAGGTCAATGAAAGGGAAAAAATCTTAACACCGCTTGAATCAGAATGCGAAAAACATTTTATTGAAAATTTTAGACGCGATTCCGAAACAGGGCGTTTTATTGTATCACTTCCGTTCAAAGGCGACATATCTTTAATCGGTAATTTGCGAAGTATTGCAATCAAAAGATTCTATAACTTGGAAAATAAATTAATTAAAAATCACTTACGTAAGAATCAATATGTAGATTTCATGGAAGAGTATATTCGTTTGCAACATATGCAATTATCAATTAGTAATGAGTATGATGGATATTACATTCCCCATCATGCCGTTATAAAAGAAACTAGCGTATCCACGAGTTGTGTTTGATGCATCGGCTAAATCTAGCACGGGAGTGTCACTTAATGACGTTTTAATGAAAGGTCCTGTAATTCAGGACGATTTATTTTCAATATTGATCAGGTTCAGATCATATTTATACGTTTTATCGGCAGATATTACTAAAATGTATCGCTAGGTACTGCTTGATTCTGAGTCCATTAAATTTCAAAAAATATTGTGGTATTCTGATCCAAGTCATCCTTTACAGGCATATGAATTAAAAACTGTGACTTACGGTACGACACCTGCCTCCTTTCTAGCAACCCGATATTTGCATCAATTAGCGGTTGAAGAAGAAACTAATTTTCCGGAAGCTAGCCGAATAATTAAAAAAGATTTTTATGTCGACGACCTCCTCACTGGTTCGGATAATTTAATTCATATTGCGAAAATAAGAGATAGTGTAATTGATATTTTGAAAACGGGTGGATTTTTGCTAAATAAGTGGAATTCAAACAACAATACTTTACTTAATAACATTCCCACAGACCAAGTTAATAAAATAATATTATTAGATAAAGACGAAAATGCAAAAATTTTAGGGTTACAATTACAATTCTAATTCGGATATATTTTCTTTCAATGTAAATAACTCTACTAATCCGCGGATAACTAAGCGCACTATTTTATCCGAAACTGCGCAATTATTTGATCCGCTCGGGCTCATTAATCCCGTAATTGTAACCGCAAAATTAATTATGCAGGATCTGTGGAAATTTAAAGTTTCATGGGACGAAAGTGTTCCTATTAATATTTATTCTCGTTGGGCAGAATTTCGCTGCAGCTTAGGTTTGATGAAGCAATTAAAAATATCACGACATTTTGACTGCACTTCAAATTGGGAGATGCACGGATTTTGCGATGCGAGCGAAAGGGCGATCGGCGCGTGCGTTTATGCTCGATTTAAACTGAACGATGAATGGCAAGTTAGGTTAATCGCGGCTAAATCTCAAGTAGCACCGATAAAAACTCAATCGATTCCGCGGTTAGAGTTATGCGGAGCGTTATTACTGTCGCGATTAATTAAACTCATAGATGATTCATTATCCAGTAGAAATATTAGTTACAGTAAAACCTATTGGTGTGATTCGAGCATTGTGCTATCTTGGATACGATCTCAAAATTCCACGTTCAAAACATTCGTTGCTAATAGGATATGTGAAATTCGCGAATTATCCGAACCTTGTGATTGGGGACATATTTCGACAAAAGAAAATCCAGCCGATTTATTAACACGCGGTCTTATGCCAGCTGACCTAATAAATTCAAATATTTGGTGGAACGGTCCGCAATGGTTTTGTAAAAACAAAGACAAGTGGCCAAAAAACAACTTTTGTCCAATTATTGATCTACCGGAAGTTCGGTACAATAATGTCAATTCAATAAATCATGTAATTATTAATAACTTTAATTTAATTGAAAAATATTCGACTTTAGCAAAGTTAACACGTGTTACTGCATTTATAATTAGATTTGTAAATTATAGTACGTCGTAACATTATTCAAGGGCCAATTACAGCCAAGGAAATTAAAGAAGCCACTATGTTTTTAATAAGGCTAGTTCAAAAGGAGCATTTTTCTGACGATTATTGTCAACTTAGTGCACACAAACAAATTAATCGTCGCAGTAAATTACGCCAACTAGTTGAATTTTTTGATAATGAAAATCAAGTAATTAGGGTAGGATGTAGATTATTGCACGCGAAAATAGCATTTTCACAAAAATTTCTGATCATATTACCGAGTTCACATCATCTAACGAAACTCATAATTCAAAATGAGCATATTAGAAATCTGCATGCAGGTATTAATGCAACGCTTGCTGCAGTAAGGATGAATTTTTGGCCTATATCTGCAAAATACACAGTTAAGGACGTAATTAGAAAATGCGTGACTTGTTTTAAGGTAAACCCGACAATTGAAAATCCATTCATGGGTGATTTGCCGGCCGCTCGTGTAAATATTGAAAAACCTTTTTATACAGCCGGTATAGATCTCTGTGGGCCATTTTTAATTAAAGAGGGAAGTAGAAATGCTAAACCTCGCAATGCATACGCAGCCTTATTTATATGTTTTGTGACAAGAGCGGTTCATTTAGAATTAATCAGTAGCCTATCTACTGAAGCATTCATAGCGACTCTTTGTCGATTTGTTGCTCGTCGTGGAAAAATCGCTCACATATATTCAGACAATGCAACGAATTTTGTCGGCGCAAACAATGAACTGAGGGAGCTAATAAATCTTGTAGATAATCAGGAAAGCAAACATAAAATAGAAAATACATTCGCTGCCGATGGTATAACCTGGCATTTTATTCCCCCGCGTTCCCCCCATTTTGGAGGATTTTGGGAAGCGGGAATAAAAAACGTTAAATTTCATTTGCGCAGAGTTGTGGGCGAAAGTAAATTAAGCTTTGAGGGGCTTTCGACTATTTTATGCCAAATAGAAGCAATTTTAAATTCCCGCCCCCTCTCACCTATGTCAGAAGATCCAAACGACCCCACAATCCTTACTCCTGGTCATTTCCTTGTTGGAGACTCTATGACCCCTGTAGCAGACCCGGATTTATCCGGAATCCAAATGAACCGATTATCCAGATGGCAACATATACAGTTCATCCGTCAGCAGTTTTGTAGGCGGTGGACTAAAGAATATCTCCCGAGCCGTCAGGAGCGGTCAAAATGGAATGCAACAAAGCGAGCACCGAACGTAGGAGACCTGGTAATCATCAAGGAGGATAATCTGCCACATATGAAGTGGATGACAGGACGAATACTACAATTGCATCCTGGAAGTGACGGCATCCCGAGAGTCGCAACCATCAGGACTTCATCGGGAGACTACAAGCGTGCATTAGCACGTGCAGCAGTCTTGCTCATCAACCACGAGTAGTTGACAGCAGTCCAGAAGCAGGCGGCGGTGGCGGTTTCATGGTAGCTGCAGTTCGGCAGGAGGCGGCGGCATGTTCGGATTAGGTACAGGATTTCTCACGAAATCATTACCTGCTTCCCGAAACCGTTTTTGGAAAGCGTCGTCGGGAGGCAACGGGTTTGTTATCCCAATAAACCGGGCGAGACAAAGGGCGCCCCATTGTGTAAAGTGCGCTCCATTGTGTCCAGTGCGCCTAATTGATATTATTCCCGGAAGACGCGGCCAGCTCGGGACTTTGCTGTTTTTCCAAAACATGTGTTTAGCACCCTTCGGGGGCTTAAAAAACAGGTACCTGAAGTTACCATCACCACCATCCCCCCTACCAGGACAGTAATTTTGTTTTGTAAATATTTTTTGTAAATATTCATTACCAATCGAGACTTTGTACAGTTCAGTTAATAGAATCATTTTTGAAACCTCATTTCTCTGTGTGTTCTTGTTGTCGTGACAACTACGTACTCTTACAAAGTACAACAACCATCTACAAACCTATAAAAAGGGATTTTATTTTTAAAAATAACATCATCCATATGTGATCCTTGACTATATTGATACTGCTGCGACCTGGAGCGAAAATTTTCAATGACGGCCTCACAAGTGTTTCGTGAAATGTTTTGCATTTCCTCTCGAATATTTTCCTTTAATTCCTCTAGGGACACTAGGTTGCTGTTGAAAACATTACTTTGGGGTTGTTTGTGTTTTTTTTATTTTGGTGATCAAACAGATGTGGTTTTTAAGTCGTTTATTTTAATTTATTTACAAGTGTATTTTATCTAATACAGGGTGAGGGTTGTTCCTCTTGTGAGCAGCGATAGTGTTTCCGCACTGAATATCTTCTCAGGTCGTCGGGTTGAACCCTCCACAGATTCAGTCCGGCGTAGAGTGGCGTGGTCGGCGCGATGCGATGTAGGCGACGATACGGTTTAGCTATCCGTTTCTTTCTGGGCGTCGGTGGCAGCGGTGACACTGGGACTGAAGTCGAATGGTCCTGGTCCGGCCTGAAGAGGGCCCGGGGCGTCGTTCGTTGATGGTAGGCCTTCGTCTGCCTCGGTGGCGTCGTTGACCGAATCCTCTTCTTGGGTGTCGAGATCGGTGATAAAGCTGCTGGAACTTTTCTTAATTGTCGAACTCTTCGTCTTAGATTTAGACGGAAGTTCGACGTTTTTCGCATTAAGCTTATGCAAGTGTCCTAGCTCGTGGTCGCTAGGTGGTGTGTATGTGTATGTATAATTGCCTAGCGTCGGCCCCTACTTTTACTATTAAGGTATCCCCAAAGAAAGAAATCCAGTGGGGATAAGTCCGGGCTACGAGGTGGCCAGTTAATAGCACCTCTTTTGGATATCACTTTTTGTCCAAAAATTTCGCAAACAGCACTTAATGAGTCGTTGTAAGTGTGGCATGTTGCCCCATCTTGCTGAAACCATGATCTTAAATGTAAATCTTTGTGAAGAATATGAATCAAAGATGTTCTGGGCACATCTAAGGCGCTAGACCACTTCCGAGTAGAGAGTCCATGGTTTTCACAAATAGACGCTCTTACACGCTTGACGTTTTCGGGATCTCTTGATGTTGTAGGTCGGCTGGATCGTGGTTGATTCATTGTTGAACCTGTCTCTTCGAACTTTTGCACCCATTTTCGAATCAATTGAATCGATGTAGCTTCATTTTTACGCCGTATGTTGTAATGAGTGCAAAATTTTCGTTGCGCTAGAGTAAAAGAATCATTGTTGCGGTAGTACTCGCGTACACAGAACGCACTTTGTTTATCGCTGAACGACGCCATGGTACTGAATTCCCATTGGCCGCTCTTGCGCTTCGTAACCCCTCCGCCCCACCCCGCCGTCGCTGCTCGTCGCAGCTACTGATTCAAATTTAAACGGACTTTTGGTCCACCCTGTATATTTAAACTTCACTTGAAATCAGTGTTTTATACCCGTGGCGCATGAAGTAAAATTTAGAGTTTAGAAAAGCCCAGAAAATTTGTCTCGGGGCTTTTCTTAACTCGAAATTTTACTCCATGCTTAGCCTAGGAGTGGATAACACTCACTTAAAGTTTCAAATTAAACTCTTTTAAGAAGCAACGAAAATTGGAAAATTTGCAGCGCATGCATATGTATACTTAAAAGAAGAAATCCATGTATAGGTATATGAGATAATTGTTGAGTTATTTTAAATTTATGTTTGTTTTTTGTAGTTGTTGTTATAGTTTATCAATGTTTTATTATCCTTGTTAACTGGGTTTTTAATATACCTATTATAAAAAAAATAATCATTCAATTTATGGCCATCTAGAAAATCTATTTTGTTTTTGTTTTTTGGTAATTTAGCTATTTAGGACAAAGCAAAATAAACACTTATATTTTGCTTTGTCCTAGATAGCTAAAATATCAAAAAACAAAAACAAATTGTTGCAATCACAAGAAAAAAAGCATTTTTTGAGATACTCAGATACAGGGTGTCCCATTTAAGAAAATGTTAGTTTTGATAATATCTCAAATATTAACACATCTATACTTTCTTTAAGTACGCCACTGGATTCTACGTAAAAAGTAAAAAAAAACATTCGTATTTAAAATATTTTTTTGTTTTCATAAATAACCGAGTCATAAGAGCTAATAAAAACCAGTAGATTGTGAGAATCACCCTGTATCTTCTAAACTAATCTAGTTAGCGTAGATCTGATTGAGCCATTACAATAAATTGAGGGACTTGGGTCACTTTAGCTAATTCAAACGCAGATTATTAATAACGGAACTTTATTCTCTGCAGGCCGGTACAACACCGCTTGTGGCTCGCAAAACTGCGCAGATGTCCTGGCGCCTTTTTTGTAGCCACAAAAATCACAATATAAAAACAATACATTAATTCTTAAATACATTACACCATCTTCGCTTATGTTAATCAAGTCTTATAATTAATATTTAAATTGCGTGGGCGCTAACAACGTTCAGATCCTTCGACGATTTCGCTACGCGCACAATCACTAATACGTACTTCACTTTTAACTGCGTCTGCACAAGGTTACTGATACAGTTAATAATTTGGTTCGCATATCTGCAAGGCCATGGCCAGGGAGGCTTTTAAAATATTAATTTTTTGTATGTAAAGTAAACAAAATATTTTTGACATTAAAACCAGGGCTTTGAACCGGAACTGAACCGTAAACCGAAAACCGGAAAAAACAGTAATTTTTGTCGGACTGAAAGCCGGAATTCAACTAAACCGAAAAAAAAAATCGGTTTATTTTGGTTCAAACACGCACGTCAACACTTGTTTAATTCTACAACAGTTACAACTTTTTTTTAAATCAAAACTGTTTGCGGAAATATTCGTTTCGAGGTCCCCTCACTCGATTAAGTCCATTTCAAATTTTTTTTTCGTAGAAATTTAGTTTTTGTTCGGCTTTAAAAAAGTGAACTTTAGTTTCACCTCTGTTTTTTTTTTAGAATAAAAATTACAGAATTAAGTAAATCTGACGAAAATAGTGATCATCAAAGAATAAACATACTCAAAAATTAATAAACGTTGACTGTTTGCAATCGCAATTTAAATATACCCACTGGATTTTCCAAAATATTAACTGTTTTGTTGAAAATCGTTAAGAAAAAAAAACATGTTTTTCTTAACTCAGTAAATTTCAGTTATTCGGGTTTAGCTATTTTTGTCTTTTCTGACGTAAATATCTCGATTTTGACGCAAAATGTCGAGTTAGTCAAAGTCAGATCAACATATATATTGACGTAAAACGCCGACAATTGTCATTTTAGTTAATACAGTCAATGTTTTAGAATGACAGTTAATGAATGGTAGTCAACAATTAGCATGCATGTAGGCAACATAATCAATTAATAATTAATTTTGTCAAATTACAGTCAATATTAAATGGGAATCTACATTCAGCATGAATTATGTGGTCAAGATAACCGACTAATAATCAATATTGTCAAATAAAAGTCAATAAATAGCATGTAGTCACAATTGAATCGATAAATAGTTAATGTTGTTAAATTACAACATGTAAATAGTAGTCAATAATCAGTATGTAGTCAACCTAATCGATTAATAGTTGATATTTTCGAAATTTTCTATAAAATGAAATGACACTTAATAATTTGACTATGACTACAGTTTGACTATAATCACCGATCGTTTGTTTTTCTGCCGCTATAAAAGTTTAACTTAAAATTGCTTGGTAGGCTGTCGATTGATTGTACAGAGTGCTCTAGAAAGAAGTGGTAAGTTTTCTAAATAATCGAAACAGATGTTGCTTACTTTACATTTTATCAAGCGACATATGTCAAGATCATTTTGAAAAGGTAGCTGTAATATATTATTGTTATTCTATAAATTATGTTAATTCAATGGGATTCATCAATATATTTATTTTAATACTCGATGGTAGTTTTTTATATTGTTCTCGAGGAACGGATGTTTTTTACTAAAATTATTGTATTGGAGAGGGCAGTATTCGTTTAAATGTTTAAGAATAAACACAGTTAAGTTAACCACTCTGGACTATCATTTAGATCTCCCGTAATACAGAATAGTACCACTTCTTTCTGGGCCACTCTGCATTACGATTATAAGTCGATGTGTTGACTGTTTTTATTACAATGATGTATCGAATGTTCAATAAAAAAAAAAACTCTAGAAGGACTTTGATTCGTTTGTTGATTGTATATTGACATTTGCGACATTTTGATTGCAAGTCAACTGGTTGGGTGACTTTAGGCTATCATAAGATTTCGTTATATTATATCTTTATCTGGGATTAAACTGTTTTCGTATTTCTAATAGTTTACGAAATCTCTGTGGTGAGCACGATAAAACAAACGAACGGTATACGCGTAGTGCATACAGTTTAGAAGAGTCTGAACATTTGAATTAAACTATTTCGAAATGTCAAAATCCGCCCGAAAATTTCAAAATTATAGATGACGCTCCGCTAGGCCCGACAAATCCAACTTTTGAGGCTTTTCTAAACTCGAAATGTTACTGCTTAATCAAAGAGTAGATACACTCGTTAGAAGCTTCGAACTGAACGCTTTACAAAAACAGCGAATGTCAGAAAATGTACAGCTTATGTATCGGGATATGTATACTTGAAAGAAAAATTGCCTGTATAATATACAGGATGAATCGTTTTTCATGTTCTCTATGGGGATCAGGGAAGCTATAAGAGATAGAGAAATGGTTAATTAGGCAAAGTAGTGCAGTTTTACAAGCTGAATAAAAAGACATTTGTAACACTTTAAAAAAAGTCTAGAGTAACTAGATATTTGAAAAAATGTCAAGTGTCGAGTTTTCTAAATCGATTTTTCTCGGTTATTAAAAAAAAATGGAAACATTTATAAAGGGCAATATTTTAGATAATTTGACACTAAATATTGAAATTCTATCAGATTAATGTAGTTATTTGAGTTACGTGAAGATTTTAAGCCACTTAATTAATACGCAGTTATATTCCTCACTTCCCTATTATTATAAATAATAATTTTTATTAATAATAATAATTATATAAGTGAAGAAAGGACTGCGTATTAATTAAATTCTATTAGATTTTTTCTATCGACATATGTTTTCTAGATATAACACAAACTTTTAACGTCCCAAGATGGCCCGTTGCGAAGACCACCCTGAAGAAAGAGACAGAAGTCAGATGCTCTCACAGGGTTCGCTCTACTTCTTGAAGAAGATGCCGCAGTATGGTGGGACGGCGTGAAAAAAAACATCACCACGTGGAATGGCGCACTGACAAACTTGAGGGAACACTTCGCACCGTAACGAGCAAACTACTTGATTTTCCGGGAAATCTTCGCCCAGGAGCAGGAAAAATCAGAGGGCTCGGATATTTTCATTGCTAATAAAAGGTTATTGCTTTCCGAGATAAGGAATCACGACCTCCCCGAAGAAATCCAGCAGGATTTGGTATTCAGTTTGATCCACCGCAACAAGATTCCACGAAGCAGCATCACCGAGTTCAAACACCTCGTGCGGACGATGCGCGAGATAGAGAGCACCCTCAACGAAACCCGAGTGGAGGAACCCGGTAAGAACAACATCGGAAAACTTCAGTGTACGTTCTGTCGAAACTACGGACACACACTGCGCAACTGCTGAAAGCGCGAGAAGCTCGCGAAAAACGAGAAGCAGAACGAAGATAAACTAACGAAGGAAAACACTCCTAAGTTCGCGTGTTATGGATGTGGAAAGCCTAGTGTAGTGCGAAGCAAGTGCCCGATCTTCAGTCCTCCACCAACGACAAACAACACGGCTACCTTTCGTTCTGTGAAAGTAACGGAAAAACAGTGCCCGGTGCCCGACGTCACGATAGCTGACAATAACGGAACCGCGTGTTTGGACTCCGGTGCCGAAGCAAACATCGCCTCCACGTCTCTGTTCCAGAAGCTGAAGGAGTCAGGACACCAATTCCGGCAGACGAACTTACAAGTGACCCTCGCCGATGGGAAAATCTGCACGGAGTTAGTACTAGAAACCACCACGATTGGGCAGGTAAAACACAAGCAAATTCCGACAACTTTTTTCGTGTTACCTGGAGAAAAGGACAATAACACCCTGCTAGGCGCCGACTTCATGGAGGACGCCAGAATCATCCTTCACATCCCGCAGAGGACCTGGTGCTTCGTGGAAGAGCCGCAGAAACAATTCGACTACTCCCCTCCGGCTGGCAAGACAAAAGAATTTCGCGCCCTCACCACGTCCAGGGTGGCTACAAAGTTTGACCACTTCATCGTGCCCCGAATATTATTACCAATTCCAATGGAGACAGACCCTTCGATGGAGACTGAAGTACCAGAAGGGCGCTACCGAGAATCTCCGGTAATGTCACCAATCAGTAGGGATTTCGAAGCCGCTCTCGAGGCCAATTATTCACCCCAGCTTATCGACGACCTCTTTTCCGAGTATACGGTGAACCAGAACCTGGGCACCTACGAGGTACGCTCCCAAGAATTGTTTGAACACCCCCCAAGCAAAACCAGGTGCCGCATAAACAGCGTTCACCTCGGTTCTATCGAAGTGATCAACATTCAACCCCACGCCGAAAAGAACGACCCCGGTGATAGAGAAAACAACACACGATTACACGTCGTTAAGAAAAACGACACACAATCACCCGTCATTAAGGAAAACGATGCACGACCACCCATTGTCAAGGGAATAAAAATTTCACCCGACACTGAAGAGGACGCCCACGCTGTCACAGCACACAGCCCGCAAGTCAACACGGTCAAAGGAAACCACGACGAGCCCCAAGCAATCGAAAACCGGCGCGTTCAGTATAACGCCACCAGAGGCGAAGATCCTGCACCGAAGCCTGAGTTAGAAAAACTCCTCGACGACTTCGATGACCTATTCGGACCTTTGACAGAGGCAACACCGATGGCGGAGCAATCCATAAACACTGGAAACAGCCGTCCCATCGCTTCACTTCCGTACCGGCTAGCCGAACACCGTAAACAACTACTGAAATTGGAATTGGAAAATCTCCTGAGAGATGGTATTATCCAGGAAACCAGCTCGCCCTGGGCCGCACCAATCGTCCTGGTCCCCAAAAAGGATGGCGGAGTACGACTATGTATCGACTTCCGCAAATTAAACGCAATCACCATCGCCGACACATATCCCTTGCCACGGATCGACGACCTCCTCCACGCCATCACAATACCCTCTTGGATCTCCACGATTGACCTGAGGAGTAGGTACTGGCAAATCCCTGTAGCCCTGGAGTATCAGCCGAAGACCGGTTTCGTGACACCCTTTGGATCCTACTGTTTTAAAAGGATGCCGTTCGGCCTACGAAACGCCTCGGCCACGTTCCAACGTCTGATGGATCCTTTTGTACGTGAACTACCTGGAATCGAGTAGCTCGTATACCTGGATGACCTTATCCTTTTATTAGCCACGTATGAGCAGCATCTCCAGGATCTTCGCAAAGTCATTACTCACCTACGGGAGTATCAGCTGACGATCAATCGCGAGAAGACGCGGTTCTGCTGTACCCAGGTCCTATACCTCGGACACCTTATTACCTCGGAAGGAATCCGTACCGACCCCGCAAAGACTCAAGCAATCAGATAGAGACAGGTTCCCAGGAACCGGAAGGAAGTCCTCTCCTTTATACAAGCATGTTCACCGGTACA
Source organism: Philonthus cognatus (assembly GCA_932526585.2). Lineage (NCBI taxonomy): Eukaryota > Metazoa > Arthropoda > Insecta > Coleoptera > Staphylinidae > Philonthus > Philonthus cognatus. Next base: position 108,158,150 of record OW052241.1, read on the forward strand.
CCGGTTATTACAAACTCTGGACGAGGTAAAAGAAACCCTCATCGACACTGCCGAGACCAGGAAGAGATACGCCGACCAGCATCGCCGACCCTGCCCTCAGTACCAGCTAGCTGACCTAGTCTGGGTAGCTACCCACGCACTTAGCAACGCTTGAAAGCAATACTCTTCAAAGCTCGCCTCACGTCGAGATGGACCATACAGGATCATCCGGGTCATCTCTCCAACCAGTTTCGAGATAGCATCTCCAGAGCAACCCGAGCTCTTCTTAGGCATATTCCATACCTCAACCCTCACGCAATACTAGATGACCTGGAAACAGCCCTTCCAGAACCAATCCGCCCTAGGAGGAAACGAGGGCGACCAAGGAAGGACCAGTTATGATCCAGCTCTTCATCCTTCACGCCTGAACCATAGGAGGAGGATGTAACGTCCCAAGATGGCCCTTTGCGAAGACCACCCTAAAGAAAGAGACAGAAGCCAACGCGCGGTCGAATGCTTTCTCCCTCGCACCGCGTTCACCGCCCGGTCATCCCTCACGCACCTACCCCTCCCGGTACCCGAAACGCTCATGACCGATCCCCTCCGAAGACGGATCGCCACCCTATTTAAACCCTTGAGGACAAGAAAGATAGAGTCTTGCACTGAATACAATCTCGACCTCTTCTCCTAGCACTGAATACAGTCTATATCCAAGTCTTTACTCTCAAGCACTAAACACAGTCTCATCAGCATTCTAGAAAAGCCGCACGGCACGACGCCCATGCAACGTTTGTTTACAACTACCTTTAATCTTCTTATGTGTTACGTATATATATATATATATATATATATATATATATATATCTACGTGTAAATAAATCTTATATTTTACATCGAATCCGGAGTTCTACTACCCCAACCACCGAACAATCCCATTACAAACTTACATTGTTTTAAATAGAAACCATAGTTTAGAAAGGGATATTTGTTCTCATTAATCTGATATATCACTTGATTTTACTTATTTTACTCCATTTTAATAACAAAAAATCTTTTGCCATGAAACAATGACTATAACAAAACAATTGCGATTGTTTGTAACAGTTAGTTTCATTGTTGTATTTATGCCAATTAATTTAGTGTTAATAAAAATCATACAGCTGTTTTTTATGGACATTTTCTTAATAATTTTGATTTATTTCTGCACATAACTTCCAAATAAACTTATATGACAAAGTTCAAACAAATTCATATATTACAAACAACCGCAATTTTATAATTGTCATTGTTTCATGGTGAACTATTTTTTTGTTGTAAATGATATAGAAAATTGCTAACAACTCAGTTAATTTGACAAATTTTCTGGGCTTTTCTAAACTCGAAATTTTACTTCATGCGCCACGCGTATAAAACACAGGTTTTAAGTGAAGTTCGAATATACATAAATCTGACAATATTATAGTGTTTTATACGCGTGGCGCATGAAGTAAAATTTCGAGTTTAGAAAAGCCCAGAAAATTTGCCTCGGGTCGCTGCGCGACTCGAGACAAATTTTCACAGGGTTTTTCTAAACTCGAAATTTTACTTCATGCTTAGTCTGGGAAAGGGAAACACTTGTTTAAAGCTTGAATTGAAAAAAAAACATGGAATATCCGCAATTGTTGTATCAATTCCATGGTAAGTCATTATTTTTATAAAATCACATTACTCTTTCTTAATTATTTGAGCTGTAAATTTTCTGACATTCGTTGATTTTTAAAAGAGTTTAATTTAAAGCTTTAAATTAGTGTTTTCCACTCCCAGACTAAGCATGAAGTAAAATATCGAGTTTAGAAAAGCCCCGTGAAAATTTGTCTCGGGTCGCGCAGCGTCACGAGACAAATTTTCTGGGCTTTTCTAAACTCGAAATTTTACTTTATGCGCCACGCGTATAAAACACAGATTTTAAGTGAAGTTCGAATATACATAAATTTGACAATATTATAGTGTTTTATCCGCGTGGCGCATGAAGTAAAATTTCGAGTTTAGAAAAGCCCAGAAAATTTGTCTCGGGTCGCTGCGCGACCCTCGACAAATTTTCACGGGGCTTTTCTAAACTCGAAATTTTACTTCATGCTTAGTCTGGGAGTGGAAAACACTTGTTTAAAGCTTTAAATTGAACTTAAAAAAAAACAGGGAATATCCGCAATTGTTGTATCAATTCCATGGTGTGTCATTATTTTTATAAAATCTCAATACTCTTTCTTAATTATTTTAGCTGTAAATTTTCTGACATTCGTTGATTTTTAAAAGAGTTCAATTTGAAGCTATAAATGAGTGTTTTCCACTCCCAGACTAAGCATGAAGTAAAATTTCGAGTTTATAAAAGCCCCGTGAACATTTGTCGAGGGTCACGCAGCGACCCGAGACAAATTTTCTGGGCTTTTCTAAACTCGAAATTTTACTTTATGCGCCACGCGTATAAAACACAGATTTTAAGTGAAGTTCGTATATACATAAATTTAACAATATTATATTGTTTTATACGCGTGGCACATGAAGTAAAATTTCGAGTTTAGAAAAGCCCAGAAAATTTGTCTCGGGTCGCTGCGCGACCCGAGACAAATTTTCACGGGGCTTTTCTAAACTCGAAATTTTACTTCATGCTTAGTCTGGGAGAGGAAAACACTCGTTTAAAGCTTTAAATTGAACTTAAAAAAAACAGGGAATATCCGCAATTGTTGTATCAATTCCATGGTATATCATTATTTTTATAAAATCATATTACTTCTTCTTAATTATATTAATTTAGAGAAACGTAAAGTGTTAAGTGTGAACATTCATACATTTAGAATTTTTCCCTCTACAAAAAAAGTAAAATACATTTTCTCTCTAAAATAAATAGGGAAGCCAATATTTGAACACTTTAAAATTAACAAATCGCATGCTGCGTCCGTCAAGTCAACACCCGGTATACGCTGCAAATTATCAGGCGTTCGTCGATTTTACAAAAGCGTTCAAGTTTAGAACGAGTGTTTGTACTTCCAGGTTAAGCATATAGTAAAATTTAGAGTTTTAAAAAGCCTGACATTTGGTTTAGTCGCTCCGCGAAGCAGAGCGACCAAACCAAATTTTAAGGCTTCTCTAAACGCGAAATTTAACTTTATGCGCCACGCGTATAAAACACTGAAATATAGTGAAGATAAAAATACACTTTTTTTTTACATAACTAATAATCAAAATATTTAAATAACAAAATATTTACATTTTTCTTAACACATTCTCAAGTTTGGTTAAATAAAACAATGTACCAAATTTACTTATTTAGTAATTTAAAAAAAATAAAATAAAAATTTTCGTTATTGCATTAATGGCGCTTAATGGGTTAAAAAAAAAATAATCCTTTAGTAATGATGTCATAGCCAACTAAGGTTGTGTTATACCTCGAGAACTAATGTGGATGGTAACTAAATAGTGTCGATTTTTAAATCGATTTTTCTGTTATTAAAAGAAAAAAAAACCTATAAAAAGCGCAAAGTTTTAGATAAATTTACACTAACAAATAAAATGTTATCAGATATATTAATATCTTTTTCTTTCTGATAACATTTTAATAGTTAGTATAAATTTATCTAAAACTTTACGCCTTATGTAGGTTTTTTTCTCTTTTGTTAACTGAGAAAAGTCGATTTAAAAAATCGACACTATTTAGTTACCCTCAACTTTTTCGAACATTTTACAAGTGTCCTTTTATATAGCTTGTAAAACTGCACTACTTTGCCCATTTAACCATTTGTCTAACTCTTATAGTTTCCGAGATCTCTAAGAGAACATAAAAAATAAAATCACCTTGTATAATTAGATTTTATATTGAGTCTTTCTTAAAATACTTATGTTAATCAAACGAACAATTAGAAATACAAACAATATAATTATTGCTTACCAAATGAGAAGTAATCAAATTTTTTACACACAGCTGCCCGTATGCTGAGTAGACGCAAGCAAATAAAGCAAACAATACGAAGACTTTCATGGTAGTTGTAGGTAGCTTGAATAATTTTTTGTCTCCTTATATATTATTGTATCGTATACTTTGCAGTCATTATATTTGAAAATTACATTTTGCTTTTGTAGTAATACAGCATTTGCATACCCGTAAATATTGTTTTAGTACATCGCGACTCCTTTTATTGATTTCTTATCGCAAATAATATTTATAAGTATATGTTTTTTTTGACAACGTCAGCGCCCAAATTAATAATATTGTAACTAACTTTATTTAATGCTAGAATATGCTAGAATATTTAAATAATGTATTCAAATTTATTTAAAGTTTGTATAATTTATCTTTTAACTAAGTATTACTGGTTATTTATTTTATTTCAACAAACGGTGTATCCTTGTAAAAAAATGGTTTTGTGTCCACCATAGCACTTTTTCCGTTAAAGATATGATGATTCAAATTTCAGCAATATGGAAACGTTAATCATACTAAATTTATTCTACTTTCATTTATATTATTCGAAAACTATTCACAAAAAAGTAGTTCTTGCATGTTTTTCGCTACATCTCGGTAAACATTGATCACTATCTCATCTAAGCGTTATATATTTTTAACTTTACTGTAAATCAGTGGTTTATATGCGTGGCGCATAAAGTAAAATTCAGAGTTTAGAAAAGCCTCGTGAAAATTTTCTACGCGGGGCTTATTAAACTCGAATTTTTACTTCATGCTTAGTCTGTAAGTGGAAGACACTTGTTAGTTTAAAATACATCACAACTGTTAAAATGTGTATTGTAACTGTCACAAAGAAAAATAATAAAATGGCGATCTCATTACAGTTCAATTCAAACTCGTGTCAAGTTGGCAGGCTTGGTTAAATGGCGGCTTGTGCCGACTTACGTGAACTATCAATATAGTTCAAATGTCGGCTACTGTTGTTATAGTCCAAATGTCAGCTGGCGCCGACTTGTATGCCAACTGTCATTATAGTCCAAATGTCGGCTAACGCCAACTTATGTCAAGTTGACACAATGGACTAAATGTCAGTTAGCGCAAACTTATGTCAAGCTGAAACGATACACTTATGATAGTCAACCTGGTGATTTGCAGTCATAAATTCACATTTTTACTATTGTGACATTATGACTGTAAGTCACTTGATTGACTGTCTTTTGACTATGGTAAGATTTTGTCTGATTATGTCCCTATGGACCGTATTTCAACTATTCTGGTTTATGACTGTAAGTTACTTGGTTGGCTGTCTATTAACTTATTAGGATTTTGTCATTAAATTACTATATTGACTGTATTGCGTACCTTTTTTTTCTTGAATTAATTTCTCATCTGGCACTTGGTGAAACCTATTAGAATATGTAAAGTTATTTAAATTAAAAACACTTGGTATTGTTTCATAAATTAAAACTTTATTCCGACTAGTTTCGGTTTGTTAGACCATTTTCAAAGGAATGTGTATTTCATACAGTAATTTGAGTGACCTACAATCATAATATCACAATAGTCGAAATACAGTCACATTCACAATAGTCAAAATACGTTTAATAAAGATATAATACGACAAAATCCTGTAATAGGACAAAGACAGCCAAGCAATTTATTATTATGAATAATAATAATAATCCTTATATGCAACGATCACAAAATCAGATAAAATCCCTCATGTAAAAGAATAACCAATAAAAACCACAATGGCACAAGAGAATTGAAAATAAGATAAATGACTTAAGAAAGAACATAGGCAGAATGATGCGGCACATAAATGGAAACAGATGAAAGAAAATAATTAAACATGTGGAAAACTTTAGGAAAAACAAAAATCAACCACTGCCGATACTGCTAGATGAACAGAAACAGAAACTAGTAGTCTACTCGGCTCGCTTACAACGATATAAAGAGTCAAATAGAAGGAAAGAAGGTAATAGTTTCTTCAAACGAAATGAAAATCATTTTTACAAGAATTTGACAAGTAAAGAACTAATTAAAAATAACGCCACTAACACCTGGGAAAACATATGGTCCAACAAGGCCTATCATTATGATGCGGGCGCGAATCTGAAAGACATGAAAATATACAACAACAAAATAATGTCAAGGTAATCACCGAAGAACTAGTAATGGTAATCGAAAAGACACGCAACTGGAAATGCCCAGGACCAAACCACGTACACAATTTCTGGTACAAAGAATTATCTTTAATGAATGACCCCATGTGTACACAAATAAATGATATAATGGAAAACCCAGATCCATTTTCACAATTCCTTACTGAAGGTATGACTATTATAAAACCAAAAAATGATGAGACCATCAACCCAGCCAACTACCGACCTAATACAAGCCTCCCTACCCTGTATAAAATTATAACATCAGTGATATGCAACACAATTGAACAACACCTAATAAGCAATAACATACTTACCAAGGAACAAAAAGGATGTAGGAAGAATAGACAAAGCTGTAAAGAACAGCTAATAATTGATAGCATTATTATAAAGCAGACGGAAGAATATCAACGAAACATAAGAATATGCTACATCGACTATAAAAAGGCGTTTGATTCTGTACCACTCCTGGCTGCACAAAACACTAGAAATCTATAAAATCCACCCAACTCTTCCATAGTTCTTAGAAGCAATCGCAACAACATGGCGAACAACAATACATCTAACAGCAAAAAAAGAACAAATACAAACAAAGTTCATCCAAATTAATAGAAGAATCTTCCAGGGTGATTCGCTGAGTGCGCTATGGTTTTGTATATGTCTAAACCCCCTCTCCAATTCCCCAAACGACACAAAATATGGATTTCAAATCAAAAACCGAAACGATACAAAACATACTATTAATCATCTATTTTATATGGACGATTTCAAGCTATACGGCCCAACAGAAATAAAAGGTTTACTAACGCTAATAGAAGTCAAAAAAACAGTCATGAAAATGGATTTTGGAATAAACAAATTCAGAACCTTATGTATGGACAGAGGAAAATGGAAGGACACTATCACACCTCACACACTCAACAAACAATCATTAACGAACATATAGAAAAACGAAACATATAAATACTTAGGATTCGAACAAAATATCAGACTAGATCACGGAGCAATCAAAGAACATCTAAAAGAATAATATAAGATCATTAATACTAAACACTAAACTTCATTCAAGAAATCTATTTAAAGCCATAAATACATACCCGCTCGTCTACTAACATATTCATTTAGTATAATCCAGTGGTCAGCAATAGATTTGGAAAACTTAAATATACAAATATACTTACCAGAACTCAGCTTACAAAACACAGAGCACTCCATCCACGTGCCTGTAAGAAAAGATTAAATATACCTATAAAAGAAAGGGGAAGAAGGCTAATTGACATCCACACACAGGACGATAAAGAAATCAAAACTATTAAGGAATATTTTCACAATAAAACGACATCCCTGCATTCGGCAATAGTACCATCAGACAATAATTATACACCACTAACTTTGTCTGCACAGGTAGAAGAACAGGCACAAACACAACAACAAACGATGGAAAAATGGTCACAAAAAAAAGCTTGGCTACAAAAAAGGCAACTGCATCATGAGTCTAAAGGTTTCCTCTTAGCCATTCAGGATCAAGTGATAGCTACAAAAAACTATCAAAATTATATAATAAATAACTCGTCTATAACTAATGACTCCTGCAGAAAATGCCAGTTACAACCAGAAACAATAGACTATGTTATATATTATAGGAGGATGCAAAATGCTGGCGGGAACAGACTATACCGACGGCTATAACACTGCAGTAAAAATGATTCATCAAGCTATAGCTCTAAAAAATAACTTCATTCAAGAGCAAATACCCTATTATAACTATGTGCCGACTACTGTAATAGGAAATGACAAATACAAACTGTACTATGACATAACCATACACAAGTACCATCATATCAATAGACCGGACATCACATTCCAAGACAAAACAAACAAAACGACATATATATTAGAGATATTGCTATACCGGTAAACAAAAATACTACCAAAAAGTACACAGAGAAAATCGAAAACCTGAAACGCTTACATACAGGAGTGGGCTGCCAAATTTTGAACAACCGGCTCGCTATTATTTCGAAGCAAAAAAGAAACGGTAAATGAGTACATTGTCTTTATTTATTTTTATTCAGTATAAAATATATAATATATATAACAAAACAAAACATTTATTGCACAAAATAACGAATGAATTCCAAATTTAACATGCTATACTATGTATGTGCATAATTAATTAATTAATATAGAGTCCATGTGCCTTGTTCATTTGCAGAAACATCATTATTGTGCCCTTTTCTTACCCTTGTTTCTGTTGCTAACCTGTGATTCTGGTTCATCCAAGATGTAATAAAAGGAATGGCATCGAAATTTGCTATTGGTTTCCCTAATAAATTTATTGTCATTAGATTGGATATGTTCCACAGTAAGGCTGGTTCTTAATTTTGATGCAACTAAATTCATAAGGCTAAAACCTCTCTCAGCTTCTAAACTGCTAATAGAAATTGTGCTTGCTATTTTTTTAGCCCTTTAAATTGAATTAGGTAACTGAACATTTTTCAGTTGTATGTTTGCGTCTACAAAGTCACGAAAATCATTAACATCTACTTGAAACTTTAAAATTTCAAATAATTTTCTAACCATTTCTTCACCTTCTAGCTATGGTGACAGAATTTTATCTAATGACCAGGTAGAAGGATCTAAAATCTCAAAGAGCTGCACACATTTTTCATAGTTATCAGTGTCATTGTTCTTATTCTTATCCTCATCCATATTTATATGACTAGCCGATAAAAGTCTTGCTTTCATATTCTTTGCCACACTATCTAATAATTGCTCTCTGGGAAGAGCTACGGATTTCTTTTTGTAATCAAATGGTATGCATTTGAACTCATTTGATGACATTAAATTTTGAACTTTTTTTCGTAGACACCAAAATTATCATTCTTGTGTAGTTCTATAGGTCTTATTGAACGCTTAATTAATTGATCGGCTTTAGATATGGTAATTTTTCTTGATTGTAGCGCATTGGATAGTATTGACAATTCTTCTAAGAAATCTATCATTAAAGCTAAATCTTCAATAAAATGTGTATTAGCTAATCTTTTGGCCATTCCTGAATTTGATTTGGACTGAATAAAATGTTTATACAACGCTGGGTATGCTCGCCACATAGCAGTAGCTGCTTGTAAGCTACAGGATGCCCAACGAGGTCAAAAAATCCCGACCAATTTTTATTATTTCTAGGTTCAAACCACTAGAAATAGGTTTCCAATTCGGCTTGGTTTCTATTTCACTGATGATATATGGCATATATTTTGTCTAAAAGTATTTTAAAATGATTTACTTGTTTCATTTCGCTTATGGAATCATCTAGTGCCAATTGCAATCGGTGATTCAAACAATGCCACATTATATTTGGACACATTTCAGTTAATTTTGTGGCTACTCCAGATTTTCTTCCTAACATTGTCGATGCACCATCTGAACAGAATCCTAAGTAAGACTATTAACGCCATAAAAATATTGTCGACAGTTGTTGACGTTAATTGTTTTAAATCTACGAAAATCATGAGAAGTTTAGTTGCAGACTGTACTTCACACTGTAAAAATATTACCAAAGTACTTTTTTTTAGCAAGTGTAGAAGCTTCGTCAATTATGATATAAGTTTTTGAATTTTGATTGATAATGTTTTTAAAAACAGTTTTTTTAATCTGCATCGCAATATATTCGACAATTCTAGTGGCAGTGCTTCTGGAATGTAAACAATTTCCTATATTAACACAATTTTTTTTTGTAATTCCAAAGCAGCTTCTATATTAGACAATGGTCTGTTTCGTTTTACAAGACTATAAACTGTGTTAAAAATTTTTACAGTAATGTTAATTGCATCAGAATTAAATATTTTAACTACATTTGGTAAAACTTGCTTGTTAGATTGAATAATTGTTTCTTGAATTTTTAAATGTGAGCATGAAGTGGAATGTTCTTTAATTTTTTTACGTAGAGAGGCTTGCCTTGTGTCTATTTTAGTTCCATTAGGAATTATTGAACATGAAATCCACTCATTTGATACGTAAAGAACGTAAAAATATACCCTTTGGTGATATCAGCTGAAAAATCATAAGCAAACACCTCAAAGAAAACATCAAGGACCTCGGACTGCCTAACAGAATTATTAATATTGCCATATTGTCCCAAAGTTTTTAAACTAGTGAGATAAACTGAATTGTTTCCTCGCTAGTATTAACACCGCGAGCCAAAAGGGCTGAAAAAGAATGGAAAAAAGGAAATAATAATGGTAATAATAATAATAATAATAATATATATATATTTATTACTTCACAGGAAACTAATCCTAATTACAAGGTAACATATAAAACATACAGAATGTAGAATATAAAAAATCGATAAAACAAACTTAAAATAACACAATAAAAATATAGCACGTTGTACAAAATATACATTTGGAATCAATAAAATACTTGATTTATTTCATAGGGCTGTTGAACAAATCACAACTTTCGGGCAAACTATTAAATAAATTACACATAACATGTATGGGTGATTTCAAACCAAAATTCGTCTTGAAAGAACTAATGCTGAAGGTAGGCTTATGCCGACTGTTGAAAGCTGGAACATGTTATTCTACGAGTTGCAATAAACAGGAGCAATTAATTTTGTGATGCATGAGGTTATACAAAAAAGTAATACACGGTTTTTGTCTACGGCATTGCAGCGATTCAACATTAAATTTCTGCAGCAACAATTTTTGATCAAAACCTCTGCACGGGTAGAACCCCTCTGTTTCATATAGAGAAATTTAAGAAATTTACGTTGGACATTCTCAATGAATGCTGTTTGCTGCTGACTCAGGAGGAACCATACCAGTAATGCTTATTACAACTTTGAACGTACATAGGCGTTAAATAATGCCTTCGAAGCTGCAGGATTGTTGAGGTTAGACGAATTTCGGTGAATGAAACCAAGTGACTTGTACGCGGACTTAATAAGTGATTGTATTTGGAGATTGGAAGTAAAATAAGCTTCAAAAATGACTCCTAAGTCCTTGAAGATATTAACCTTTTCAAGAGTTGTATTGGTAACTTTATATGAGAACTCTATAGGTTTAGACTGTTTGGTGAATGATATGAACTTACACTTATCACTATTTAAGTTGAGCCTATTAATAATACACCAATTCGATATAATATTGAGTCAATTTTGCAAATAAACATAATCCCCAACTTCATTAATTTTTGCATAAATGTTTAAGTCGTCAACGTATAATAAGTGTTTACACGGTAATAAGTTAGATAAGTCATTGATGAATAAATGAAATAGTAGAGGCCCTAAAATGGAGTCTTGTGGTACACCTGAAGATGGATAATATGTGGTCGATTTGTAACCATTCAATGATACATATGATTCTTGGTCTATAAGATAGGAACCCATAAGTTCAGATGCATTCTTACCAAATACAAAGTACTCAAGTTTAGTTCGTAATAATTCATAATCAACTCTGTCAAAAGCCTTAGTCATGTCCATATAAATTACATCAATTTGCCCCAACGAGTCTAGACATTCAGTCATTTCGTGAGTTATAATAGTTGTTTGTGGCCGTAGATTAAACTATGCTGCTTAGGGGACATATTTGGCGAGAAATGTCTAATAATTTGATCACATAAAGTTCTTTCAAGTACTTTTGCTAAGTGTGATAATATTGCAATCGGGCGATAATTTGTCATGTTGTTTTGATTTATTGATGTTTTGGGTATGGGGCAGATTGATGCAATTTTTAGTTGGCTTGCAAAGTTAGAAGTTGTAATACATAAAGTAAAAATAGAAGTTAGTGGCTGGGACAGAACTGATGCACAATCTTTTAAGAAAAAATTAGGTAACCCGTCATTTCTAAACGTGATATTATTTGGTAGTTTTTCTAATATGTTGTAGATTTTTTTTTCAGTTGTGGGATAAAATGACTAAAATGGGATATCGCTAAAATGCACATATGTGTTGACGTTGAAGGGATGTATCAAAAAAGATTTAAAAAAATCATGAAAACCGTTGACAAATTTTTCCGGTGAATCAAAGTTCACATTGTCGTATTTTAAAACAGATAGAATTTGGGACGGATTAGATTTTTTAGTATTAATGTAAGACCAGAATCCTTTAGGGTTAGTTGTTAGTTTTTGTTCTATATGTGAAATATAGTTTCTATGAGTGGTAAATATTTTCTGTTTTACTAGAGCTTTCGATTTTTTAAAGTCAGTTTACCGTAGCAGTTTTCCTGAGTTTTTTAATCATCTGTTTTATATCATTTCATTCATTAAGATTCAAAATTTTACAAATGTCAATATACAGCCGATCGACTAATTTAACGACAAAATCATACTTAGAGATTTATAGTCAATGTTGCATTAGTCAATAAACAGTCAAGAAAGAAATGTAATTACTAAATACTATCGTATGTTCAATTAAAAAAAATCTCTAGAGTGCCATGGAAAATATTCTAGGTGGGTAACTCTGAAAATATACATTATAATTATCATGTCTGACGATTTATATGTCATTTCCTGAAGTGTGTAGCCAACCTAAATTTGAAAATAGATTAAATCATGGCACTCTTCAGGTTTTTTTTATTGAACGTATGATATCATGTTTAGAAAAACAGTTCACTAAATGACTTATAGTTATAATACAATCAATTTACAGCCGACTTATATGATGATAAAAATGTCATAATACTTGAATTAGCTGTCATTTAATTTAATAGATTACATGTTAATTATATTGACTGAATTTCATATTTTGACTACCATTTAACGACTATAACCTAAATAGTCACATAAATAAACTCCACAGAAAACTTTGGAGATAAAAAGTTGTCCGCATTTCCGTATATCACACCATATATCCTGGAAATTATCCAGAGGTGGTAGTGCGATCATAATCAAGGAAACAATTAAACATAATTAAGAGATGGGATATAAAACAGATGAATTTTAAGCTGCTTCTGTAAATTATAAAATAAAAACATACGATATCACTGCCTGTGCAAGAACAATAAATAAACTTTCTAAATAGACAGGTATATAGATTTATCATTGGAGATGGAGACCAACAATTACAAAAGGAAAGGAACTACTACAAGCAGTCAACTAAATAAAATGCTAAACGATTTCAACTGGCAAGCTAACATATTGACCTACAGATCCTAATTAAATTCTAGATTTAATTGTTTTTTTCATCACATGAAATGTGTCTGTAAAGTACATGTATGTGGAAGAGGCTTGTAATATGAACTCTGACCATTCTCTGATTTTCCTCACCCTAAGCGATAGTACTATACACAAAGAAATACCTGCTAGTTTGACTAACAAATCAACTGATTGGCAGACCTTTAAACTTTAGCTCAAAGACACTATCATCTTTTCGTCCTCAATAAGATACGAAGACCAACTAGACAATGAAGCGAAACAACTTGTTCAGAATAACCAACAAGCTACATTGGATAACACCCCTGTTATTACCCCACGAGTCAAACGTAATAAGTATCTCAAAGATAGCCCGTATTTCCGAAAAGAGAAGACTCGGAATAATCTGACATTAATCTAGATTACTTTAAGCAAAACACTTTGTTTATAACTTTCAAAAATTGTTTATTTTGTATTCACAACAAATGTTTCGCCACACTGTGGCTTCTTCAGGTAAAGAACAAGTGATTAACTTAACCTAATTACAACGTATATATAGGGCTAGCTGATAAGTAAGAGGGGTGGGGGTTACAGTTTTAAATTGAGCAATGGGGAGTTATTAATATCTGTCTGATCGTTTAGTAATTGATCGCTGAATTTTCTTTTGTTTATTTCGGTGCTTTCCAGGATGTTTAATTTTCTTCCTTTCTTCTCGATGTGTAGTATTTGGAAGTCTTCGTTGAAGTTGTGGCCTTCATCTAGCAAGTGGTTGGAATAAGTGAAGTTGTTTTTCTTTTTCTCGAAGCTGGTTTTATGCTCGTTCATCCTTTCTTGAAAGGCTCTCCCAGTTTGGCCGACGTATACTTTAGGGCAGTCACCGCAACTTAACAAATAGACACCGCTATGTCGAGCTCTGGATATTCTATCTTTATTATTTTTTATGTATTTTCCTAATTTGTTGTCTGTTTTATACGCAATTTTAATATTTAGTTTTTCTAATTTTTTAGTGATAATATTAGTTTCTTTGCCTGTGTATGTGAAAGATGAATAATTTGTTTGTGGGTTATTTTTTATTAAGGGGTAAATTGAATTTATTATTGTTTGTTTTTGTTTTTTATTTAATATTTTATCTATTATTGATTTTTTGAAACCATTACTAGTTGCTATTTGATAAATTATGTTTAACTCTTATTTGTAATTTTCTTTTGACATAGGAATTTATAAAAGTCTGTGGATCATACTGTTGTAGGCTGCAAGTTTTTGTGAAAATGGGTGTGTTGAATTAAAATGTATTGTACTATCTGTGTGTGCTGGTTCATGGAATATTGAAAAATTATGTTTATTGTTTATTTTCTTAATTGTTAAATCTAAGAAATTGATCCAATTATCAACTTCTGTTTCTAATGCAAATTGTATTTTGTTATGTTGTGAATTGATTATTTGTAGAAATGTGTTTTATCGTCTGTCTGTACCTTCGAATGCCGCTATTATATCATCTACGTACCTGTACCAGTAAATACATTTCTTGAAAGTCGGTAATTGCGATAATCCGTTTTCGAGATTATCCATAAATATCGAAAACGGATTATCGCAATTACCGACTTTCAAGAAATGTATTTACTGGTACAGGTACGTAGATGATATAATAGCGGCATTTGAAGGTACAGACAGATAATTTAACACATTTTTACAAATAATCAATTCACAACATAACAAAATACAATTTACATTAGAAACAGAAGTTGATAATTCGATCAATTTCTTAGATTTAACAATTAAGAAAATAAACATAATTTTTCAATATTCCATAAACCAACACACACAGATAGTACAATACATTTTAATTCAACACACCCGTTTTCACAAAAACTTGCAGCCTACAACAGTATGATCCACAGACTTTTATCAATTTCTATGTCAAAAGAAAATTACAAAAAAGAGTTAAACATAATTTATCAAATAGCAACAAGTAATGGTTTCAAAAATCAATAATAGATAAAATATTAAATAAAAAACAAAAACAAACAATAATAAATTCAATTTACCCCTTAATAAAAAAATAACCCCCAAACAAATTATTCATCTTTCACATACACAGACAAAGAAACTAATATTATCACTAAAAAATTAGAAAAACTAAATATTAAAATTGCGTATAAAACAGACAACAAATTAGGAAAATACATAAAAAATAATAAAGATAGAATATCCAGAGCTCGACATAGCGGTGTCTATTTGTAAAGTATACGTCGGCCAAACTGGGAGAGCCTTTCAAGAAAGGATGAACGAACATAAAACCAGCTTCGAGAAAAAGAAAAACAACTCGACTTATTCCAACCACTTGCTAGATGAAGGCCACAACTTCAACGAAGACTTCCAAATACTACACATCGAGAAGAAAGGAAGAAAATTAAACATCCTGGAAAGCACCGAAATAAACAAAAGAAAATTCAGCGATCAATTACTAAACGATCAGACAGATATTAATAACTCCCCATTGCTCAATTTAAAACTGTAACCTCCACCCCTCTTACTTATCAGCTAGCCCTATATATACGTTGTAATTAGGTTAAGTTAATCACTTGTTCTTCACCTGAAGAAGCCACAGTGTGGCGAAACATTTGTTGTGAATACAAAATAAACAATTTTTGAAAGTTATAAACAAAGTGTTTTACTTAAAGTAATGAATATGAACTTTCAACAACTATCAGCCACCTCGATTAATAGATTAATCTAGAATCCCAGCAGATAAAACTAGAGTGAATAACGCAACACAACAACTCAAAAGAGAGATTCAAAAAATAATTAGTGAATATATAATTGGTCTATGAAATGCCAATAACACTGATTATTCACTTTGGAAAGCTATTACGAGACTAACGAGACCAATCTTGCAGAATTCTACAATTAGAAGTGCAGATGAGACATATAAAAAAACAAAATTCAAAAAGCTAATAGATTTTCCGAATACCAAATGAGGGTGAAGCCATTCTAGACTGAGAATATATTACACAGGAAGAAGGTGAAATCAGACCCTCTACCCCAAAAGAAATTGCAATAGAAATTAAAGAACACAACAACACTAATAACGTCAGAGGATTTCACCTAATTACTGGCAAAATTCTCAGACAACTACCTCAAAAAGCTATCCTAAAATTTACATATCTTACTAATGCATCTTAAGATTAAAACATGTCCCTAAGGTATGGAAAGTAGCAGAAGTGATAATGATTCCTTTACCTGGAAAACCACCAAATAAAGTTTTTTCTTACAGAACAATCCTATTACCTGTAATCTCAAAACTGTTCGAAAAAATACTTCTTAGAAGAATAAAACCAATTATTGAAGGCAAAAACATAATACCAGAATATCAGTTTAGTTTCAGAGAATGTCATTCAACAAAAACGTTTGCTCTACTATCTTTCTTGATGTAGCGCAAGCTTTTGACAGTGTGGCCCGAGGGACTCAAACACAAATTAAGAAAACTTCTACCCAGACCATATACACAGTTACCAGAATCATACACCATACAGATAGAGTTTCTAGAATTAGGCAGGAAGATGCTTACTCTGAGCTTAAATAAATAAAGGCAGGTGGGCCACAGGGAAGTGTGTTAGGGCTAGTCTGTATTATACACCAGCGATATACCTGAATTAGATCATGATACGGTAGCCATTTTTGCCGACGACACTGCTATATTGGCTGTAGGCAAAGGTCACTGATAAAAAAAGAGACTGCTAGAAGCGAATTGGGAAGTAATTGTTAGTATTTTTGGATCGATTGCCGCATTTCTGCATGTCATTTTCAGCGAATATCACCAGAGAAGCCGCCCACCATCTAAAGACCCATCTCAAACTTTAATTTGAAGCCGTTAATTTTAATTGAGGCTATTTTGATTGGCCATGTCCGGTGCGACATCTTGCTGTGAAACATCAGGTTAGTGAAGACTGTTTCGTAAGAGTTTATCTACTAGCTTCGTTTGAAGAAGCTACGGTGCTAGTGTTGTGAGTTGGCGAAAATTCTCGAGCACGTTTCCTATGACCGAAATGGCTAAATATAGAGAATGTTCTGTTGGGGAACGACCTTGATAATTTTCATGCATTTGCTCGCTGCTTTCACGCGGGCTAAATGCGCTGTCATTAATTATTCTCATCGCACACACTTTTACATTCTCTCCTTTTTTAGTTAAGTAATGATATCGTCAGGGTTGCCAGATCAGTGATTGTGTCATCACATCTGTTGTTTTCCACTTTCGGATTAAAACAAATTGTTTACGGTTCAGACTTGGCTAAATTCTGGTGTTTGTTGGAAGTTTTTAGTGACAATCTAGTGATTTACTGTCATCAGAAAGCGAATAAAGTTACAACAGTCGAACATGGCAAAATACTGTCAAAACTATACAAAATTGGGAAATATGCAGCATATCATTCATAAAATTGTCCACGTCCAAATGGTCGAACATTTTTTTAATCAATCTTGTATGAATCATTTCTAAGGAGTTTATTTTAAACGTCATTTGAATTCAGTGTTTTGTACGCGTGGCGCATGAAGTAACAATTCGAGTTTAGAAAAGCCCCGCGGGGCTTTTCTAAACTCGAAATTTTACTTCATGCTTAGTGTGGGAGTGGACGACACTCGTTCGAAAGTGGTAAAATCAAAAACTAAGTAAATTGATGATTTATGTCAAATTTGACATTTTGATAAATTTCGATGATTTTTGTCAGATTTGAGATTTTTAATCGTTTTTTCGATAATTTGATATTTTCATAAATTTCGATAATTTTTGTCAACTATGACATTTTGATGAATTTCGATTATTTTCGTCAAATTTGACATTTTTAATTGTATTTTGAATAATTCCGTTAAATGTGATATTTTTAATATTCGACGTTTTTAATCGTTTTCTGACAATTTTCGCACAAATTAATATTTTTGACGTTACCAATATTTGGACAATTTTCACACGGATTGATATTTATGACGTTTCGAATTATATTTTGACAATTTTCATATAAATTGTTATTGTTGACATTCCGAATTAAATTTTGACACTTTACATGTGGATTTATAACATTTTTATCAGATTTTCAACAAATCGATATTTTCATAAAATTGTCATCATTTCGAGATTTTCATTAAATTCATTAAATTCATTAAATTTTTATTACATTTTGCAATATTACGAGATATTCCTAAATACATAAAATGTTGAAATTTTCAATATTTCGAGATCTTTAATTAATTCATGAAAATGTTCATCAGATTTTCAACATATCAAGATTTTTGATATTTTGTGATTTTTATCGATATATAAAATATTGATGAAATTTTTAATATTTTGAGATTTTTTCTTCAAATTATATAAAATGTTTATATGTAAGGTTTTCAATATTTTATTCAGATTTGTAACGATTTTCAAAAATCAATTCGTAATTTATCTAATTAATTTATAAAATTCATTAATATATTCCAAAATTATTTGAACACACAAATTTAAGTTTTTATTCTTTCTTCAAGACATATTTATATCATTTTTGATATTTTTCACCTTTTTAACGAAAATGGGCATTAGATGACATTTTTGGCAATAGATTATATTTATTTATTTAATCATATAACGGTGGTCTACCACAGAATATTGCACTAAATTAAATAATAAAATTAAAGATTAGACATAAAACACAAACAATAATATATAAAAAAAACATACATTTAAAATTAAAAAACGTCATGGCTGTAACCCTGTGGCGAAATGCTCTAAGGCTGTTCGCGACCAGACCAAAAAGTCCATAATCTTCCGATTCCTATTTCTTTCCTAAAATGTTGGAGGGTAAGGGGAAAGAGACCGAGTACTCAAGGGGTAATCCATTATGAACACCAACCGCATTTTTTGGGTGTCAATGTCAACCTGTTATTAGCAGGTAGTAAGAAGTCCATCTGTTTTCAGCCGGCGCGTGCCGTTATCTTTTGTCCGGTTTGATAGGAAGATTTATTTGATATTTATGAAATTATTTAAAATGTAATTATAATTAATACGACATTTGTAAAATAAAGTCGAGAATTATGTCTACGTGTACAATTTTAGGTCAATAAAAAAATTTTAAAACGTATCTGACGTTTACATCTTAGTAAATATTGATCATCACATCTAAGCGTTATATATTTTTAACTTTACTGTAAATCAGTGGTTTATACGCGTAGCGCATGAAGTAAAATTTCGAGTTTAGAAAAGCCCCCTGAAAATTTGTCTCGGGTCGCTGCGCGACCCTCGACAAATTTTCTACGCGGGGCTTTTCTAAATTCGAAATTTTACTTCATGCTTAGTCTGGGAGTGGACAACACTCGTTCTTAGAAGTTTCAAATTGAAGGATCACTCTAGATTACTAAGTTTATTACCATTTTACAAAGGCTACAGCTCGAAGGACAAATCATGGTCTTCGGAGACCGAAGGACGACATGGAATCAAAGATTTTTACAAGAAAATAACGAATATCTGAAGGTTTACAGCATGGATAGAAAAGAACAGATTCAATTTTGAAAAATATCGAAGTTGGGTTGGTTTTCAGTGCGTTTTTAACTTCATTTTAAATCAGTGTTTTATACACGTGGCGCATGAAGTAAAATTTCGAGTATAGAAAAGCCCCGTGAAAATTTGAGTTAGTATGTTGTTTCATTAATTTATTTTTCTCAAGTTATACAAAAACAAATACAAAAAATGGACTTATATTTATTGTAGCACTTTTTCCCTCATTTAAACAATTGATGATTGGCATACTAAACGTATTTCACTTAATAATTGGTTAGTTATAGACCATTTCACATTAAATCAGCGTTTTATACGCGTCTCGCATGAAGTAAAACTCAAAATTTTACTTCATACTTAATCTGGGATTGGAAACACTCGTTAGATGATCAATCATAACCTTATTTTGCATTTTTTTTTATTGCTAGATTAGCGTGCTTTATTTAATTGATTCGATTAAAACGTAACCAAATATATCATTGCATAACATATTGATTAATGTGTTAAATTGTTGGAGTCATTAAATAAACATGGACGACCGTTTAAAACGCTCTAAAAAGGTAAAAAAGGGAAACTACCTGCTATTCAGATAAGGTCATAAATTGTAACATCCACACCCCATAAATTGGGGTTTCTTTTCTTGTTATACTTTCGCGCTTGTAGAGGGTGTCTCTCTTCAAAATTTGCTGGTTTATATATTTTGGAGAGGCCAGCTGTTCGCAGTAAAAATGACTGCCTATCTTATTCGCGTGTTTTAGCATTCTAGTGGCTGCGGATATTCTTAATATTAGACTACGTTTCTTGACATTAGACGACATTTTTTCACATTAGATGTTACTTTTGATGAACAATGACAATTTTTCTTTTTCTTAACATTTTTGATGCTGACATTTAATGACATATTTGACATTAGATGGCAATTCTGATATTCTTTTTACTTTTTTGACATTAGACGACACTTTTAACATTTGATATTTTTGATATTAGATATTTACTTTTCAACATTAGATGATAATTTTTATATTAGATAATGTTTTTGATATTATTACTGATTTTGACAGAAATTATCATTTTTGTAAGAATATGTTTGTCAAACTGTCTCGTGCTGACATAAAATGATAATTTTGACGTAAATCGATTTTATCAACACGCCGATTTTTTTATGTTTTTGATATTTTTTATATTTACGAGATGAAATTTTTGTAATTTTGATGTTTTTGGCAATTTTATATAATTTTGATAATTTTGATATATTTTAATAACTTTTAAAACTAAAGACAGTATTAATATGTTTTTATATTTTTAACTTGACTTGAAACCAGTGTTTAATATGCGTGGCGCATGAAGTAAAATTTTGAGTTTAGAAAAGCCCGCAAAATTTTGCTCAGGGCTTTTCTAAACTCGAAATTTTACTTCATGCTTAGTCTGGGAGTGGAAGACACTCGTTCATAAATTTTCGAATTATCATAAAGTTGTGTATTTATAGGGTGGGCCACTTAGTGGTTTCTTTTTAAATCATAGGTTATTTTGACACTGACATCTATTTCCCGCTCGAAATCTTGACTTAAAGTCGGTATCATTCCTCCGCGGTACGCTTTACGCTTGAACAACGTTGGGAAATATTGCAAACTTATTTCCAAAGTG
Organism: Philonthus cognatus; assembly: GCA_932526585.2. Lineage (NCBI taxonomy): Eukaryota > Metazoa > Arthropoda > Insecta > Coleoptera > Staphylinidae > Philonthus > Philonthus cognatus. Next base: position 108,179,535 of record OW052241.1, read on the forward strand.
AGTGCTGTGTAGCCCAAACAGTGCGTTTGTTGAAAAGAAGTTATTGCCGAAATGAATCACCCACCGCGCCTGCTGTACGCAAGTTTGTGCAAAAAGTTCGTGAGACTGGCATGCTAGTGGACAACACTCATGGTCCTCGTTCTCGTACGGTGCGCACAGGCGAGAATGTGGCTGCTGTAACCGAGAGCGTGAGACTCAATCCACGAACATCAACTCGCCGTCGATCTCAATAGCTCAACATTGCACGCACTAGCCTAAAGAGTATTCTGCACAAAGATCTCGGATTATTTGCTTACAAGGTCTAATTGACTCAGCAATTGAAGGCGCATGACCATCCGCTTCGTTATCGCTTCGCAGTTTGGGCCTTAGAGCAGCTTGAATTGGACAACGATTTTGGGCGAAAAATCATCTTTTTTGACGAGGCTCATTTTCATCTTAGCGGCTAGGTTAACAAACAAAATTGCCGCATCTGGGGCTCGGAAAACCCGCACGTTATTGTCGAGAAGCCAATACATCTCCGGAGAGTGACAGATTGGTGCGGATTGTGGAGTGGTGGCACCATTGTACCATTTTTCTTCGAAAATGAGGCTGGAAACAACGTTTCGGTCAACGGTGAGCGTTACAGAGCCATGTTATTCGACTTTATTTTGTAATTAAATTAAAGACATGGATTTGGACGACCTCTGGTTCATGCAGGATGGCGCGCCATGCCACACAGCCCATGCTACAATCGATCTTTTGCGCACCAAATTCCCAAATCGTGTTATCAGCCGTCTTGGCGATGTCAATTGGCCGCCTCGGAGCTGCGATTTAACCCCTTTGGATTTTTTTTTGTGAGGAACCGCGAAGGAACGATGTTATGCCAACAATCCAGAAACGATTCAAGCACTTCAGGCCAATATCATCCAGGCAATCCGTGAGCTATAGCTCGAAACCATCAACAAGTTCTTGGAAAATTGGAGTGACAAAATGCGCTACTGCGAAGCCAGCCGAGGCAGTCACTTGAACGAAGTTGTGTTCAATAATTAATGGGAATGTTTGCTCTTACAAATAAAGCCATAATACATGGAAAAACATTTAATTTTGTTCATTTTTTGCATTTAAAAAAAAGCACTTGATGGCCCACCCTGTATTATCAAAAAAAATCTTTCCTTGGTTTATTGAAGAAAAACAAAAGAGCTGAGGCAAAAAGTGTCTAGGTAAGAGGGGTTTATTTTTTCGTTAGCTATAACTTTTGTTTAAAACATTTTTTTATTGAGACGTCGAAAGCCATAGTCGCAGAGTGGTTGATCTCCACTAGATTTTTTAGTTTCTAGCTCATGAACAAAAGAACTGAGGTGAAGAGTGATTAAACAAAAGTTTGTGTTGTGTTTTTCATTATCTTTTGTTTGAAACGTTTTTTGATTAAGTTACTAATAAAGCAGCAATTAGTTAGTGATTATCAAATAAATATCTTCTTTACGCTTTTTCGTATAATGATCATAAATAAAAGAGCTAAGGTAAAAAGTGTTTAGGTAAAAGTTGTGTGTTTTTTTTTTCATTATCTACAACTTTTGTTTAAGAAATTTTTTAAAAAACATTCCATTCATAAAATTTTGAAAAGATATTGCTTAAACATGTTTATAAAAAGGTTTTGAATGAGCAATTATATGCCAAAAAAGAAACATAGTATCCAAATCTTTTTGAAATTTCTTCAGTCTCACAAAGATCTAAATTATTACAGAGGTTTTCGTTGTTAACAAAAGTGAAATTTGTTTAATAAACAAACCGAAACATCTAATGATTTCTGGTGATTTTTAACATAAGACTTTTAGACATTTTATGATATAATTAATATTAAATAACTAAAATAAGTAGTTTGTTTTTAATATATTCGTAAATATACGGTAAACAATGTAAAATAATTACAATATTTAGTAAATAACAGTACAAGAAATATTATATTATTTTAATTATTATACAAGGTGAGTCACTAAGCGAAAATCGGTCTATAGTGGGCGTATCGTTGAAAATAGCAAAAAAAGTTTCAAAAAAAAAGTTGTTCAGAATCAAGTTTTTCATAACCCAAAATTATTACTAAATATGGCGATCCAAAAATGTAAAAATATATAGGGTGTTCTATTTAAAATAAGGAAGTTGGTGTTTACTTCCGGTATAACCGCAAGGCCGCCATCTTAAGCAATAATTTTGGGTTGTGAAAAACTTGATTCTGAACAACTATAGACCGATTTCCGCTTAGTGACTCACCCTGTATACGTTATCATAATTTAATATTAAAAACATATGTAGGTAATCTTGATTTAATTGAAGTGATAAATAACATCATTCTTGATCTTATTCAGACGAAAACGTATCGTTCTGGATTAACTTTGAGAACGTGCTCAAAAATTTTCGCCAACTCACAACACTATACGGTGCAAACGGAAGAGCGCGGAGGTGACGCGTGCAGTCTTCAATTGGAGCAGAGCACTCTATTTAAAATAGGAACTACCGTGAGACGTTGCCATTTTAACTTATATCAAATGGGTAAAGGGTTTTATCACGACGAGCAATTATTTTGAATTTAAAGTTTATTTGATTCTGCCGTTGTTGCCGTATTTGATTGAACTTGATATTGAAGATGAAGTTTATTTGTGCAGTGCAATCAAAATAAAACATTATTAGTTTAGTAATTTTTGCGTTCTTAAACAATTTTAAACAAGTACATTTCTAGTTTCGGTTCCGGTACAGACAGCAATGGCCATTGTTTATTTTTAATCGAGACGTGTTATTTTCTTTGATCTGTAAATTATAACTAAGTAGTTCAAAATAGCGGCTTAAATACTTATTTTGCAGTGACGGCTCGTCGTTAATAACCACTCAGTATAAGACCGATAAATGCGGGAATTTATTTTTATTTTATAAATGTTTACTCCGCAACTTCGCATCCGCAATAATCGGCCAACCGTAAATTTTCAGAATATGAAGATTAATGCAAGCGCTACGTCGCGTCGTCACAAGTGTCGCTGCAGTTTCTGTCGTTACCAGTGCTGCCGATTTTGGGGATTTTACCCCAAATTATGGTATTCAAAGATATGTAGGTTTTTTAGAGAGGGATTTATATATTTAGTGGTGAAATGGGGTATTTTACCCTGAAAATCATCAGTTTATTATTTTATCGCTATTGTATTAAATTTCTTTGTTAAATTTACAGATACATCGTCTATGTTGTAATTTTATTATTATGAAATTAGACTAAAATTATACTAAAACCCGAATTGTTTCTACAAATCAAAATCAAATGTTGTGAAAATTAAGTTTGTTAGAATTTGTTTTCTTAGACTTATTTGTACATGCATATTGATGATTTTAATCAATATTCTTTAATACTGATTACTTTAGTTAGTTTTAGTTAACTTTCCAAGTTTGAATTTTTCTTTATTCTTTATTTAATCTGAATTACGGAAAAACATAGACAAAATAAATTTTTATTTTATCTTGTAATGTATTATTATTATAGATGAAGTATGTTATTAAACTTCATTTTAAATCAGTGTTTTATATACGTGGCGCATGAAGTAAAATTTCGAGTTTAGAAAAGCCTGAAAATTTGGTTTGGTTCAAACCAAATTTTTAGGCTTTTCTAAACTCGAAATTTTACTTCATGCTGTACCTGGGAGTAGAAACCCTCGTTAAACGATCAATCAGAAACTTATTTTGCAATTTCTTTTATTGTAAAATTTAGCACACAAAATAAATTTGTTGTTTCAATTTAGAATAATCACAAATTTGTGTGCATTAAAAAATCATGTTTTACACAATCAACATACAATTTACAGAATTGACTTAGAATTGATTACACCTGCATTTGCTTTACTGAAAATAAAATTATGTCAACGTATTTTTTCAGAATATTAAGCCAAAGTTGAAATTATGCAATTAATTGAACAACTTTAGAAGAATGTTTATTTTGAGAGAATTGAAAAAAAATCGACGCAGAAATGAATAAACTTTAATTGGTTATAATAGAAATTCAAATATCTCTACTGGATGTATTAAAATATGAAATCAAAGTTGAAATTTGGTGAAATAAAAAACGAGAATAATGAAAAATTTAAGTTTTATGCAATCAACATGAAATTTACAGAATTTACTTGGAATATGTTTCGCTCACATCGTATAGAAAGAAAATTAAATCATCTTGATGCATTTTCCTAAAATATTCAGCCAAAGTTGAAATTTTGCAATAAAATGTCTAATTTTGGGACTGTTTTTTTTTTTAGAAAAAAATGTTAAAAATTCAAAATTGTATACCATCAACATGAAATTTACAGAATTTACTTAAAATTGATTGCACTTACATCTTGTGGAAAGAAAACTAAATTTTCTAACCGCATTTTCTTAAAATATTTAGCCAAAGTTGAAATTATGCAACAAAATCAACGATTTTTGAGTGTTTTCTTTAAAACAATTGTAAAAAGTTAACAGATTATCAAATCAACTTAAAATTATAAGAATCTGCACAGAAATGAATAATCTTTGCTTTTAATTGAAAAATATATTCACTAGATTTTCCAAAATATCAAATCAAAGTTAAAATTTGATTCGATTTATATTTATTTTATACAATTAAATTCCATTCATTTAGAATAATTGCTGATCATTTTAAACTTTGCATTATTTTTCCTGATTGATCGTCTAACGAGGGTTTCCACTCCGCGGTTAAGCATGAAGTAAAATTTCGAGTTTAGAAAAGCCTGAAAATTTGGATTTGTCACGGCGCGCGAGCGAAGCGAGTCGCGCCCCGGCAAATCCAAACTTACAGGCTTTTCTAAACTCGAAATTTTACTTCATGCGCCACGCGTACCAAAGACTGACCTAAAGTGGAATTTTCAACCAATTGGTATGAGTGAAATAAATTTCGTATGTTATTTATCAACTATTTAAATGACGGGGAAAGACACATCATCACCCTGTTTTATATTTGGGTTACAATTTTTGTTTCACGCCTTAAACCATTGGTCTCCAAACTACGGCCCGCGGGCTAAATCCGGCCCGCGACTTGCATGAATCCAGCCCGCGATTGTTTGAATTTTTTTTTGTAAATGTCATATTTTGAAATATTGTAACAATTGTTTCTTAAATTTTTCATAATTTTATAAAATTAATCGGATCTTGGCCGACTTTATTATGTAGAATTGTATTTGTGGCCCGCGAAGAAGATAGTTTGAAGATCCAGGCCTTAAACGATTATACTTTTTTTACTACTTGTGTAGCAGAAAAACCAACAGTGTTGAATATTTACGTTTGGGTTTTATTTGCATAAAAATTCAATATCTAAATTTAGACAAGAATTTTCAGGCTTTTCTAAACTCGAAATTTTACTTCATGCGCCACGCGCACAAGACACTGAAGTGTTGTGAAGCTAGAAATACACTCACATTATTTTTTTTAAGTGAGTAATAATTTTAATATTTAAATAACAAAATATTTACATTTTTCTTCATGCATTTTCAAATCAGGTCAAATTATAAAATATATCAAATTAACTTATTCAATAATTTAATTGACAAAAAATAAATAATGTTGCGTGTATGCATCAATGGCGCTTAATGGGTTAAAGGAAACTTTCTATTTTTTATTAAACAGATTTTTTTTAAAGTAAACTACCACTTTTGGTTTTCACATTTTTACCAAAAGCTTTTCCCATTCTAGGATTGTAATAAAAAAATTAAGTTTATATCTTAACATCTTGGCTGGTTTAGGCTGTACAATATTGACGGACAGACTTTTTTCAAAAAATGGTCTTAATTAACTCGGGGAACTCAAAATCCATTAATATTTTTGCTTCAACATTTATCGCGAAAACAATACGTTCCCTGTGTTTTACATATGGGGAAAGTAAAAAAAAAACTTTTTGATTTGGTTGGCGTTCACTTTGTGGTACATCTTTATAAAATAATATTAAAACACTTAACTTTGTTTTACCACTTTAATTAACTTTTTACAGTGACTATAGTTTCAACTACAAGCTAGTCATTATCAAACTGAGTTTGATAATGACTAGCTTGTAGTCGAAACTATAGTCACTGTTAAAAGTTAATTAAAGTGGTAAAACAAAGTTAAGTGTTTTAATATTATTTAAAAAAAACTGTTTTGAAATATATTTTTTTTAAAATTGAATTAAATTGTCTTTATACAAAGCAAATTCTAAATTTTTGGGGGTAAAGTATTGTTAAATGAGGTATTTTTTGTTAGGGTTTCGGTAAACCGGTATTTTAGGATTGGTAGCACTGGTCGTTACATTTTCCCTGCAGCGTGGTCGTACGTTCAAATGGTTTAGTAGAATACGGCAAATTTGCCGGGACCGTACTTCCACACAGTGCATCGACAGTATATAAATAATATTTAATAACTACAAAAAAATTAAGTTGACTACCTGCAGCTTGCCTACATTCCGCCGACTCACTTTCTTAGATCACGAGCCGTGACTGTTATTTTCTCTTTCTGCTATGTTAAGCTGAAAATAATAAACATTGTAATTGTTGTTACAATTTTTAATTTATATTAATTTTAATTATACAAATAAAAAATTAAAAATGGGGGTGCCCATTTAAAGTTATGAAGTTAACCCCCGTGGGCCCCCATTGGAGCTTAATCGGACCTAATTTCCACTACAGATCAATTTACACCTCTAAAATATACGGGGTTGATTTGAAACTTTTTCTCATAAAATCATTAATTATTGAGATATTTCAGTGTGTCAAGATAAATGACCCCCTGTATATTATTAAAAATCGTCAGTATTCGGGTAATCCTGTATATGAAGTGAATTTAATAATATTATTTGCATCCGTAACTTGGTATTTTATTTATTACATTGTATAAATATTTACCAATAATAAAGAGAATGTTTTCATTTAAATGTATAAACAACAGTCCGGTCAAGACTTTCAACTGACACACACGCGCTCTGCTCTGGCAAGTGAGAATACATTTTATAAATGAATGAAAATATGGAAGCGGATACGGAAGGTGATTTTTCCGCCGTAAAACGAAAAAGAAGAGGTCGACCCCGGAAAGATGGCGATGAGGGAGAATTTTCAGCTACCGCTTTCGACAGCTCAAAAAACACCCGCGCCAGGACACAACTACAGACAAGTAAGCCACAACCAACTACAACGCTATTTACACAACCACTTCCATACACTAGAAAAGCATTCAACACCACATCACAACAAAATACGACAACTTCCACTCAAATTCTAACACAAAAAACAACCAATCCATCACAACAAACTGCGACAAATAGAACACTACAAAAACAATATGAACACACATTTCATATTTACACTAGCACAGATTACACACCCATACAATTAGTGCAATTTTGGTATATCCACGTGAATGACAGAGATGCGTTAATAATTAAAAACAGTTCAGGTTTTATTTTAAAATCGAATAAAGAAAAATCCACGTGCGAGGATAACCTACGAATTCTGCAAACAAAAAAGATAATAACAAATTTCTCCGTCGCGGCCTCGACCGCACACTCATCGATGCATCAGGCGCGCGCTTCGGCTTAGCCGTCTTACTGCTGCGTTATCAGAAGTGTCGAACTGGAGATCGAAGACACAGCAATCAGCGCGCAATTAAACGCGCTTGGAATCAAACATCGCTACTGTCGCCGCATAGTAGCTCGAGCCACCGGACAAAAAACGTTCATCGTCAGAATCTTCACTGCATGCCACAAATCCTACACGAAACTCTTAAGAGATAATTTCAAATTTATGTGCAAAATATACCCAGTCGAAGAGAGCCATGCACCACAACCGCTACCAGCTCCATGTAAAAAATGCTGTAAATTCGACCACATCACCGAAAATTGCAAGGAAAAAATATGTTGCGCAAAATGTGCAGGCGAACACCCAACATCTACTTGTACCACCGAACTACCGATCAAATGCACGTCTTGCGGTAAAACAGACCACGGCGCTTGGTCCACCAAGTGCCCCAACCGTCCAACGCAGCCCATCGCGGGAATTCCAAACATAAAAATTATTTCAACAAACAAAAAATCCCACGAAATTGATGATGTTCCTATTAAAAAGTCACGCGTTCATAAACCCATAACTGCACATGACTTCATCCTCGATTCATACATCTCAGAAGTTAATAACCCAACTAACACTGATCGACCCTCCCTCATTAAAAAACTACGAGAACGTTTTATCACCTCATTTAACATCGACACTTATGCTTCCTTTTCGGGTAACAGAATGTTCGTTGTAATGTTTGACCTTGGTCAACCTGATAGTGTTCCTCCTACTGTTTCAGTCCCGGGCGTACGTGCTACCGTTTCAAATATTATCAATGGCTAATATATGCATTTTATATAACAACATAAACTCCATTTCCAATAAATCCTATATCCTATCCCATTAACTAGCCAACAATCCTGTTCATGTCACTATGCTCGTAGAAACAAAACTCACGACCCCATTCACCTTTCAAGACTGGCGCTCTATTCAAATCCCGGCGTCTATTAACAACAAAAATAAGCGGGGCGTTTCATTAGTTGCTGCAATCCCTACCGTAAAACTTGGTAAAGCTAATCCTCCCAAAATAAATAATCCCCTAAATGAATGCCTGCATTGTACCTTCACCCTCCCCTCCTCTGTTATCCACATATTCCTAGTATACATACACCCACATTCCTCAATTGATGATTCCATTTTCACTAAGGCATCCCTCTACGACAACGCCATAATCATTGGTGATTTTAATCTTAACAAACAAAAATCCCGACATCTCTCCCTATTCCTTACCAACTCAAACTTCGTCCGTGTAACTACCCTTTCCACATATGATGATCAATCGACCACTCTAGATATCCTCCTATGTACACAAAGTATTCGTCACCTTATTCATTCTGTAAACTTAATTCCTGACCTATGTTCTGATCATTTAGCTATACAATTCCTCATAAATACTAAACTTCAATTAACAACGCAATCACCATCCTTCTACTTAAACTTCCGAAAATGTAACGTCGATAAAGTGTCCTCAGATATAACGGATTACATCACCAGTCACCCAAATATTGACCCATCCTCTATCCTACAGTTTAATAACACTCTATCACAATCCATCCAAAACAATACTCCAACATTCCAGAAACAACACTACAAATACCCCCTCCCCAAATTCATTTTACGGTTAATAAAACATAAACGATAGATATACAGAGACATTCAACAAACTGACATTCCCGGACTCCGACAAAAATTCAACAAACTAAACAAGGACATCAAAATATTAATCAACCAATACAAAACAGAAAACTGGCTAAAATGCTGTCAAAGCATCAATGACGCACAAGGAAAAACTTACTGGTCAGAAATAAATATATTGTCAAAATACAAGAAAACAGATATAATAACAGAAATCAGCGACCCAATAACTCAAGAGACGATAACCGACAAGAAAATAATTGTGGACAAATTTGCAAATTACTTTGACACTACATACAGACTAACAGAAGACCCTTCATTTGACAACAATTTTTATGACACCGTAAATGACTGGTAAAAGGACTACATCCAATGCCGCTTCTCTCTGACAGTGACTGACAAATTTTCAGAAGAAGATTATTACGAAATCCTGGATAGAGGAAAAAATTCAGCCCCAGGTCATGACTTTGTTCATAGACTTATTATTAAATCCCTCCCTATTCACATCCACGAATACATCCTAGAAATCCTTAACTATAGCTACCAATCCCAATACTTTCCTCCTGAGTTGAAAATTGGAACCATCATATGTATCGCCAAACAAGACCACAAACCGTCCCTAATCTCCAGCTACAGGCCCATCACTCTTCTCCCTGTAATAGACAAACAGTACGAATCCCTAATTAAACATAAAATCCTGTCCTACATCTCTCACCGAATACCCAATTACCAATTTGGATTCCTCCCAAAAAAGTCCACTACCCTCCCGCTCACCATAGTCGCATCCAACTAGCAAACGACACACCTCGAAGGCCAAGCATCTGCAGCCCTATTTCTGGATATACAAAAAGCCTTCGACTCTGTATGGCACCGAGGTTTGCGTTTGCTGTTCAAGTGTCATCTCCTAAATATTCCTAAACATCTCATCCTACTCCTCAACAATTTCCTAACCCATAGAACCTTAAAAGTTAAAATAGATAATTATTTCTCCACAACATTCTCCCCCGAGCAAGGGGTTCCACAAGGATCACCCCTCTCTCCCATACTATACAACATTTTCTGCACTGACATGTATAATCCTGATCCCAAATACTGTAATCCTACATCATATATCCTCCAATACGCTGACGATACCCCGCTCATAACTCACGAACCCTCCCTTCCAAAAGCCCTACAAACCCTGCAGCAACTAATAGAGACACTCGAGACATGGTTTGCAAAATGGCGAATCGAAATTAACCCCAAAAAATCCCAACTATTAATTCCTTTCCACCGACTCTCCCCTAACTATCCGTATAACCTATTCATCTCACAAACTCCTATACTTCCTTCTCTTTATATTAAATACTTAGGTGTCACATTTGACACTAAGTTAACATTTAAAAAACATGGGGCAAACATTAAAAACAAAATAATTTGTAGAGCGAAGCATTTTAGATGCTTAACATTTAGAAATAAGGGTATTTCCACCCTAACCACCACCCGCATCTACAAAATGATCTGTCGTCCACTCCTTGATTACGCATCCATACTCCTGTTGGAATCATCCAATCCAACTATAAAATGCATACAAGTTAGTGAACGATCAGCTCTCCGTGCACTTACAAAAATACGCCATCCTAACAACCCTTTGTACAACCCATCCAACCATCTCCTCTATACCACAACCAATGTATCCTCAATCGAAAATAGGCTACAATACCTCGCAGACAAATTCGCAACAAACCCTTCAAACCTTCAATTCCTTTCCCAATTCTGTAAACGTCTAAACCCTCATGTTACCCGAAAATACAAAAATCCCACATCTACCATTTTCGACTTCATATCATCTCATCACCCACACTAACTGTCAAAGAAAATAGTACCATCATCAATTCTCGGCGGAATGACCTCTGGTAGATAGCCAGTTATCAAGAGGAAGTTTATTTTATTTATATTTATTGATTATAAACAATAATGTAAATAATTATTTTGTATTGTCCTCTGATAATAAAGATTTGTTATATATATATATATATATATATATATATATATATATATATATATATATATATATATATATATATAGGCAGAGTTCGGAAAATTTCCTAACAGGGCATTCGACCAATAATACGGCAGGAGAGATGTGTGTAATCTACTTTATTGTAATACCAAGCTTTCGGGACTCATTTTGTCCCTTCCTCAGGGTTAACACTAAAAACAATGAGCAAAAAACAAAAAATTACTGATCTGAATTAAACTGTTAGTTAATGACGAATTCTTGAAAAAATATTAATTAGCGAATAAATTTGAGCTTACATTTGTGATTATTTGAACAAACTATTGTTAAACTGACGCTGTATTTGTTTAATTGTCCTATCGATACTCATGGTGGTTGTTGAATTTAAATAAAAGTGAGGTTATTGTGTACAAAAAATCGTAACCGCGTGGTTACGGCAGAAGTGAAATTTTAAACGAAAACAAACGGCACATTCACATTTTAAAATTGGAAATTGTCACTGTGTTCCACTGTTTCTTGGGTAACCCGGGGTGTTATCACCGCAATTGTTTATATTTGATTAACTTTTAACTCACGCGGCCGCATCTTAGTGCGAAACGACGCACGTGTTTTCACATAAACAGCAACAATGGCTGGTGCCTGTCCACAGGTGCCACTCGGCTCTCTCCGTCTCTGTCACCGACGGAGAGAGGCGCACGCCACCCGTTTCCAGGAACGTCACGCCAGCCAGCGCGCGGTGTTTGAAATCTCGGGCCTGAGCTCGAGGGATTCAAACATCGACGCTGGAGGCCCATTTACCTGCCCCGTTGTTGCCGCTTATGAGTTTATTGCTGTGAAATGACTGTGAAATGACTATTATGCATATGGATACTGTTATTGATGACGGGTTTAGGTTAGGTGCACGAAATAGATTTAACTTGGTGCGCTCACACGTTTCAATAGAAAGGTTAGGAAGAGTAAAAGATATAAATGAAAAAATCCAACTAAAAATGTAATGAAATTATAATTTTAAGCGCAATCAAATTAACTCCGTAGAGTGTCACCACCAACCTGGGACTCACTCGACGATTCCGCCGTCAGTTTACCCATTTCTAACAGACCAAGAAACTGCTTGGCCTTATCTAGCTAAATGTGAATTGATGAATAAATTACCTAAATGTGTTTAATTGACGATTCATGAGGCAAATTTCAGACAAAATACCACTATCTAAACTATTGCTGAATGTTATTAACCTGTTAAGCTGAAAGAGACCGGTGCCAACGGCTCTGATCTGTCCATGTCTATTAAGTAGGAGTAAATGCAACTAAGGCCCTCCGTGTCTGCTTTGAAATTCATCGTTGCAACTCCTGCCTTTTTTATGTGGAACATCTCAAGGAATAAACGACTTTTATAAAACATTGACTTATCTATAATTTCGACGTTTGTGAAGTCAGGTGCATGGTCCTCACTGTTACAGTGTATAGACAGTGCACATGACTTCTTATTCAGTCTTATGTCACTTTTATGTTGAATTATTCTGCTTTTTATCCATTGAGAAGTTTGACCTACATATCGGAGGGGGCATTCGGTGCAGGGGATGCTGTAAATTACATTAGACATTTGAGCTTCTTGTGCTGGTATATATATATATATATATATATATATATATATATATATATATATATGTATAAACAAGTATTTTTTTAAATTAAATAATATTTGTATTTAATTAATGAAACGAGTTTACGTAATAATGTTAAAAAATGTGTAAATTGTTTAGAATGTTTGGTAGTATTTATTTAATGAAGGGGAGTTTTTTTTAATAAAGTTACGTACAAGAAGTCGAGTCATTAATGCTGTGCTTAATTTAATTATACTGTTTTGTTAAATGTAAATGCTGTTTGTTAGTAAGGGTTATAATTATTAGAGTAAATATTCCCTGAGAAACATTAAGACAATTAAAATCTCTTTCTTTAATGTAAGTATATACAGGGTGACCGACGGGAACCGTGTGTTTTTAAAATAATAAGTACTCGCTTGTTTTCTAATGACAAATTAATTTTATTATAAAAACATCTTCGTAATAACCTGCCATTTGAAATGCATATTTTGAATTTAAAAAAATCAGGCAGGTGATGTCCACTTTGTTGAATGTGATTTTCAATCCTCTGAAAATCGTTGTATACGTGTTTTAACATCTCACGATCGATTACTGCCATTTGCCGCATTATTTCCTGTTTTACGTCGCTCAAGGTGTGGGGTTCGTGTATAACGACACGTTATGTAGGATATTGCCACAAAAAAGTCACAAGTGGTTAAATCTGGTGAACTTGGTGACACCGCTAGTGGCATAGCGTGAGTTTCAGCCGCCCGGGGCGTAGGCCAAATTCGCCTTCCCCTCATTTAGGTATTTCAATCTATAAGGCTCCTAAATGTACAGTAATTTCAAAGATCTTGTCGGCAAGAATACATTTGTTATTGTGTATTGTACAGGGTATAAATCAGGAAGTCAAGCATGCATGTTTAATAATAAATTTCAAGATTTTCCCCTGTCTTTAATTATACATTTATTTATATAAATTAAAAATTGTACAGTGACAGTAACAATGACGACTTACCAAGACAATGACATAACAAAGACTAAAATAATTAAAATATTATAATTCCTATATCGAAAAAGTCAGGCTGAAAGACCCCAGGGTCGATAGCCAATTCGCAGAATTAAATATTTGTTCTTGTATATACTTATTATGCATTCTAATTGTTGTAGTGTGTATTTTGTGAATAAAGATATTATATATAAATAAAAATTATAATTAATAATTAAAAATTTGTCATTTATTAAATATTGGTATTTAAGTTTTATTTAATTTTAATGTTTAATTTAGATGCTATTAAATTTTATTCCTTTCTTTATAAAAAAAAACGCAGAAATTTGAAAAAAATATAATTATTTCTTTTAGTTGACAGTAGTGTTGACAGTTATAATATATTTCAAAGTGAATACGCCCATGACAGTTGACATTTAGACTGTAATGTCACATTTAATTTATGTGTTTAATGTTTATTTACAGAAATTTCATTTAAAGTACATAATGTTTAATACTAACAATAAATTAAAAGTAATGAATAAGTTAAGATATAAAATCACAAACAATATACAAATAGAACAAACAAATGTAATTTATAATGTCAGATTTATCTTATAATGTCATACGGCATTTAGATTATTAATTTAGAAAATTCAGGAAAACCGTTAAAATTTTAAAAAATAAATTAAATCTTAGAAATGTGCGAAAAGCGTTAAAAATTAGCTAGAACTTTGAAGAGTTAAGAAAAGTCCTAAGAATTTGTATTTGGACGCGAAGCGTCCAAATCCAAATTCGGGCTTTTCTCAACTCGAAATTTTACTTCATGCGCCACGCGTACAAATCACTGATTTAAAGTAAAGATATTGGCATTTTAAACTGAGAAATATCAGAAATGCCAATTCTGATATTTCTCAGTTTAAAATGCCAATATCTTTACTTTAAATCAGTGATTTGTACGCGTGGCGCATGAAGTAAAATTTCGAGTTGAGAAAAGCCCGAATTTGGATTTGGACGCTTCGCGTCCAAATACAAATTCTTAGGACTTTTCTTAACTCTTCAAAGTTCTAGCTAATTTTTAACGCTTTTCGCACATTTCTAAGATTTAATTTATTTTTTAAAATTTTAACGGTTTTCCTGAATTTTCTAAATTTTCGTTAATTTGCAAAATTTCTATACTTCTCATAAGTTTTTAATTTTTAAATTCTTGGCAATTTTCATGAACTTACTTAATATTCTTTAACTTAGAATATGTTGAAGTTTTTCATGAAATTCCAAGATTTATGTTAGTTTTTGAAAATGCAACGATTTTCCTGAGTTTATTAAATTTTTTTAGTTATTTTTGAATCAATTTTCATAGATTTTTTATATCTTGGCAGCTTTCGTAAATTCCCTAATTTTTTTAAAAAATTTAAACATTTTGATCCTTTTTGTGAATTTAAATTTTTTTTCATGATTTTTTAAAAATCTTAATAGTTTTCTCCAACTTCCAAAATATTTGCTACATTTAAAAATTTCGACTTTTTTCATGAAGTTTCTAGAATTTATTTGAAAAATCTTAATATTATTTCATGAATTTAGAATTTTTTCAATTAAATTTCAAAACTTGTCCTGAATTTCCTCGATTTTTTTTTATTTTACAAATCTTGACAGTTTTTGAGAAATTGAATTTTCTAAAATTAGACGCATATCGCTTATTTGTATTAATTTTAAAAATATTAACTCTTTTTGGGAGTTTCCAAGATTGTCGTTAATTTTTAAAATTTTGCCGCCTTTTATGATTTTTTTTGAGATTCTCGTAAGTTTTAAAAAGTATAACGTGAATTTTCAAAATATATTGGTATTTTTAGTAAACTTAATATATTTCCGTTATTTTCCAAATTCTTTATGGTTTTCGCATTTGTTAATTTATTTCGTAAATATCCAAGATTTCCGTTGATTTTCAAAATCTTCACGTTGAAACAGCATCAAGAATATTTTGTCGATTTTCCAAAAATTGGCGTTTTTTGTAAGGTTCTAAGATTTCTAAATTAAGTTTTATAAAAATTGATGATTTTATTTTTTAAAGGAAAAAGTCATAGTTTTATTTTTAAACAAATGTTATTTCTCTTTTTATATTCATTATTTTTGTTATTAATTAATATTAGAAAACGGTAAAAATGCATTCATGTTTTTCTCTAATTTCTTTTAATTATCGACACTTTTTCTAAACTTATTATTCGTCTACTTTTTCTAAGAGCAAAGTGGTTTATTGCAATATCAATGTCTATTGCATCAGACACTTCTTGCTCTATAGATATATAGATATAGACTATCTTATACTTGGTTAGCTTTAAAGTACTTACTGTTGATCTTAAATATTTTTTGATCAAGTTAAATTTTGAGAAACTTCTCACATAGCTAGCAATGCTCACAGCAATTGTGACGAATATTTTTAAGATTAGTTATCAGTGTTATCAAAAAGGAAGGTTACAAAATGTACACGTTTCATTGCGAGCTTTGTAACCTTACTTTTTCATCACCCCTCGTATACAGGGTCCCCGTATTTCAACAGAATGTATGGGGATCTTGGTTATTTGAAGAGATAGAGAATCGGTTAAATTGGGGCAAAGTTGCGTATTTTAGGTCTCAATAATAAACTAAAAACAAATTTGAAATATCTTCTTTCGTTTTCGAGATATTGTCAAAAAACGGATTATTTGAAATCTCGTTTTTATTTTTTTATTCAAAAACTATTGAATCTAGACATTTACAACTTTGAAATTATAGAGGCACTTTTTAACGAGAAATCTAGTAACATATTTTATTTTAAGATATACCATTTACCTAGGGACCATAGCCAACTTTCGTTTTTCTTATAGGCACCATTTTGGATTTTCATATTTTTATCTGAATTCAATGATGTATCATACTTATAGTTTATTGTACATTTTATATGTAAAATTTTAATCATTTGTTTTTTGTAGAGTACCTTGGAAACAGTTGAGTTACTCACGCATTTGACAACTCCTAGCACCAATAATTGTTGTTAAAATACATCACCAGTTGTGATGTATTCTAAACTAACGAGTGTCTTCCACTCCCAGAGTAAGCATGAAGTAAAATTTCGAGTTTAGAAAAGCCCCGAGTAAAAAATTTGTCGAGGGTCGCGCAGCGACCTGAGACAAATTTTCACGGGGCTTTTCTATACTCGAAATTTTACTTTAAGCGCCACGCGTATAAACCATTGATTTACAGTAACGTTAAAAATATATAACGCTTAAATGTGACGGTGATCAATATTTATTGAGATGTAGTGAAAATGGAAAAATTATTTTGTTTGTGAAGAGTTTTGGAATAATAATAATAAAAGTACAATAAAATTAGTTAGTGCAACTTTTCCATACTGTTGATATTTTGGCCATCATATCTTTAACGGAGAAAGTACTATGATGGACACATCACCATTTTTTCAATTTATGTTTTATGTGATAATCGATATTTATTATTATTATTACAAGAGATTGACAACTATTAAATAATTTTGACTGCTAACAATGATTGACTGGTGTCAAGATTTTATTGATTAATAGACACGACGTCATTGTTTCCAAGGCATTCTATGCAAAAAAGAAAATAATATAATTTTAAATATCAAATCTAGAATAAATTATGGGTGTGGTACATCACTGAGTTCAGAAAAAAATATTCTTTAAAAAAAATATGAAAATCCAAAATTGCGCCCAGGTAAATGTTATAGTTATCTAGAAAACAACTATGCTACTAGATTCCTTATTAAAAAGTGTTTGTATATTGTCAAAGTTCTAAATGGATTCAGTAGTTTTTGAATAAAAAAATAAAAACGATTAAAAAAAAAATCAGTTTTTTGTTGATATCTTGAAAACAAAAAAAGATATTTTTAAATTGTTTTAAGATTTTTGTTAGGCCTTAAAATACGCAACTTTGCTTCAGTCTAACCGACTCTCTATCTCTTCAAATAACCGAGATCCCCATACATTCTTTTGAAATATAGGCACCCTGTAAAAAAATATGAAATTAAATAGTTAACATTTTCAGTTTAGCTTACAATATATTATTATTATTTTTTGTGAATTTATGCCGCCCACCAAAAGTGTCGTACGGGGCAGGGTGCCCGCCCAGTCCCCACTACGCTACGCCTCTGGATACCGCGCAGATTGTACAATTAGCAATGGTTGTGGTTCGTCAAATGCTTTCAAATGGAGTCATTTCAGTTTAGGACAGCCTGAAAATATGAATTGGTCGCTCCGCGAAAAAGTAAAATTTTCAGGCTTTTCTAATCTCGAAATGTTACTTCACGTTGAATCAAGGAGTAGAAACACTTGTTAGAAGTTTTAAATTGACCACTTATTTTTTATAAAAATAAAGAATTCCTGGAAATTTACTAAACATTGTAATTGCCGGGGTATGTATACTTAAAAGAAAAACTCCCTGTATGTTTAGATAAATATTTAATAATATCGGAATTTGTTGCAATGTTTTTGTTATTAAGAGACATGAAATGTTACATTTTTTTCTCTATCAGTTTGCTTCACCGCAATTACAGTTAGAGTATCTACAAATTAGTCGACTTCGTAACTCAATTAATAAGAGAAAAATTACAAAGCAAACGTCGAATGCTCCTCAAAAGTAAATTGACAATAAAAACAGTTTTGCATATACATTACACAAGTTAAGGCTTGTTATGTTTTCATTTAATACACTTTAGCAAGAATACAGTTTATAAAATAATCCAATATAGCAGTGTTTCTTAACCTTTTTTTGATCAGGGACCACTACGATGTTTTTGGTCTTAGCAGGGACCACAAGATTCAAGGCTCACCTGTGTTAATCTTAAAATATATTTTAATTTGAAATGGGAATAATCTAGATACAATAACCAAATTTGTCAATTATTAAAATATCTCGATATAATCGATATTACATCGATTATCGTATATCGATTGTTACATCGGTTGTTTCATGAATCATTTACATTAGCGTTTCTTAAATTGTGAGACGTGAGTCAATCTTAATTAGTCGCTAAGTAGATTTTGAACATCAAGCCAATTATCGTTTTATACGCCTGGCGCATGAAGTAAAATTTCGAGTTTAGAAAAGCCCCGTGAAAATTTGGCAACTGTCGCGCAATGACCCGAGACAAATTTTCTGGGATTTTCTAAGCTCGAAATTTTACTTCATGCTTAGTCTGGGAGTTGAAAACACACGTTTAAAGCTTCAAATTGAACCCTTTGAAAAACAACGAATGTCGGAAAATTTACAGCTTATGCATATGTTTACCTAAAAGAAAAAATCACTGTATGTTGCTTGCATTAGGATTTTGCCAAGGAAATTAAGGATACCATATTTTTATTTTATATTTTTGGCAAAACCGTACAAGATATCAAACATTATCAAGAAACAAAAAAGCTTTCAAATGAGTCAATCTTTGAAGTAATATTTTTTTAATTTTTATAAGGCGCGCCAGTGAAAGCATATTTTAGTTTTTATGTTGTGGTACTACTGTTTTTCATACTTCTTGTCAATCAATGATGACCATAATAACTTAAATGATGTGTTATATTATGATAATCAATCATAATAAATTTCATTCAAATCGAATATAGCGCTCAATCGTTACAAATAAAATTAATAATATTTTTTTGAACTTTAAAGACTAATTCCGTCTTAACCGTTAAGTATTAGGTGGATTGCTATCTAACGCCATCTCTATAGTGGCACCGTCAATGACACGAATGCACAAGTGCATATATAGGTCACTGTTTCGTCCACGTAGCTATACTCTGTAAACCCACAGAAAACAAATATCAAAATTGTATTTGAGTATTTGAGTATTTGAGTTCAACTCAAATACAATTTTGATATTTGTTTTCTGTTGTTACACAGAGTATAGCTCAGTGGACGAAACAGTGACCTATATATGCACTTGAGCATTCGTGTCATTGACGATGCCACTATGGAGCGTTAAATGGCGTTAGTTATTCAATCCACTTAATAGTGTTCACATATCGGTTTGATATAGTAAGAAATGTTCAGTATTCCTCAGCACTGGGTCGGGACTACACTGAAGAGGACCTTGAAGTCCGAAACGCGTCTGTGGGTATCCGGTGCCGGAATACTGAACTCAAATACAATTTTGATGTTTGTTTTCCTGTGGTTACACAGAGTAAAGCTCCGTGAACGAAACAGTGACCTATATATGCACTTGTGCCTTTGTGTCATTGACGATGGCACTATGGAGTCTTAGATGGCGTTAGCTATCTAATCCACTTAATAGTGTTCACATATCGGTTAGATATAGTAAGAAATGTTCAGTATTCCTCAGCACTGCGTCAGGACCACACTGAAGAGGGCCTTGAAGTCTGAAACGCGTCTGTGGGTATCCGGTGCTGGAATACTGAACTCAAATACAATTTTAACCGTTAAGTTTTGGATATAGATAAGTTGTATTAAATCCTCATATTTTTCTCCCAGGAATCTATGGTACAACCATTTCCCCACATTTACCGGACACCCTGTACATATCAAACAGAGACATTTATATATATATGAATGGCATTTATATTGACAATAATTTAATGTTATTTTAGAAAATTCATAAAAATTTTACTACACGAGTTTTTATAACTCATAAAAATTAGAAGAGTTTACATGTTGTCTTTAATGTAAATACTAAAAATATACACATATCCTTAACTTGAACATAACGAATTGTGTAAAGGTGTGTTTGTTCGGTAATTAACTCGAATGAACTGATTTCCTCGCGAAACTTGAACCGGCTGCTTAATGCATCCAAACTTTCCCGAGAAGTGATTCAGCCTTAATTCGGCTTGTACTGTACTTACTTCCCTCACAGATACACTAATTAGTGTATATTTATGTTAGCTGACGTTTTGAGAAATTTAATAAATGTTAATTAGTAGAGGTAATGGGAAAAGTTTGCTCATTAAATTTTAAGTTCAAAACATTGCGAAGTGTATGAAATCAATAAAAACAACTAATTGAGGAATGTAAATTATATTGGAATTTACATTGTTGATTTGGAATTATAAAAGGATATAGAAATTATGGAAATTAATTTGTAAGCAAATTAATTTATAAAATTAAATCTGGATTTTCCCAATTAAATATTTTTTTAATGTCATGTTTAAGAGTCTGTTTGTTTAAATTCGTAGCATGCGCTTTGACAATTTAGTCAACTCTGAAGTGCAAATTGGCTTAAAAACACTAGCGACCTTCCAGCAGAGCTGGGACGAATCCTCGTAAAAAGGAGTCGAATTACGAATCCGAATCACCGAATATGATTCGAATTACGAATACTTGAATAAAGGATTCGCAAGAGATAAATATGATTCGAATCGAAGATTCGAATCCTGTTTTTTCGAATCACGAATACAATTCTTTTAAGAATCAATTTTATTTGAATATTTTTTTGCAAATATTAATATATAAATATTGTTATCAGTCGTTTTAAGAAAAATATTCAAAACCTAATTATTTGTTATTACCACTGAACATCGTTGATAACAGACTAAATATCTGACTCCCTGTTACTCTGGTTAAAGATGTATTTGTGTGTTTCTGAACTCCACTTCAAATCAGTGTACGCGTGGCGCATGAAGTAAAATTTCGAGTTTAGAAAAGCCCGAAAATTTGTCTCGGGTCGCTGCGCGACCCTCGACAAATTTTTCACGGGGCTTTTCTAAACTCAAAATTTTACTTCATGCTTAGCCTGGGAGTGGAAAGACTCGTTCAAAACTTCAAATTGAACTCTATTATAAAATCGACTAATGCCTGAAATTAACGTAAATAAAAATGTCACTGAATATCATTAAAACCGGGAAAGTCAGAGAAAAGTCATGGAATTATATTCAAATTGACCAAAACACTAACAAAAAAGCCATATGATATTATTAAATTTTCAGAATCGGCAGGCAAATTACAATACACGTAAACATGTATAAAATTTCCCATATTATTATATTAAAAGGCCAGGGAAAAGATCTTTAGTCAGGGAAATGTCGGAAAAATTTAACATTTCAGATTGTTGCCACTATGTCAGTTTTACTTCAAATAATATTAAACAAAATTTTGAAAACTAGATCATTATCTTTAAAAACATTTTCAATTAGTTAATGTTCTTATCAAAGCATTCACTTTGAAGTTTCGAACGAGCGTTTCCACTCCCAGACTACCCCTAAGCGATTGATTAGACCCATCACCGACAAAGGTAAATTGGAACTTTTTAGTGCACTTAAACACACAAACTTTGATTATATTTATAATCCAAACATTAATATCGAAGATAAATTCGCAAACTTCATATCAATATTAGAAAATTATATATTAGAATGTTTTCCTGAAAAACAGGTATCCCCGCACAAAAACCAACAAGTTAATTGGTTCAATAATGAGCTTAAACAAATGAGAGAAACTCTACTACTCATGAAGACAGCGTGTTATCGCGTACCACATCTCAAAACAAATTATTTAAATTATAAACAATTTTATAATACGGCGCTAAAGAATGCTAGAAAAACTGCCTCGCTTAACCTAATTAATAACAGCGGAAACAAAGCAAAAGCCATGTGGTCTTTGATTAAGCAGAAAGAAGTTGATAATAACACTTGTAATATTAATGCTAACGATTTTAATGCCTTTTTTAGCACCATTCCTGAAAAAATCATCAGTGATTTACCTCAATCTAGGACCGATCCCATTTACTTAATGTGTAATGGCAGAAGTAAAACATCCCATAAGTATTTTGAGTTCCAAGAGGTGAGTCAGATTCACATAAGAACAGTGATCCTCAACCTGAAAAATTCAAAATCAAGAGATGTGTATGGAATGACCACAGGTATTATTAAATCGATACGAAATGCTATTATTGAACCATTAACGCACTTAATTAATGATTGTATTAAAACAGGAACCTTTCCAAGTGTTTTAAAATCGGGATGTATTATACCCATACATAAAAAAGGCTGTAAGTCTGAAATGAACAATTATAGACCAATCTCCTTATTGCCAATATTCTCGAAAATACTGGAAAGGGTCTTGTTTACTCAAGTGACAGACTATTTAAAGAACGAAGATATTTTATGTGACAACCAATATGGCTTCCGGGAGGGGAGGTCAACGGGTGACGCAATTATCGCTCTAATTGGTGAGATCATGGATGGGTACGATTCTAACTCGGTGAGTGCCGCATCATTCCTTGATCTCAGTAGGGCCTTTGATTGCGTTTCCCATGATATTCTCTTACGGAAGCTATATTTTTACAATTTCAGCCCAAACAGTTATCGACTACTAAATAATTACCTAGGAAACAGGCTGCAGAGGGTATTTTCAGATGGCGAACTGTCTGCTACAGTAAAAATAAACAGTGGGGTACCGCAAGGATCGATACTGGGCCCTCTTTTGTTTATTTTATACATAAGTGACCTTCCAAATTTTGAGAAAACATCAAATATAATTTTATATGCAGACGACACGTCTTGTATAATAAAATCTCAAGATTTAAATTCTGCCCAAGAGAACAATGACAGCGCAATAAATAATATATCAGATTGGTTTGTGTCAAATAAACTCGCACTAAATTGCGACAAAACAGTGAAGGTCATATTCTCTCTCAAACCTAGCATTGAAATATCCTCTGCCCGTTTCTTGGGTATAACTCTAGATACCAAACTAAATTGGAATGCCCATGGTAGTGACACTGCAGGGAAATTATGTAGTGTAATCTACCTTTTGAAAAATTTAAGTTCACATTTACCTTTCTCGGCATTAAAAACAGCTTACTTCGCGCTTTTTTATTCCCGTTTAACATATGGGTTGTTATCCTGGGGACACTCAAGTATATCCAGTAGATTGTTTGGCCTACAGCGACGTGCAATTCGTGCAATGCTAGGTCTGGCATACAGAGCTGATTGTAAGCAATCCTTTATCGATCAACACATCTTAACGCTTCCATGCGTCTTCATACTTGAGTGCATATTGTATACCAAAACACATATTAAGTCATATGTCACCAATTATCAAATACATAATCGTGAGACGAGACATAAAATGGATATTTGCAAAAAGCCTATACGTCTAACGAAGTGCATGGATGGTGTAAACTACTATGGTCCACACCTATATAACACACTTCCAGATGCCATCAAAACGTTAGATATAAATAAAATGAAATCAAGACTAAAATCATACCTTCAGTCTAAGGCTTTTTATACCGTCCAAGACTGCCTGTCCAACAGATTCTGTGATCTTGAGTAGTGATATTATAAGTACTGTGTTCGTGAAATACAATGTTTTGTGAATTATTGTTTTATACTTTTAGAATTAGACATAGTTTTAAGCTTATTTTACTGACAAGTGTAAACAAATTGATGTAGTAACACGATAAATAAAAACTAAACTAAACTAAGCATGAAGTAAAATTTCGAGTTTAGAAAAGCTCCGTGAAAATTTGTTGAGGGTCGCGCAGCGACCCGAGACAAATTTTCGCGCTTTTCTAAACTCGAAATTTTACTTCATGCGCCACGCGTACAAAACACTGATTTGAAGTGGAGTTCAGAAACACACAAATACATCTTTAACCAGAGTAACAGGGAGCCAGATATTTAGTCTGTTATCAACGATGTTCAGTGGTAATAATAAATAATTGGGTTTTAAATATTTTTCTTAAAACGATTGATAACGATATTTATATATTAATATTTGCAAAAAAATATTAAAATAAAATTAATTCTTAAAAGATTTGTATTCGTGATTAAAAAAAACAGGATTCGAATTTTCGATTCAAATCATATTTATCTGGGCTTTTCTAAACTCGAAATTTTACGTCATGCGCAACGCGCATATAACAGTGATTTAACGAGAAATTTAAAAACACACAAAAACATTTTTCATGTTATTTCTCACAATTAATTAGAATTATGTTTGACGATTCAAATCCTTTTGTAAGTATTCGATCCTTTTACAAGGATTCGAATCCGTTTAGAAGGATTCGAATCACACCCACATTTAGACTCGAATACGAATCCTCTTAAAAAAATGTAACGAATCCGGATCACGAATCCAGTTGAATTAAAGTATTCGAATGCCTCTTTTGAATCCTCTAAAAGCATTCGAATCTAGTATTCGAATTCTGAATGATTCGAATCCTACCCAGCTCTGCCTTCCAGTCATGGTCTGAAACTTTTAGCAATTTTATAAGCATCTTTCATTTTGGGTAAGTTGGAACATCAAATTGAATTAATTTTTCACGTAGGGGATAACTTTAAAAGTTGCTTCTAACGTTGTTCGATAGCGCATAGTGGCTCGGTACATGATAGTACAATAATTATTTGTTCTCTGCTTTGAGCCAAATTTGAGAATAATGAAGTAAAACATTGTTGGCTCTTAGGACACATTACATACGGGCAGAGCTGGGCGGTACTTGAGTACAAGTACTCAAACACTGTACTCATGAGTTATATATACTCAGTACTCAGTCCACGAGAACTTTATTTTCTAAGTACTTACTACACCTGTACTTGACGCCTTTTAAACCGCAAATGTACTTTAGTAAATACCTTTGTACTTGAATACATTTTAATGTAGTCAAGTCATTTGGGTGTATTCGAGTACATTTTGATTTACATTGAGAACTTTTTAACACGTCGATGACGAGATTAAAGAGAGTTATATAAATACTTTACACTACTTTTGTCTACAATATACATATAAACTATCTTCTATCAGTTTTCTTACCTTGGGACACTCAAACACAAAATATTAATATTTTAAGGCAACTTGATATTTAGTCTCTATAAAAATTAGCAACTGTTTCGCGTATTCTCTGGCTTTATTAAGAAGTGCCCTGAAATATTGAAAATGTATTATAATATTTTTACCTTTAATTCCTTGTTTATGCTTACTATTTATTTTAATCTATCATCGTGGATGCATATTATTTGATCGTGTTGTACATTTATAATTTTAATGTGTTAAATCTATATTATAAGATGTATCAAATAGACTCAGTTAATTCTATCTCCTATAATAAGCGAGATCCCCATGTTTGAGGGTCAAATTTAAAACACCCTGTACAACACAACATTTATTATATAATATGTTTATCAAAATGAATGTTGACAATTATATACAGTTACATTACAACATTAGAAATATTAACATTATCTCTATTATTTACAATATTTATTTATAAAAATGAATGTCGTGACAACTATTAAAAGTTAAACCTGGAACATTTGAAGTTACATTATCATTATTCATAGTTACGGATAAACGTGGGACATTATCTACACTTTCTTTTCACTTCTGCACTTTCATACTCTGTGAGATATGCTTTTTGCAATTTTTCGGGTAGTAAATTAAAAGACGCTAATTCTGCAGCCTCTTTTACCTTCGGTCGAGTGAGTGTTAATGAAATAGATGGAAAACTATCCATTTTTCCACAAAAAATTATTGAAAATAAACCGCGTCAGTTTTAATGGTCCGTTTTGTTTTATAACAATTTGACAACTAAATAATGACAGATTGCGGTATCATGATTTGAAAGTGTAATGTGGGTTTGTAACTGACGTCATCATAAATCGCGTTCTGTAAAATATTCAAAACGCGAATTAGCGTGGTTTAAACCATTTTAAACACACTAATGCGTGTTTAATGAAACTGAGTGTTAAATGCCTCCGATTTATATTGCCCACAAAATTAAATAACGCACATATTATGAGATTTTCATGAACAAAAAGTAATAAAGGAAACATAGACATTCATATTATTTTATTTACAATATTAATATTACAAAATAATAATTTATTGTTATACAGTTTTCCTAACTATCCGTATTTACAGTACAGACAGTTAGCCCACCCTCAGAAGTCATGGGAACAGCCGGAGCACGGATCGGTGTACGTGAGCGTCAGAGAAGTCACATTATTTTTTGTCGTCGACCGCATAGACGTTTGTCTGTCAATCGGCTCCCGCGTGCCCATACTCATGCCCTGCTGATTTATCAAATGCCTTCTTCTCCTCTCCCGTCTCACCGCACACAAAACCAGCTCCTTCATCCCTCTAAATATAAAAAGAATGTAATAAACATATAAATATAAGTATGTTATAATAAAGTGAAAATGCCTTATGAAATACTCGTTCTCTAGAAATAAGTAATGATATTTTTCACGTTCTTTCTATGATACCCAATAGGATTTACAATTAAAAAAATGGTGGTTTCTTTTCCCCGTCATTCAAACAATTGATAATTGACATACTAAACTTATTTCATTTGTCAAATGGTTAGAAACCATTTAAAATAAAATATGTTACTAGATTTCTCGTTAAAAAGTGCCTGTATATTGTCAAAGTTCTAAATGTCCAGATTAAGTAGTTTTTGAAATAAAAAAATAAGAACGATTTTTCAAAAAAATCAGTTTTTTGTTAATATCTCGAAAACAAAAATAGATATTTCAAATTGTTTGTTAAGCCCAAAATACGCAACTTTGCCCCAATTTAACCGACTTTCTATCTCTTTAAATAACCAAGATCCCCATAGGTACATTCTGTCGAAATACGGGCACCATGTATATTATTAGAAGGAAATGAAATTGTCGAAAATTCAAATTTTATTAAAAAGCTAAGTAACACTCTAGATTTAATCAATTATATCTCGTACGAATTTATTAACAGGAAACCTTCGATGGAATTTATTAAAGTCCTTGCCGGCGTATCATGATCATTTTGATGTTTTATTTCACTCTTTGATTTAATGAAATGTGAATTAAGTTACATAGATTATTAAATAACAAACGCTTGAAACTAATTGAGAGTTCAATGAAATATAACACGTTGCAATGCGACCAATCCAAATTTTCAGGCTTTTCTAAACTTGAAATATTAACTTCATGCTTAATTAATCAAGGACAGCAAACCACTCTATAGGATTATATTGAGGATTTACCTAAAATCAAAAAAATGCATTTATAATACCATTTATAAAAGTATATATACAAAGAGTTTTATGTAACACCGAACATTTTCATAACGAGAATTTTTCTTTGGGGTATCCATATGCATACGTTGCACATTTTTCCATGCTTGGTTTATTAAAAGAATTTAATTTGAAGCTTTAGGCTAGTGTTTTCCACTCCCAGGCTAAGCATGAAGTAATATTTCGAGTTTAGAAAAGCCTGAAAATTTGGTTTGGTCGCGTAGCGCGAAGCGCGGAGCGGCCAAAACAAATTTTCAGGCTTTTCTAAACTCGAAATTTTACTTCATGCGCCACCGGTACAAAACACTGACATATTACGAAGTTTAAAACATACCGCTAAACTTTACATTGAATCAGTGTTTTTTACCGGTGGCGCATGAAGTAAAATTTCGAGTTTAGAAAAGCCTGAAATTTTGGTTTAGCCGCTCCGCGCTTCGCGCTACGCGACCAAACCAAATATTCAGGCTTTTCTAAACTCGAAATGTTACTTCATGATTAGCCTGAGAGTGGAAAACACTCGCTTAACACTTTAAATTGTATTCTTTTAATAAACCGAGCATCGGAAAATGTGCAACGTATGCATATGGATAATTCAAAGAAAAATTCTCGTTATGAAAATGTTCGGAGTTACATAAAACTCTCTGTAGATGCCAAAACAAGTAATAATTAGGCAGAATTGCTTTTGTACCCATGAATAATACATAATAACCAATTCTTTTACAAATACTAGTTAATCTGTTTAGAAAAATTCGGATGGTAAATGATTTACAAAAATCAACAAACATATTCTTTAATACAAATGCATTATAAAATTTGATTTAATATATTTGTTGAAATATCAGTCTTACAACTTTTTTTTCATGAATTTTAGAAAAGCTATAAATACCTTAGATGTACTACGGAACTTTATTGTTTAAAATTTTCTCAGCTACATTTATTGTCTAAAACTATTTTTCCATGTGCAGATTTGTGGAAAAATATCTGATTAATTAATTATTTTAGTATATGATGATATATGAGTTATTAAACTTCAGGATAAATCATTGTTTTATATGCGTGGCGCATGAAGTAAAATTTCGAGTTTAGAAAAGCCCCGTGTTTTCCACTCCCAGACTAAGCATGAAGTAAAATTTTGACTTTAGAAAAGCCCTGCGTAGTAAATTTGTCTCGGGCCGCTGCGCGACTCGAGACAAATTTTCATAAGTATATAACTTACTTATTTAAAAAGATATTGACATGCGGTAAAAACTTTCTTAAGATATTTTTTTAAGTAGAATACGCTGACCATATCACATTTTGTTTTAAGTTTAACCTTTATGAGATATGACTTAAAGTTGTATTATTTAAAAAAAAATCATAGTTGGCTTCTATTTTTCGTAAGCTATCCAAAAGTGTATCATATGCCATATTTTAATTTCACTTTATTTATTTATTTTAAGTTATTTTAAATTTTAAATCAATATACCAAGAAAGATATGATGACAAATAAATTAATTGAAAACAATAACAATATAAAGCGTGAACTGTCTTTATTACATTATTATATTTACTTTATTAATCTTAATAAATAGTAGCTATAAATATTTTCCGAGTTGAGCACCATTTAAATTCATACACATTTATTGCATTTTATTAAAACATCGAAGTGACTTTTCTGAATTCTAAGTGAATATTATTTTTAAGTTCTTCGATATCTCTTTTTTTAATAATATTACCAAGAAAGAATGAAAGTTTTGGTCCGTGAGTTCCAATATAATGAATAATTCAAAGTAATACTCGGAATAGCAATCAATTGGACCATATGTTTTCTATTTAAGCTTTTGAATGAATTATATCTATATCTTTACATGGTAGCAAATTTTTTATTGTTTTGCTTATATTGAAATACAAAAATAGTTTAATATAAAACTTATCATACGCACTATGATCTACAACATACCGCGTATTTGGGGGCGAACATAGGAATTTAACATGTAAAACTAAATATGCGCATTTATTAGTTCCTCTATTTAATTTAGAGCGAAATCGTAAAGGATATTTTTGTAGAGTATTAAAACTGTACTGAATGCATTTATTTAATTTACCTACGCCCTATCGAGTAACTGCATCATACCACACTGTCATCTTGACAAGTATGTTTGACATTACGTACACATGCACGTAATAGCTTTGACAAGTACATAATGTGCTGACAGCTGAACAGCTGATTGATTGTCGTACAACTAAATGACATTTCTTTGATGTACAGGATGTTTTTCTTTAAAGTATACGTATTCCAATTTCAGCTTATTTTCTTTAAATCTTTAGTTATTTCTTGTTTTTTTAAGAGTTCAATTTGAAGCTTTAAACGAGTGTTTTCCACTCCCAGACTAAGCATGAAGTAATATTTCGAGTTTAGAAAAGCCCCGTGAAAATTTGTCGATGGTCGCGCAGCGACCCGAGACAAATTTTCTGGGCTTTTCTAAACCCGAAATTTTACTTCATGCGCCACGCGTATAAAACACTAAAATATTGTGAACTCTATGTATATTTGAACCTCACTTGAAATCAGTGTTATATACGCGTGGCGCATGAAGTACAATTTCGAGTTTAGAAAAGCCCAGAAAATGTTCACGGGGCTATTCCAAACTCGAAATTTTACTTCATGCTTAGCCTGGGAGAGGAAAACACTCGTTTAAAGCTTCAAATTGAACTCTTTTAAAAAACAACGAATGTCGGAAAATGTACAGCTTTATTCCTTGTATATTGATCAAGTAGTAATTTAGTTTTCATTATTGTCATGGTACTATTACAAATTATTACAATAAATATGTTGTTCTTTCATGCTCATTGTTTGTTTTGTTAGGGCATAGGTAAAGTATCGTACGTTTCTCGAGTGGTATGGCAATTACATACTCGCGGAATACTGCACTCGCCGCTGCGCGGATCGTACGCAACATGTCCGCTCATATGTAATATGCTGCATAGTACTCTCGTTACGTAATATACTATTACATTTATACCAGATTCAACTTCAGAAGTTGTAATAATATATTACGTCACGAGAGTAGTATGCAACATATTACATATGAGCGAATATGTTGCGCACGAGCCGCGCAGCGGTGAGTGCAGTATTCCGCGAGTATGTAATTGCTATACCACTCGAGAAACGTACGATACTTTACCTACGCCCTAGCAAAATAAACAATGAGCATGAAAGAACAACTTATTTATTCAATAATTTTTGATAGGAACATGACATTGATGAAAACAAAATTATTACTTGATCAATATACATCAAAGAAAAATGTTATTTGGTTGCGCGGTAATTAATCAGCTGTTTAGCTGTCAGCATGTAATATACTTGTCAAAGCTATTACGTGCATGTATGGATAATATAGCGTCAAGATGGCAGTGTGGTATAATGCGGTTACTAGATAGGGCGTATGTAAAAATACATTTTGAACTCGCCGCCTCGAAAGTGAGGTTTTGAACATCGTTTTGACAACTCGAAAGTAGCATTTCCAGTATTTTACTTACGACACGAGGTTAGGAAGTTAAATTCACGCACGCAAAATTTGACAGCTGAACTGTCATTTCAGTTGAATTATCATTTGATTATGGAATGTAGAAGTTATGGATTTTAAAGTATGACAAAAAAAAATAAAATCAAATGTATTTGAAGAAGTTTGCGAAAAGGGTTGTTGGTTTGAAAATAACAAGTAAAGTATACTAGGTGCTGAACAAGCTTGTTCTGAGTAAGCTACAGGTGTAAGCTACGATACAGAGAACCAACTGCAACGGATTGGAAGAAAATTTACCCGAAGGTGTCTACGTAGGAAAGTGTACGTAAGAAGAGAGAACATAATTAGAGGTATGACAGATGGGTAATTCTTAAAATTTAATTCACCATCAATTAGGCATATTTTTAAGTAAATCTATTTTTCAAGTTTAAAAATGAGCATTGGAAAACATCTCGTTGTGTCGGCGGTGTCTCGAAACGTCGGAATTGATCCTTCAAAAGGCCCCATTCGGCCTCTGGTGAGCAACCCCAGTGATACTGAGGGTTAGAATTTGAGCGTCGGATTTTTTAAACGCTCACCAAAAATCGAATTTTGCACGGATTTCGTTGGAATTTTCTGCAATGCTTAGCCCAACGTGTCACGCTCGCAATTCAGCCGCTCCACCAACGACCCGCTATCTGATTTGGAAACAATAAACTAAACAATGGACCCGGCCAAAAAGGGGCACGTAAAAATAACTCTTTTATTCGGCCGATTTGGCGGTCAGGAGTGGTCGCATTGTATCGGCGGGGATGATTGTTTTGACGTTTGTCAGAAAATTGTATTTCGTCGCTACTTTGATGAAACCTCCTATGTGAGTTAGCATCTCTTGCAGATGTCACGCTAAAGGCAACAGTCACCAGAGGCTGTCCGCAGGGCGGAGTCCTATCACCGCTTCTATGGACACTACTGGTGAATGTACTGATAACGAAACTAAACATCTAAGGCGGGATACTCGGATGACATAGCAATACTCCTGAATGGCAAATACGAAAACATCCTATGCAACAGAATGCAGGATGCACTCACAACTGTGAAAATCTGGTGCAACTCCAACTCACTATCAGTGAACCCCACAAAAACAGAAGTAGTGATGTTCACCAACAAACACAAGATAGGCCCTTACACTCTACCTACCCTGTTTAGCAAACAACTAACGCTATCAAAAGAAGTCAAATACCTAGGAGTATACCTTGACTCCAAATTAAATTGGTCCAAACACCTTGAATACAAAACTGATAAGGCAAGCAAAGCCTTTTGGCAATGTAGGAGAGCTATCGGCAATACCTGGGGACTATCACCGAAGATAGCACTCTGGATATACACAGGTATTATCAGACCGGCACTCGAATATGGAGCTCTAGTTTGGTGGCCTAGGACAAACCAAACAGGAGCAAAGGCAAAACTAAACCACATCCAAAGGCTAGTGTGTACGTGCACAACTGGTGCATTTAAGACAACACCCACCGCAGCATTGGAAAAGATACTCTGCCTCCCACCTCTTGATATACGTATCAAAGAAGTGGCAAGAAACAGCGCAGAAAGACTAAGAGCTGAGAGAACACTTGGTCATACCAAACCCCAACAGGACACGGAAGAATTCTCAAATGGGGCCCGCCCCATCTGAGCGGCAAATTAGACCAGAAGATCCCCCAATACATCTTCAACAAAAAATACACTGTGAACCCAAATGAGCAAACACAAACGAAAGACCACCTGATGTTCACAGATGGAAGCAAAACAAAAACAGGCTGTGGAGCGGGCGTATACTCGGAAGCCCTAAACATCCATAAATGTCTTCCTATATAGAACCATGCCACCGCAACACAGACCGAAATCTACGCAATCATGGAGAGCGCCAAACTAATCTCAGAAAAGCAACTGAGAAAACAAAACATAACTATCGTCACCGATAGCAAAGCTGCAGTAGCAGCACTAGATAAGTTCAAAATAACATTAATACTAATATATGAATGCATAGAGGCACTGAACACAGCAGCGACACTCAACCGCATAACACTAACATGGACAAAAGGCCACAACAACAACGAGGGGAACAACAACACGGACGAACTTGCGCGTGATGCAGCATCATCAACAGCAACAAACTATGCAAAAATAGAACTATCCCCGCGGTCCTTGAGTAGACACATACGCGAGTTCACCGCAAAAAACACAAATCCAGATGGGAAAACTTAACAACGTGCAACCAAACTAAGGCATACTTACCAACAGCCGACCGCAGAAAAAACAATGAAGTTCCTAGAACTCTCCAAGCAAAACTTTCGTACACTAACCGGTTACATCACCGGACACTACAGCTTCCAAAAGCACCTCGCAAAAATGGGGATCACCAACGATACCACATGTCGAAGATGCAACGAAGAGGATGAGCCAGCAAGACACATACTTCACGAGTGTCCGGCCCTGTCAAAACTAAGGGATAGTATATTAAGAGAAACCCAGCCCAAACGTGAACGACCCGGATGGAACTGGTCCGTCGCACAAATATTAGCAATTGCCAGTAGTGCGGAATGGGACTGACCATCAGGAGGGAGATAAAATATTGACACTGGGCCTAAAACTTGGCCTAAGTGGGCGCGGCTATGGCTGCCCTCCCGACAACCAATCCTTAATCCTTAAATCCTATGTGAGTTGAGCAAAAATGTTCAGCAAACACAAAAACTGTTTAAAAAAAATTAGGTAAGTGGTTCTTTTCAAACATTTTTTTTAATGAATCATTGTATAAGATTTAGGTTTCTTAAACTTATCGGGCTGATAACGTAGAGTCCTTTAATAATAACTATACAACTAAGCAACAACCAAGTACACTTCAAATTGCACAACCACTCCCCACACTAAAAATGTAACTAAGACATCATCACAACAAAATACAACAACTCCTACTCAAATTATAACACAAAAAACAACCAATACATCACAACAAAATGCGACATCACCTACTTAAAATATAACACTACAAAAACAACAATATGCACACACATATCATATCACCGATAGCACAGATTACACACGCATACAATTAGTTCAATTTTGGTATATCCACATGAATGACAGAGACTTTGATAATTAAAACGAATTTAGGTTTTATTTTAAAATCTAACAAAGATAAATTCACGTGCAAGGATAACCAACGAATTCTACAAACAAAAAATATAATAACAAATTTCTCCGCCGCGGCCTCGGCCGCGCACTCATCGATGCATCAGGCGCGCTTTTCAGGCAAGTCGTCTTATTGCTGCGTTATCAGAAGTGTCGAACTGGAAATCGAAAACTGCAATCAGCGCGGAGTTAAACGCGCTAGGAATAACGCATCGCTACTGTCGATGCATAGTAGCCCGAGCAACTGAACAAAAAACCTTTATCATCGGAATCTTCACTGTATTCCACAAACCCTACAGGAAACTCTTAAAAGACCATTTTAGGTTTATGTGGAAAATATACCCCGTCAAGGAGAGTCATGCGTCACAACCCCTCCCAGCCCCATGCAAGAAATGCTGTACATTCGACCACATCAGTGAAAATTGCAGGGAAAAAATACGTTGTGCAAAATGTGCAGGCGAACACCAAACATCATCTTGTACGAGTACCACCGAACTGCCGATCAAATGTACTTTTTGCGGCAAAACAGACCACGGCGCTTGGTCTACTAAGTGCCCCAACCGCCCAACTCAGCCCATCGCGGGAATTCCAAATAATAAAATTCGCACAACAAATAAAAAATCCCACGAAATTGATAATGCTGTTACTAAAAAGTAACGTGTTCATAAACCCATCACTATGCATGACTTTATCCTGGATTCATACATCACAGAAGTCAACAACCCAGCTAATACCGATCGACCCTCCCCCATTAAAAATCTGCGAGAACGTTTCATCACCTCATTTAACAGCGATACTCATGTTTCATTTTCGAGTAACAGAATGTTTGTTGTAATTTTCGACCTTGACCAACCTGATGGTGTTCTTCCTACTGTCCCGATCCCGGAAGTTCGTGCAACTGTTACAAATATTAACAATGGCTAATATATATTTTATAAATAACAACATTAACTCCATCTCCAATAAATCCCATCTCGTATCCAATTACTTAGCCAACAATCCTATTCATGTCACCGTGCTTGTTGAAACTAAACTCACGACCCCCTTCAGATTGGCGCTCTATTTAAATCCCAGCCTCTATTCTCAACCAAAATAAGCGTAGCGGTTCATTAGTTGCTACAATTCCTGGCATACAAATTGGTAAAGCTAACCCACGCAAAATTATTAATCCCCTAAATGAATGCTTGCACTGCACCATCACTCTCCCATCCCTTGTTATCCACATTTTTCTAGTATACATTCACCCCCATTCCCCAATTGATGATTCAATTTTCACTAAAGCATCCTTCTACGACAATGTCATAATCATTAGCGATTTTAACCTTACAAACCAAAATCTCGACACCTTTCCCTATTCCTTACCAACTCTAACTTCGTCCGTATAAGTACCCCTCTGATATAAATCATAAATGATGAACAATCGACCACTCCAGATATCCTCCTATGTACATAAAGAATTTGTCACCTCATTAATTCTGTAAAATAAATTCCTGACCTATGTTTGGATCATTTAGCCTTAGAGTTTCTTATAAACACTCAACTTTAATTAACCCCACAACCCCTATAGTTCTAGCTCATTTTCCGCAAATGTAACGTAGGTAATGTGTCTTCAGACAACGGATTACATCACCCGCCACCCAAATATCGACCCATGCTCTATTTTACAATTCAATAACACCCTTTCACAAACCATCCAAAGCAATACTCTAAAATTTCAAAAACGACACTACAAATATCCTCTCTCAAGATTCATTTTACGTCTTATAAAATATAAACGACAGATATATAGAGACATCCAACAAACTAACACCCCCGGACTCCAACAAAAATTTAACAAACTGAACAAGGACATCAAAATAATAATCAACCAATACAAAACAGAAAATTGGCTTAAACGCTGTCAAAATATCAATGATGCACAAGGAAAAACATACTGGTCAGAAATTTAAAAAAATTAAAAATACAAAAAAACATGTATGACACTGTAAATAACTGGTACAAGGACTATACACATCGCCCTGTCCCTCTGGCAATGACTGATAAATTTACAGAAGAAGACTATTACGTGATCCTACATAGAGGAAAATAATCAGTCCCAGGATATGACTTTGTTCATAGATGCATAATAAAATCACTTTCTATTCACATCCTAAATGAATGCTTGCACTGCACCATCACTCTCCCATCCCTTGTTATCCACATTTTTCTAGTACACATTCATCCCCATTCCCCAATTGATGATTCCATTTTCACTAAAGCATCCCTCTACGACAATGTCATAATCATTGGCGATTTTAACCTTAACAAACCAAAATCTCGACACCTTTCCCTATTCCTTACCAACTCTAACTTCGTCCGTATAAGTACCCCTCTGATATAAATCATAAATGATGAATAATGGACCACTCCAGATATCCTCCTATGTACATAAAGAATTCGTCACCTCATTAATTCTGTAAAATAAATTCCTGACCTATGTTTGGATCATTTAGCCTTAGAGTTTCTTATAAACACTCAACTTCAATTAACCCCACAACCCCTATAGTTCTAGCTCATTTTCCGCAAATGTAACGTAGGTAATGTGTCTTCAGACAACGGATTACATCACCCGCCACCCAAATATCGACCCATGCTCTATTCTACAATCCAATAACACCCTTTCACAAACCATCCAAAGCAATACTCTAATATTCCAAAATCGACACTACAAATATCCTCTCTCAGGATTCATTTTACGTCTTATAAAATATAAACGACAGATATATAGAGACATCCAACAAACTAACACCCCAGGACTCCAACAAAAATTTAACAAACTGAACAAGGACATCAAAATAATAATCAACCAATACAAAACAGAAAATTGGCTTAAACGCTGTCAAAATATCAATGATGCACAAGGAAAAACATACTGGTCAGAAATTTAAAAAAATTAAAAATACAAAATAACATGTATGACACTGTAAATGACTGGTACAAGGACTATACACATCGCCCTGTCCCTCTGGCAATGACTGATAAATTTACAGAAGAAGACTATTACGTGATCCTACATGGAGGAAAAAAATCAGTCCCAGGATATGACTTTGTTCATAGATGCATAATAAAATCACTTTCTATTCACATCCACGAATACATCCGAGAGATCCTTAATTATTGCTACCAATCTCAATACTTTCCCCCTGAGTGGAAAATTGGAATCATCATACAAAGAGTTTTATGTAACACCGAACATGAGAATTTTTCGTAACTATACAATAGCATACGTTGTACATTTGCCGACGCTCGGTTTATTAAAAGAATGTAATTTGAAGCTTTAAACTAGTGTTTTCCACTCCCAGGCTAAGCATGAAGTAAAATTTCGAGTTTAGTAAAGCCTGAAAATTTGGTTTGGTCGCGTGGCGCGAAGCGCGGAGCGGCCAAACCAAATTTTCAGGCTTTTCTAAACTCGAAATTTTACTTCATGCGCCACCGGTACAAAACACTGATGCAATGTAAAGTTTAGCGGTGTGTTTTAAACTTCGTAATGTCAGTGTTTTGTACCGGTGGCGCATGAAGTAAAATTTCGAGTTTAGAAAAGCCTGAAAATTTGGTTTGGCTGCTCCGCGCTTCGCGCTACGCGACCAAACCAAATTTTCAGGCTTTTCTAAACTCGAAATTTTACTTCATGCTTAGTTTGGGAGTGGAACACACTCATTTTAAGTTTAAAATTGAACTCTTTTAAAAAAACGAGTATCTACAGATTTACGGCATATGCGCTGCAATTGGGACATGTATACTTGATAGGAGAACTTCCTGTATGTACAAGTTGAGGCATTAATTACGATTGATTGGCTACGATATGTAATGGTCATATAGGCATCCCAATTTACACATTATTTTAAAATTAAAGGTGTCAAATTGTATTGGATGAACATTTTCGGTGTTACATGAAACTCTCTGTATGTATTCCTAAACAAGACCACAAACCTTCCCTAGTCTCCAACTACAGGCCCATCAACCTTCTCCCCGTATTAGACAAACTTTATGAATCCCTTATTAAACATAAAATCCTCTCCTATACCTCTCACCGAATACCTAATTACCAATTTGGATTCCTACCAAAAAAAATCCACTACCCTCCCGCTTACTATTGTCTCATCCAACTTGCAAACGGCACTCGAAGGTCAAGCATCTGCAGCTGTCTTTCTAGACATACAAAAAGTTTTCGACTCTGTATGGTACGGAGGTTTGCTGTTTTTCTTAAATATTCCTAAACATCTCATCCTACTTCTTAACAATTTCTTATCCCATAGAACCTTAAAAGTAAAAGTTGATAATCATTTCTTCACAACATTCTTCCCTGAGCAAGTGGTTCCACACATGTTCCGACATGTATAACCCTGATCTCGAATACTTTAATCCCTCATTATATATCCTCAAATACACCGAAGATACCGCTCTCATAACTCACGAACCTTCCCTTTCGAAAGCCCTACAAACCCTGCAGCAACTAATAGATAGAGACATAGTTTGCGAAATGGCGCATAAAAAATAACCTAAAAAAATCTCAACTTTTCAAACTAAGTTGAAATTTTAAAACTACGCGGCTACAGTTAATATTAAACTAATTCGTCGATCAAAGCATTTTAGATGTAAACCTTATAAAAATAAGGGAATATCCACCCTAACCGCTACCCTCATCTACAAGATGATCGGTCGTCCACTCTTTGATTACGCATCCATACTCCTCTTCCAATCCTCAAATCCAACTATAAAAGGCATACAAGTTAGTGAACGATCATCTCTCAGATCCCTTGCAAAAATACGCCATCCTAATAATCCTTTGTACAGGGTGGAGCGCGGTAAATTGCTTTTTTAAAATTTACGCTGTGGCTGCGCTGTTGGTCAAAGAGAGAGGAGAGTGGCCGTGGTTTATAGTGAGCGACGGGAGGTTTGTATTCATCTGCTATTCAGTTGCCATAATGCAATGGACATGTGAGGAGCGCTCATTTTGTGTTGAAGAGTATTTCATGAATTCCCACTCGATCATCGCAGTGCAGCGTGCTTTTTGTTTGCGATTTGCAGTTCCCCCACGCGGACGTGTTATTGGACGACAATCAATTTTAAGTTGGGTAATTGCATTCAGAACAACATGAAATGTGTCATCTGTACGAAGAGGACCTGACAGAAGCCTTACAATACCACAAAATGTCGAACGAGTTAGAGCAGCAGTACTGCAATCTCCGAAACGCTCAGCTCGAAAACAAGCACTTGCTCTTGGCATTACAAGACGTTCTCTCCACAGGATTCTTCATAATGAACTGAATTTTGACCTGTGTATAATGTGAGTAGTCCAGCAATTGTCAGTACGGGATTATGTAACACGAAGAACATTTTGTGAAGACATGCTTGCAACCATACCCCCTGACGCAAATGTGTTCTTTACTGATGAGGCACATTTTTAGCTCAGTGGGTGTGTATACAAACAGAATATGCCGTACTGGAGTGAAACGAATCCCAGTCAACTTCACCAGAGACCCCTGCACTCAGACCGCGTCACTGTGTGGTGCGCCATATCACAAGTAGGCATCATTGGCCCTTACTTTTTCTATGAAAATCGTCGTGCTCTCACTGTGAATTCGGCTCGTTACTTAACTATGCTGCAATGCAGTTACAGGATACCTGGTTTCAACAAGACGGTGCCACTGCACACACAGCGGCCATTACCGTGCATATTTTGAGGCAAACGTTTTCTGGAAGGCTTATCTCTTAAATGGGGGATCTCAACTGGCCCGCACGCTTACCGGACTTAGCCCCATGCAATTTTTTTCTATGGGGTTACCTGAAGTCGAAGGTGTATTGCAACCGTTCCAACACCCTGGAAGACGTACAAAACAATATTGAGGCTGATACTGCAAGAATATCAGAAGACATGCTTGAAAGAGTGAATGAGAATTTCAGAAAACGACTGCAGCAGTGTGTGGATTGTGAAGGTAGACATTTGTCAGATACACTGTTAATAACCAAGTAATTAG
Organism: Philonthus cognatus; assembly: GCA_932526585.2. Lineage (NCBI taxonomy): Eukaryota > Metazoa > Arthropoda > Insecta > Coleoptera > Staphylinidae > Philonthus > Philonthus cognatus. The sequence goes on from OW052241.1 coordinate 108,220,007, forward strand.
AAACTTCCCTTATTGTTCAATATGAGAAAAATATAAATGTAAGTTTCTAAGTGTTCATTATTTTTTTATTTCATTCCCAAATCAGCAAATTACCGCGCTCCACCCTGTTTCCCCAATTCAAAACAGAATGTACCTTGCGAAAAAAAAAATCGAAAAAATTCCTTCAAACTCACAATTCCTTTCCCAATACTGTAAACGCCTAAACCCTTATGTTATCCGAAAACACAAAAATCCGATATCTACCATTTTCGACTTCATTTCATCACTTCACCCACACTAACAGACAAAAAAATAACAAAATCATTATTCCTGAATCAAACACTTACTATGTTTTTACCACAAAATATTTATTGTATGTATATATATTATATTACACAAATATACACATAAATTCACGACTTAAGTTTCGACGATTGACGGTCATTATCAAGTGAAACAAATTACTTTGTTTCACTTGATAATGACCGTCAAACGTCGAAACTTAAGTCGTGAATTTATGTGTATATTTGTGTAATATAATATATATACATACAATAAATATTTTGTGGTAAAAACATAGTAAGTGTTTGATTCAGTGATCATGAATTACCACGTAGTTACGGTCGCAACCATCATTATGATTAAAATCATTATTATCAATTCTCGGCGGAAAGACCTCTGGTCGATAGCCAGTTATCAAGAGGAATTTAAATTTATTTATTTATTGTATAGAATAATGCATTTAATTATTTTGTATACTCTGATAATAAAGATTTGTTGTTGTTGTTGAATAGGGAAGCTAATAATTACACATACTTAATTTTACATATTTTCTATATATAACCCAGAGCACCCGTATCAGGATTTTTTTTGAGAAAACGGCTTGTCCTAGAGAGTTGGGACACAAAAAATTATTACAAAAAACCGTATTAAAGGATCGAATGGTGGTACTTTTTTTCGCAAGAAGGTTGGCATCCCCGAGAGTTTGTGTAAAAATGTCAATAACTCAAGAATTTTAAATGGCATGGTAGGTCAAAAGTGGTTTTAAATTGAAATAATTTCTAACTCTGGTAGATAACATCTTAGTGATGATAATATATAAAATTACGAAAAAACTATTCGTGAAAATGCAAACAGTGTCTTAATTAATAAGACAATTTAAGACGATAAATATCCATTGAAACAACTACTTCCCGTGCAAATACACCTCCGGATATTGAATTATACGATGAAATATTTAAAATATTATTTAATTTGATTTGTTACAACGCTCTATTAAAGTATATGTAACGTTTAGGTCAAATTCTCTTCCAACCAACTAACAATACAATTTAAAATGAAAGGAGAGATAGCAACAAATTAGAAGTGAAAGGACTTAGATTAAAACTAATGTCTTAGGCCATCTATAGACGCGTTTCGAGATTTATCTCTCTTCAGTATAGCTTTGCTTATGACGTTTAAAAAAATTAGGAATAAAATTAAAACAAACTTACTTGGAAAAAGTGTTGTGTGTGGAATGAACAGGTACACAAAAATGGAATGAGTGAAAATGATGGTCGGTATTTATAGGTAAAAAATGGGATTATGTCATTAGCAGGTATGAAGAATGTGAGACCTTATTATTTACCTTACGGTACAGTTCAAACAAGATAAATTCAAATTCAAAACTCTTTGAATTCGAGAAAATAAGGTTAAGCTTCACGAATAGTTTTTTCGTAATTTTATATATTATGTTTAAAGTGTGCAAACTATAAGAAGCGTAAGCTTATTTTCTCGAATTCAAAGAGTTTTGAATTTGAATTTATCTTATCTTAGTGATGATTTCATAGCAAGTTATATAGAAAATTCTCAAAATCAACTTAAATAATTTCTAAATATTTTATTATATTTATTATATTATGTTATAGCTAAATATAATATAATAAATTACGTGTTTTATAAGTTCTGTTTTTTTAAATGTCTTTTGTTTTAATATCCAAAACAAGTGAATGCAATGAAGTAATAAAGACAGTTGACGTTTTAAATTGTTATTGTATATTCATTTATTTTTATCATGACATTCTTGATAAATGAATTAAAAATTAAATAAACTAAAAATAAATAATTAGAGTTAGATTAACCCATTAACGGCCGAGCAATTATAAAGTTAACTCTAAAAGTGGATTTTAGGTAAAATTCTACACTTCTTTGTCTACGAATTCTACGAATGACTTATTGTACTACATTCTATGAGTTTTACTTTTAAATATAAATAATGTATTCGCCTTAAATGTGAGGCATTCGTCGATTTTGTATAAAAACGTGCAATATAAAGTTTAAAACGTGTATTTCCACTCCCAGACTAAGCATGAAGTAAAATTTCGAGTTTAGAAAAGCCCCGCGTAGAAAATTTGTCGAGGGTCGCGCAGCGACCCGAGACAAATTTTTACGGGGCTTTTCTAAACTCGAAATTTTACTTCTTGCGCCACGCGTATAAAACACTGAAATATTGTAAAGTTAGAAGTACACTGCAAACATTTTATTTAAACGAGTAATCATCAAGATATTTGAATAACAAAATATTTATGTTTTTCTTCATACATTGTCAAGTCAAATAATATAATATATCAAATTAAGTTATTTAGTAATTTAATTAACATAAAATTAATAATGTTGCGTATATGCATCAATGGCACATATTGGGTTAAAGTATTGCAAATGATATATTTTTTCAAAGCTTACAAAAAATATAATCAAATGAAGTCATGGCCAACTATGATTAGTATTTAAAATAATACAAGTTTATGTCATATCTCATGAAAATTAAATTTAAAATAAAATCTGATATGATCAGGATATTCTACTTAAAAAAGTGCCTTATGAAATTTTTTACCGCATGCCAATATCTTTATAAGTAAAGAAGTTATTTCAAAATTGCTAAATTTTGAATTTTGGAGTATAGCTTTAAAACAATTGAAGATTTTTTTGATTAGGTAAAAGAGCCCTGAAGCATATATTAGTTTTTGTCTATCATTGACATCAATGGTACTTTACTTGAAGAAACCATCGAAAATGCTGCACCCTGTACATTTATGATTTATAGCATTTGCTCGTTTTATATTAAATTAATATTAGTAAATGTCATTTACTAGAAACATAATCGATTTATTAAAGGATTTGTATTCGTGATTCGAAAATGATTATTCAAATTGTTTTATTTGAATCATATTTTATAGTTTTTTGATTCGGGGTTTCGTAATTCCGATGAGGATTCGGATTATAGAATTGAATCCTTCTTTCGAAGAGCATACCCAGCTATGCTTTATGCTATGCTATTGCATTATTAGTTGTAAACTAGCAATAGTAATCTAGTCAAATGTTTTATTAATACGCAAATGTCTACATAATCTTAAAACTATGTTAAAGCTGTATGCTAGTGTCTATTAATAAGGCTATATACCGAGAGTTTTATGTAATTCCAAACATGTTCATAACAAGAATTTTTCTTTTAAGTATATATAAATATATGTTGTACATTTGCCGACGCTCGGTTTGTTAAACGAGTTTAATTTGAAGTTTTAAACGAGTGTTTTCCACTCCCAGGCTAAGCATGAAGCAACATTTTTGTTTTGTGACGGTGGCGCATGAAGTAAAATTTCGAATTTAGAAAAGCCTGGATTTTTTTTTTGTAATAACCTTTATAATTTGAGGTTTTCAGTCATAAAAACAATGTTTGGTTAAGTATATTCAAAATATATATTATATATTTTGAATATACTTAACCAGAAACTGTTTTTATGTCGGAAAACCTCAAATTATCGAGATTATTTCAGTCAACAACAAAAAATTGAGAAATGGAGTTAGGTCACTTTCAAAATAAAAGGCTAATTTAAAAGAAACATTTACAGTATGTAGAATTTTTCTTTTAAATATGCAAAATGTATACACTGTAAATTTTCAGGCATTAATCGATTTTTTATAAAAACGTGCGAAATAAAGTTTGGAACGAGTGCTTCCACTCCCAGGCTAAGCATGAAGCAAAATTTCGAGTTTACAAAAGCCTGAGAATTTGGTTTGGTCGCGTAGCGCGAAACGGAAAATTTTCAGGCTTTTCTAAACTCGAAATTTTACTTCATGAGCCACGCGTACATAACACTGATGTAAAGTTTAGCGGTGTGTTTTAAACTTCGTAAATGTCAGTGTTTTGTGACGGTGGCGCATGAGGTAAAATTTCGAGTTTAGAAAAGCCTGAAAATTTGGTTTGGCCGCTCCGCGCTTCGCGCTACGCGACCAAACCAAATTTTCAGGCTTTTCTAAACTCGAAATTTTACTTCATGCTTAGCCTGGGAGTGGAAAACACTCGTTTAAAGCTTTAAATTAAATTCTTTGAATAAATCGAGCAGTACAACGTATGTTTATGTATACTTGGAAGAAAAATTAAACGCATTTAAAGAACAACGGTTATCTAAAGATTTACGGCATATAAACTGTAATTGGGACATGTATACTTGAAAGAAAAACTCCCTGTATGTACAAGTTGAGGCATTAATTGCGATTGATTGGCTACAATTTGTAATGGTGATATGGGCAATCCAATTTACACATAACTTGAAAATTAAAGGTATCTAATTGTATTGCATGAAAATGTTCGGTGTTACATAAAACTCTCTGTGTAATCAGTTTTTTTTTTAATATGACCAACCAAATTTGGCATTTTAAGAATATAGTGTTGTGATGCAGGTTGTGTCCATTAAGTTAGGACAAGATTAATCACTTGTTATGTTGTAAATCAACTTTTAATTTATGGGTTATGTGAAGGGAAATCTGACATTTATATGAAAATTCAATTAATTTACAAAGATTACGATTACAAATGTATATACCTACCACGCCTCAAATTACACTGGTCGGCATGAAAATCGGCCCTGACACCATTCCTGCTGATTCTTATGTAAAATGACCTCCCGAATCCGAATATGACCCCCGTTTTCCCCCATTACCCACCATTTTCGGGGGAGGCCCCCCACCTATTTTTATCACTTTTCGATAATTTGGAGGGATGAAAAGGATTATTTTAGCCTTTACGTTTCTTCTGAGGGGCTAGAGAGGTGAAAAGTTCCAAAACATGAACATTTGTAGCAAGGAGGTAGATTTGGGGGGGGGGGGGGATTTGCCCCCTTGAATTGTAAAAAAATCCTTAAAAATGATCGATTATCCGTTTTTTTCGCAGTTTTTTCACTTACTTTCTACATATTCCAGCTTCCATCCCCCCTCATCCTCCCCCATACAATAAAAATATATAGCAACAATATATAGCAACAATAATAAAAATATATAGCAACAATAATAAAAATATATAGCAACAGTTCGGAAGATTCACTGTACCACGCTGGCGCTCTCAATACCTCGCGCGCACAGGTTTGCCCAGGAACATTTATTATTTTTCTTTTTATTTATTATTCTTTACAGCTAAAATAATCCTTTTCACCCCTCCAATGGATGGGGAAAACGGGGGGAGTATTGAGAGCGCCAGCGTGGTACAGTTAATCTTCCGAACTGTTGCTATATATTTTTATTATTGTTGCTATACATTTTTATTATTGTTGCAATATATTTTTATTATTTGGGGGTGTTTGGGGGAGGATGAGGGGGAATGGAAGCTGGAATATGTAGAAAATAAGTGAAAAAACTGCGAAAAAAACGGAAAAAATTGATCATTTTTAATGATTTTTTTACAGTTTAAGGGGGCAATCCCCCCCCCCAAATCTACCTCCTTGCTACAAATGTTCATGTTTTGTAACTTTTCACCTCTCTAGCCCCTCAGAAGAAATGTAAAGGCTAAAATAATCCTTTTCATTCCTCCAAATTATCGAAAAGTGATAAAAATAGGTGGGGGGCCTCTCCCGAAAGCGGTGGGTGATGGGGGAAAACGGAGGTCATATTCGGATTCAGGAGGTCATTTTACATAAGAATCAGCAGAAATGGTGTCAGGGCTCGAAAAAAAAAAAGTTTTTTGCAGACCAGTGTTATTTGTATCTACTACCAATTTAATAAAGTGTCTCTGAGGATCAGGTAGGATAGAAGAATCAGGTAATATTCCTTGCTCAGGAATATCTGTCTTCTTTATTATCTGCTCATTTATATGTTAAAATTTTGAAACAGTTATAAATATAAGGAATTTTTATTATAGGTATACATGTTACGATTTTTCAATGTAAGTTTTCTGAAATTCGTGATCTTATTAAAACATTTCAATTTAAAAACTCTAACGAGTGTTTTCCACTCCTAGACCTGAAAATTTGGCTTGGTCGCGTAGCGCAGCGGAGCGACCGAGCCAAATCAGGCTTTTCTAAACTCAAAATTTTACTTCATGCGCCACGCATATAAAACACTGATTTAAAGTAAAGTTCAAAATATACTGCTTAGTTCTGATCACATGTTAATTAATTTTACAAATGCTTATATGGAATATGTGAAAGTATACTTGTTAGTGTGTCTAATTTCAAGGAGATCTTTTTTGTATATATTTGTTTTTCTCTTTTAAAAATTGTTCGTCTTTGTAAATATGGTTCTTTTTGTCTAGATTTATTTCTGTAAATAGTTTAGTTAAAATCAATTATTTCCGCCCTTTTTTGAAAACGGACTGAGTGCTACAGACCCTTTTTTTATAACAAAAGGTAGACCGTTGCTGGGGCAAGTTTTTTTGGAAATAAGAGAAAGTTGTGCACTAGTTCACATTCCAGAGATTTGCACCCGCATCGAGTCAAAAAAGGTAGAAAATACACCCTATTGGTGGTGTATTTCGAACCTACCAATAACACACCAGTTACCCCCAATTTCAGGGCGGTCCCAAAATTTGCGTTTTTTCATCGTAGTACTTACTCAGTCCAAAAATTCACATTCACTCGAAAACTAGAATTTGTTCGACGTACACAACAAATTGTAAACTTTATGTAAAAAGTGTAAATAAATCGTTGTTGTTCGAGGGCACGTGACTAGAATCTAATCGTAAAAGGTTCAACGCGTCCCACTAATACTTAAAACAAAAAATCCCTGTATGTGTTGTAAAGTTGCAAGTTGTTGCGTTCTCTTTTTTGAAATTTTCTGCACCGTGACAATGTGACAAATTATGATTTATTTATCACATTGATAATCATTTACCAACATCTCAAAATTTCATGTTTAAAATACCCTACTGTTAGAGCAGAACTACAACTGTTCGCAGTAAATACACAATACAATTTGGTCATAGTAAAAAAACGGTATCTTTAATTGTAATATTAAGAAACACAATTATTCTATAAATACCTTCTAAAGTTCTTCGATAAGAACGCATACAGCAATGGATTAACGGCCGAATTAAAATACGTCAGCAAAAAAGTGATAGGAGTCAAAAGCATAGACAACGATCCGTCTCCTTTATAACTGGTCGACCAATATTGCCACATTTTCCTTGCGTGCAGGGGAAAATTACAGACCGCAAACGTCAGGACGACGACAACTAACATCCTGATGACACCACGCCTGGCTTCCAGGACATTTTTACTCGAAGCAGTCGTCGTCGACAATTTCACCGAATATTCCGAATTCCTCGATACTGTTCCCCTCAAATTGACGCCAGTTGGCCGTAACGGGACTTTACAGCTGTAACGGTCCGGATTGAATCTGTTTAGTTGGGTTTCCAGCTGTTTGCTACTCTTCCACAAACAGAAAGCGATACGAGTATAAAGAATCTAAAACACAAACAGTTAAAATTAATGAATAATACGTTACATCGTGAATTGATTTTATATAATATTAGCAAAGTGCTCCACGTTAAACTCTAGTAAAACTTACATATCACAGAAATACTCTTAAAATCTGTAGCATAGGTTCAGCTAAGAGCTACAAGATATAATTTGCTTATAGAGGCTAAGAGTTAGATGATACACTATATTCTAGAATTAATGTAGTTGTGAAGGTGTTAAGTCACTTAATTAAACACAGTTATATTCCTTTCTTTACTTTTATTTTTCTTGCTAGATGTACATTTCGGGTACTAAGTACCCATTATCAATAGCTAACTGATTAAAAAACGATAAATGTTTACAATATATACCTACTCGGATTAGGCGGAAAAACCAAAAAAGTAATTTGAATTTTGAAACGAGTGCGGTATCTTGGAAATGGGGGTGTTGGGGATTATTCGGCTTCGGACTTGGGAGGGTTCACAATGGTATTAATGAGGGTTATCTGTTGGGTAATAAATTTAATAAGGGGTTCGTTATTCGGCTTAAATCGAAATTGAGTAGTTCTGTCTTATTTTTCATCATTTCTATCGCTTCCAACATGTTTAATTGATAACTTTAATCAATCAACAAACACATTAGACATCATAACATCCAATCCACAACCACTTTAGAACCAATTTTAGAATCAGACAACAATAAGAAATATATAAAAATAATTCATAGGTATATATTACAAAAATTTATCGTTTTTTATTCAGTTAGCTATTGATAATGGGTACTTAGTACCCGAAATGTACATCTAGCAAGAAAAATAAAAGTGAAGAAAGGAATATAACTGTGTTTAATTAAGTGAAATTCTAGAATGTTTATTTTTAATAAAGAAAAACCTCTTCCTAACATTGTTAACATCAGAGCTAGGTAGGGTTCAAATCATTTAGAATACGAATCCTTTTAGGAGATTGAACAATGATTCGTGACCAGGATTCCCTACTATGTCTTGAAAAGATTCGTATTCGAAACCAAATGTAGGTGATTGCGAGAACATATTCAAGGGGAGGGTACAGGAGGTACTATCGTCCCACCCCTCAGAACCTTGAGACCTTTTTAAAAAAATAACTGAAATGGCCTCCACTCGACTTTCCGAATACACTGATTGCGTATAAATTTGTTTCTAAGAAATAAAGAATAAAACATTTTAAGTAATATCCGCCGGATGTGAATATATAATAAAAGTAACTTTATATTTAGATATACAGAATATCTGTTCTCAAATTAATGCTTAATAACTGTTAATTATAAAATGAATAAAAGAAACATAATTATTCGCAAAATTACATATTTTAAAGATAGAATCAAATAAAATCATTATTGCCAGATTTCACCAATGTTAATTAAATTGGCCAAGTTACCAAGTTATTCATCAATTGAAATCTAGTAAGGGCTAGTTGTTGAATCGTGGCTGAAGCTGAGTTTAAACTTAAGCTAGGCTTAAATACATTTTGGTGTTTCTTAATCATGGCTTATCGCTTAGCCGTGGATTTAACTCGAGTTTTCATAAGCTGCGGACCACCATTGCTTAACCCATTAACGGCCAAACAATTATAGAGTTACCTTTAAAAGTTGATTTTAGGTAAAATTTTACACTTCTCTTTATGATTTCTATGAATAACTTATTATTATTTTTTTCGATTATTACTCATTAAAAAAATACATCAGTGTATTTCTAACTTCACAATATTTCAGCGTTTTATACGCGTGGCGCATGAAGTAAAATTTTGAGTTTAGAAAAGCCTCGTGAAAATTTGTCTCGGGTCGCTGGCGCGACCCTCGACAAATTTTCTACGCGGGGCTTTTCTAAACTCGAAATTTTACTTCATGCTTAGTCTGGGAGTGGAAAAACTCGTTTTAAACTTCATTTTGCACGTTTTTATAAAATATTGATTATTGACTGAAAATTTACAGTGTATACATTTTGCATATTTGAGCCGTTTATTTTGAAAGTGGCCTAACTCCATTTCTCAATTTTTTGTTGTTGACTGTAATAACCTTTATAATTTTAGGTTTTCAGTCATAAAAATAATGTTTGGTTAAGTATATTCAAAATATATGTTATATATTTTGAATATACTTAACCAGAAACTGTTATTTATGTCAGAAAACCTCAAATTATCGAGATTATTTCAGTCAACAACAAAAAATTGAGAAATGGAGTTAGGTCACTTTCAAAATAAAAGGCTCATTTAAAAGAAACATTTACAGTCTGTAGAATTTTTCTTTTAAATATGCAAAATGTATACACTGTAAATTTTCAGGCATTAATAGATTTTTTATAAAAACTTGCGACATAAAGTTTGTAACGAATGTTTTCACTCCCAGAGTAAGCATGGAGTAAAATTTCGAGTTTAAAAAAGCCCCGCGTAGAAAATTTGTCGAGGGTCGCGCAGCGACCCGAGACAAATTTTCACGGGGCTTTTCTAAACTCGAAATTTTACTTCATGCGCTACGGGTATAGAACACTGGAATATTGTGAAGTTAGAAATACACTGATTTATTTTTTTTAATGAGTAATAATCGAAAAAATTAAATAACAAAATATTCACATTCATTTTCATACATTTTCAAGTCAGGTCAAATAATATAATATACAAAATTAACTCATTTAGTAATTTGGTTAACAACACTTTTATAATGTTGCGTGTATGCACCAGTGGCGCTTAATGGGTTAAGGCGCTAAACTCGAATTCATAACCACTAACATCAAAAATAGTTGACGTTTTAGTTATGATGTGGATAGACCTCTTACACGACCTGACAGACGATGAAGAGTTGTTGGAAATGATGGATATAGTAGATCCTCCTACGAGACCGAAAAGAGTTAGACATACGCCCGATCACTTTATTATATGGAGTAAAAATGAATTCTCAAGTCAATATAGATTGTGAAAAAGTGCTTGCATGGTTGTACTGAACGCAATTAAAGATGCAATTTTAACTACAACTAATAGGTATTTATGCATGTATATTGTGGTTCAATTATTTTAACTAATACGTATAATATACAGGGAGTTTTATGTAACACCGAACATTTTCATAACGAGAATTTTTCTTTAAAGTATCCATATGCATGCATACCTTGCACATTTTCCGATGCTCGGTTTATTAAAATAATCCAATTTGAAGCGTTAAGCGAGTGTTTTCCACTCCTAGGCTAAGCATGAAGTAAAATTTCGAGTTTAGAAAAGCCTGAAAATTTGGTTTGGTCGCGTAGCGCGAAGCGCGGAGCGGCCAAACCAAATTTTTAGGCTTTTCTAAACTCGAAATTTTACTTCATGCGCCACCGGTACAAAACACTGATTTAATGTAAAATTTAGTGGTGTGTTTTAAACTTTGTAATATGTCAGTGCTTTGTACCGGTGGCGCATGAAGTAAAATTTCGAGTTTAGAAAAGCCTGAAAATTTGGTTTGGCCGCTCCGCGCTTCGCGCTACGCGACCAAACCAAATTTTCAGGCTTTTCTAAACTCGAAATTTTACTTCATGCTTAGCCTGGGAGTGGAAAACACTCGCTTAAAGCTTCAAATTAAATTTTTTTAATAAACCAAGCATCGAAGAATGTGCAACGTATGCATATGGATACTTCAAAGAAAAATTCTCGTTATGAAAATGTTCGGTGTTACATAAAACTCTCTGTAGCCATTTTAGAAATCATGCCGTGTCACCGATGACCATGTTATTATTAACTCTGCGCTTTTATGCAACCGGATCAATGTTAATTGTTGTAGGAGACTTTTGTGGTATCCATAAATCTATAGCAAGTAGAATAATATTTTTTTTCTTTAAACAGACCATAAAATCATTTCGGTCTGCGAACGATTTTATCAAGTCAGTAGATATTCAACATGTATCGGTGCTATAGATTGCACGCATCCAAAAATGCAATCCTCTGGAGGCAACAATGCAGAAATATACCGTAACAGAAAATTATTTTTTCAATTCAATGTGCAAGCAGTTTGTGATGCAAATTTAAAAATTACTAATGTGGTTGCAAGATGGCCTCGGCCATCTCACGATTCGACTATATTCAATAATTCTAAAATTATAGCACAACTTGAAAATGGAGTTATGGGTGACAAGTTAATTATAAGCGATGGTGAGTATGCGGTGAAACCATATCTCATGACACCTCTTCAAAATTCTGTAACACTTGCAGAAATATTATTTAATGAGTCTCAAGTTCGTACTAGGAATCTAATTGAAAGTTGTTTTGGTGTATTCTCCAACCTCACGAATATAACACTAAATTATCAAGTTATTTAGAACAAAAATGGCGCATTTATGGATAGAGTACAAATTATACGTAAAACGTCCTAGTAAAAAAAAAACGCCAGGACAACTGATAGGCTGGTGAATATAAGCTGTTCATTGTGGTCCAATAAGAATGAAGCTATATTATGGGCACATGATTTCATCTAGTACTCTGCCCTTAATAAATGTCAAATAATTACAATTTATGACATTTATAAATAAAATGGCACAAGTCACGTATGTTGATAGTGAATTGCCTTCTACACCACCAAATATTATAGAATCAGCGAATAGTGCCACATTAGAACTGCTTCCTACCAAATCAAGAGAGGTGTACGAGAGTTCCTATAAGCGATTTATGGAATGGAGAGAACTTCAAAATGTCTCGTCTTTTTCGGAACATGTGTTGATTGCATATCTTTATGATTTATCTACCAAAATGAAACCATCCACTTTATAGGGACACAATTCCATATTAAAGGCAACTATTATTGTGAAAAATGGTATTGATATAAAAAAGTATCCCAAACTTATACCATTTTTAAAGAGGAAGACAGATGGATATCAACCCAAAAAATCAAAAACTTTGACGAAAGAAGAGATTAATAAATTTCTTTCTGAAGCGCCCGATAATAAATATTTCATGATTAAGGTAAGAATGTTAAATTATGTATTAATTTTATCTTAGTTTATTCAGTGTTTGTATTTTCAGATTGGGCTCATTTTTGGCATAGCAGGAGCACTCCGGCTCAATGAAATGTCGAAAATTAACATAGCAGATATCGATTTAGGGTCTGCATTATTAATACGGATTCCAAACACGAAAACGAAGAAACCGAAATCATTTACAGTCACTGGTGACATATATTTAGGCATTTATAGAAAATAAATCGCTCTCCCCCCCCCAATATAAAGGAAACTCGTTTTTTTATTAAATACCAAAATGGTAAATGCCCTAGACAGGTTGTAGGGGTTCATAAATTGGCGTCGATTGCGCAAGAAGTTGGTACCTTTATAAATTTGCCGGATTTAAAAACCTACACAGGCCACTGCTCGCGACGCACTTCAGCCACGCTGTTGGTTAGCGCAGGTGCCGATTTAACTGCCTTAAAAAGACATGGAAGTTGGCAGTCCAGTACTGTGGCCGAGGGCTATATAGACGATTCAATTTCGAACAAATTGGAAACTGCAAACAAAATTTTTGACTTGAATTCACCTAGCACCACAGCTGTTGCCAGCACTTCCTTTGCTTCAAACACAACTGAAAGCAGAACTGAATTGAAGCAAATGAACTTGAAAGTTGCAAGTTCAGGTGCTCAAATTCAGTTCCAAAATTGTTCGAATTGGTCAAATTGTAATATAACAATCCATGTTAATAGTTCAAAATAATTAAATATGTAAATGCTTATAATTGTTTCTCAAACATAATAATTTAATAGTGAATAATTTTCTTATACTTATACATATTTTTTTTTGGAAAAAAAACGTTTTTAATTTTTTAAAAATTCAAAGGTTGGAGAAAAAAATAGTATGTATAATTCGTACAAAAAATTCGTTTTTGGGCCTAGCAAGATCGCCGGCCTCCGGCAAATTCTTGCTAGTCCCGAAAACTACAATTTTTTGTACTAATTAAACAAATAACTTTTTCCCATTTTGGCGTGGGGGATCGGTGTGAAATACACATTAGTACAAGCTATTGTGGTAGCTACTGCAATTTTGCACGATATAGCAATTGACATGAATTTAGTAGTCAGTAGTTTCCGAAAAAGTTAAACAAGATATTAATTCAACTAATAATATACAAAATATCAATAACATTAACAACAACGGTGGTGTCAATAACCGAATACGATATACGTCGATTACTAATTATTTTAATAATATGTTAAATATATAATAATTTAAATTAATTTGTAATATTACGGGGAAATTACAAAATGGGAAAAATATACAAGTACTTTTATTCTTAATTGATTTGTTTTAATAACAATTATTTTTAAAGTCTATGAATTTTTTCGTTATGTTTAATTTTTTTGTGTATTCAGCTCTTCTTTATGCTTAATATTTTGGAAACGTTGTTTCAGCATACACTTTATTCTTTGTTCTGTATTTGTTTCTTTTCTTGAAATATAAGAAGCCATATTTTTTTGTTAATTTACCCTTCTGGGTTTTATTTTCCTTATCATTATTATCTGGAACAATTTACAAATATACATCAAATTAAAATATATACAGAGAGTTTTATATAACACCGAACATGTTCATCCAATACAATTTGACACCTTTATTTTTTAAGTTATGTGTAAATTGGGTGCCTATATGACCATTAAGAATTGTAGCCAATCTATCGCAATTAATGCCTCAACTTGTAAAGGGTGATCAACAATGATTGTAGACAAGTTAAATTTCCCGCCGAAAAATCTGGGGAATTCGATCGCTCCAAGTTTATGCCAAGGAAAAATTAATAAACAGTAACTCGATTTGACATTAGCAGCGTAGTGCGTCGTATTTTGCCATTGTGTTAATTCATTCTTCGAATTAAGTTATTTTTCATTCTGTTTCATAGAAATCAGTTCTTATCAGGACTACTTTGTATAAGTCTTTGTTTTGTGGTAAGTGATTTGCTGTTTTTAAGGTTAGAAAATTAGGAAATTTAAGTTTAATCCTAAATTTACAGATTTTAAGAGAATTCGCTTGTGATTACCGTGATGTTTGCACCACAGCATGATGCTTTCATCCTGAAGGCTCATTATCAAAGTGGAACTATGAATGAAGATGGCACATGGACTTACTCATTACAATCGTGTCTGAATCAATTTATTCAAGCCTTCCCCGATGTCCACATTCCTTACAAAACATTTTCCTCGCATAAAACCCGCATTGTGGACCGTTTTGAGGGAAAGAATTGTATCTGTAAGGGCAAGTCAGCTGGAAGACTGCCTATCTTAACAGAAGAGGTTGTTGGCGACATTCAACAACGACATTCAACAACGACTTGAACAAAGCCCAACAAAATCTTTAAGAAAACTTTCAGATCAAACGGGTATGTTCTTAATTTTAAGGTGCGCAGAAATTTTAATGTTTAATTCTTTTACAGGAGTATCGTATAGGAGTACCCGTATAAAGTATCGGTAGTTCAACAACTTCAGCCACTTGATTTCTAAAATAGAATTGATTATTGCAATTGGTTTAATCAGAATTTAAATGATAATGGTATGTTGGACAAGACCTTTTTTACTGACGAGGCGTGGTTTCACTTGTCAGGATATGTGAACAGCCAAAACTATCGTACGTGGGCTACAGAAAATCCTCATACTTTTATTGAAACGGATTTACATCCACAAAAAATTGGTGTTTGGGTAGCAATTTCGAGACGTCGGATAATTGGCCCAATATTTTTCAACGAAATAATCAATGCGGAGCGCTACCGAACACTCATTCTCGATGAATTTTTGAATCAATTTCATGATGACGAACAGATAATGGGTTATTTTCAGCAAGATGGAGCCACTCCTCATACTGCGTTGGCGACATTAAATTACTTGAGGGAATTTTACGATGATCGCTTGGTAAGCGACTGATTATGGCCACCACGTTTGCCAGACCTCACGCCGTGCGATTATTATTTATTCGGGCATTTAAAAAATAAGGTTTTTAAAAATCGAATGCATACCCTAAGCGAGCTTAAAGCAGCAATTGAAGAAGAGATAAGGAACATAAACCCAGAAGAGCTTCAACGAGTATTTCAAAATAAAAAACGTAGAGTTAACATTTGCCTAGAAAATAAGGGCCATCATTTTCAACATTTATTATAAAATTAGGGATGCTAGCTCTACTTTTATTAAAAATACCCAAAACCTTAACTTACTTTAATTTACTTTGTATATTTAATTAAAATTGTAAAAATTTTATATATAGTTATGATTAAATATTTAATTTATTTTGGGAAATAATGGAATAGCAATCTAGGAGATTTTCTTTTCATATAATCAGTTGTACCAACATTTTTTTGGCGGGAAATTTAACCTGTCTACAATCATTGTTGATCACACTGTACACATAGGGAGATTTTCTTTTAAGTAAACATGTCCCAATTACACCATATATGTCGTAAATCTTTAGATACTCCTTGTTAAAAAAATCAATTTGAAACTTGAAATGAGTGTATTTCACTCCCAGACTAAGCAAGAAGTAAAATTTCGAGTTTAGAAAAGCCTGAAAATTTGGTTTGGTCGCGTAGCGCGAAGCGCGAACGGCCAAACCAAATTATCAGGCTTTTCTAAACTCGAAATTTTACTTCATGCGCCACCGATACAAAACACTGACATATTACGAAGTTTTAAATACACCGCTAAACTTTACATTGCATCAGTGTTTCGTACCGGTGGCGCATGAAGTAAAATTTCGAGTTTAGAAAAGCCTAAAAATTTGGTTTGGCCGCTCCGCGCTTCGCGCTACGCGACCAAACCAAATTTTCAGGCTTTTCTAAACTCGAAATTTTACTTCATGCTTAGCCTGGGAGTGGAAAACACTCGTTTAAAGCTTCACATTGAATTCTTTTAACAAACCGAGCATCGGAAAATGTACAACGTATGCTTATATATACCTAAAAGAAAAATTCTCGTTATGAAAATGTTCGGTGTTACATAAAACTCTCTGTATGAAGAATAAGGCAGAAAATGGAAAAAAAATCTTACTTCTGATATATGCCGGATGTTGAGAAACTATTAACAATGGTGATTTCGAGGTTTTTAGCATACTAGCGGTGTAATTAGACCAGTCCTGTCTAAAATTGACTAAAATAGATAAGAAATATTTAGATCAACATAAAATTAAAATCATTATGTAATTTTCTCACTGAGCAAACACATTTAAGTTATGTTTAATCGACATTAAAACAACGTTTTATAATATTGATAAAACATTATTTGTTTGTTTTTTGCTTGATGGGTTAGTACATGTACAGGGTGGTTTTTTGTCGGTGATATTATAGGGTATAGGCTAATCGGTAAGAGATACCAAAAAACTAAGATATGTGTCCCGTTCTCTTTTTTAGTGTTTAGTTTAATGGTGGAATCAGATCTACGCTAACTAGATTGGTTTAGAAGATACAGGGTGATTCTCAAAATCTACTGGTTTTTATTATCTCTCATGACTCGGTTATTTATAGAGATAAACAAATATTTTAAACACGAAAGTTTTTTTGCCTATTTACGTAGAGTCCAGTGGTGTCCTTAAAAAAATATAGTTGTTTTAATTTTTGAGATCTTATCAAAACTAACATTTTCTTAAATGGGATACCCGGTATCTGAGTATCTAAAAATATTGGATTTTTTGTTGTGATTGCAACAATATAATAATAATAATGCTTTATTGCCCAACAGACTAAGTACAGTTCAATAACAGAGCAAAATACTAAATCTAAATTACAAACTTAAAATACCATATCATACATTATATATATATATATATATATATATATATATATATATATATAATATATATATAAAATATAAACATAAATACAAATGTACAAAAAAAAAATTAAAAACCTAAATAAAACAGAAAAAAAAAAATAATAATATAATAATAATAATAAATGTAAATTAAACTGAAAAATATTGCACAACACTTTGTTTAAAATCATCCAATGACTGACCAAAAATATCGCAATCTCCTTGGAGTTCATTGTATATTGTGCACATTTTAATGAGTGGAGAATTTGTGTGATGGCGCGTGTTAGGAACAGTGTACCTGAAGGTATGGCGGTATCTCATAGACGATCTGGGTACATTAAAGTGGATACTGTTTACAGTAGATGAGTCATCTACGTAATTATTTAGCAATTTATATAGGTAAAGTATGGAGCAAATTTTATGATTAGAATGAACCGAAATGAAGTTGAAATGCTTAATTAAAGTAGGATAACTCCCTCTATCGGGATATGTGCCATGCGCTGAAAAGAACAAATATTTTAAGAATTTTTTTTGGATCGTCTCTAAATAGTTCACGTATGTATCATACATTGGCGACCAAATCGGAGCACAATAATTTAATTTGCTCATTATAAATGATACGAAGAGTTTAATAATAGTACCCATCTTATTGAAATGTTTGCTGTTCCTTATAATAAATCCCAACATCTGATAACACTATTTAACTAGATTAACAATATGTGAAATAAATGTAAGTTTATTGTCAAAAATTACACCTAGGTCCTTTGACTCGTTTATTCTTTCCAGCACATGGTCACCCAGCACGTAGAGGAAATTTGTTACAATTGATTTACGAGAGAATGTCATAACAGAACACTTCTTATAGTTTAAGTACAGTTTATTATTTTCACACCATACACACAGACTATCCAGATCATTCTGTAGGTTGATACAGTCATTTAAATCAGTTATGGAGTTAAAGATCTTGAGGTCGTCTGCATAAAGTAGACAATGTGATTTGATAGAACCAACTAGATCGTTAATAAATAAAGTAAATATCAAGGGTCCAAGACTCGAGCCCTGTGGAATACCACTAGTTGGTGTATACTGTTTTGATATAGATCCTTGATAGTAAACAAAGTGTTGCCGATTTGACAGATATGAATGAATCACACTGACTACATTTGCGTTTATATTAAACGTTTTTAACTTTTCAATGAGAATGCGGTGTGACACCGTGTCAAATGCTTTACTGAAGTCAGTGTAAATCACATCAATCTGAGATTTATTATCTAATGATGACGAAACAAATTGTGAGAAATTAAATAAATTGGTAGTAGTTGATCTAAGCCGCAGAAAACCATGTTGTTCACTAACAATTTCACTTTGCACTAAGAAACTTATATGCAATATGCAACACTTAATATTTTGCTTTGTCCTAAATAGCTAAAATACCAAAAAACAAAAACAAAAAAGATTTTTTTTATAATAGGTATATTAAAAACCCAGTTAACAAGAATATTAAAACATTGATAAACTGAAACAACAAGTACAAAAAACAAACAGAAATTTATAATAACTTAACAATTTTCTCATATACTTATACAGTGAATTTTTCTTTTAAGTATACATATGCATGCGCTGCAAATTTTCCATTATTCGTTGCTTCTTAAAAGAGTTCAATTTGAAACTTTAAATGAGTGTTATCCACTCCCAGGCTAAGCATGAAGTAAAATTTCGAGTTTAGAAAAGCCCCGTGAAAATTTGTCGAGGATCGCGCAGCGACCCGAGACAAATTTTCTGGGCTTTTCTAAACTCGAAATTTTACTTCATGCGCCACGCGTATAAAACACTAAAATATTGTCAAATTTATGTATATTCGAATTTCGCTTAAAATCAGTGTTTTGTACGCGTGGCGCATGAAGTAAAGTTTCGAGTTTAGAAAAGCCCGAAAATTTGAAAAATGTTACTTCATGTTTAGCCTGGGAGTGGAAAACACCCATTTAGACGAATATCTTTCTTAATATTGCGGCTAGACACCGTCGGATCAGCAGTAACAGAAGCTAATGAATTTATTCTATCTCTTTTTCTATTTTCTTTACTGTAAATCTTATTTCTTGGTTTTACAAATAATCCATACTTCTGTGATATAATCTTTGAAATATTTGTTTTCTGACTGTTGTCGTTCCGGATAACGTTCAAAATATAGGTCTAAAGTTGCGTCTTTATTTTTATAACTCTCAATATAGCACTCAAATATGTTTCATTTTCGATAGTTTTAAAAAAATGAATATCATTTTTAACTCCTTTTTTAAGTTATTGTTTTTTCATGGCCATCTATAAAATCTTTTTTATTGTTTTTTTAGTATTTTAGCTATTTAGGACAGAGCAAAATATTAAGTGTTGCATATTGTTGTATTAACAAGAAAAAATGCAGTTTTTTGAGGTACACTGATACAGGGTGTCACATTTAAGAAAATGCTAGTTTTGATAATATCTCAAAAATGCAAACATCTATATTTTTTTAAGTACACCACTGGCTTCTACGTAAAAAGTCATACAACTTTCGTATTTAACTTTTTTTTATCTCCATAAATAACCAAGCTATAAGAGATAAAAAAAATCGGCACATTTTGAGAATCACCCTGTATCTTCTAAACCAACCTAGTTAGCTTAGATCTGATTGCGCCATTAAACTAAAAACTAAAAAAGAGAACGGGACACATATCTTCGTTTTTTTGTATGTCTTACCGTTTAGCCTATACCCTATAATATCAACGAAAAAAAACCACACTGTACATGTGTATAATATTTTCTTACTTTTTATATTTCCCAAAACACTGGAGGTGCTATGGAAGGCCTCTGTCAGGTCAATGTAGTGAGAGGTTTCTTGTGAGCTTTTATTACCTAAAATTAAAATACATATTTTTGTACACTTGATATTATTAATAATGTTGTGCGGTGTATGTAGTACTTACACTCATTTTCCGGTGGTAAATGTTCTGTAATTACAACAGGTGGTGGGTCATCTAAAAAAGTATACACGTACATTATCGAGTTTATCTAGTTTTGCAGTAAATATTTGATGACATTACTTAGACACTACCAATCTACTATTGTAGAAGAATCGGATTAGAATGATTTAATATGGATCGTGGATCAACGAAAAAATCCAAGATGGCGTCGAACGCAGAAGACGTGAGTGTGTCGGCTCCCAGCAATCCTTGCCTTCATTGCAAAGTAGTGCCGCGAAATGGACCAAAATGTGTGAAATGTGGAACAGTTGTGCACCCGGGATGTGTTAAATACATCAAAGGAATCATAAAAATTGATGAGAAAAACATAGTTTGCTGTAGGGACGAGGAGGATCAGCTGGATGCGACAGTTGAGTGTACAAAAAATGCTGTAAGTCTACAAAAGGAAACTGCAGACATGGAAATAAAATATTTAAAAGAGCTCCTAATACAAGATACAGATACAATAAATTCATTAAAAGACTAAATTTAACTAGTAAATAAAATGTTTATTATGAACGAGCTGTCGCCATCTAAACATGCAGAGAATAAACACAAAATAAATAATTGCAAGATATCTGCAAAACCAAAAGTAGCGACCTCAATGGACAAGGACGAAGTTCAAATTGATAATTCAAAGAACGAGACCACAATCACAGTGCAACAAAAAATGAGAGCAATGACCGCTAAGAGTAAACAGAATACAAGCGACGACAAAAACAAAAATAAATTAACGGAGAAATAAATTAAATCGCCAACGATTAAAATAAAAGGAAATACGCAGAATAATAATACAAATATGAAAGCAGTAGAGAAATAATATACAGTAACCACAGGAAGCCATGAAATTGAAAATGATGTGGTTTATAACAGGAAAAAGTTTAAATGGTACCACATTGGAAAATTTAAGGAAAACTATAGACAAGAAAATATGAAAAACTATTTATTAGAAAAAATTCCAAACATACATTTCTTAATAAAAGAACTTGAATATAAAGACCATGATAGCGAAAGCAAATATAAATGCTTCAAAGTGGGACACCCAGAAGATGAAGAGATAAACTTAGTAGAACCAGAAATATGGCCGATAAGAATAAATGTAAGTTACTACAAGTTTTTTCGTAAATCAGCATTTAACCGAAGTTACACGCTCAGATCACGACAAAACTACCATCGGGCTAACTAACTTAAAAATAGTACATCAGAACATAAGGAGTATCTTTAACAAATTAGACACCTTACAGAGAGTTTTATATAACACCGAACATTTTCATAAAATATGATTTGACACCTTTAATTTTTAGGTTATGTGTAAATTGGGTTGCTGTATGATTATTACACATTGTAGCTAATCAATTGCAATTAATGCCTCAACTTGTACATACAGGGAGTTTTTCTTTCAAGTATACATGTCCCAATTTCGGCGTATATGCCGTAAATCTTTAGATAATCGTTGTTTTTTTTTAAAGGAGTTTAATTTGAAAATTAAAATGAGTGTGTTCCACTCCAAGACTAAGCATGAAGTAAAATTTCGAGTTTAGAAAAGCCTGAAAATTTGGTTTGGACGCGCAGCGCGAAGCGCGGAGCGGCCAAACCAAATTTTCAGGCTTTTCTAGACTCGAAATTTTACCTCATGCGCCACCGGTACAAACACTGACATATTACGAAGTTTAAAACACACCGCTGAACTTTACATTGAATCAGTGTTTTGTGCCGGTGGCGCATGAAGTAAAATTTCGAGTTTAGAAAAGCCTGAAAATTTGGTTTGGCCGCTCCGCGCTTCGCGCTTCGCGACCAAACCAAATTTTCAGGCTTTTCTAAACTCGACATTTTACTTCATGCTTAGCCTGGGAGTGGAAAACACACGTTAAAAGCTTCAAATTGTATTCTTTTAACAAACCGAGCGTTATAAAATGTGCAACGTCTGCATATGTATACTTAACCCAAAAACTCCCGAATTAATTTTTTTAAGAAAATTAAAAGTTTTTTGCAATTTTATGATTAATTGGTATTTCTTGAATATTTTTTAATAAGCACTTTATGTTATAAAGTTAATAGTTTACCAGATATAGACCGTCCTTTATAAAGGACAACGGGAAGGTTAATATCTTGAAAGTAAAAATATATCTATATATAAACTCAGCAATATTCCAAATATATTTTAAAGAAATAATCTATATTCAACAAAAAATAAATATAATTTATATATTTACAGACAAATAAAATGAGAGCGTATGATATTCCAAAAAACAGTTTTTTGGATGCAAACCTACATTGCACTTATTGCACTGAAATTGCACTTTTTTGTGGCATAATCGGCATCTAATTTGTGTTTCTTTGTATGCAATTAGATGATCCTTTCCGTCGAGTCGGGAATATTCATTTGGTTGTGCACTAGGTCGTCCTCGTTTCGTTGTTTTCTTGTTGTTTTCCAAAATGCTCATTGCAAGGGATCTACGGAAGGTATATTGATCCTGTTTTCCACCATATTCTCGTTGAAGCTGCCATGCATTATGAATTGCCATATCAAGGCAATGACTTATTATGGGAAAGTACCATTTTTTGCCTCTAACTCCGACTCTATAAAGACTAATATTTTGGTCTGCCCTGTCGACACCTCCCATATTTTTGTTGTATTTTTTTATCAAATCCGGCTGAGGTACAGAAATGTTTTTCTTTTCTTTCAGGGAAAATCGAGCCACATTACATGTCGGCAGCACGCTATCTGAATTGGAAGCTATTGTAACTATATTGTTATCATTCCACTTACATACTATTATGTTTTCCTGTTTCTCCAAGGCACACACAAAGGTTCCCCTTGGCTCTTTCTGTAGTTCTTTGGCAGTTTTTATTGCAGATACATGTATTCTATTTTCTCTCAGTGTTCCAGTAGCCTTTATTTTTCTATCTCTGAGTACCAAAAGCAAATCCCAAGAAGTAAAAAAATTATCGAAGTATAAATGATACGGGTAATTACCTTTTTCTTCAAGAATACTATCGACAAATGTTAGTACCACACTCGCACCCAATCCTAAGTTCTTGTATCGTTCTGACAGCTTTGTGCTGGAACCTTGATAAGGTTGAAACCATTCTATGTAACCTGTTCTAGAAGTAGCCATCCAAAACTTATAACCCCATCTAATAGGTTTTCCTCTGATGAACTGCTTGGAACCATGTCCGCCAAAGTAGGGCACCATTGACTCATAAATACTATGATATTCGTTCCCCTCTGAACTGAAATAAACTTGTTGTTCAAAACGTCTAATAATGGGCCGACTTTAGCAAATTTATGTGAAACATTTAAATTTGTATTATCGCTACAATGCAGATTTTGCATTATAAAATTAAAACGGTTTCTTGAAATTGCGTCATATACTATTTTGTGATTAGCATCAGAACTGTTTTCCCAATACAGTGATCTTCTTGGGACAGTAGTATAACCACTATAAATAAGGACTCCAAAAAAAGCTTTCATTTCTTCTACACTTATGTCTCCACATCTGTTATTTTGTACTGCGTAAAGATTGCTATAATCAGTTAACATTTGCCAAACATCTTTATCGAAGAATAGGTAGAAAAATTCTAAGTTTGTAAATTTATTATTAGGCTCACATGGTTGGTTCCAGATCGGCAAACGATTTGTAATGTCGCTGTGACTCCATTCATAATTTTTTGGTCTCTTCTTATATTTCATGAAATTTGATAAGGGAATTTCATCGTCACTGCTATCACTGTCGCTACTATCACTGTCACTATCGATAATATTAGTTTTGAAAGAAGGTTCAGCCATCGAATTTAAAATACTACCAGAAAGGTTGTCCATGACAACATTTTCCTCATCGCCGGAGTCTTCATCGGTAACAACTTCATTTGCATTAATAGGTGGAAAAACAGCTATACTATCTGGTGGTATTGCATCATCATCAATGTTCTCTGCTTCCTCCAACAATTCACTTAGAGTCAAGGGTCTGTGTCTGTTCCAATAACTGAAAACACAGTATATTGAGCCACTGGCCTTTATAAAGGACATTTATGATTTCGTGCGTATATTCCAAATACAAAATGAAAATCTAACCTCACAAACCTGTGGTTAATTAAATATAACTATATTAATTACATTTTATGCAACGAAGAACATATTTAATTTATTATGATTAAATAATTCTTACCTCAATCTGTCCATGACACAAAAGAAAAAACTCGATGCACAACAAATATTTTTCTGGATGTTATACGCAGTTAAAATGTGTTCAATTTTGCTAAAATGTATCACATGTACCTTATTCTTAAAGAATGTGGTGCCATCTTACTATCATTACTTAAAATAATACACAAGAAACATAGGTTTCTGTAACACATATTGGCGACCTTTTAAAATGACAATGGAACCATTTGGATTAAAAGAAAAATTCTCGTTATGAATATGTTCGGTGTTACATAAAACTCTCTGTATATGTAGAGCTAATAAATATACACAACCCAAATATAATATGCCTGACAGAGACCTGGTGCAATGAGAACAATATACAATATATTTATTTAGAGGGATATTCAATTATTTTTAACTACATGAGAAGAAATAATGAATGTGGCGGTAGCATTATGTTTGTTGATAATAATTTCGAATATAAAATTATAAATATTAATAAATTTTGTGTTGAACTACGAATTGAAGCGACTGCCTGTTCAGTTAAAGTAAATAAAATTGGTATTATAACCGTTTATCGTCCAACAAATAGTGATATGTCTATCTTCTTGGAAAAAATGATAAATATACTAAATTACATATCCCAAAACAACGATGAAATTATTCTATGTGGAGGTCTAAATATCGACGCATTGCAACGTAATACGAATACAAAAATGTTGCAAGATGTTTTTGAAGCATTTCAACTCTTAAGTCAGTTACATGAGCCAACGAGAATTCAGTTCACGCACCGGGGACTCTCCACCACCCAAATCGATTATATGGTCTCAACTATAACACCTGATAATTAGGCATGTCAAAACACATATTTAAATGTATCCGATCATCATGCTCAGCTGATGGTAGTTGAAGTAAATAAACTCGAAAATGGAAATAAAAAGGTAAGGTACTCTAAAATCTCAAGGCAAGCAACTGTAGATAATATGTATCAGTTAAAAAATCGTCTAAGTTTAATAGATTGGAACTTTACTAAAACAAAACTGTCAATGAAGCGTATAGCCTTTTTATAACGGAATTTCTATTCTATTTTAATATTACCTGCCCAAGGAAAAAGAAAACATTCAATAGCAGAAGAAATCAATCTTAATGGGTTGATGCAAGAGTAATAATATCTAGTGAAAAACTTAAAGATCTATATAATATTATGAATGCTACAAAATCAGTTGAAATTCAAAGCAGATATAAGCTTGAATAATAAAGAGCACAAGAAATTATTACAAAAAAACAAAAAATGATTTTTACTCTAAAAAATCAAGAACTGCAGAGTAAACAAAAAACAATTTGGCAAATGATTCGAAGTGAACTTAAGGGTCCATACAAAAGGACTAATATTAAACTGATTCATAATAATCAAGAAACGGAAAATCCGCAAGAAATTGCTAATATATTTGCAAAGTACTTCTCGAGTATTACAGATGAGAAATAAAAAGTCATTTTGGCGGAAATCTATCAAAATCTTGCACGATAAGTACCATTCAACTACAAACTATGTACTATACCCCCGCAACATCTATTGATCTCTACAATGTTATAATGTCACTATAAAATATTACTAGCGCGGGGCATGACGAGATAAAATATGTGATCCATTATGCTACATAATCAATCTTTCGGTCGAATTAGGAACTTATCCAAGTCCATTAAAAATAGCAAAGATTATACCACTGCATGAAAAAGGACCCACAGATAATGAAGAAAATTATAGACCAGTCTCCGTACTTAATACAATCTCTACGATCTTTGAGAAAATACTAGTGGATAAAATATGGTGCTACATTAAAAAATACGGAAAACTGAAACGGACCCAGCATGGATTTCGAGACTGCCACTCTACAGAATCAGCAACTGTGGACTTAGTCGAAGAAATATCTCGAAATATTGACGAAGAGCAAGTAGTTGCAGGCTTATTTTATGACTTCTCGCGGGCCTTCGATTCATTGTGTGTAAACTTTGTGCGTTATAAGCTATACAATATTGGTATCCGTGGTAATATTCTTAGTTTTATTGTATCATTCCTGACAAACCGCCGTATATTTGTGCAAGTGTAGAAGAGCATATCATGTGACCACCCGTTGGATAAAGGAATCGTTCAAGGAGCGACGCTAGGGCCGTGGGCTACGTTGTGAATTTTGCGGATGATACAGCAGTAATTGTAACAGCAAAAAATCAAGATGCCCTTCAAGCAAAGGTGAATGTATGTAACGAACAAATGGCGGATTGGTGTAAAAAGAATAATATTCTATTAAATAGTGATAAGACTGTGACAATACAATTTTTCAATAGAAAATGTCCGAATATGCCACTAGAAAGCAATACTATGTTAGTGAAGTATTTTGGAATCCACATAGACTCAAACCTGACATGGGGACATCAAATCGACCATGTTTGTGGAAAACTGAATAGTGCGTATTATGCGATCAATAAAATTAAATATAAGTTTAATCAACATGCAAACATGAATCTATATTATGCACTAGTGTATTCACACTTGACTTACAATATTTTAGTATAGGGTCGAGCAAATACCAATAGAATATTTAGTATTCAAAAAAAATACTTGGACTTATATTTAATGTTGAAAGAAGAACTTGAGAAATATTTAAAACAAATAAAATATTAACATTGTCTAGTATATACATTTATAAGGCAAGCATTTATGCTTTTAATAATATAGATAAGTTTGAATTAAACTGCCAAGATCACTAATATGGCACACGAAATAAATTAAATATTCGTACAACTCCGCATCGCATCACAAAGTATGAAAAGAGCACATTATACTCTTGCCATTTTTAAAAGAAATGTAAAAGACTTATTATTACAAAATACATTTTATTCATTTAAAGAAATCATAGATAAGTAATAGAGGTTTAACGATTGTATCTTTTTTTTCTGCTGTATGCATGTAAGTATATGTATTAGTTTATAAGACAATATTTTTTTTACCTTTTTTATGACGACAACACAATTTGTTACTAAAACAAAATTTTGACGCCCATATCCACTAAAAATCTATGTATCTATTTATTATCTTGTGTATATGTATTTATGTATTTTTGTACATCTGGTGGCAAACATGAATAAAGAATTTTATTATTATTATTGTTATTATTATTTACTTACCTTACTTATCATCGCCATAATCTGCAGTTAGTCCCCTCGCTTGTTCGTCCCCGATTATTGAAATAACAGCCTTATCTCAAGTGGACATTGCTGATTTCATTGATGGTCAACCACCTGTGCCGAAAACATATATTTTTCCGTAGCAACTTTCTTCTTGGCATTTTCTTTTCAAGTTTTCGTATTTTTTTTTAGAATTGTGGGATCAATTGTATTCGTCGGCCAGTTAAACTCAGGCCTCTGCCCTTATTCCATTAGCTACGGTATCCGTTTTCTTACATTCGATAACATTGCAATGTTTTTGAACTAACGAAACCAGTACCTCCTCTTCTTTTAATGAAGTTGGAGGTACGTTTTTGTTTATTGTTATTCATTTCTATGTACAGATGAAATTAACCGCTACCTGCAATGCTTACTAAACGAGCACCAAAAATGATGAAAATATTAGTTTAACTTAACTAGTTAATGTGCAAAAAAAGTATTTCAGAACACGCTATAAAACTTCACACGAATTCAAAATGTCAAAATAGTTGTCATAATAATTTTAAAAGATATATTTACTACCAACATAACTTAAGCTCTGCTTAATTAAGCTTGACTTAGAATACGTAATATTCAACAACGCAACACGAAGTAAAGCCTAGTTTATCTAAAACTGCAGTTTACAAAAACTGCTGCCTAAGCCACGATTCAACAACTGGCCCTTATAGTTACATACATGTCAAAAAATTGATTAATTTAGATGACATGGATGTTTATGACAAATAAATTTAATTAACGAATAATATTTATTTGAAGTTGGTGAAACCGGACATACGTATATTTAGGCTAAACCGGAAGTGCGATTTGGTTCAAAAATACTAATAACCTTCCAGTCTGTAAAATTTGAGATCGATCATCTATTCCCTTCAGAAGTTAGCGTGTTCACAAACGCATACACACACTCGCTTAAATGTAACGAAGTTAATGAATTTAATGCCCGGTATTATAAAACGTGTTATTCCCTAAATAAAAGTTACTTTAGGAATAAATTAATATATTTCAAAGATTTCGGTATTATAAACACAAAATAATTTAATTTAGCTAATAAATGTCCCCAGTAAATTATTTGTGTGTATTTCTGCCAAGTAAATTTAATTCTCTAAATAATTTGACAGTTAAAAGTCAAAAGTGTATTATATTATTATAATTACTTTAGATTCTACTACTTGTATTTATTTATTTCATTACGGTTCCATATCATCCGTGTTCGATTTAAGTTCGCTCATAGTATCTTCCCTGACAGTGATTAATTCGAACCACAAGACATTTTAATGAGTCGAAGACCTAGAGTTTATCAAATTAGACATAACCAGGGACTTTTATACTTACGCATACGCTTTTTAAAATTAGTTCCATTTAGTTTTAAATGAGTGTTTTCCACTCCCAGACTAAGCATGAAGTAAAAATTCAGGCTTTTCTAAACTCTAAATTTTACTTCATGCGCCACGCGTATAAAACACTTAAAACACTGAAATATTGTGAACAAGTGAACTTCACTTGAAATCAGTGTCTTGTACGCGTGGCGCATGAAGTAAAATTTCGAGTTTAGAAAAGCCTGAAAATTTGGTTTGGTCGCTCCGCGCTTCGCGCTACGCGACCAAACCAAATTTTCAGGCTTTTCTAAACTCGAAATTTTACTTCATTCTTAGCCTGGGAGTGAAAAACACTAAGTCTTTTATGATTTCTAATAAGCTTTCTTTTTCTTTT
The DNA here is from genome assembly GCA_932526585.2 of Philonthus cognatus. Taxonomy (NCBI): domain Eukaryota; kingdom Metazoa; phylum Arthropoda; class Insecta; order Coleoptera; family Staphylinidae; genus Philonthus; species Philonthus cognatus. The sequence goes on from OW052241.1 coordinate 108,249,523, forward strand.
TCTGTGTAATTCTGTCCTATTCCACGGTTATTCTCCATAATTATAAGGAATTAAACTAAATTTCCAATTGGATTGACAATTTAATTTGAAATATTGACAATTCAATTTAACAAATTGGTGCTTCCAGCTATGGTCACAATGACAATGTATAATTTTGGTCTGTAATCTACTAATTAAATTGTTTATTTCTAGAATTGCTATTTATTTGGTAGGTTTGCTTTATAATACGCAATTTTATTTGCCTAATAGTTTACTAGGTAAATAAATTTACTCCACAAATAGTTATCTAATGATTTATTAATCGTTTATAATACCGGACATAAGACAAATAAAAATTATGGTTTAAAAAAAGAAAACGAGAGACTTTTAAAAAACGGCTCGTTGAAATATTTCTATCTTGAGTTTTTTTGTGTCCAGAAAATGTCCCTTTACATCACCCGACCGGAATATATTCAGATAAAGAACCATTTAATTAATTTTAATCGAGGCCCACCCTGAATACCTATCTTATTTTTTCTATTCATCCTAAATACTTTATAACGAAGATACGCGCAGTTAAACTCGACCGTTTTGAAAAGTGCATGAAAAATACTACCTTTTTTTGTAAACGTATGTCAAACATGTATTATTTTTGTAAATATAATTCTTAAAAAAAAAACACCATAAGTAGAAATCTTTATGTGGTTTACATTCAAAAACTATCGACCCAACCGAATTCAAAATATTTAACTTCACGGTGACATGCCTCGGTTTTTGAAAAAGAAAAAAAAATGAGACCAGGGCAATTAACTGTTTATCTGTCTCTTAAACTTTCTAAGTAATTTTCAAACATTAAAATACAAAAAATAACATTTATTTCGAATTAATTTGCAGAGTGACAGGTTATTACCATCTAACCTGTCACTCTGGAAATTAATTTGAAATAAATGTTATTTTTTGTATTTTAATGTTTGAAAATTACTTAGAAAGTTTAAGAGACAGATAAACAGTTAATTGCCCTGGTCTCACAGGCCAACAAAAAATTTGTGATTTGGATTTGTTCATTTTTTTAAAGTTTTGATGGCTAATCTAATAAAGAATCAATATTTTTTGTTTCCATCACGCACAATTTTTTAATAAATTTACTAGGTGTCATGTTTATGGTATTTTTAAATATTTGCGAATAAAAATTAAATGAAAAATAATATTAAAGCTATTCTCTTGCACAATGTGAATGTTTTTTCGTCGGTATCGGCTGCCCATTCTGTGTAAATGGCTGAAAGCTACGAAAATCTCAAAATAATGCTTGAAAATATCAAATACAACGATTGTGGGGATTTGAAAATTGTGGGACTACTACTAGGACAGCAGTCAGGGTATACAAAGGTACCCATGTTTTTTGTGCGTGGGACAGTCGAAGTAGACATCAACATTGGAAGAAAAAGGACTGGATAAGAAGAGATAATTTAACTCCTGGATCAAAAAATGTTCTGCACGAAAGTCTTGTTATTCCACAAAAAATCTTGTTACCTCCACTGCATAATAAACTAGGATTAATGAAACAATACGTTAAAGCTTTAAATATAGATGGAGAATGTATCAAGTACCTTTGTAGAAAATTTCCCGCTATCTCAGATGCAAACATAAAGGAAGGAATTTTTGTTGCTCCTCAAATAAGGAGATTAACGAAAAATCAAGCGTTTGTTAATACCGTGACCGAAACTGAGAAAGATGCATGGATTTCATTTGCTAATGTTATTGAAGATTTTTTGGGAAGCAACAAGGATCCTAACTAGAAGGAAATTGTAAAAAACATGCTACAGAATTGGGATGTAATATGAGCATTCAAGTTCAGTTTTTACACTCGCATCTTAATTACTTTCCTGAAAATCTTGGTGATGTGAGTGAGGAGCAAGGTGAGAGGTTCCACCAAGACATGAAAGAAATGGAACGCAGGTTTTAAGGTCGGTGAAATGTTTCAATGATGGCTGATTACTGCTGGTCAATAGAAAGGACAATACGGCCCTGGAATACAGAGGAAAATCCACTAAACGAAGTTTTTCATCTAAGAGGAAAAGATCTTCTGGAAAGAATAGAAATTAAAGATTTTTTAAGACTTTTTTCAATTTATTTTACTATTTGTAATTTGTTTTTGTCTCTGTATCAATAAAAGTAGCGTTTATTTTAACCAAAATTGTTATTAATTTATTTTTAACATTGATAAAAAACCTTACGTGATAAGGCAAAATGACACTCGGATTTGAATTCAGCAGATCAAAATTATACAAAATCAGATATCAGATCGAAATCAACTTTCAAAAAATCAAAATTTGTTGGTCTGTGTAATAAATGGCAGTTATGGTGGTTAATAAAGTTAGAAGTTTTCGGTTATTTAACTTAGAAAAATGCAGGCTACTTCGTAAATATTAAAAGTGTAATACATAATACAGTAATACATTAAAATCGTTGACTTAAATTACATTGTGAAGACCTTGAAAATGTAATTTAAGTCAACATGTGGTACCAATTTATTAAAAAAGTGCACTATTAAAGCAATGAATAAAATATTAGAATTGAAATATGCGGAGAAAAACTAAAATGTTGAAATAAAAAAAAAAAAATTATATCTTACCGACATGACTGTTAATGGTATTAGATAAAGTAGTACGAAATTTATCGTGTCGAAAAGCTGCGAGTTATATTTTGTTCTGTTCGTTGAACAGAATGTTTCCTTTTTTCCTTCAATGTCGTGAGTTACTGTGTTGACGAAGAACAGTTTTGGAGAGCTATACACGCAGCTAGTTAACCATACTCCTCCTAGTACTAGCTAAAAAATAGTTTGTATTAATTCATTCACCATATTTAGTTAAAATATGTCGCAATTAGTATGTAAAAGCAAATGGCGATGATGATTCATGATACAATTAACCGTTTCAGACTTGGAATTTTTCTGGTGCCCAAAAAATGTTTTGTACACTGTTTTTTTCAAATACTTTAAATTGAACTTTTGATCAAGTGATTTCCACTCCCAGATTAAGCATAAAGTAAAATTTTTAGTCTTTTCTAAACTCGAAATTTTACTTCATTTTTAATCTGGGAGTGGAAAACGCTCGTTTCAGACTTCAAATTAAACTATTTTAAAAAACAAACGATTATCGGAAAAGTCACAGCTTATGCATATATGTATGTACACGTTAATGTGGGGAAATGGCTTAACCATAGATTCCCAAAAGTTTACGGTTAAGCCGGCATTCGTCTGTAAAGTTCAAAAAAAATATTATTAATTTCATTTATCACAATTGAACGCTATATTCGATCCGACTAAAATTGATTATGGTTTATTATCATAATATGACACATCATTTCAGTTATTATGGTCATCATTGATTGACAAGAAGTATAAAAAACAATAGTGCCACAACATAAAAACTAAATTATGTTTTTATTGGCGCACCTTATAAAAATAAAGAAAATACATCTTGAAAGATTAGTTTATTTAAACGCTTTTTTTTCTTAATAATGTTTGATATCTTGTACGGTTTTGCCACAACAAATAAAATGCACATAAATTATTTTTTATTATTTAGTAAAAACGAAATCTAGTTTTTCGGGTGATTAAAAATACATGCTTTTTTATTAATTAACGAGTGTTTTTTAATTATTTGTTATCTTCATTATGGTTTATAATTATCCATATTCCTCCGGAACAAACAAATACAGGGAGTTTTTTTTTAAGTATACGTATTCCAAATTCAGCATATTTTCTGTAAATCTTTAGATATTCCTTGTTTTTTAAAGTTCAATTTGAAGCTTTAAACGAGTGTTTTCCACTCCCAGGTTAAGCATGAAGTAACATTTCGAGTTTAGAAAAGCCTGATAATTTGGTACGCGTACAAGACACTGATTTCAAGTGAAGTTCACTTGTTCACAATATTACAGTGCTTTCAGTGTTTAGTACGCGTGGCGCATGAAGTAAAATTTCGAGTTTAGAAAAGCCTGAAAATTTGGTTTGGTCACTCCGCGTTTCGCGCTACGTAACCAAACTAAATTTTCAGGCTTTCCTAAACTTGAAATTTTACTTCATGCTTAACCTGGGAGTAGAAAACACTCGTTTAAGTTTCAAATTTAGCTCTTTTTTTACTACTTACTTAAAACAAAAATTCCCAGTATATAAATTAAGCTTTATTTGGTACAAAATTAACATACAATACAATATAAGAACTATTCAATTTTAATTCTCAGAGTTTTTTCATATATGAAAAAGTACAGTGGAATTTAAAGCTATAAAGTTTTATATTTTTTTATAGTAAATAAAATTGTTTTGTAATTAATTTTAGAAAAACAATAATATTAAAATCACAGAAGCTAATCAATCAAATTAAATATTTAATAAATTGCGAAATAAACTTTTGCTCCTTTATTATTTATGAAAGCGATTAATATTATCCTAACGAGTGTTTTCCACTCCTTGATTAGGCATGAAGAAATATTTCAAGTTTAGAAATGTCTTAAAAATTAAACATTTTTCTTCATGCGCCACGCGTATAAAACACTAATTTATTCTAAAGTTCAAAATCACACACACACACACACACACACACACACACACACACACACACACACCATACATCAACAAATGTACATAAACTAAATTTGTCATTTGGATGTTATATGAAAACTAGATGATGATAAGATAAATTCAAATTCAAAACTATTTGAATTCGAGAAAATAAGCTTACGCTTCTTATAGTTTGCACACTTTAAACATGATATATAAATTACGAAAAAACTATTCGTGAGAATGCAAACAGTGTCTTAATTAATAAGACAATTTAAGACGATAAATATCCATTGAAACAACTACTTCCCGTGCAAATACACCTCCGGATATTGAGTTATACAATGAAATATTTAAAATCTTATTTAATTTGATTTGTTACAACGCTCTATTAAAGTATATGTAACGTTTAGGTCAAATTCTCTTCAAACCAACTAACAATACAATTTAAAATGAAAGGAGAGATAGCAACAAATTAGAAGTGAAAGGACTTGGATTAAAACTATTGTCTTAGGCCATCTATAGACGCGTTTCGAGATTTATCTCTCTTCAGTATAGCTTTGCTTATGACGTTTAAAAAATTAGGAATAAAATTAAAACAAACTTACTTGGAAAAAGTGTTGTGTGTGGAATGAACAGGTACACAGAAATGGAATGAGTAAAAATGATGGTCGGTATATATAGGTAAAAAAGGGGATTATGTCATTAGCAGGTATGAAGAATGTGAGACCTTATTATTTACCTTACGGTACAGTTAAAACAAGATAAACTCAAATTCAAAACTATTTGAATTCGAGAAAATAAGCTTACGCTTCTTATAGTTTGCACACTTTAAACATAATATATTATAGATGATGATAACTACATGATTTCATGCTCAAATATCCCGCACTTTTTAATAGCGAAAAATCAAATATGGGTGCCATAAGAAAATAAACTTTGATGTCGTATCTTAGAAATGGGGTGCCCTGTATAAACGCTGAACTTTTTGCACTGTTTATCTGTTGCTTTTTAGGTACATTTGAAATTTCAGCTTGCTGTCGTTTTAATTAACAATGCTATGACAAAAAAAATAAACGATTTTAAAATACGTAGCTGTTCGGTTTTGTTTAATTCCCGTGAAAAGGATAAAATGCAGCGCCACTTGCAAAGAAGAGATCGAGTGAGACGCGTGCAACGCGAGTATGTTCGTCAAAATACAACTCCAACTTAAAAAGATTATCATGTCTTAAGGCCATCCAACCACCGAAGCACACAACACAAAACCGAGGTAAGTCACCCTCAAAACACCACTTTCCAGCAGGGTCCGCAGATCAGTAAAATAAATAATCAGTGTAAGCCTATGTATACGCGCATCACAAACCTTCAGCTAAAAACTGAAGTTGTGACTTATACATAGATAGCTATATTGCGAAATCAAATCAGACTAGTTGAAATTTTTTAAAGTAATTTCATTTTGTATTAAAAATGGACAATTTTTGTCTAATTTAACCGTTTTTGTATCTCTAATAGTTTACAAGAACTCGATGGTGAGTGACAACAAACGAAAGGTATAGCAACTTATAAATCAAACTTATTGTAAATTCAAACAAAAATATGACAACTGTAGATTCAGGTTAAAAATCATATTTCCTGTATTTGTTTACCAAAAACCACATTATAAGTACCTAAGTACCTAAATATTCATAGTTTTGAATTCTACGATCTCACAAAACGCAAAGAAAATTTTTTAGAATAGTTTATTTGAAGCATATGAGGGTTTTTCCAATTTTACGGGATTTAACACCACTGTGCGGCGCGCCGTCGAGAGCTGGGCGGTACTCGAGTACAAGTCGCCGCGGCGGGCACTTAAAAATTGCTTTAAAGTTATTTTAAGGGGTCAGGGAAAGAATTTGAAATCAGGGATGAGTCAGGGAAAAGTCAGGAAAATTTAACATTTAAGATTGTCGGAATAAATCAAATATTTTGTGAAACGAACCAAGTGATTTTTATTTAAATAATATTTATACTTATATATTTAATCATGTTTCACCAAGTGATTAATGAGAACATAGTGAAAGATATTTTAAAGGCCAGTGAAGCAAAGCTCATTAATATGTACAGAAGAAAACTTATCAAATTCGCGAAATCAAACAACCACATATTGTTTTTAACAAAATGTCACCGTGAAAAACTGAAACCAACTTTTGGAAAAATAAGCTGCAACCACCAGTCAAGAAGCCAAGAAATGAAGAAATGGTACCAAATTAGGGATTCTACTTCACACATCTTGAAGTTACTGCACACACGTCTCACCAAGTGTCTACACCCACTAGAATTTGACCACATTGATTACACCCTTAGAGAATAAGCAAGATCTATTTCCTTCGAACAATACGAAACACAAAAGCAGAAGTTAAGAAAATTAAAATGTGAAAAAGCGTGCAGTGAAAACGTGCGAAGTGATAGGGCTAACAGCGATGGCATGTTTGGTAGGTGTGATATCAAATTCTCTCCTAGGGTAGTTAATTTATAAAACATAGAATTTAACTCTAAAGAAACAGAACTTCGTAATGAGGGTCTTAAATATAATAAACACATCGAATCAAAAACAGTAGTAGAAGCAGCAGGAATTAACTCAGAAATAATTTGCAATAAACTACAGCCAGAACAAGAAAAATCATTGATGAAAAGTAAAATCTCAAAATTTATTTATAAACATAACAATAGTCTTAAAGGGAAAAAATCAATTTATAAAAACGAACAAAGAACCATAACAAATATTAAACAAAAACTTAAACATAGAAACTTATTACTTTGCAAAGCCGATAAAGGCAACACCATCACAATAAAGCACAACCAAGATTATATTAAAAAAGCCTAGGAATTATTTAATAATGATATGTACGAAATCAATAAAACAGACCCCACTATTAAATTTCAGATAGAATTCATAAAAACGGTAAAATCATGCAGCCAGTTAATTCACGAATCAGAAATATATAAATTCAAAATTATGAATCCGAAAGCACCAATTTTGTACGGTATGCCAAAATTACATAAGGATAGAATTCCCTACGACCCGTACTGTCTTACTTATATACTTATAAGTTGTGTAAATACTTAAATAATGTAAACTTATCCTTCATAAACTTTGAATCCCATCACGCAATTAAAAGCACAATAGAATTAGTCAATAAATTAAAGAAAATAAAAATACCCCCAAATGCAAAACTAGTATCATTTGATGTAAAAAGTTTATTTACCTCAATCCCGGTCATCGAACTCAAATCTATATTAGACAGCATACTTAATATTACAGATTACCCTCATGATTTAAAAAATGAATTGAAATCATTAATCAACATTTGTATTGATCAAAGTTATTTTGAATTCAATAACACGATCTACAAGCCAATAGATGGATTACTAATGGGATCTCCTTTATCCCCTCTTTTTTTCTGATTTTCCTATCAGAATTCGAAAAAACTTTGCTTAAAAAACAAGAGACAAAGTAAGTACTATTTTGGGCAAGATATGTAGATGATGTGTTATGCATTTGGGCGGGTACTACAAGACAACTAGACATATTTACTAATTTTTTAAATTCAATTAACCCAAAAATATAGTTTCGGTTGTTGGAAACTAACAACTGCTTAAACTTTTTGGATTTCACAATAATAAAAGCACCAAATAACGAATTAGTTTACAAAATCTATAGAAAAAACACATTCTCGGATTCAATTATACCTGCAACGTCAAATACAACAAACAAAATTAAATACAGTACTTTTGATTCTCTACTACATAGGTTATTAAATATTCCATTAACTCCTGAAAATTATAAAATAGAATTAAATACCTTGAAGATTATTGCAAATAATATCGGTTACTCAGAACAAGTAATACAATTTTGCTAAAAAAGAAAAAACAAACTGAATTATTAAAATATTTTTTCGCAACCACTGAAAAACCTACAACTACTTGGCATAAAATAGATTATGTGGCAGACCTTTCAATAAAAAAATATAACAAATTTGATATCATACTGACAAACCCCATTAATTTAAGAACTCTTTTAGTCAATAATAAATTCAAAAATAATTAAATTGAGAAATCAGGTATTTACGAATTAAGTTGTGGTGACTGATGCATTGTATATAGGGCAAACGGGTCGATCTTTAAAAATTCGTCTAGAAGAACACAGAAAAGACGTTCTAAACAATAAACAACAACGGGTATGTCCAAACACTGCATCACAGCCTGTCACCTTTTTAATAATTCCGATTTCAAAATTTTATATACAGGCAATAAGGGCCGTTAATTGAATCTCAGAGAAGGTTTGGAAATACAAAAGGCAATAAAAGCCGGAAAGCACATAGTTAATGACAACGACGAACTTTGGATTTCCTCATTATTAAACACCCTTACTACCTGATTATGTATATATAGTTTGTAAAAATGTAATTTCTGTACATTCCTTGATAATGGCTAGAAGCCGAAACTAGTGTGAAACGAACCAAGTGATTTTTATTTAAATAATATTCATACTTATATATTTAAGATTGGTCGCCATCGTGGTAAATGTATAAATAACATTGATTTCTGTCTATACCTACTTACCACACGAATTGGAAAATATATAGAATATACATTCACCAAAAAATATACACATTTACTAAATGTCCTTTACTTTTGCCGTAACATAAATAAAGGGAACTTGTGATATGACTTAAATATATTCATAAAGTTCAATTTACATCCTGAAAAGTTTAAATATATCGGATACATTCTATAATTGAACTACATAAATATTTGCTGGAAACGAAATAAACTTATTATAAAAGAAATTAATTAACTGGTGAAATTTTACATGTAAATAATATTAGATCTTATTATTTAATTGTGATGTGTTTATTACTACAAGAGTATAAATTATCGAAAATTATGGTGGTTTGAATTATTAAGAATATTATATAATTGGATAGTGTTTTATGAAAATGTTAAGATTATATACATTTCTTACCCTGAGTCGTCTCGGCGTTAAAATCTGCTTGCAAGTTATCGCATAAATTATGGCGAAATATCTTTCTGTGCAAATTACCACCAGAATGAAAATGCTGGCGGTGTAGCTCAAAGATGTCACAAAGTGATACATTTTACATAAAAAGTCACCTAGAATCCAACTGCAAAAAAAAAAAACAATAAAAGGAATTGAATGGAATAAATGCATATGTAGTGGAATGTTAGGGAAAAAGATCTAGTTTTATTTTTTTCAGTGGAAAGACTGAAGCTTATACAAAATGAGAATACTACTACTGGGAATTATTGTCGTTCGTGCTTTTCAGATCGGGGCACGCGTATGCGCATAATTTACTTGACGCATTCGAAATTTCGATACTTGCCTCTATGTTGCGCACGCAATATTGATGCATGAAGCTAGCATCGATGCTGGGCTCGCTTCTATTATCGATATTTGCATAATTACTCGTGTATGTTCACAGCGCCGCAGTAAGGAAAACTTGCAACTGGGGCCAAATATCCAATTTTCGCCCTCAACTTGACAGTCAGAATATCCTAAATATCATATCTCATAGAGTAAATGTCAATTAATGTCAACTGTTACCAATGTCAACTGTCCCTAATGTCAACTGTCACTATTAACCAGAGCTGTAACGAATCCTCATAAAAAGGATTCGAATCACGAATCCGAATCACCTAATATGATTCGAATCACGAATACTCGAATAAAGGATTCGTAGAAGATAAATATGATTCGAATCATGGATTCGAATCCTGTTTTTTGAATCACGAATACAAATCCTTTAGAATAAATTTGATTTTATTATTTTTGGGTAACCATTTAATATAAATATCGTTACTAGTTGTTTTAACAAATATATTTAAAATCTAATTATTTATTATTACCACTGAACATCGTTGATAACAGACTAAATATCTGTGTTACTCTGATTAAAGATGTATCTTAGTGTTTCTGAACTTCACTTAAAATCTGTGTTTTATACGCGTGGCGCATGAAGTAAAATTTCGAGTTTAGAAAAGCCCGTGAAAAATGTTCACGGGGCTTTTCTAAACTCGAAATTTTACTTCATGCTTAGTCTGGGAGTGGAAAACACTCTTTTAAAGCTTCAAATTAAACTCAATTATAAAATCGTCGAATTCCTGAAAATTACGTAGATAAAAAATTCACTGAATATAATTAAAACCGGGAAAGTCAGAGAAAAGTCATGAAATTATATTCAAATTGACCAAAACATTAAGAAAAAAGCCACATGACATTATTAAATTTGACAAAATCAGCAGGCAAATTACAAAACACGTAAAAAATTATAAAATTAACTTAATTATTGAGAAAAGGAGGTTTACATCAGGAGAAAGTTATATTAAATGGCCAGGGAAAAAGTCTTGAATCAGGGAAATGTCTGAAAAATTTAACATTTCAGATTGTGGCTACCATGTCAGTTTTACTTCAAATAATATTAAACATAATTTTGAAAACTAGATTATTAAATCTAAAAACATTTTTAGTCATTTAATGTTCTTATCAAAGCATTTAGTTTGATGTTTCCACTTCCTGTTGGTGTTTTTAAAATTTTGCGTTTACCACAACAAACGATAAACCTTGTAAGTCTTAAAAGCCAACATTGAAGAAGAAATCAGAAATTTGGGGCCAGATGTTTTATGAACAACAATTCAAAATATTGTAAAACGAGCACAATCAACATCAACTCAGGAGATGGTCATTTGACCGATATCATTTTTTTACCTTTATATTATCAATTTTACACCTTTAAATTAACATTCAGTAAAAACATTGCCCATTTCTTTCATTTCTAATAAAATGGCAGTTAATTCATAATATGACATTACTTTTCGCTTATATTACACGAGACAAAAAGTTTATATCTTAAGAAATGTTGATTTTTATTTTTTAACATAGATTTACTATCCTTGTTTACGCACAAAGCTAAATATAGAGTTTAGGAAATTCTGAAAATTTGGTTTAGTTGCGTAGCAAAACGGACAAAACACTGAAATATTGTGAAATTGAAAATATTCTGGTTATTACTTATTATGTTTGAATTTCATAGCAAATTCAGTTTGATTTTATTAAAAATATCTATGTCCCGAGAAATACAGGGAGTCTTTCTGACGTCACACATGAAATTCCTTGCGTGAAGTGAAAAGTCAATGTAATTTAACTAACAAAGTCGACTCAGTTTTAAACTAAGGCAACCTTATACATTAACCCGCTTGATTGCTGACGTCACGCGTGGAAGTTCTCACGTTATGTCAAAATTCAAGGTAATTAAACAATACAAGGTCGGCTCGGTTTAAATCAAGACAAACTTACTTACGCACCTTGGTTGATGTCGTCACGCGTGGAAATCCATACGTGACGTTAAAGGTTGTCTCGATTTAAACCGAGCCGACATTATCAATCGAGAAAATCCTCACATGACGTCATAATCAAAGTCATTACTGTATAAGGTCGACTCGGTTTAAACTGAGACAGTCTTGTATAAGGTTGTCTTCATTTAAACGAGTGTTTTCCACTCCCAGACTAAGCATGAAGTAAAATTTCGAGTTTAGAATAGCCCCGTGAAAACTTGTCGAGGGTCGCGCAGCGACCCGAGATACATTTTCTGGGCTTTTCTAAACTCGAAATTTTACTTCATGCGCCACGCGTATAAAACAGTGATTTAACAAGAAATTTAAAAACACACAAAAGACATTTTTCATGTTAATCCTCACAATTAATTCGAATTATTTTTGACGATTCAAATCCTTTTGTAAGTATTCGAATCCGTTTATATATACTCGAATCCTTTTATAAATATTCGAATCCTTTCATAAGGATTCGAATCCTTTTATATGGATTCGAATCACCCTCATTTAGATTCGAATACGAATCCTTTTAAAAAAATGTAACAAATCCGGATCACGAATCCAGTTGAACTAAAGTAATCGAATGCCTCTTTTGAATCCTCTAAAGGGATTCGAATCCAGGATTCGAATCCTGCCCAGCTCTGCTATCAACACATGTCAATATCGGTTGTCGACCTATGTCCGAGTGTCTTAATAATCGTAAACTGTCAAAAGTGACGTAAAACGTGTAATAACACAAAAAATCTGTGTACATTTTAGGCGTAAGCGCTTCAAAGTTTTGAGAAATCCAACGAAAACGTGTCAAAAATGTACAAAAAAACAGTAATCCATTGAATTATTATCCTGTGTGAAAATCACGGAAATAACAACGAAATACCAAATTTTCGAGAACAAATTGACAGTTACGCCATATTTAACAGATTAATGACGTCAAAAATAAACAATATTATCAAAATACAGCTAGTCAAATTAATGTCAATATGTAATTAGTCTTATATAGTCAATACAAACAAATGACCGCCATTCGTTTTTTTTTGTGTACCTTCAAATTGACAAAGTGACACCTACGGGTTAGGTTAAGTAACGCATTGACATTTCCTAAATTTTCGAGTAGATTTTTTATGACAGTTTTTAACAATTATAATATTTTTTGCCATCATGCTTGTTTTAAGACAGTTATTGTAATCTGTGGTAGTTGTGATTTTCTAACATTATAACTCTTTGTTTTGAAATAAATTATTTAGACATTTATGTATGTATATTTTCAACGGTCATACCATTTTTAGACACTGTTGTATGATTGAAATTAATAATCACCGAAAAAAATGTATCTTAATTAGTAATAATAACAAAAATTTAAAAAAAAAAGAAATTTAAACAACATTACCACAGAGTAAGGAACAAGTATTTTTACTCTATGATCTTACGTAGAAAGCAGAGCTGGGCCGGATTCGAATTATTCAAGATTCGAATCCTGGAATCGAATCTTTTTAGAGGATTTAAAAGAGGCATTCGAATACTTTAGTTAAACTGGATTCGTGATCCGTATTCGTTACATATTTTTAAGAGGATTCGTATTCGAATCCAAATGCGGGTGATTCGAATCCTCATAGAAGGATTTGAATATTTATAAATGGATCCGAATATTTACAAAAGGATCCGAATACTTACAAAAGGATTTAAATCGTCAAAAATAATTCGAATTAATTGTGAGAATTAACATGAAAAATATGTTTTTGTGTTCTTTTTTCAATTGCTCGTTAAATCAGTGTTTAATACGCGTGGCGCATGAAGTAAAATTTCGAGTTTAGAAAAGCCCTGTGAAAATTTGTCGAGGGTCGCGCAGCGACCCTCGACAAATTTTCTACGCAGGGCTTTTCTAAACTCGAAATTTTACTTCATGCTTAGTCTGGGAGTGGACAACACGCGTTCTTAGAAGTACAAATTGAGGGATCACTCTAGATTACTAAGTTTATTACCATTTTACAAAGGCTACAGCTCGAAGGACCAATCATGGTCTTCGGAGACGGAAGGACTACAGGGATTCGAAGTTTATTTACAAGAAATCAACGAATATCTGAAGGTTTACAGCATGGATGGGAAAGAAAACACCCAATTTAAAAAAAATATCGAAGTTGGGTTGATTTTTAGTTCATTTTCAACTTCATTTTAATTCAGTGTTTTATACGCGTGGCGCATGAAGTAAAATTTAGAGTTTAGAAAAGCCCCGTGAAAATTTTCTACGCGAGGCTTTTCTAATCTCGAAATTTTACTTCATGCTTAGTCTGGAAAAGGAAACGCTCGTTTGAAACTTCAAAGTGATTGCTTTGATAAGAACATTAAATGACTGAAAATGTTTTTAAAGATAATAATGTAGTTTTCAAAAATTTGTTAAACATTATTTGAAGTAAAACTGACATGGTATCCACAATCTGAAATGTTAAAGTTTTCCGACATTTCCCTGATTCAAGATTTTTTTTCCCTGACCTTCTAATATAACTTTCTTCTATAGGAAACCCCCAGTTTGTTAAATTAATTTCATTGTTTTTGTCAATATTTAAGTTGGTTTCATAAATTTTTACGTGTTGTAATTTTTATGATGCTTGTTGATTTTGACTAGATTAATAAAATCATATGGCTTTTTTTGTTAGTGTTTTGGTCAATTTGAATAAATTACCATGACTTTTCTCTAACTTTCCCGGTTAGTCAGTGAATTTTCTATTTACGTAATTTTCAGGCATTCGTCGATTTTATAATAAAGTTCAATTTGAAGTTTTGAACGAGTGTTTCCACTCCCAGACTAAGCATGAAGTAAAATTTCGAGTTTAGAAAAGCCCCGCGTAGAAAATTTGTCGAGGGTCGCTCAGCGACCCGAGACAAATTTTCACGGGGCTTTTCTAAACTCGAAATTTTACTTCATGCGCCACTCGTACAAGACACTGATTTGAAGGTAAGTTAAATAAACACACAAATACATCTTTAAGCAAAGTAACACAGATATTTAATCTGTTATCAACGATGTTCAGTGTTAATAATAAATAATTAGGTTTTAAATATTTTTGTTACAACAACTGATAACGATATTTATATGTTAATGGTTGTAAAAAAATAATAACATCAAATTTATTCTTAAAGGATTTGTATTCGTGATTCGAAAAAACAGGATTCGAATCATTGATTCGGATCATATTTATCTCTTACGAATCCTTTATTCGAGTATTCGTCATTCGAAGGTATAAGGTAATTCGGATTCGTGATTGGAATCCTTTTTACAAGGATTCGCCCCAGTTCTGGTAGAAAGACATTTTTGAGATAAATTGATATTTTTGTTTCATGTTTTTATTATTGGGATAAATTGACTGTATTGTTTAAAAATATAAAATTTTAACGCACATAAAAACGTTTTTCTTATGAATTGTGAATCTATGTTATGTTAATTTTATTTTATTTTATTTTACTTATTTATTCAACGGGATCCATATACAAAACGAGACTACAGTTCGTGATTCTAAAACTAACAAAAGTACATATAAGACTAAAGTATAAAAAAAATAAAATAAATATATACATATATATACGAGTATATATATATATATATATATATATATATATATATATATATATATATATATATATATATATATACTGCCTTTCAAATAAATCAGAACACAAAGTATTTATTGGACGATTTTAATGAAATTTACAGAATTTGATCATGTAAATGAACTGCATCGATGATCAAAAAATCAATTGTTTTGGTTACTATTTAATGGTATTTTTCCTTGATTTCACCATTATAAAGAGCTGCTGATTGTCTAATGTAATTGCTTCTAATATACAAGTAGCCTCTGAGTAGTTTGACGTTTCAGTTTGTAAAACATAAAAAGATACCCCGTATTCGTCGGCGTGCACACTATCATCATGGCGTGCACACTATCATCAGTGAATTTGAAAGGGGTCGCATTATTGGAATGCGAGAAGCGGTTTTTTCGGTTCGTGCTATTGCTGAAAGGGTAGGCCGTAGTGTATCGGTGATCGTACGCTGCTGGTCTAGATGGTCCGAAGCTGGGGAGAATCGACGTAGACTTGGATCAGGACGTCCAAGAAGCACCACAAGATCGAGCTCTTCGTCTTACAACTTTAAGGGATAGATTTACAACGTCGCGGGCATTGGGAAATGACTGGTTGGCTCTAAATGGCCAAAGGCTACTGTTTACAAAAGAATCCGCAGTTTTGGTATAAGATCCTACCGTCCACAATTGTGTCTACCTCTTACTCCGAAGCATCGCAGAGCAAGACTTGATTGGTGCAGGGAAAGACAACATTGGACCCATGAATGGAATAACATTATCTTCAGCGATGAGTCTCGGTTCTGTTTATGGGCTCATGATGGTCGCAGAAGAGTGAGACGTCGACGCGGTGAACGCAATATTTTACAATTTGCTGTTGAAAGACATACGGCTCTTACACAGGGAGTTATGGTTTGGGGGGCGATAGCATATGGTAGTCGGTCTCCTCTAGTTTTTTTAGAAGCAAGTCTTAGCGCGATTCGGTATATTGACAACATTTTACGGCCAGTGTTAGTGCCCTATGTAAATGGCTTGCAGGACCCCATTTTTCAGCAAGATAATGCTCGACCTCACACAGCGGCCATTACAAGACAGTTTTTTGATAGTGCCGAAATCAATTTGTTACCTTGGCCATCTCGTTCTCTAGATCTATCGCCAATAGAACATGTTTGGGATATGATAGGTGTTAGAATAAGTAACTTACAGCGCCCCGCTAACACTGTATTGGAACTTAGAGGTCAAATTATCGAAGTTTGGAATGAAATACCCCAAGTCGATATTGGCAGCCTGATTTTTAGCATGCCTTGACGTGTTAATGAGTGTTTGGGAAATCGTGGAGGCCCAACACATTATTAATTTTTATTCATTTGTTTTTTTGTTTTTCAAGTTGATTTTTTGATCATCGATACAGTTCGTTTACATGATCAAATTGTGTAAATTTTATTAAAATCGTGCAATAAATACTTGGTGTTCTGATTTTTTTGAAAGGCAGTATATATACAAGGTGGCCAGAAAAGGTGTGATAATCTTCAGGTAGTGTGATTCGTTGATTAATATTGGATAAAAAATCTAAATAAAAAAATATTGTATTCTTCCTCGTAACATCTCACGAGGTCGTTAAAATAATAAAGGTATCTCTGGAAATTAGTGTTATTTTCTATTATTTTGGAAAAAATCAATAGAACTTACAATCAATTACACATTTGTAAAATTTAAATGACATAAATAAATTGGAAACTTTTACAAATTGATAACTTCTTCAGAAGCATTTTTTTAATAAAAATAGACCTGGCAACAATGTATTTTCATATGTAACCTTATTAAATTTCACTTGACTTTAACATATACTTGTCATAATTTATTTGTGTAAGTTTGTATAAGTTCATCATACTTTTTGAAGATGTACACATTCAACGAGTATGCACATATGTACATGATATTTGGATTCTGCAATGGTAATGCAACTAGTGCCAAAGATGTGTACCAAAGAAGATAACTAAATCGCCAACAGCCCTGCGTAAATACGTTTAGAAAATTAGACCAAAGGCTACGTACTTTTGGGTCGTTCGTTTATAATAACATAGATGGAGGGAGACCTAGGGAACGTCGCACTGTTCACCTAGAAAAACAGATATTGAATGCAGTTCAAGAAGATCCCAATATTAGTACGAGACAAATAGCTCAACAGTTAAATGTCCCCAGTAAAACAACAGTCCATGCAGTATTGAAAGAAAATCGAATGCTTCCATTTCATGCAAGAAAAGTTCAACCACTGTATGAAAATGATAACGAGCGTAGACGTATGTTTTGTGACAGGATTTTAGATAAAATTCGGGAAGAGACAAATTTTTTATTTAAAATTCTTTGGAGTGATGAATGTACATTCACTAGAGATGGGGTATTTAATTGTCATAATTATCACTTTTTGGCAGAAGAAAATCCTCGGGCGGTTAGAGAAATGGGACATCAAAGGAAATTTTCAGTTAACGTCTGGCTTGGTATTCTAAATTTACGTGTAATTGGGCCTTTTTTTATTCATCAAAGATTAAATGCCTTAAATTATGTAAATATTTTAGAAGAAGTTTTGGAGAATGTTCCACTTAATTTAGTAAACAACATGCTGTACATGCATGATGGTGCACCACCTCATACAGCAAGAATTTCAAGAGAATGGTTGGACGAACATTTTCCAAAAAGATGGATTGGGCGCAATGGACCCATACTATGGCCAGCAAGGTCGCCGGATATGAATCCACTTGATTTTTTCGTTTGGGGATTTTTAAAAGAAAAGGTGTATGCAACACCTCCAGTGGACAATGTAGACGTCATGAATAGAATTCGTGTTGCAGTGGAATTAATTACTGAAGAGATGTTGCTCCGAGTAATTAATTCTATCCCACGACGGCTCCAGATCTGCTTAGAAACGGATGGTTATCAATTTGAACATTTACTTTAATCTTTCATTTTTGACGTATACTTCAAATATTAATTTTTGTAGATTTGTTAAATTTATGATTATTATTAAATTAAACACTTGTTTGATCCATTGTTGCCAAATTTACATTTCTTTAAATTGGCTCGTGAGGAGTTATAAGCCACAATACAATATTTTTTTACTTAAATTTTCTGCTTGAAATTAATCAATGAACCACTCTACCTGTAGATTATCACACCTTTTCTGGCCACCTTGTATATATATATATATATATATATATATATATATATATATATATATATATATATATATATATATGTATTATATATATATATATATATATATATATATATATCTTCTAAGCTACAAATACAATGATAATATATAAGTGGCAAACTAACCATGTACACAATAACCTATTCCTTTAATAAGAATACGCGTAGGTGTTTTAATGTCCCACTAAAAATGTCAAAATTGATATTATTGCAATTAGCACAAATCCTATTAATACCAAAATTATTGCAGTGATTGGTTCTGTACATTTGTTCTAAAATGACTTACTGCTCCGTAATAGGCAACTTGGAGCATGGAAGTTTACTAAACTTAAGAGTTCTGGACAGATTATCACACCTGATATTAATTTTTGAAGAAAAATAACATCTTCATTTAAGCGTCGTCGCTCGAGCGATTGCAAATTAATAAATGACAATATATGTGGATAAGTGCAATCCAGATTGAATTTAAAGGTTATGTATGTAAGGAATCTATGTTGAACCCTCTCCACTTGGTTGATGCTTTGGGATGTATTTGGAGACCATACCAGTGAGCAATATTCGCTATGCGGTCGAACGAGAGACACATACAGATTTACGAGCGTTCTTATATTAGAAAAATCTGTACACTGTCTTCTAATAAAGCCTAACATTTACAAGGCTATTGAGGTTACAGTGTCCATATGGTTAGTAAAGCTCCAAGTGTTCGTAAAAGTAACACCAAGATCTCTTACAACATTAGTGTGTGCTAATGGTGTGTTATTAAGAGAGTAATTTCTGAGTCCCTTTAATCTCTTTTTAGAATAAGACACAAAAAAACATTTGGAAACATTCAGCGTCAATTTGTTTATAATACACCAACGACTTAACGCTTCCAGGTCGAGTTGTAGCTTATGGCTAGAATAATTGTCCTTAATAGGCATGTACAGCTTTAAGTCGTCCGCAAAAAGAAGGCAATTGGAATATTTGAAACACTTTACAATATCATTGATAAAATCATTAAATAGTAATGGACCAATATGTGATCCCTGCGGTACCCCCGAAGTTGTATGGGACGAGAAGTGAAGTTACTGATGCGGACTGTTTGAGTTCTGTTGCTGAGGTATAATTTAATCCAATCGAGCAAAGACCCATGTACACCAGCCTCTAAAAGTTTTTCGACCAAGATTTGATGGTCAACACTGTCGAACGCTTTAGAAAAGTCGGTGTACACGGTATCAACCTCGTACCTCTCTTCCAGCGATGTAGTAATTGTTGCTCCAAAGATTAGTAAATTAGATACTGTATAATGTCCTGGCCGAAACTCATATTGTTTATCGGTTAAAATAGAGTTCAAGTCCTTACTAACGCAATCAGTAACTAGCTTTTCAAATATCTTGGGAATGTGTGATAGCGATGATATTGGTCTGTAATTCTCAACGAGGTTCCTCTTGCCTTTCTTGAAGATATGTGTCATTAGTGAATACTTCCATCTGTCAGGAAAAGTGCCAGACTTAAGGGATTTATTAAATAAGAGCCACAAAGGTCTAGAGAGTGAAAATGCACACTTCTGTAAGAAGACGGGCGGTAAACCATCCCAGCCCTCTTTTCCACTAGAGGTCTGCCCTGACAGCTCCTGAAGTATGGCAGAAATAGAGATATCGTTAATTCGGTTGATCGATATATGATTAAGACTAGTACTACACGAAGAGAGTTGAGAAAGCACTGGTTTTGAGGTATTATAAACTGAACCAAACAAGACTGCAAATATATTTGCCACATCCTGCGGGTCGGTGTATGTACTCCCCTCTGAAACGATGGTATCCGGGAAATCGGGTGATGACCTATTGGAGTTTATAAAACTCCAAAAGCGTCTCGGGTTATTAATAATGGACGACTCAATCGAATCAATGTAATTTTTGAAACAAGCCTGTGTGAGTTCCTTGCATTTTGCTCGTGTTGACTGAAATCTAGTATAGTCGATCACGTGTTGTGATTGTTTAAATTTCTTATGCTGTTTTTTCCTAAAAAACATCAAGTCAATTAGTTCCTTATTAAACCATTTAGGAAATTTAAACTGAGCTGACGACCTAATCCGAATGATTGGAATGCATTTTTTAAGTAAGTTAAATAAAATATCGTAAAAGTAATCGAAGTCGCAGTTTACATTATCACTTGTTAGTAATAAGTCCCAGTGAGTATTTATTAAAATATCATTGAGAAGGTCAAAGTTACTGTTATTGAAGTCATATTTCAAACTACTTGGGAAATTAGAATAATTACTTTAAGCGAATAAGTTTAAATCTAATACAAGCGCGGGATGATGGCGATCTCAAGTAAAAAGCGGAACAACAGCTGCAGTAATTTCACTTTGTTCGGCCAAATCAGTTTGTAAAAATATAAGATAAAGTATGACCGCATTATTATTTAAGACGTTATTAGTTTGCATATTATTGGCATAACCATAAGCCATAGCAACCTGATTAGCGAGCGGACAGGCTGATTCCGTATAAACACCAAAGCTGCTGTTTACCCAAAATATGTTTGGGAAATTAAAATCACTAAAAACACATACATTATGATGAGGATACTCTATGGTCAGTCTTTCGAGGCCAGTACTATGGTCTTGATACACAGACAAAGCAGACCCAGGAGGGATATAAACCGCCCCTAATATAAAATCCTGGGACTTAACTCTTACAGAAATAAAAATCTCTTCGTGAATAAAAGCTTCACGGTACAATAAATGAGAATTTAACGTATTTTTAATAGCGATACATACACCACTGCCACGCGATTTGCCCGACCTTTGGGGGTCACGATCACACCTATAAAGTTTATAGTTTAGGAAACCCAATTCAGCGTCAAAAAAGTCTGACGTTAACCAAGTTTCAGTGAGAATAATTATATCGTATTCGTATAGTATAGATGACTTTTTTATTTCAAACAATTTGGTCCTAAGACCTCAAACATTCTGGTAATAAGTGCGTAAGCATTTATTACCAGGCGCTAAATTATAGTTAACAGCCGCAGCATCGTCGATGATCGGATCCAGAGGGCGTGATTTAGTTGGAGTATCTATAACTGTTGGAAGGCTGTTCCTTCCTGAGGTAAAAAAGTACTGGATCCTGTTGTAGATGATTTTATATTCCATTTTCGGTTAGATTCTTCTCTAACTATAATATTATAATAATTATTACCTCTATTTTTTTTCGGCAATTCTAATATTTTTGGACATTTTTTATCTATTATAAGTTTTTTGACATTATGTTTTTTGTGACAGTAATGATACATTTTAACAGTTACGACGTTTTTGGATCATTTTCGACAGTTATATTATAAAATTTGACTATTTCAATTTCAATTTCACTTTATTAACGGAATCTCCATTTCCAAAATACATTTATAAATACATATTGAAAATATACAAGAAATACATATTAAAAAATAAACAAGAAACGTGTGCCTAACACTGAAAACAAAAAACAAAATGGCACAAGACACACGTCAAAATGGTTATTTCTCAATCCAAAACAGTTCATAGTCAAAACAATATGCAACCAGCTCATTCCCATCTTCAAGAAGTAATAAATCAATATAACATAAATAAGAATATATTTCAAAATGTTTGTGAAAAGGTAAATCCGTTACAAAAATTGAAAAAAATCGAGTTTTGATAATTTTAATATTTATTACAACTTAATATCAGTTGTGCTAATCTGTCCAGAGTTTCTAAGTTTAATTACCGTTCATGTTCCAAGTCGCCCTATTGCGGAACACTAAGCTATTTTATGAACATATATACAAAACCAATTTATTTTAACATTTTTAGTGGAAACTTGAAAAATTTACGCTTGTTTTTACTTACTTAGTAAAAATGATTGTGTATGTGATAATTTATAACCTGTAAAATGTTTTCAGGTTTAGACTTAATTGTATCTACATAATTTTGTTAGTTTTTTAGAATTTTGAATTGTAGTCTTTAATTGTATATGGATCTCATTAATTAATAAATTAATAAAATATGTTACTATATTTTAATTGTGTTTTCGACACAATTTCACTTATGTTTCATAGAATTATTATTTTATAGCTATTTCTTGAAATAAAGTTAGTTTATTAACATTAATAGGAAATTCAACGAAAAAGTGTCAACCATTTTAAAAAAGTAGCTTAAAATTCGTAATTTTGCTCGTGTGAATAACTTTATTATCAAAATATGAAAACAAATTAAAATTAATATTGACTTTCTGCAAACATTTTTAGAAGTCTTAACGAGCCTAAATTTTTGCAGACAGTCGATATTTCACTAATTGTTTTATTGAGTTATGTGGAGTATTTAATCACAATAAAAAACACTTTAATTCCTTACTTCACTTTTATTTTTATTCGTTAGATATACATTTCGAGTGCAAAGCACTCATTATCAATAACTAATGGTCTTACAACTAGGTGCTCAACTATATATACCTGACAAAGATGGGAAAAACCTAATTTTAATCACATAAGGTGTCGAAAGACCGAAAAACATTAAGCGGATTAAAAGTACGGACTGTTGATCGGATTACACATTTTCGGAACTTGTAAAAGGTTTAACAAAGGGTTTTCCAAAGGAATTTAATCAAAATTTAATAATTTATCTTTATGATTGTGCATTTCTATGGCTTCTAATCGAAAATATGATGATTGTTTTAGTAATGTTATATTGTCTGTTGAAAAATAATGTCCTGTTTTTAAATTATGGTCAGCTAAAGCGGATTTATCAATGTTTTTATTTTTGACATGAAATACATGTTCTTTGAATCTTTTTAATAGATTCCATTGAAAAAAAATAAAAAATAAAAAAAAATGGCCTATGTAACATTTATCACAATCATTGCATTTAATTGACACAAATAAGACAATTAACTTTGTTTGTATAACTAAGGATTTTATTGTGACTATAGTTTTGACAACTTTAACTTGTCATTATCAAACATAAAGTAATTTAAAACAAACAATTCGTCAGGTATATATACGAAAAAGTTACGGTTACAATACGACTTTAAAAATGGGGGTGTATATTAGGTCAAGCTGGTTGTTTATTACGGGAATTTTCGGATTAGCGCGTGCTCTGTGAATTTCCAGAGACTCCAGGAGGTCCATCTTACGACCCTTTTCGGCTAAATGTATTATTGACAGTACATCCTCGCCAAAAGTATGATTGTTTTCAATCATATGTCTAGCGAATGACGACTTATCAATCAAATTAAGCCGCATGTAGTTTGCCCTTTTCAAACTGGATCCAGTTCACTTTCCACTTGAACGCCAATTTGGGAACTTCTTTGGTGATTTTATAAAACATTGTTTCGATAAACTTCGGGAACATTTTCTCTTCTATGCACTTGTTTAGGAAATAGATGTCGGCACTTAAACACTTAATTTTCGTTGTTAGTTGGAAGAATTTGTTAAACTCGGTTGACCAGGAAGCCATTTTAATCACTAATTGTTTTATTGAGTTATGTGGAGTATTTAATAACAATAAAAAACACTTTTAATCCTTACTTCACTTTTATTTTTATTCGATAGATGTAGATTTCGAGTGCAAAGCACTCAGTATCAATAACTAATGGTCTTTTTCCCATCTTTGTCAGGTATATATAGTTTCCCACCTAGTTGTAAGACCATTAGTTATTGATAACGAGTGCGTTGCACTCGAAATGTACATCTAACGAATAAAAATAAAAGTGAAGTAAGGAATTAAAGTGTTTAGTCAATATTAATTTTAATTTGTTTTTATATTTTGTAAATATTCTGCAAACTATTGGCAAATCCAATTTTTATTTCTGTTAAATTTAATTATTCTTATAAAATCTTAACAAATGTCAAATATTGGTGGTCTATTTTATTTTTTAACATAGGTTTCTACTCCCAGACTAAGAATGAAGTAAAATTCCGAGTTTAGAAAAGCCTGAAAATTTGGATTTGCAGGAGCGCTCGAGCGACGCGAGTCGCGCCCCTGCAAATCCAAATTTTTAGGCTTTTCTACACTCGAAATGTTACTTCATGCGTCACGCGTATAAAACACCGATTTAAAGTGAAGTTCAAAATATCGATTACTTATACAAAGAGTTTTATGTAACACCGAACATGCCAGAAAATATTCAATGTAAATTTCCCTATGATCTCTGTGTTCTGGGATGCATCAAAGCATTGAGTGCGATTTCATTGGCTGATTTTAGTAGTTCTAACGCCATTTTAGTTTTTAGTAGTTCTAACTTAACTTACATTTAACGTCAAAATGAAATGTGTCATTCAATAATCGCCTACATCACTAATGGAATGTTCATATTAAACAGAAAAGAAAAATGAGAAAGAGGAGAACAGATTTAGCTTAATCGCAAAAATAATATAAAAACAGATTCCTGTTACTTCCGTTTGCTAATATTTCAAGATAAGTTTATACATTGCTTCAATTTCACTAGAGATTATTAAGAACTTCGATTCAGCGTATTGTGTAAACTATTTCATCAGGACCACCCCAAGTACGTTGCTTTGAGTGTACCAGCAAAAATGCCGTCCAAAAACTGCCTGTTCCTTTGGGGAGTGCGCATTTCTGCACTGCACTTAGGCCCATTGTGCTAACCTTTCGGCAGCTTTAAATATAAATATTCCAAATTTGAAGAGCGTGGTGAGGCAGGTTTGCAAGTACCGCACCTAGTACTGCTGCTAGCACAACAACACTGGGGTGTTAGGTGTGCTGCTTTATTTGGCAAACATTGCAATTTTCATTTATTTGCTAACATAATACTCAATGAAGATAATGTAGGTGTATTTATTACTATATTGACTGCGCAACTTACAATGAATTGAAGATACAGTGATTTTTTTTAGGTAAACATGCATAAGCTGTAAATTGTCCGACATTCGTTGGTTTTTGAGAGTTAAATTTGATTCTATAAACGAGTGTGTTCCACTCCCAGACTAAGCATCAAGTAAAATTTCGGGTTTAGAAAAGCCCCGTGAACATTTGTCGAGGGTCGCGCAGCGACTCGAGACAAATTTTCTGGGCTTTTCTAAACTCGAAATTTTACTTCATGCGCCACGCGTATAAAACACAAATTTCAAGTGACGTTCGAATATATATAAATTTCACAATAATTTAGTGTTTTATACGCGTGGTGCATAAAGTAAAATTTCGAATTTAGAAAAGCCCAGAAAATTTGTCTCGGGTCGCTGGGCGACCCTCGACAAATTTTCACGGGGCGTTTCTAAACTCAAAATGTTACTTCATGCTTAGTCTGGGAGTGGAAAACACTCGTTTAAATCTTCAAATCGAGCTTAAAGAACAAGAAATATCTAAGGATTTACAGAAAATAGGCTGAATTTGAAATGCGTATACCTAAAAGAAAAACTCCCTGTATGTTACATCACAGTAATAATCCTGATTGTCTTGAAATGCTAATGTCTTGCTTTGGACAAAATAGTATGTTCTATATTCCTACACACAAGATTAAATAACTGACATATTTTATTTTGAAGTTACATGTACCCTATTTACATTAGTCCTAATTTGCATCAGAACTACTAAAAATCGTAACCAATGAAATCGCACCCAGAAGAATGTAAATTGGGTTGACTATATTACCATTGGAAATCGTAGGCAATTACATCGCACTCAATGCTTTGATGCGTCCCAGAACAAATCGAACATAGGAACATTTACAGTGAAAATTTACTGGCATGTTCGGTGTTACTTAATACTCTCTGTATAAATAAAAATGTCTGGTTTAAATTTATGAAGTTTATGATGTCTGGCTTTGATGGCGCCTCTCCCCTTGATGCGCCGTCGCCCTCTTGGCCCCCTCCTTACTACGGCCCTGTATATTCATACCTAATGTCGATTGAAGAAAGTTTTCACTCGGAGCCAGTGGCGACTCGTAGGCAGTTTTATTGGCAGGGCCGCAGCTATACTTAAACTTATACAGAGTCCGACAGAAAATCGGATACGCATTTTAAGAAACAATAATTATTTATTGTGTTTGTTTTACATTTAAATACTGATCACACGTGTAGTACTGTCTTTAGTTAAGCACGTGATTACTTTAGATCAGTGGTTCTTAACCTTTTTTTGATCAGGAACCAATGCGATGTTTTTGGTCTTAACAAGGACCACACGGTTCAAGAATATTAAACTGTGGTAATCTTAAAATATATTTTAATTCGTAATGGGAATAATCCAGATACCATACCCGAATTTGTCAATTATTAAAATATCTCGATTTAATCGATAATCACATATCGATTGTTACATCGATTGTTTTATGAATCATTTACATTAGCGTTTTCTAAATTGTGAGTCGTAAGTTAATTTTTAATTGGTCGCTAAGTAGTTTTTGAACATCACGTCAAATTATCGTTTTATACGCCTGGCGCATGAAGTAAAATTTCGAGTTTAGAAAAGCCTGAAAATTTGGATTTGCCGGAGCGCGACTCGCTTCGCTCGCGCGCCCCTACAAATCCAAATTTTCAGGCTTTTCTAAACTCGAAATTTTACTTCATGCTTAACTGGGAGTGGAAGACACTCGTTAGATTGGTATTAAGAACTTTGAGACAAACATTAGTTCTGTTTTATTCGTTTCATTAATTTCACGAATTTGTATTGTTTATCCTATTTTAAATGATGTAATAGTTTTGAGAGTTTTCAATATTTACTATTTTCTATCAATCATGGCTTTCCACAAGATTTTTGATCATTTTTACGAATTTTATTAAACTTATAAATTTGTAAATGTTAAAAATGTCGAATGCAAAGATTTTTCAAATACTTAGGCTGTTTCCCGAGATTTGAGCCAGATTTAATACTAATTTCATTTCATTTAAAAAAACAAGTTTTTGAATTATTTTGAAATTACATACTTAACTTCAAAATACATGCAATTTAATAATCAGTAATAACAATTTAAATAAATTTAAATCAAAATATCCATACAATTTTTGCCACCCGTAATGCTAATCCTGTATCTTCTTTTTTGGTATTACTTTAATAATTTATTTTAAACAAAATAGTACATACTCGTATGTAGGTACTAACTTTTGGAAATTAAAATACTGTTAATATTTAACAGCTTTTCTATTAAAGTTTCCATTTATATAAAAAATACTGTGCTTTAAAAACAAATTGTGTTAGTCCTCGTTTATTTTAAATTGGATTTTATTCAAAACTGAATGCAGTTTATTTTAAAACCAGTAAAGAAAGGTAGTTCCGGGAAACACTAGAAGTACACAAGGCCCGAATTAATCGCGGAATTTCCTTTCTTAACAACCAGGTTGACTTAATGTACACCCCTCTCTCCGAAGCCGTATAAATAGTTTTTAACGTGTAATTACTATTATTTATTTACTTTTAGTTTGATAATAAAATATTACAAAGTGAACTAGACAAAGCTAGAGAGGACGATGGAACAACAATAATAATGGGTGATTGGAACAGTAGAGTAGGAAGAGACCAAAACAGAGGCATGGAATGCATGGGCATATATGGAGAGGAAACTATAAATAGAAATGGAAAAATGATGATAGAATTCTGTAGAAGAAACGATTTAATAATAGGAAATACGATGTGGTATCAAGAACTGAACGACAAATACACGTTTGTAGCAGAAGAACGAGATGCAAAAAGTCTGATAGATTATATTGTATATACACAAAATTTAACAAAAACGATACAAAAAATAGAAACAAGGAAAGAGCCAGAAGTGGGATCTAATCACAGACTAGTGGTAGTAAAATGGATAGTAAACGTAGATAAGAAAGAAGAGAGAGTAGAATACAGCAGTTTAGCAATACAGAAATTAAATACGAAAGAAAATAGAGAAAAGTACGAAAAATCAACAGACGAAGAATTTGAAAGGCGAGAAAATGATGAAACAGAATGGACACTAGATGAAAGATGGTTGATATTCAAAGAAATAGTATTAGCGACAGCAGAGAAAATATGCGGGAAAAGAATATTTAACAAATATACTAAAAGAACTAAATGGTGGAACGATAAAGTAAAAAAACTTGTAAAAGAGAAGAAAACAGCGTGGAAACAATATACTAGTACAAAATCTCAAGGTGATAAAATAGATTACATACAGAAGAGAAACCTAGTAAAAGTCAGCATAAAAGAAGAGAAACGGACAACTTGGAGAGAATTTGGTAAACAAATAACAGAATCACATAAAATAGATAACCGAAAATTCTGGACATGTATTAGAAGGCTAAGAGGAACTAAAAAGAAAGAAATAAGAGCAGTAAGAGATAAAAGTAACCAACTACAAACAGGAACTAAGGAAATACTGGAAACATGGAAAGATTTCTTTGCTGACAAATTCAATACATTAAACCAGGAGGACAAAATGGAAATAGGGCAAAGAGAACAAGAGCAAGATATAACAGAAAGAGAAGTGGAAGAAGCCATACAGAAGATCAAAATAGACAAAGCAAGTGGTGAAGATGGTATACCGCCGGAGTTAATAAAATGGCTGGGAGAAAAAGGAAAAAAATGGATGTGGCATATCCAAAGACACGCTTGGAAGGAGAAAAAGATACCATTAGAATGGGAGAATAATTTTATAATTCCAACATATAAGAAAGGAGAACACACAAATTGCGAAAACTACAGAGCAATATGTCTAACTCAAACTAGCTATAAGTTATATACCAGAATATTGGAAAAAAGATTAAGATCATATGTGGAACATAAATTGGAAGAAGAACAGGCAACTTTTAGACCAGAACGACAAACTAGCGACAACATATTCATAATACGGAACCTAATAGAAAGAAAGATAGAGGAAGGAAAAGAAATGTTCCTGACTTTCGTCGATCTAAAAGCAGCATTGAATACAGTGGATAGAAGAGAAATATGGAAAACACTAAAAGAACTAGAAGTACCAAATAGTTTGGTGAATGCTATCAGGAGCACGTATGAGACAGTAAGAGCCAGAGTACAAATAGCAGGACAAACATCAGAAGAGTTAATAATGAAAAAAGGAATAAAGCAGGGAAATAGCCTCAGTCCTTTGCTATTCGTGCTGGTTATGGATACTATTGCAAAACGGATTAAATCGCAAGAAAAACACAGTAATCGGGTATAGAAATCTACAACCAATCAGAATTAGTAGAAATAACAAACAGAGCCAACAAAGCAACAAAATTATATTTCGCAATGAACAAAACAATACTGAGACACAAAGACATTGAAATGGAAGTGAAAATGAAAATACATAATACAATAACTATACCAATAATAAACTATGAAAGTGAATGTTGGACAATACGAAAGAAAGACGAAGACAAGATAACTGCGATAGAAATGAAACATTTAAGAAAAATAGCTGGAAAAACAAAATGGGACCGAATTAGAAACGAGGATATTAAAAAAACAACGAAACAAGAACCGATTATCAGAAAAATAAGAAAGAAACAATTGACGGGTATGGGCACATAATTAGAATGAAGACAGATAGAATCACAAGAAAAATAATGGAAACAAGAAGTACAAGTAAAAGAAGAAGAGGGCGACCAAGAAGGAAATGGATAGACCAAATTCAAGATATAGGGACGAAGAAGGGAATATTAGAAGAAATGAAAATAATAGCAAGAGACAAAAAGAAGTGGAAGGAGTGGGTACAAGAGGAAACAGAAACGGAAGCCCCATATGACACCTGAAAAGGTATAAGGATTCGAGAAGAACAAGTTTGATAATGACTACTAGATAGTCGAAACTATAGTCACAAATAAAATGCAAAATACAGTGGTTAAACAAAGTAAATAGTGTTTTATTTACAAGTGTAAATTTATCTAATTTATCTTATTAGTAAACTATAGCTGATTAATTTAAAAGCTGTATACTTACTCGATGATTAAGTAATTTAGAAGATTTTGATAGACGCAGAAAATTCCAACACAAAAATCAGCCACTGCCAAATTGGCCAAAAAGAAATTTGTTATCGAACGCAATCTTCTGCTTAAGGTTACGACTAGAACTACCAGTAAGTTTCCTGAAATTAAAGGGTAAGAATTCATATTATATTTTTTAGGTAATATTATACAAATATATGTGCATCTAAGTCATTTATAAAATTTTATAAAATATTTATATACTGCCTTTCAAAAAAATCAGA
The DNA here is from genome assembly GCA_932526585.2 of Philonthus cognatus. Lineage (NCBI taxonomy): Eukaryota > Metazoa > Arthropoda > Insecta > Coleoptera > Staphylinidae > Philonthus > Philonthus cognatus. The sequence continues at coordinate 108,280,356 of OW052241.1, forward strand.
ACATAAAGTATTTATTGGACGATTTTAATGAAATTTACAGAATTTGATCATGTAAATGAACTGCATCGATGATCAAAAAATCAATTGTTTTGGTTACTATTTAATGGAATTTTTCCTTGATTTCACCATTATGAAGAGCTGCTGATTTTTTAATATAATTGCTTCTAATATCCAAGTAGTTTGACATTTCAGTTTGTAAAACATAAAAAGATGCCCCGTATTCTTCGGCGTGCACAATATCATCATCTAAGTGAATTTGAAAGGGGTCGCATTATTGGAATGCGAGAAGCGGGTTTTTCGGTTCGTGCTATTGCTGAAAGGGTAGGCCGTAGTGTATCGGTGATCGTACGCTGCTGGTCTAGATGGTCCGAAGCTGGGGAGAATCGACGTAGACTTGGATCAGGACGTCCAAGAAGCACCACTGAGCGTGAAGATCGAGCTCTTCGTCTTAAGGGACAGATTTACAACGTCGCGGGCATTGGGAAATGACTGGTTGGCTCTAAACGGCCAAAGAGTATCCATGGCTACTGTTTACAGAAGAATCCGCAGTTTTGGTATAAGATCCTACCGTCCACAATTGTGTCTAGCTCTTACTCCGCAGCATCGCAGAGCAAGACTTGATTGGTGCAGGGAAAGACAACATTGGACCCATGAATGGAATAACATTATCTTCAGCGATGAGTCTCGGTTCTGTTTATGGGCTCATGATGGTCGCAGAAGAGTGAGACGTCGACACGGTGAACGCAGAATTTTACAATTTGCTGTTGAAAGACATACGGCTCTTACACAGGGAGTTATGGTTTGGGGGGCGATAGCATATGGTAGTCGGTCTCCTCTAGTTTTTTTAGAAGCAAGTCTTAGCGCGATTCGGTATACTGACAACATTTTACGGCCAGTGTTAGTGCCCTATGTAAATGGCTTGCAGAACCCCATTTTTCAGCAATATAATGCTCGACCTCACACAGCGGCCATTACAAGACAGTTTTTTGATAGTGCCGAAATCAATTTGTTACCTTGGCCATCTCGTTCTCCAGATCTATCGCCAATAGAACATGTTGGGATATGATAGGTGTTAGAATAAGTAACTTACAGCGCCCCGCTAACACTGTAATGGAACTTAGAGGTCAAATTATCGAAGTTTGGAATGAAATACCCCAAGTCGATATTGACAGCCTGATTTCTAGCATGCCTCGACGTGTAAATGAGTGTTTGGGAAATCGTGGGGCCCAACACATTATTAATTTTTATTCATTTGTTTTTTTGTTTTTCAAGTTTATTTTTTGATTATCGATACAGTTCGTTTACATGATCAAATTGTGTAAATTTTATTAAAATCGTGCAATAAATACTTGGTGTTCTGATTTTTTTGAAAGGCAGTATATATACAGCCAGAGATAAACAAATATCCAAACATACAGTCGCGGATTTATGCACAGGCGCATTAGGCGCACGCCTGAAACCTTAAATGGTGGGATCCTAAAATGTATTAAAAATTTATTATTTTATTTAATTACACATTTTTATTGAAATTACTTAAGAAAAGTATAATTTATATGATTTTATGCATATTGCCGATATTGTTTGGGCCCAATAAAAAGTGAAAAATATTATTGGCAATCAAAATTTGTAATGTGTATATTAAAATATTTAATATACAGTCACACAGTGATCGATTTTTCCTTTCTAGCTGAACATTTCGCCAAAAATGAACTTGTAAAATTGAGGTTATTTTTTTTTAATTTCCATCACTAGAATACCCAAACGATCAACAGGTAATGTCATAAAACCTTTGGGCCTTATTATATAGGTGTACTGAGATACCAAAGTACGCGCTTCATAAAATTCACTCAGTTACACTGCACTCACTCATCGGTGTATGCGGTTGCATACATTACGTACGCCGCCGACTTGTTGCTGCGGGAGATCGCGCTGCGGGCCTTTCCTGTGGCTTAGGTTAGGTTAGAGGAAGGGGTTAGAGAATATAAATTATACATATTTGTGCTTCAATTGAATTTCGCGCACAAATTAAAAACGACAGGGGGAGCCCGCAATAAGTGGAGCCCAAGCCCTGCGGGGCGCTGGGGATCATAACCCTCGGCTACGCCAAGTAGCTTGCCGCTTGCCGCTTGGCAAGAAGGCGTTCGGGTAGAATAAATAAAAGACAAAGATAAAAAAAATGTGACTGGAGTCAGGATGACGTCATGCGTGGTGCACGACGACGTTTGAAGCGGCGGTCGACGGATGCACAGTGGGAGATGAGGGCGATGAGTGAGGTGAGGGCGAGTGCCTCAGTTAGTAAGTATTAAACCAATTATTAACGGTCTCAAGAGAACCAACGAGGCTCTGTCGACCGAATATCTGCGTCTGCCGGGATAAGCGCACACCTCTTGTTGGTAAACAGCTTCTAGTGGACGAGCTGACAAGAGCAACGGCACCTTTTTACCCGTGGGAGGAGAAATCGTCGCTAAAGGCGGATGAATCAAGAAATAATCAACGGCGTAAAGATGCAGAAGGCAACGAGAAACCACTGTAGTAAAGATCACTCTGGATATCCCTAGTAAAACTATCATGGCTATTATCAAAATTCAAAAATATACCGGAACAAATAGTCCCCCAATCGGATCTCCGGAGGGACAGTTTTAAAAAAAGCTATGAAAATAAATACATGGAATGTGAGAAGCCTGTTCAAAGCAGGTAAAATCAATAATTTGACAGCAGAGATGCAAAGATTAAGACTAAATATTCTCGGAATAAGTGACCAAAGATGGCCAGGAAGGGGAATTCATTGCACAGATGAATCAGTTGTGTATTACTCAGGAAGTACCGATAAATCAAATAAATATGGAGTTGCTATCATGGTGGATAAAAATATACATAAATCAGTGACCAGCTTTATCCCCCCAGACAGAGTTATGTTGATACAGATCTGATGACGAAATCGAACAGTTCTATGGAGAACTACACACGGTGCTTGAAAGCACCAAGGAACAAGATATTACTATTGTCATGGGAGATTTTAATGCGAAGGTGGGCGAAGGAGCAGTAGAGGATATTGTGGGTAGGTATGGACTTGGAGATAGAAACGAAAGGCGACAAACTAACAGAATTCTGCCAATCAGAGAATGTAATAGTAAGTAATACCTACTATAAACTGCATAAAAGAAGGCTATATACATGGAAGTCTTCACAAGATAATGAAACAAAGTCAGTAAAAAACCAAATTGATTATATACTCATAAAAAAGAGATTCAGAAATAGTATAACTTCAGTTAAAACTTACCCGGGGGCAGACATTGGTTCAGACCACAACCCAGTAGTCGCCCGAGTGCACATCAAATTAAAACAATTAAAATCTAAAATAATAAAGAATAACAAAAAAATAACAGATATAGATCAGAAATGGGAAAATAGAAAAACAGCATTAATAATAGGAAGTAAAGATCGACTGACACCAGAAAAAAAAAAAAACTAAACAAAAATGGATAAAACAGGAAATCCTCCGCCTTATGGAAGAACGAAGGGGGCATAAAATCAATCCGAAAAAATATAAAGAGCTGCAGAGAAATATAGCAAGGAAAATACGAGACACAAAAGAAAGCTGGTTAACCGCAAGATGTGAATATATATAAAAGCTACAATCAAAATATGATAACAGTAATCTACATAAAGAAATTGAAGATTTAACAGGAACAACACGAAAAAGACAAACCACCATTATTAAAGATAAAAATGGGAAGATCATAGTAGAACCAGTACAAAAATTAATAAGATAGAAACAATATATAGAAGAACTCTTTCAAGACACGAGAAGTACCAGAACTAAAAAGAGTGCCATAGAGGGACCAAACATAATGAAAGAAGAAGTGCTCTATGCCATAAAGACCCTAAAAAGCGGAAAAGCAGTTGGACCTGACGAAATACCAAGCGAACTCCTAAAACTAATAAATGAAGACCAACTAGATATAATGGTAGATCTCTTTAATACAGTCTACAGAACCGAAATAATACCAAAACAATGGATAAAATCTACCTTTATAACGATACCAAAGAAACCAATTGACAGAGAATGTAGCGACCATAGAACTATTAGTCTGATGAGTCACTTACTAAAAGCATTTCTCAAAATTATTTACAAGAGACTTTATAACAAGCTAGAAAATGACATAGGAAACACTCATTTTGGTTTCAGGAATGGCTTTGGTACAAGGGAAGCATTATTCAGTTTTAATGTATTGACACAGGGATGTTTAGATATAAACCTAGATACACACGTATGCTTCATAGACTATGAAAATTATTTTGATAAAGTTCGACATGATACATTATTAGATCTATTGAAGCAACGAAATATCGACTCTCGAGATATACAGATTATTGAATCGCTCTACTGGAACCAAACAGCCACGATAAAAGTAGACAATGACGAATCAGACGAAATATATATATTAAGAGGAGTACAGCAGGGTTGTACATTGTCTCCCATGCTGTTCAATCTATATTCCGAAGAGATATTCAGGGAACCACTAAGTGAAGATAAAACTAGAATCACAATAAACGGCCAGACGGTTAACAATTTAAGGTATGCGGATGATACTGTTATAATGACAGAAACTCTTGCAGACCTTCAGATATTAACAACCAAGTTAAATGATGTCGGTCTGCAATATGGTCTTAAAATGAACTTGAAAAAGACAAAGTATATGGTAACAACTAAAACCCAAACACAACATCAAGGCCTATACATTGACAACACACGTATAGAAAAGACAACTAAATACAAATACCTTGGCATATGGATAACCAATACTATAGACCAAACTATATAAATCAAATGCAGAATTGAAATGGCCACAAACACATTTCTTAAAATGCGTGCTTTTCTCTGTGATAGGCAAATTAAACTCGATTTGCGTACACGAATGCTTAGAGGTTACGCGGTCTCCATACTACTCTATGAAATGGAAGCATGGACTTTAAAGCAAAATGAAATAAAAAAGCTAGAAGCCTTTGAAGTATGGTGCTACAGACGAATGCTTAAAATATCATGGACGGACAAAGTGACAAACATTAATGTGATGGAACGTATGAACAAAGATCAAGAAATCATACAAACAATAAAAAGAAGAAACCTGCAATATCTAGGGCACATAACCAGAGGACCAAAATACGAACTACTCCAACTGATAATGCAGGGGAAGATAATAGGCAAGCGAAACATCGGTAGGCGCAGATGCTCATGGCTGCGTAACCTGAGAGAATGGTATAACACCACATCCCAGGAGTGATTCCGAGCTGCCGCTTCCAAGGTGAAGATAGCGATGATGGTTGCAAACCTCCTGAAAGGAGATGCCACATTAAGAAGAAGAAACGGTCTCAAGAAAATGTTTATCATTGTTTTCATTATCTGAGAAAATATACATATTGTCAAAATGTTTTTCAAATGTGTTATATATTTTCGTGTCGTCTGTTATGATTGAATTATCTGTCGTGTATTTGATGCTATTAATTTGGTTTGATTTTTTATATTTAGTTTTTTTATTTGTGTCCAATATTCATTTTCGTTTAGTTCATTAATCTCTTTACAAGTTTCTGTCCATTTGTCGTTTTTGTATTCCAATATTAATTTTCGAATATCTCTACTTAATTGGTTGAATTTAGCTTTCAGTTGCCTGTCGTCTATTTCTCTCATGTCTTTGTATATTTGTCTTTTATATTTAATAAGTCGTGAAATTAATTTTGGAAGAGAATATTTCTTATATTGTTTTTCAACTTTGCGAGTATGACGTTGAATGGATTTGGATAATATAGAATTAAATAGGTTAATGATGAAAGGAGTTAAGTCACAGTTGCAGTTGCTGTCGAAGGCATTTGCTCTGTCGTCGTTTACTTTCTCGATGTTACATTTCTGGTAGCAAAAAATGTATTAGGGAGGGGAAGGGTAAGGAGCAAGTTGTGTATCAAGGTAAAATTCAATGGATAGGTGGTCGGAGCATAGATCTGGGACTAATTTGATTAAATTGATAAGGTGCCGTATGTTGGAAGTACATAAGATAATATCTGGTGTTGTGGATTGGTTTTCGCTCATTATAAAAGTTAGAGAGGTAGTTGCAGATTTATTAGGATTTTCTTTTATTTACATTGAAGTCTCCCATTATTATAGCATGATCGTAAAGTGACGGTTTTGTAAATATTGTGTCTTCAATATTAGTGTTTTAGAGATGCCTTAATCTCTGTGGTGATTTCCTTTCGCACTGGTTCGAAATTACCACTATTTCCGATGCGGGTGAATGAAGTTGAAATAAAATACTTCGTAGCACTTATTAAAATTTTAAACTTATATTCACCGTAAATAAAATGTACAGAGTTATATACACTGATTTAAATATAAAATATTTTGATGTGTTGAGGTTAGATTTTGAGTAAAATGTTGAGATGTTTGTCGTTTCAAGAATAGAATTGTTATATCAGTTTCTACATTTCAAAAGAACCAAAAACTGAGTGTTGCAAAGTGGGGGTTGTGTTGTTATTGGTCAGCGATGGTCACGGGATGCAAATCTGTGGCAAAGGAAGGGATGCACCCTTCGTTTACCTAGATTGTATTATGCGTCGAAGGGACGCATTTCTAGGAATTAGCCACATGGCCATACAAATTTTATGTTTTCTGCTTAATCTTTATTTTATTACTTTATTGCTGGATTGTATTTTCTCCAGATATTTGTATATTTTCGACAAGAACGTAGTTCAAATCTTAATGTACTTTTAATAGACCGTTGTAAAGTTGAACGGCTCTGTTAGCTACGGGGGGTGTTGTGTTGTTGTTCGTCCGTTCGGGAAATATTCGCAGAAAAAATAATTTGTATGGCCATGTGGCTAATTCCTAGAAATGCGTCCCTTCGACGCATAATACAATCTAGGTAAACGAAGGGTGCATCCCTTCCTTTGCCACAGATTTGCATCCCGTGACCATCGCTGACCAATAACAACACAACCCCCACTTTGCAACACTCAGTTTTTGGTTCTTTTGAAATGTAGAAACTGATATAACAATTCTATTCTTGAAACGACAAACATCTCAACATTTTACTCAAAATCTAACCTCAACACATCAAAATATTTTATATTTAAATCAGTGTATATAACTCTGTACATTTTATTTACGGTGAATATAAGTTTAAAATTTTAATAAGTGCTACGAAGTATTTTATTTCAACTTCATTCACCCGCATCGGAAATAGTGGTAATTTCGAACCAGTGCGAAAGGAAATCACCACAGAGATTAAGGCATCTCTAAAACATTGATGAACGACCGCTTTCAATATTTCCCTCGTTGGCGGTGGTCGCCCGCTTTGTCTTCTTGTGTTGATTTACAGATTATCGAATAAGTATGTTTCGATATCCGGTTCGAAGGACCAATGTTTTAGAGATGCCTTAATCTCTGTGGTGATTTCCTTTCGCACTGGTTCGAAATTACCACTATTTCCGATGCGGGTGAATGAAGTTGAAATAAAATACTTCGTAGCACTTATTAAAATTTGAAACTTATATTCACCGTAAATAAAATGTACAGAGTTATATACACTGATTTAAATATAAAATATTTTGATGTGTTGAGGTTAGATTTTGAGTAAAATGTTGAGATGTTTGTCGTTTCAAGAATAGAATTGTTATATCAGTTTCTACATTTCAAAAGAACCAAAAACTGAGTGTTGCAAAGTGGGGGTTGTGTTGTTATTGGTCAGCGATGGTCACGGGATGCAAATCTGTGGCAAAGGAAGGGATGCACCCTTCGTTTACCTAGATTGTATTATGCGTCGAAGGGACGCATTTCTAGGAATTAGCCACATGGCCATACAAATTATTTTTTCTGCGAATATTTCCCGAACGGACGAACAACAACACAACACCCCCCGTAGCTAACAGAGCCGTTCAACTTTACAACGGTCTATTAAAAGTACATTAAGATTTGAACTACGTTCTTGTCGAAAATATACAAATATCTGGAGAAAATACAATCCAGCAATAAAGTAATAAAATAAAGATTAAGCAGAAATCATAAAATTGAATATTGAAACTGAAATGTGTTATAAAAATAAAATATTTACAGATACAAATATATGAATAAAAAAGGCTAAATATACAAATAAATTTACACATAATTTATGTACAATAAAGTGCCGCAACAATTAGAGTAAGGATGAATATAAACTAGAAACAAATGTTATTATTGGGAAGAGTAAAGTGAAGACATTCATTAAGGGCAATATTTATGCGCGGTAGGTTTCCTTTGCCAAAAGGTATAAATGGGTGGAAGGGTGCCATGGATCCTCCTTGCAGATTTTTGTTGACGATTGATGCTGTATTTGAAGATGTTTCCGGTTTTTAAAATGAAATGTATCTTTTGTTTTTGTTTTTACGAGAAGGTTAACATGAATACGGTTATTTGATAAGTAATTGTTAAGCAGGTGGGATTTGTTCCAGAGTAAGTTTATGTTGGAATTAAGGAAACGTATACTAGCCATTGTTAACCGGTAATGAACCTGTGTGGACTTCTGCAATTGGGACTGCGGGTGAGATGGACTCAGGGTATTTAAGGTCAAACATGACGATAAATACGCGATTCCCGGAGAATGATGCGTGAGTCTCGATTTCATAAGTATTAATGAATCTGCGACGAAGTTTTTTAATAGTTCGTTTTTATCTGTAGCTAAAGGCTTATTAATTTCAGTGGCGTAAGTGTCAAGAATAAAGTCGTGTAGAGTAAATGGTTGTTAGTAATATGAATTTTAACATCCGGAATTTTTTCGATAGGTTTTGCAAATCTTGTAATGAAGAGGGTCATGCCTTCATTACAAGATTTGCATTTTTCGGGGAGTGTTAGACATGTTGATGTGGAGTGCGGTCCCGTGCACTTAGAACATTTAATTTCGTTTATGATCAAACATGTTACACTTATCACATTGGTTCCGGGGCATTATTTTCTACCACTCGGTATACTTTGCACATGTAGGGAAAGTTGTTGCGTAACAGTATACTGTACGCCTCGTGAGAGGTAGTAATGATTCTAATGAGCGATTTTTTCATTCGTAGCTCTCGATATGATTTGTTTAAAAAATCTGTGTGATATTCCTATTTTATTTATTTTCTCGCTTATTATTTCTTCTTCTATTTGGAATAAATTAAATTTATGATCAAACATGTTACACTTATTACATTCGTTCCGGGGCATTACTTTCTACCACTCGGTATACTTTGCACATGCAGGGAAAGTTGTTGCGTAACAGTATACTGTACGCCTCGTGAGAGGTAGTAATGATTCTAATGAGCGATTTTTTCATTCGTAGGTCTTGATATGATTTGTTTACAAAATCTGTGTGATATTCCTATTTTATTTATTTTCTCGCTTATTATTTCTTCTTCTATTTGGAATAAATTAAATTCGGGTCAAAATATATATTCATACCTTTGTATCATGTCTCACCAAGTGATTAGTAAGAACATTGTGGAAGAGATTTCAACATTATTTTAATGTTAAAATATCCAAAGTACTCAAAGAAAGAGTTGGAAATATCAAAAGTGACAATTTCAGGTAATACAAGGTACAAATTAGTGTTTTATAATCCTGGCGAATGAAATAAAATTTCAAGTTTAGAAAAGCACGGCAAATTCACAGTTTCAGTTGTTCATTTTTACCATCGAAGCGAATCTAAACCCCGATAACCGTTATTGCTATAAAATCCGAATTGTTGTAGTTCGCTAACCCAGCCGACCCGCCACTGTTCTACTTCTAAAGGAAATCAAATTATAAATCCTCTACTATGTTTTTTTATTATTAATCCATTGATTATATTTCGAGCACAAGCACTCATTGCGTAAATAACCGCAATGTTTATACAACCTACTGATATTATCACTGAGTATATTAACAAACAGTAACTAAATAATCATGTTTAATCATTAACTGACTCCATCCAAAATATTTACAGCCATAAACTCCAATATTAGCACACCCAATGTACGATAAAATTACTTTATTAATTATTATCACGTTTTTCCATCTATTTACAGAGGTATTCTTAGACTTAACACATTTTCTAGGCGAACACTGGTAAACGGAAATAAAGTACGCAAAAACCAATTTATGAGTAATAAAGTTTTGTTGAACTCACCCAAAAAGCACAAGCAAAACACCACGGTGTATAGTGTAATATAAGTGATCCTGACATATGGTTTATCAAACATGTACTCGTCCATGACGAGTGTTGTTTCATTCACAAATTCCACAATTGTTATGTTTGGATCCATTTAGTTAAAGTAAGTCGACTGTTATAGTTGAATTCATGCTACTAAAAAGATAAAAAAGAAAACATGGTAATAAAATAATGTTGAAATATCAATTATATAACGTTAATTAAAACAATACCGTTTGTTTACTTTATCGTGCTCACCAATGGGATTTTGTAAACTATTAGAGATACGAAACCAGTTAAATTCAACAAAAGTCTCTATTTTTAATACAAATAAAAAAAGTGAAAATGGACAATCTTTAATTTTTGCTATAACTTTAACCCTGAATAACATCCGAGAATAGTAGATTATTTGGGAAGTTTTGAACGCTTCGTATTGCATGCGAATACCAACCAAATTGCAAACTGCAATGCAGCTTTCAAAAGAACCATAAGAATTCGTCCCCAGACCCTCCGGCGGCCCAATGCAGAGAACCCCAGGGTGCTAATCATCACTTAATTTCTAGAATAGCAAAAAGGGAAATTTATGAATGAAGGATGGGGTTGGGCACTGATTACCTGCAACACCATTACAATTTATGAAAATTGAACTATGAAAAATTAAAAAAAAATTCTAAATTTGCAAATAACTTTTGATTGAACTGTAATGTATAACACATGAATATTTATTGATTTTAATTTTTCAATTGATTGTTAACAAAATTATATCATTAATATCTTTATTATTTATGATTTTTATGGCAAACTGTAACAACATTGTCAAAGTATATTTAATTGTGCATCAGATGGTGATTTCTTTTAATTTTTTAGGCAATTCGTTTTTATTTATTAATAACAACTTTTGTTTTTCTAATTGCAGCATATAGTATAATGCACATCATTTTCACGGGTGTGCCACACATAGAAACAAATACTTTATTTAATCAAAAGTGCTAATTGACAAAAAATTATCTGGTCTGTATCTTTACTCTTTTGTTCAAATTTAAATGTACATTTCAAGTACAATGTGTCTTTTCTCAATAGATTAATTCAAATTTGGTTAATCTATTAAAAAAAAAATATATTGTGCTAAACATGTACATTTAGAATTTTAGTAAAAAGTCAAAAATATGACTTTTTAATTACGTTTTTGTTTTAAGTTTTCATATTTTTTGTTGATGTTTTGTACTTTGTTAATCACTTTTAAGAATACACTTTTGTAATGTTATTATGAATTCATTCTTATGCCGATTTCTTAAACGCGTGGCGCATGAAGTAAAATTTCGAGTTTAGAAAAGTCTGAAAATTTTACTTTATGCTTATTCTAGGAGTGGAAAACACTCGTTTAAGGCTTCAAATTAAACTCTTTTCTAAAAAAACTGCGAGTGTCGGAAAATTTACAGCTTATGCATATGCAAATTAAAAGAAAAATCTCTGTATTATTTAATTTTATTGAAAAGTGTATATATTACAATTTCAATAATTTAAATCCTGACTATAATTGTTTTACTAAATAATTATCAAATGTTAGTAAACATTATGTTTAAAATATAGGGAAATATTCTCTATAATATATCGCTGAATTAAAATTATTTGGTTGTATGTTACAAAAACAGAAAATGTGGAAAAATATATTTTGAGATTTAGTAATTTAACCACACCATTTCTTTTAAGGCAATTTGATTTTATATTAGATGTAATATGTCTTTAAATAATACTATACTAGGGAGGTTGCAATAATTTGTATTTATATTTTATTCAATGTTCATAAGCATCTAAATAATTTCAAAGTGAAATATATTCACGAAACTTTAATAGCTGTGATTTTTTTCTTTAAAAAATATGATCCGTAAATTCAATTTCCAATTAAGTTTTTTTAAAGTTAAACATTTCTTTTTTATATGTTGACTAGACAGTTACAAGATTACACTAAGTACGTTTATACCTTAATTTTACTATAGTGGAGTAATAAACCCTCTACTAATATCTAATAATACAACTGCACAAGTCTCAGTATTATTTTTGTAGTCATATACAATGTCTGGAACGGAAAATGAAAGATAATGAATTACGCCTGAACTTTCACAAACTTGTCTTAATAGTTTTGATCAACTTTATTAAGATACAAACTTGACGAAGCAAGTTCATTAAAAAAGGGAATATGATAATTAATATTTATTATTCAACTTTAACGTTCTCGATAATTATTGATTTCTCATTTTATTACTAAGACTAATTGATATGTAAAGTTATTTAAATTAAAAACACTTGGTATTGTTTCACAAATCCCGAAACAAACTTCTTGGGCTATTCTAAACTGGAAATATTACTTCATGCGCGACGCATATAATACATTGATTTTAAGGGAGGTTCAAATATACATACATTTTACAATATTTTAGTGTTTTATATGCGTGGCGCATGAAGTAAAATTTCTAGTTTAGAAAAGCCCAGAAAATTTGTCTAGGGTCGCTGCGTGACCCTCAACAAATTTTCACGGGGCACAATTGGATTTAGCTGATTTTGAAAATAAATCGGCATTTAGGGGTATTTGACTTTTATTCATTTATTTTATTTTTGTACATTTTATCTTATCACTTAGTTTTATATAATAGGTAAAACAATTAAAATATAAATAAATTAAATGTTATTCTTTACACATTTAACACAAAACTTATATGTTAAAATATGTTATCTGAAATTTCAATTTTTCACAAATGTCTTCCTTTTCGGCCTCATCATTACAGCAGTATATTTTAAACTTCACTTGACATTTGTGTTTTATACGCGTGGCGCATGAAGTAAAAAAACCCGAGACAAATTTTCTGGGCCTTTTTTAACTCGAAATTTTACTTCATGCTTAGTCTGGGAGTGGAAAACACTCGTTTAAGTTTGAAATTGAACTCAAAAACAACGAATATCGAAAAATTTCAGAGCATTTACTTAAAAAAAAATCCTTTAGTTTTATTGTAGAGTCCCTAGTAGAAATGAATCTTGCAGTAATATTATACAGGGAGTTTTTCTTTAAAGTATGCGTTTCTAAATGCAGCTTCTTTTCTTTAAATCTTTAGATATTCATTGTTATTTAAAAGTTCAAGAGTTCAATTTGAAGCTTCTAGCGAGTGTTTTCCACTCCCAGACTAAGCATGAAATAAAATTTAAAGTTTAAAAAAGCCCCGTGAAAATTTGTAGTGGGTCGCGCAGCGACCCGAGACAAATTTTCTGGGCTTTTCTAAACTCGAAATTTTACTTCATGCGTCACGCGTATAAACCACTGATTACAAGTGAGGTTTAGATATACATACATTTCACAATATTTTAGTGTTTTATAAGCGTGGCGCATAAAGGAAAATTTCGAGTTCAGAAAAGCCCAGAAAATTTGTTGAGGGTCGCTGCGACAAATTTTCACAGGGCTTTTCTAAACTCGAAATTTTACTTCCTGCTTAGTCTGGGAGTGGAAAACACTTGTTTAAAGCTTCAAATTAAACTCTTTTAAAAACACAACAAATATTTAAAAATTTAAAGAAAATAAGCAGAATTTGGAATACGTATTTTTTTTTTGCCCCATCACCTCCATCACACCTCTGTATAACAAATGTGAAAGTACACATAGGCGACACAGGTACACAACTGCCCCTATGTACACTGACCCACTTGCAATACTTCCGTTATTTTTATTTTTTTTTTCTATTAATTTTCAATTATTGACTTAAATAAGTATGATAATAATAATAATAATAATAATAATATCATTTATTGCCCAACAGGAGACCCATTTACAGGACAATTTTACAATTATAGAGTAATATTTAAAACAAAACATGAGTATATAACATAATAATTAATAAATTAACAATCAAACAACATATCACAACTTTTCACTTCTACACATAACTGGCACAGGCGCACGTCGCAAACACTTCGTTCGCGCTAAACATCGCGAATTAAGTGTTTTTTTATATATTTTTATAAATTTGTGTGTTATTTCTATTTCTTTGAATATTTTGTAAACATTACATTCGGGTTGTGAAATGTTTGACCATTTTACAATTCATTGTATCCTTTCTGGTACCTGCAGCCTTTGTGTCGCAGAGGCAGGGTGCGTTTTATAACTTCGAACTCCTGGAAAACATCGTAAACCGAGCGGTAAAACTCATTGTCAAAAATTTTGGAGCAGACAATGGTTTCCAGCAGTACGTGTATTAAATTCCGTAATAAAGATTGAGCCCTCATCCAAGACTCAATAAAAATAAGTTATAAAACGCAGCACTGACCTAAAATATTTTCTCATGAATTTCCTTCCCCATCTTACTCTTTTCTGTGAAAAATTACTATTATCTCTTTCCAAACATTTTCCCAACTTTCAAAACTTTCAACCAATCCTGTGCTTCCTTTAGTTTTCATTCCACAACATCCCTTCAACTGAATTCATTCTAATTCCAACCACGACACAAGTAAGTTTAAAATATCTCACCTAATTGTGAAACTTTGTTGTAATTCATTTCTTGTATTTTTCATTCTTTAACTTGTATTTTTTCGTCATTTATTCTTGTCATTTCTTAATTTACTTTATTCATTTTTGTTATATTTTTGGTTTGTATATATATTCAGATGCACATTTATTTAATAAATAGTTTGTTTATTTATGATACAATGTGTTTATTTTAATTAACTATAAAAAATCGTTAAACTCGTAAACATGGTCCTTCGAGCCAAGATCATTAATTAAAATTATAATTTGTTTAATTTTGATTAATTAATTCATTTTGAGTTTTGTGAATACATTTCTTAAGTTTTTGATAATCGAATATCAAATAATTCATTAACATACAATCATTTAGTCTCAACTCATTCAGCTTAATAACAAAGTTTCACTTGTGTGTTTTTGTTCGTGTTTGCTTAAAATGCTTACTTGTGTTTACAAGGAAAGAATCAAAGTGTTACTGTGAACATCACAACAATTGACAATCTGATACTCTCGTTTCGCGTTAATTTGTGCCGACATTCGGGTTAAATCACGTGAATTTAAGGTGCGTTTGTCAAAAATTCTTTTCGCAAATCGATCGTGTGAGTACTCAGAATTCATCCGCTTTCGCCAAGAAAGTTAGTGTTCGACATACAAGTTAAGTCACGTGGACTTATTACGGCGCGTGTGTCGTTATTTTCCGCCGCGAAAATACAGTGAGCAGAAAGCATGTCTGCTGCAGCGCTGAAGAAATTGCAGAAGAAAAAAGAAGCAGCTACGGAGCTCATAGAGCTTCTGGAAGAGTGTGCACGTGATGCCGCGAACCCCATCAACGAACAAAATTACGCTACTATTAACATCTACATTGAAGAGCTAGTGCCGCTTTACCGGGACGTCGTGACCACAGAGAGTAAGCTCAGAGACTTAGATGTCGATATGCCCGTCGAAGAAACTTCGTTTAAGCGCAAGTACATCGAGGTACTTGGGCTAGCCAAATCAAAAATTGTAAATAAATCAGCTCAATCAACTTCGACTGAGCTGACAGAACAGCCGCAGGCGAAACTTCCGATCATGGACATACCGAAATTTGGCGGAGGATATGACGACTGGACGAGTTTTAGAGACTCATTTGTATCGCTGATACATAGCAACAAAAACATATCAAAGGTACAGAAATTTCATTACTTGCAAAGTGTAATAAAAGGGGAAGCATCCTCAATCTTGAAGTGTTTAACAATCTCTGAAGACGGATACGACGTTGCGTGGCAGAGGCTTCAAGAGAGATACCAAAATGAGAGATTTCTTATTAATAAATATGTGAAATACTTATTAAATCTATCGCCCATGAAGAGAGGTGACCACATCAGCTTGCGACACTTAATTGATACGGTAGCCATAACTCTTTCTGCACCAATAAAGCTCAATCGTCCAGCCGATCACTGGGATGATATTTTAGTGGAAATCGTCGCCGAAAAACTCGATGTAACGCTGCATAAGGAGTAAGAAGGCGAAACGTGTGTGAATGTGCCGACATACAAGCAAATGGAAGAGTTTTTATCTAATAAATGCAAACAGTTAGAGGCCGTAAAAGACAGTCATTTTTCAAAAAGTGACATGACACAGCAAAAAACAAAAGTGCTACACGCGAGAACTACCGCGAAGAAGTGTGTAATATGTGATAGTGATCACTACTTGTACATGTGCTCGCAATTTACCAACATGAAGACAACTGATCGAATCGCCGCCGTCAAAAAACATCATTTATGTGTCAACTGTTTACGAAGAGGCCACACCTCAGCTCAGTGCACCGCAAGTGTTTGCCGCAAATACAATAAAAAACACAACACTTTATTGCATCTTGCCGAAGGAGCGCCCGGACATACCACATCAAGTGCAGGTACGTCACCCGCATGCGTTAACTTCGCATACACCCCTTCGAAAGTGTTGCTGTCAACGTGCAAAGTGCTTGTGTGTGACAAAAGAGGACGCGAACAAGTCGTACGCGCAGTACTTGACAGCGGTTCGCAAGTTAATTTAATGACAGTTGCTTGTGCTAAACGGTTAGGACTAACTCAACGTAACATTAACGTGCCGATTGTGACAGTTGGTGGAAATAAGAACAATATAAACACTGTAGTGAGTGCAAAAGTAAAATAAAGTGTTTCTGAGTACGCAATAACATTCAATGCACTTGTGTTACATAACATCACCGATCGGGTACCATCAAAGCTCATACAGTGTGACAATACGAGCATTCCAACTGGAATCCAATTAGCAGATCCTGAATTTTATCAGCCGGATGAGATTGACATTCTGATTGGAAATGAATTTCATTATGATGTTTTGTGCGACGGCAGGATAAAGTTATCTTTCTTCAACACACAATTCGGGTGGATTGTTTATGGGAAACAACAGCAGCAGTCATGCCCTCAAGATAGTGCTACCGTGTGTTTAGTGGGAATCAATGACGTAATCTCCAAGATCTGGGAGCTGGAAAACCACAAAGGACAAGTGCTTGCCCCCGCAGATGAGAGATGTGAGCAGCACTTTCGTAAAACCACTAGCAGAGATAAAACGGGACGGTTTCAAGTAGCGTTACCGTTCAAGGATGACATCGGCCGTCTTGGAAATTCAAGTTTCTCCGGTAAGCAGAAGTTTTTTGCACTTGAACGTCGGCTGGCTAAACGTCCGTCAGTCTACGACGAATATAAGAAATTCATGGAGGAATATGAGAGATTAGGACACATGCGTCAAACTCGAGGCAACGTACACGAAGGGTACTACTTACTTAGAGAGAGAGCAGTTTGACGACAAAATTGCGTGTGGTTTTCAATGGTTCGGCGCCATCAACTACGGGTGTCTCCCTAAACGATATCCTGATGGTGGGCCCACCTGTCCAAAACGATCTATTTTCGATATTGTCAAGAATGAGAGGCTACAAATACGTCATCGCTGCCGACATCACGAAGATGTACCGACAGGTGAAAGTGCGCGATGAAGATTGTAAATATCAACGGATTTGGTGGAGAGCGAACCCGGAGGAAGAGTTAGTGTCGTATGAATTAACGACTATAACGTATGGAACGGCACCTGCAGCGTATTTGGCAATGCGTGTCATTCAAGAGCTTGCTAAACGTGAAGCAAGCAATTACCCCGTTGGAAGTGTTAAGTGCTTCAAAGACTTTTATGTAGATGACTTGATTACCGGAGTGGATTCGTTTAGTGACTTAATCGAAGTGCGTGATCAGGTCAATAACCTGCTCGCGAGTGGTGGTTTTGAATTCAAAAAGTGGGCGAGCAATAACGGACAAATGTTTGCAAACTTCAAAACTGACTGTATAGACAAAGTGACTATGTTAACTCGAGATGACTACGACAACAACACCATATCTACACTAGGAATGATATGGAACACAGGTGATGACACTCTAAGGTATAAAAACAATGCTGTCACCTCAATCGCGACAACCAGAAGAAGTGTTTTAAGTGAGATATCGCGGATTTATGACCCGCTTGGACTAATTGGCCTAATAACGATTGTTGGGAAAGTATTTATCCAAGACATCTGGAAACTAAAATGCGGTTGGGATGATCCACTTCCATCCGATTTTATTGACCGATGGACGCAGTATTCAAATGATCTGAAGGACGTACCAATGATAAACATTCCGCGTAAGGTTATCCCCGATCGGACCTGCGAATTAGAAATTGATGGATTTTCTGATGAGCATATGGTGCTTGCGTGTATATAGTCGGCGTGTGCGGTGACCAACGAATATCCAGTAAACTTTTGTGTGCGAAGTCAAGAGTGGCACCAGTAAAAGCAACCAGTATCCCTAGGCTAGAACTGTGCGCAGCAGTACTGCTAGCTGAATTGTGCGAAAGGGTGTGCTCTACATTCAGTAAACGAATAAAAAAGGTGGTTCACTACAGTGTTTCCACAATCACACTCTCCTGGATTAAATCAGACTCCAGGAGGTTTAAGACATTCGTAGCGAATCGTGTGGGTGAGATTCATAAACTCTCCAATCCGGATGACTGGTTTCACGTAAAAACAAATGAAAATCCAGCTGATGTCATTTCTCGTGGATCCACTTCAACATCAATCAAAAACAACGAACTTTGGTGGCATGGACCGGAATTCCTGCTGGAAAACATTTCCCCTGCAGTGTTCACCCCAACAGACACCGTGCCGGAAGTAAAGTGTAATTTTGGGACAGTTACCCCAGAATACTCAATAGTGCCCGAGTGCAGTACCTACGAAAAGACTATTCGCGTTATGGCTTTTGTTTTAAGGTTTGCAAACAACTGCCGTAAACCTGCCAACAAAATACAAGGACAATTAACGGTAGATGAACTTAAGAAGGCATCTGTGGCCTTAATAAAAAATGTGCAACGTGTGTGTTTTTTTATCGCGAATTGACTCTGCTATCGAGAAACGCGGATTTGCCGAAATCGTGCAAATTATTAACTTTGAACCCGTTCCTGGACAATAATGGACTTATAAGCGTCGGTGGTCGGTTATCAAACAGTGATTTGAGTGACAGTAGAAAATTTCCGATTGTGCTACCATCGAGCCACCGGTTAGTTCGGCTAATAGCAGAGAGTGTTCACAAAACTCAATTACACATCGGTGCTCAAGGCACTCTGGCTTCAATGAGGCTTCAATTCTGGCCACTTCGAGGCAAAGCATTAACTCGAGATGTGCGGAAATGTATTAAGTGCATTTGAGCCAAACCAAACTTTAAATCACCATTTATGAGTGCTCTGCCCACCTGTCGAACTCAGTAGATTCGCCCATTCCTGCGTGTAGGAGTGGATTACTGCGGCCCTTTCACTATTAAAGATGAATCGCGAAGGTCCAAAAGAACAATAAAATCATACGTTTGTATCTTCGTGTGTGGTGCAACAAAAGCGGTTCACCTTGAACTGGTATCAACACTGTCAACTGATAGCTTTTTGGCAGCTTTCAGTCGATTTATCGCACGTCGAGGCAATGTAATTGAGAATTTAAGCGATAATGGGACGAACTTTATTGGAGCACGAAATCGCCTGCAAGAACTAGGACAGTTCCTGATCAACGAAGCCAATACACTCGAACAAAACTTCACTCGAAAACAAATTAAGTGGAGTTTTATACCACCGAGAGCTCCACACTTTGGAGGATTGTGGGAGGCGGCAGTCAAAAGTGTGAAACATCACCTACAGCGAGTGGCTGGGACTGCACTTCTCACCAGTGAAGAGTTTACAACTTTGCTCACACAGATCGAAGCGGTCCTTAACTCGAGACCACGTTGTTCTCTGAGCGACGATCCGACCGACTACGTTGCACTCACACCATCCCATTTTCTTATTGGTGAAATTCTAACGTCCCCAATCGAAGACAATTACGAGGATATACCGGACAATAGACTGACTCGCTGGGAACTTCTGCAGAAGTTGAAGCAACACCTGTGAAGACGATGGTCAAAGGAATACCTCTCGGAGCTGCATAAACGGTCGAAATGGAACTTCAAGGACTTCTGCATAGATGTGGGACAATTAGTCATCATCAAGGATGACAATCTACCACCACTGCGATGGCAACTAGGAAGGATTGAGCAGGTGCACCCCGGCCCTGATGGAGTAGTCAGGAGTGCTACTATCAGAACTGCAACAACCACCATGGTCCGCCCAGCAGTGAAATTGTGTGTGCTACCTTCTTCCTAATCGTTGCTTGTGTGTATTGAACGACATTCGTTCAATGGGGGGCGGTATGTTTGCGCTAAACATCGCGAATTAAGTGTTTTTTTTTATATATTTTTATAAATTTGTGTGTTATTTCTATTTCTTTGAATATTTTGTAAACATTACATTCGGGTTGTGAAATGTTTGACCATTTTACAATTCATTGTATCCTTTCTGGTACCTGCAGCCTTTGTGTCGCAAAGGCAGGGTGCGTTTTATAACTTCGAACTCCTGAAAAACATCGTAAACCGAGCGGTACAACTCATTGTCAAAAATTTTGGAGCAGACAATGGTTTTCAGCAATACGTGCCTTAAATTCCGTAATAAAGATTGAGCCCTCATCCAAGACTCAATAAAAATAAGTTATAAAACGCAGCCCTGGCCTAAAATATTTTCTCATGAATTTCCTTCCCCACCTTACTCTTTTCTGTGCAAAAGGAACAAAGCATCACTCAATGTTGTTACAATTGCAAAGAGCTTAATATCATCTCTATAAGCAAGCGCATGACAGGTTAATGAATATAATAATGAATTTATAAAAATTATAAAGAGAAGCGGTCCAAGGTTTGAGCCTTGTGGAACCCCAGAATTAATTGACATCGTTGACGATTGGAATCCGTTATAGGCAACGTACGTCTGGCGGTTAGTTAAGTACGATCTTATAAGTAGTTGTACTTTTGGAGCTGCTCCTAGGTCCGTTAGTTTCACAAGCAGTATATCATGGTCAAGGGTGTCGAATGCACGGGAAAAAATCCGTGTATATAACGTCCACTTGTCCTCTGTTATCAATTACTTCCGAAACAAATTGTGAAAAACAGCTAACATTAGTAGTTGTAGATCGACCCGGCATAAATCCCTGTTGGCTAGAGGAAATAAATAGGCAAACATTTTTTAAGATCGTATTATAAATAACCTGCTCAAATATTAATGAAAAATTTGACAATAACGAGATAGGTCTATTATTTGTAATGACATGTTTTTCTCCTTTTTTATGAACCGGACTAATATTTGCGACTTTCCATCTACTCAGTAATTCACACGTATGAATGGCTAAGTTGATAATAGTACAAAGTGGATCACCAAGAACAAATCTACAATCTTTAATAAAGAATGATGGGACACAGTCATCTCCAGCAGATGTTTTGTTCGGAAGTTTATCCATTATGTCAATTAAATCTGATTCGGAAGTGGCATCAATCGTGAAGGATAGGCTTTTGCTTTCAATATCAGGACGAATTGTATTATTGGCGGGCTTATAAGGCTGAGAAAATAAAGATGCGAAACCATTTACAATATCGACAGGCGTAGAGTATTCGCGATGTTCATCCGTTAATCTGTTTAGGACCCTTGTAGTATCTTGTTTCAGATGTGCGTACTTCTATAGTCCGAAAGGATTGGATTTGATTTCCTCCTCCACTTCTGTAGCATATATTGTGTATGCCTGAGCCTTTTAAATTCGTTGTTATCCCTTATGTCTTTACTAGACAACCACTTACGCCTGTGGAATGTCTTCATTTTAATATTCATGGAGGATATGTTGATCTGCTAGATCGAGATAAGGGAACGGATTTATCAAATAATTTGTATAGATTAAGGTAGAACATATCAACTGCTTCATTTACCTCACGTAAATTTCTTAAAAATGACCAATCAGCGTTACGTTGAAGTTGTATCTGGTGTTACTATTTGAAGGAAACTTGTGATTGATAGAAGATGTATACATTGTTAACGAGATAGATAAAGATGGGTGATAAGGATCCTCACTCACAAAAGAAGTTTTAGCACGGTCCACTAGAGGGGGTGATACTAAGTTAGATGCCACTAGGTCCAGAAGTTTGTTGTTTGCGTTTAGGCAACTATTATATTGAGTGAGTCTTAGTACGTTGCAAAAAGATTGAAAAGAAAAACATTTTGTACAGGAGGATTTTAATTGAACGTATACTTTAAAGAAAAACTCGCTGTATCTTTATTGTTATGTTTATTTTACATTAAAACTGTTACACAATGTGCATACAATATAGAAACAATATTGTAGAGGTGTGATATTGAATGTCTTTCACCATCATTCTACAACAGGCGCGGATTGGCACCATTAACAGACTCCCGGCCCCCATAACAGACTTCATAAATAAGTGCCTACCGGATCCGAAATTCTATACCATCTCTTATTTAAATAAAGTTTAGCTTTAAATTGTTTTTATTTCAATATTATTATAAGTACTTTACGTAGATATTTCGAAGACATAACGTTCCAATATATTTTTTATTAAAATCCTAAGAAGAAATTCTATACAGTTACAATATTGAATAACAACTTGAAAATCAAGATTAAAACATTATTGTATCAAGATTTTCTCAACATGACACAATTGACCTATGACTAGAGTATACTCTGATCTGTGATAATGCTATATATGAACCTGCAATACGACTATATTTGGGCCTGAGGCAAGGCCTGTCGTAGGTCAAAATACAGCCATGTTACATCAAAATGTGGCGATACTTTATACAGATATATTTTGACCTGTAATAAAGCTATAATTTGACGTATGACTGAGCAATACTTTGACCTACAATAGGACAATATTTTGACCTACGATAAGGTAATATATTATACTGAGACAAGGCTATATTTTGATCTACGATACTGCAATATTTTAACTTGAAACATAGCTTAATGTAGGTCTGTGGCAAGGCTATATTCTGACCTGAAAGAAGGCTACATTTTGACCTACGATTAGGCTATACTTTGACTTGCAATAAGGTTATATATAAACCTGTGGTAAGACTATATCTGTTTCATCTAGCTTTATATCTTTAAATTTTTGTAGTAGTTGAGGTTTTCTAATATATATTCTAATAGTTGAGCCAATTTTCTTCCTCTCTTTTGTATATAGTTTGAGAATTGGTAATAGCTGAGTTGTGGTGTGGTTCATTATGAACTAATATGATTCCTGTTTTGCTTTTGTCAACACAATTCTTTTACAAGAATTTAATTTAAAATTAAGCGGACAAGTAGGTTTAATAATGGCAAAAATGTGTGTATATAATTTCTTTACACAGCCAATTTTTTAAAGATATTGTAATAGTCGTTCCCGTCGAATATTGTATCTTTTTTATATATTTTTCCGTTAATTGAGCGCGAACATCGATAAAATTAGATTAAGTTACTTTTGTTATAGTATTAAATATTACAATAAAGTCTTAGCGGTGTTTGAAAAGTAAACGCAAATGGATTTAAGAGTTTTTGAAACCAACAGCGATCTTACACAATTTTTTACAGCAGGATTTAATTCAATTTGATGGCTAATATCGTGCTAAAATATTCCTCTAACTATATACTAACAGATGGCGATAGTAGTTCAATTTTTGTAAAAAATGGATTTAGGGGTTTTTGGAAGTAGGCGACTCATTTATATTGACTGTTGATAAAATATGACGTTTTGATATGAACTGTCGTTTTTAAATTATCTCAAAAACCGAAATAACTACTATAAAAATTATACATAGAAAATATGTAAAATATCATAAATATGTAAGTCATCAATAATGATAATCATACTTAATAAGTATTAGTATTTAATCAAATTTAATTAATTAATTATATTAGGAATTATTTTGACACCATATACTTTGTATACTCATGATTATTTAATACAACTTAACATATCCAGTTATTATTTGCATATTATATTAAAATTTAATATATTATATGGATGGGTTTCAACAATTTTAGTTAAAACGAACAATAGATATTTGTCGAATAACATGTAATAATACGGCCATTCCATAAATTAGTGCATGCTTTTACATCAGGGATTTTAGTGAATTTCACATACAGAGAGTTTTATGTAACACCGAACATTTTCATAACGAGAATTTTTCTTTTAAGTATACTTAAGCATATGTTGTACATTTGCCCACGCTCGGTCTACTAATAGAATTTAATTTGAAGCTTTAAATGAGCGTTTTCCACTCCCAGACTAAGCATGAAGTAAAATTTCGAGTTTAGAAAAGCCTGAAAATTTGGTTTGGCCGCGTAGCGCAAAGCGCGGAGCGGCCAAACCAAATTTTCAGGCTTTTCTAAACTCGAAATTTTACTTCATGCACCACCGGTACAAAACATTGACGCAATGTACAGCTAAGCGGTGTGTTTCAAACTTCGTAATATCAGGTTAAAAGCCTGAAAACCTGAAAAGCCTGAAAATTTAGTTTGGCCGCTCCGCGCTTCGCGCTACGCGACCAAACCAAATTTACAGGCTTATCTAAACTCGAAATTTTACTTCATGCTTAGTCTGGGAGTGGAACACTCATTTCAAGTTTCAAATTGAACTCTTTTAAAAACAACAACGATTATCTCAAGATTTACGGCATATACGCTGTAATTGGGACATGTATACTTGAAAGAAAAACTCCCTGTATGTACAAGTTGAGGCATTCATTGCAATTGACTGGATACAATTTGTAATGGTCATATAGGCCACGCAATTTACACATAACTTAAAAATTAAAGATGTCAAACTGTATTGGATGAAAATGGTAGGTGTTACATAAAACTCTCTGTATATTATAAAAGTTATCAAGACATGGTATTTGGTTGTAGAGGTTAAACAAATTATTGTGTCAAAAGTTATAACAATATAAACTTTAATATTTTGAACTCAAAAATATCGTAAACCGTTACTGATACAAAAAAAGTTATACTTGACTTTTTTATGCTTAAATGTTTAAAGTATAAAATACATTTATTTCCAAAACGAAAAAACTTTATTTAGATAGTTTTTTTTTTAATAAATAAAACAAATCTCAAAAAATAATCAAATACCCATGTTTTAATTTTCTTGAAAGAAATATATGTTATACCCCAATCTTTCCTAAGAATATTTTATTTAGTTAATTAAATGCCATAACACCGTCAGATGATCAATATTGGACGAATGTACAAATACGTTTAACTTGCTTAAAATGCTGTTTTATCAGAAAACTATATTTTACGAATATAATTTGTATACTTATAATTTGAGCTCGGATTTCAAAGCACAAAAAAAAGAATGCTTTAAAAAGCACCAATAGAAACCATTTCTTGTTTTTTGGGATAAACCGAAATATGTGCATAACTTTCTTATTTATTATTCTGTTGTAATGATCTATTGTAACTTTTTTGCTAAGAATAATCTTCTTATAAAATGTACAGGGTGTTCCATACATACATTTATTTTTAATTCTTTTTATTTAAATTGTAATAATAATGCATGTACAGTAATGCATAATGTACAGTAATGCATAATGTATTAATGTATAATATTAATACATAATGCATTACTCTTTATTTTGAGAGAATTTATTTTTGGAAATATCAGTAGGTGTCAATATTTATTTATTTGTTTATTTATTAACGAAAAAACTTCTTTACAAATTAGAAAATTAATATAAAATACAAATAATTGAAAACAACTGAAAACAATCCCACCTATTACACCCATACAAAAGAGTAACAATACTTAAGTTAATTCTATTCACAACCTAAACCAATTGAAAGTCGAATTAAAATTAATGACCACAACCGCCCTGCGAATGCTTGAATAATTCTTAGCAAATAAATCAAAGTTTGATGAGGAGATTAAGCAATTGGCGGTTTGAATCAATCTGGATAACGGATTGTTTTTGACATACGTAGAACGATGCATATGTAGCTTGTTTTTAAAACTTTACTATGGAATTTATGTTCTCCATTCAGTTTCAAATTATTACAAAAAGTTGTAGATTCTTAAATTAGACCATAGTTACTATTGTTTCATTAGTTTGAAAAAAATGTGTCTCTAATATTTTTTTTAGGCACTAGCAAAGTTAGAGACGGTACTTTTGTGGTCAGTGGCAATCACGAAAATAAATATTTAATCGATTTTTGTATAAAGCACATTCAATTTAATTGAAATGAACAAAAATAACTGTTTTAACTTGTTTTAATATTTTTAAAAACAACATAATCTTAAAGAAATACAAATTTAAAATATGTAAAACAGAATATAAGAGTATTAGCTGATATATACATGTTATAGAAATACAAAGAGTTTTTTTAAGTACACATATCCCAATTACAGTGTAAATCTTCGCATATTCGTTTTTCCTTAAAAAAACGTTTAAATTTTCGCTTCAAACGAGTGTTTTTTACTCCCAGATTAAGCATGAAGTCAAATTCCGAGTTTAGAAAAGTCTGAACGTTTGGATTTGGACTCGTAGCGTCCAAATCCACATTTAGGCATTTCTAAACTCGAAATTTTACTTTATGCGCCACGCATATAAATTACTTAATATAGTAAGGTAACCAGTATATTTTGAACTTTACTTGAAATCAGTGTTTTATACGCAAGGCGCATGAAGTAAAATTTCGAGTTTAAAAAAGCCTTAAAATTTGGTTTGACCGCTCCGCTTCGTGGAGCGACTAAACCAAATTTTAAGGCTTTTCTAAACTCGAAATTTTACTTGATGCTTAATCTGGGAGTCGAAAATACTTGTTTAAAGCTTCAATTTAAACTAGTTAAAAAAACAACGAATGTCAGAAAATTTACAAACACTACGTTTTTTTTTATTCACTAAACTAGATAAATGAATTATTAGTTTGTATTTTTATCGTACAGATAATAATTTTTCTACGATCTATAAATGCAAAAACGGCAGATGGTGGCCGAGCGGTAACGTTGCCGGGCTGTATCGCTCGGCGAGCCACAATTAGGGCTCGATTTCCGTGCACGGAAAGACTTTATTTGTAAAATAATGCCTCGTCGTGATCCCGGGTGTGGTATGAATGTATGTGATTGTCCGAATGTAGAAAATTACAAATTGTAAATTGTAATAAATTAATTGATACAAAAATACAAAGATTGATACGGCTAATGGGCAGTTCCCAAGGCCAGGCAACAGCCACAACAAAATAAATAAATGCAAAATAAGCATAAAACCGAAAAAAAGCATAAAAATTGTAGTGTCAAATGATTCAACTTTCTATAATTCGTACAAATTTTATTAATTTATGTTGATGCTTTTAAATTTCATGTTTAAATGTTTGCTTAGAAATCCGAGCTCTACTTATAATATACCGAGAATTTGTCTTTCAAGTATACATATTCCCATGTATACGCTGTAAATTTAAAATCACTCGTTTGTTTTTAATCCTTGATTAAGCATGAGGTAATAAATATTTCAAGTTTAGAAAAGTCTGAAAATTCCAAATGAAATTTTCATGCTTATGTAAACTCGAAATTTTACTTCATGCATCAGGCGTATTAAACACTGATTTAGGTTCAAAATATACTGCTTACTTCCCAACTAATTTTAGTGTTTAATACGCGTGGTGCATGAAGTAAAATTTTAAGTTTAAAACAGATTAAAAATTTGGTTTAGTCGCTCCGCTTTTCTAAACGACCTAACCAAATTTTCAGTCTTTTCTAAACTCGAAATTTGACTTCATGCTTAATCTAGTATTAGAAACACTATTAGGAAGCTTCAAATTGAAAGCTTTTTTAAAAACAACAAATGTCTGAAAATTTATATCGAAAAATCGTGATATATATTAAGGTTGAGATTCGAATACGAATAATTCATATATGAATATTTTAATGACCAAACTATTTATTAAAGATTTAAATATTTGAATATTCAAATATTCGAATATTGAAATATATTCATATTTGAATATTTAAATATTCGCAAATTCGAATATTGGAATATACAAATGATTGAATATTTGACTATTCAAGTATTTCAATATTCAAATATTCGAATATTTGAATATGCAAATATTTTCATTTTCGAATATTCAAATATTTGAATATTCGAATATTCAATTCAATTAATAATTTGGTCATTAATATATTCGTATTTGAATATTCGTGAAAATATATATTTATTAACGACAATGTTATTATTTAGTTGTGTGGGCAGCATAAATGGGGTGCATTTATCACTCAAGCACATTACACACGAGATTACGTGTTTAATGTGGTGTTGTAACACGAATATAAATAATTGCCTAGTTCGATTTTTTGCCGCTATACAGCGATGTGCTACTCAAATTAGCTTCTGTCTTACATTTGACCATGCCGGTGATGACGTCGTCGACGCCATTTTGTTAAAGTACGAAACAATCGCGTCAACATCTCCGCCGTTCTCACTAGTTTAACCCGCGTAAAACGCGTTTGTAAATATAGATAATTCTCAAATCGGTTAAACAATTGTGCTTCTATCCGTCGCGAGTGTTTTTTAAAGCGGAACAAACGTTAACACAGTGAAAACTCTATTCAAATGTAAGAGTTCGTTTTTTTTGTGCAAAGAGCGTATTTCTATGTAACTTAATCGAAAGGGTAGACTGTGTGAGTATTATTTATTGTTGAACGACTGTTCATTTTTGTGTTAAAGTGGAATTAATCCTATTAGACATTCAAATCATAATACCGCAATCTGTAATCATTTATCTGTCAACATATTACAAAACAAAACCGACCTTTAAAACTGACACGTATTTGATAAATATATACAATAAATTTTGTGTTATATGTTATTATTTTAGTGAACAAAGTATATAACTCGAATTTAGCGGCTATTAATTACTTGAACGACGTGCTCTACCCACCTTCGGCTCGTTCTGCAAGCCTCGTTCTCGTGATTAATAGCTATCATTATACAGAGAGTTTTAAGTAACACCGAACATGCCAGAACATTTCCACTGTAAATGTTCCTATGTTCAATTTGTTCTGGGACGCATCAAAGCATTGAGTGCGATGTGATTGGCTACGATTTCCAATGGTAATATAGTCAACCCAATTTACATTCTTCTTAAGTGCAGTGTGTGGGAACACACTTTTTTGTCCAAAGCAAGACATCGGCATTTCAAGACAATCAAGATGAATACTATCGTGAAACATACAAGGAATTTTTCTTTTAAGTATACGTATTCTAAATTCAGCCTGTTTTCTGTAAATCCTTAGATATTCCTTGTTTTTTTTAAGTTCAATGTAAAGCTTTAAACGAGTGTTTTCCACTCCCAGACTAAGCATGAAGTAAAATTTCGAGTTTAGAAAAGCCCCGCGCAGCGACCGAGACAAATTTTCTGAGCTTTTCTAAACTCGAAATTTTACTTCATGCGCCACACGTATAAAACACTAAAATATTGTAAAACTTATGTATAATCGAACTTCACTTGATATCTGTGTTTTATACGCGTGGCGCATGAAGTATAATTTCGAGTTTAGAAAAGCCCAGAAAATTTGTCTCGGGTCGCTGCGCGACCCGAGACAAATTTTCACGGGGCTTTTCTAAACTCGAAATTTTACTTCATGCTTAGTCTGGGAGTGGAAAACACTCGTTTAAAACTTCAAATTGAACTCTTTTGAAAAACAACGAATGTCGAAAAATTTACAGCTTATGCATGTTTATCTAAAAAAAAAAAATTACTGTATCTTCAATTCATTGTAAGTTACGCAGTCAATAAAGTAATAAATACACCTGCATTATCTTTATTAAGTATTACGTTAACAAATAAATGAAAATTGAAATGTTTGCCAAATGAAGCAGCACACCTTACACCCCAGTGTTGTTGTGCTGGCCGCAGACCTAGGTGCGGTACTTGCAAACCTGCTTCGCCAGGCTTTTCAAATTTGGAATATTTATATATAAAACTGCCGAAAGGCAGTTTTGTGACGGCATTCTTGCTGGTACACCCAAAGCAACGTACTTGGGGTGGTCCTGATCAAATGGTTTACACAATACGCTGAATCGAAGTTCTTAATAATCTCCAGTGAAATTGAAGCAATGTATAAACTTACAGGAGTCTGTTTTTCTATTATTTTTGCATCTAAGCTAAATCTGTTCTGCTCTTTCTTATTTTTCTTTTCTGTTTAATATTAACATTCCATTAGTGATGTAGGCGATTAATAAATGACACATTTCATTTTGACGTTAAATGTAAGTTGCGTTAGAACTACTAAAATCAGAGTCAATGAAATCGCACTTAATGCTTTGATGCATCCCAGAACATATCGAACATAGGAAAATTTACATTGAATATTTTCTGGCATGTTCGGTGTTACATAAAACTCTCTGAATGCTCGTTGTACAATATACTCTTTTTACGTTGGTTATTATACTTTCCCCGTATGTAATCCAAAGTATTGTTTCGGTAACATTTTCAAACCAAAATTATTTGCGGAAATATCTGTTTTCATGTCCCCCGAGTCGATTAAGACTATTTCTGAAAAGTGCCTGTGTGTTCATGTATCTGTCAGCTATGTACAGGGTGGCTCAAATTGGATGTTACTATAGGGAATCTCGGTTATTAGAAGAAATAGAAAAAAATCGACGGCTCGAGGATGCGAGCTCTCTTTTCGAGGAAAACTAAATGTCGAAAACAGAAGTCAGCTATCGTCTTTTGTTTTCAAGTTATACTTAAAAATTCATTATTTTCCATATTCGATTTTTATTAATATCTCAGTCATTTATTATTTTATGAAGATAATAATTGTATGTTTTTTTTTTCCAGGAGAATCGAATGCAATTTACAGACTATTTCTATCTTCATTAATAAAAGAGATACAGCCCAAAGTTATATTTTTTAAATAGGAGTTATACTTGGCTGTGCTATTAATAAATTTTTAATTTTTTTCTCTTTTCATTCATATATAATATGTTCATGTTATATTTGCAATTTGTTGAGATATATTTTTATTAAATTTTAAATATTTCCCATTAAATGAAGTAGGCTTGTAAATAAAATGATGCCTGTTACCATGAAACAAAAAAAAACAAAGTTGTTATTATATTAGTTGTTTGTTGTATTGTGTTGTGTATTAATAAACTAAGTGTTTAAACATGAATTACGAAAATTACGAAAAGTTTGATATGTTAGAATGCTTTATTCAAAGCAACAGTAATTCTAATATTGCATTGGAAACATATTATACTCGATGTCCGGAGAGAAGACAGCCCGATAAATCCATATTCCAGCGGTTGAAGACAAATCTTATCAACCACGGTTCCTTTACTATCCCGAGATCCAGAGAATATAATATATTAGACGCAGAAGAATCTGGATTTAGTGTTATTGGGACTGTAATTAAAAATCCAAAAATATCAAGTAGGCAAATAGAAGACGAACAAAGAATTTCAAGAAATCGTGCCTTAAGGATACAGAAAAAAAAAAATCCGTCCTTACACGATTCGAAAAAGATACCATTTGAACCCTGAGGATTTTGAACAAAGTTTAGAATATTGTAACTGGTACAAAGCTAGATGTTTAACAAATCCGAACTTTTACAACGACATTATTTGGACCGACGAGGCATACATAAGCTCTGCGGGAATATTTAACAAGTACAATGCCTATTATTGGGTCGATTCTAACCCTTATCGGACTGTTGATGTTAAGGCACAAGGTAGATTTGGTTTTAGTGTTTGGTGTGCTCTACTGGGAAACCGAATCTTGTGTTACAAAGTTTACGGGGGAAACTTGAATGGATGGAAATATACAGACATTTTACAAAAAAATATTATTGAGAACTATTTGGACAATTTGCCATTAGTTCAAGGGGAACATTTGTATTTCCAACAAGGCGGCGCACCTCCCCATAATTGCAGAGAAGTGACAAATTTATTAAATGTTAGTTTCGGAACAGAATGGTTAGGCACAAATAGACCGGTAAAATGGCCTCCGCGATCTCCGGACCTAACACCGCTGGACTTCTTTTTTTGGGGCTATATGAAGGACAGTTTATATAAATTAAATAACAACAATATCAATATTTTACGACAAAATTTCATTAATATTGTAAATTCTATATCTCATAATTATATTCATAATGCAAGTATAAGTGTTCTAAAGAGATGTAACTCATGCATTTTGAACAGTGGCAATCAATTTGAGCATTTATTGTAATTTTTCTGTCAATCTTTAGTTTTTTTGTATTTACCAACCAGATTTGGTGATTTTATTAATAAAGTTGAGTAATTGGTTGGATACTCTGGTTGTAATTGTGACTTTTGTCTTCAAAATAAATTTGAGGTTATGTTTACAGATGGTTGCCATGTGCTTAATTACCCTGTCGTAAAGATTAATTTCGCGGAGGAACAGGTTTCATTTATTAACCCCACTTTTTGTCAAATAATCAATGGCAACATGGCATTAATATTGTCATATATCAATATCATTTCATGACAAATAATCAAAGAACCAAAGAAAAATAAATCTGAAATCTGGTTGGTCAATAATCAAAACCTAGGTATAATATTCATTTATTTTCATTTAATTTTTTCGAAATAATTGTAATCATTATCACATCCTAATACAAGCCTACTCAAAATCCAACAATTATTAATTTAATATTAAACATGCCTACTGCGATTAATAAGAATATTTAAAATTTAATAAAATATAATATATATCAATAAATTTCAAATAAAACATCAACATGTTGTATATCAATGAAAAGGGAAAAAAAAATTAATAGCACAGCCAACTATGACTTCTATTTAAAAAATGGAACTTTGGACTATACCTTTTTTATTAATGAAGATAGAAATAAGCTGTAAATTGCATTCGATTCTCCTCGAAAAAGTACCTACAATTCTTATCTTGATAAAATAATAAATGACTGGGATATTAATAAAAATCGAAAATGGAAAATATTGAATTTTTGGCTATAACTTGAAAACAAAAGACGATGGTTAATTTCGGTTTTTGGCATTGACTTTGTCTCCAAAAAAGAGCTAGGATCCGCGATCGATTTTTTTCTATCTCTTCTAATAACCTAGATTCCCTATAGTAACATCCAATTTGGGCCACCCTGTACAGCGTCCGCAGACACACAGGCAACAGACATTTTTCAGAAATGGTCTTAATCGAGTAAGAGGACCTTAAAACGGATTTTAAACAGTTATAGATATTTGCAGTTACAATATTAGACATAAAATGGCAAATTATATCAAAATATACCGGGTGTAACACAAAACGGGATCCCCTTCTTTAGTTTTTTTATTAATTCAGATATCAATTTGAAATGTTCTACATTTACATTAAATACAATTTCAAGGTCAGTGGCCATTATGAAACTTTAATAGCATTTCCGGTTTCACCGGAAGTGACTTCAATTTAAAAATTTTAAATGGAACACGCTAAATATTTTTTTGTTATCAGGTACAGAATCTCATTGTACAAACAAATCAATTGTCTTAGAAAAAAAGATTACTAGTGTCGTATTTATAAAAATAATAGCTTGATTTGATCGCCCAAATATCATTTCTTAAACTGATGTTGATGTTAGTAAGGTTACCCATTTAAGTATAGGGTAATAATCATATCTTTTTAAAATTTTTTAAATTGTCTGATGACTACACTAACTTCTTCTAAAATTTCTCTTGTTGAGCAATTGGGATGTTCATTAAAATAAGCTACCACATTAATTTCGAAGTCTCTATTAATAATAACATTTTCATCACCTTCATTACCTTCTTCTCTAGATTTTCTTTTCAAATTTGCAAATCAGTGTCGTCAAAACAATGTCGTCTGGGATATCGTTTCCTGTATAAACGTTCGGCTTGAACAGAATTTTCTCGACATTCTCCATATATTAACCCATTAACGGCCGAGCAATTATAGAGTTACCTCAAAAAGTGATTTTAGGTAAAATTCTACACTTTTTTTAATGATTTCTAAGAATGACTTATTGTTTTGCAAACTGTGAATTTTTCTTTTAAATTTACATATTGTATACGCTGTAAATGCAAGGGATTCGTCGATTTTGTATAAAAACGTGCAATGTGAAGTTTAGAATGAGTATTTCCACTCCCAGAAAAAGCATGAAGTAAAATTTCGAGTTTAGAAAAGCCCCACGTAGAAAATTTTCACGGGGCTTTTCTAAACTCGAAATTTTACTTCATGCGCCACGCGTATAAAACACTGAAATATCGTGAACTTAGAAATACACTGAAATCATTTGATTTAAAAAGGTAATAATAGAGATATTTAATTAAAAAAATATTTACGTTTTTCTTTATATATTTTCAAGTCAACTCAAATAATATAATATAATAAATTAACTTATTTAGTAATTTAATTAACATAAAATTAATTATGTTGCGTATATGCATCAATGGCGCCTAATCGGTTAATAACATATCCACTTTTTCAGTTTGATACTAAAAAAACATTTTAATAAAATGTTACCACAAAAATATATACGCACAAATGGATTTGTTAGATAAATACAAGTTTTATTTTTTAGTTTATTGATTTATAATTCATTTAATCGTTTTAAATGCCAGATATAGCTTACTAAATATTTATTTGTTATTTAAACTTGGCCTATGTGATTAAAAAATACCGGAGTTGCCAAATTAAATACGTATACTGGCAAATTTTATCGAAATTTGTTTGATGTTAGTTTGATGCTAGAAAAGATTGTGGTAACAGTTCATTAATTGTTACCACAAAAATATATATGCACGACTGAATTTGTTAGATGAAAACAAGTTTTGTTTTTAGTTTATTGATTTATTTTTAATTTCATCGTTCAGTTTGATGCTAGAAAAGACATTTTAGTAAATTGTCACCATAAAAATATATACGCACGAATGGATTTGTTAGATAAAAACAAGTTATGTTTTTTTAGTTTATTGATTTATTATTCATTTCATCCTAAAAACATGTTTTGTTTTTTAGTTTATTAATTTATCATTCATTTTATCCTTTTAAATGCCAGATATAGCCTACTAGATATTTCTTTGTTATTTAAACCTATGTGATTAAAAAATACCGCAGTTGCCAATTAAATACGTATCCTTTTTTTAGTTTT
Organism: Philonthus cognatus; assembly: GCA_932526585.2. Classification (NCBI taxonomy): domain Eukaryota; kingdom Metazoa; phylum Arthropoda; class Insecta; order Coleoptera; family Staphylinidae; genus Philonthus; species Philonthus cognatus. The sequence continues at coordinate 108,315,611 of OW052241.1, forward strand.
TCCCAAGTTTCAAATAAATACATTTGGATAGGTGGTTTTAAAAAATCATAATGATCTGCTAAATAACTTAATTTTTTGAATTGGCAACTAAAAAAATTGAGTTATTTAAAAAAAAGATCGAGTTACAATATAAAAGCTTGTGTTGGACATATCAGGAAACACAAGTTTGTAATATTTGTTTTGTATATGTGTATGATACGAAACAAAAGATATTAGGGCGATCACCGCCATCTAGATGCACTTTTATGTTTTGAAAAAAAAAATATGACACCAGTATTATTTTTTTAAATCAATTGATTTGTATGTAAAATGAGATCCTGTATCCGAAAACAAAAAAAAAAATAGTGTGTTTCATTTAAAATTTTAAAATTGATGTCACTTCCGGTGACACCGGAGATGCTATTAAAGTTTCCTAGTAACCACTGAACTCCAAATAATTTTTAGTACAAATGTAGAAAATTTCAAATTGATAGGTCAATTAACAATAAAACTAAAGGGGGTGATCCTGTTTTGTATTACACCCGGTATGTATTTGTTTATAAAGTATGCATTATCTTTTACTTAAAATATTTTATTTCAGTTTGCGCTTCGAGTATGTTTATTTTATGAGTTAGATTAATACCGTGCGATCGTCTAACCCATTAAGCGCCATTGATGCATATAACATTATTAATTTTATGTTAATTAAATTACTAAATAAATTAATTTGATATATTATATTATTTTATTTGACTTGAAAATGTATAAAGAAAAACGTAAATAATTTGTTATTTAAATATCTCAATTATTACTTATTAAAAAAAATGTTCTCATTGTATTTTTAACTTTACAATGTTTCAGTGTACGCGTGGCACATGAAGTAAAATTTCGAGTTTAGAAAAACCCCGTGAAAATTTATCTACGCGGGGCTTTTCTAAACTCGAAATTTTACTTCATGCTTAGTCTGGGAGTGAATATACTCGTTCTAAACTTTATATTGTACGTTTTTATACAAAATCGACGAATGCCTTGCATTTACAGCATATACATTATGTATATTTAAAAGAAAAATTCAGTGTGTAATACAGTAAGTCATTCGTAAAAATCATTAAAAGAAGTGTAGAATTTTACCTAAAATCAACTTTTAGAGTTAACTTTATAATTTGTCGGCCGTTAATGGGTTAAAACATGATTTAGAGTAGGCTTTGAATTTTAAACTAGATTGGCACTACTGACTTTTAACACATAGTTTAGCATAACCTCAAATTTATTCTGCATTCTGGGCAACCGCACAAAAAAATTCCGCCTACTCTAAATCATAATTTTAACGATCGCACAGTAGTAAACATTAAATACACTGATTTGCTTTTAATACTTGACAGAACACATTTTAATTTTGACTAGTTTCAGTTTTACATCATTAATAAAGAATACCGAGTAAAATTATTTATTCATTTATGTAATCACGTTTACGTAAATAAAATGCGAAACAATCACGAAAAAGACGAAATTTATATTTCAACTGTGTGTGTGTACCAGGGTTGTTAAACAAACGTTTCTTTGATTTTAATTAAAACAAACAGTTTTTTTTACAAAACGTGTTTTTTTTCAACGAAACAGTGTTTAAAACAATAACAATTAAAAACTTGTTTAAAACGTGTTTAAAACATGACCATAACATAACCAGCCTTATTAATAGACCTTAGCATACAGCGTTAACACAATAAAGTAACAAATGATATTAACGATTTCAGATGAATAAAACATTTTAGTAGATTACTATTGTTAGTTTATAACTAATGATTTAATAGCCCCAGTTTAAGTCTTATACATAACCTCAACTGTCATAACAAAATAGGGATATTTAGAATTTATTTAATAATACATGAAATCATAAATGTACAAACCTTATCAGTATATTTTGAATTTCACCTGAAATCAGAGTTTTATACGCGTGGCGCATAAAGTAAAATTTCCAGTTTAGAAAAGCCCCGCGTAGTAAATTTGTCTCGGGCAGAGCTGGGCAGGATTCGAATTATTTAGGATTCGAATCTTTTTAGAAGATTCAATAGAGGAATTCGAATACTTTAGTTAAACTGGATTCGTGATCCGGATTCGTTACATTTTTTTCAAGAGGAACGTATTCGAATCCAAATCACCCGCATTCGAATCTTTAGAAGAAAGAATTCGAATATTTATAAAAGGATTCGAATACTTACAACAGGATTCAAATCATTAAAAATAATTCGAATTAATTGTGAGGATTAACATGAATAATTTGTTTTGTGTTTTTTTAAATTTCTCGTTAAATCAGTGTTTTATACGCGTGGCACATGAAGTAAAATTTCAAGTTTAGAAAAGCCCCGTGAAAATTTGTCTCGGGTCGCTGCGCGACCCTCGACAAATTTTCTACGCGGGGCTTTTCTAAACTCGAAATTTTACTTCATGCTTAGTCTGGGAGTGGAAAGCACTCGTTCTTGGAAGTTTAAAATTGAAGGATCATTCTAGATTAGTAAGTTTATTACTCAAAGGACCATTTTACAAAAGCGACAGTTCGAAAGACCAATTGTAGTCTTCGGAGACCGAAGGACTGCAGGGAATTGAAGTTTTTTTTTACAAAAAAACAACGAATATCTGAATTTTTATAGCGTGGGTATGAAAGAAAAAATCCAATTTAAAAAAAAATCGAAGTTGAGTTTGGTTGTTTTCATTGTTTTTAACTTCACTTTAAATCAGTGTTTTATACGCGTGGCGCATAAAGAAAAATTTCGAGTTTAGAAAAGCCCGTGAAAATTTGTAATAGGTCAGTAGGGGTCATGTGCAAATATTATTTTTGACGAAATTAAATTAAAATATTAATACAAAAAGCACCCAAGAAAATAATAAATAAAAATCAACATCCAGTAAATACGAGAATAACATTAGTCGATCAAAATTTTTTATGTGAAAGAAATAACAAATGCAGCATCGCCTTAAAATAATAAACAATTACCGGCGCGTGGAGAAATGCTAAGACATACAGAAAGATTGAGTTCAGGGTTTAACGAACGCAAACACAACAAGTGTGCAAAGTCAGGGAAATTACGTTGACGTCAGAGAGGGAAGGGTTTTGTAACCATATATGGTAGTAGATAAAATTTAAGCAACAAAATTTGGGGAGGGGAGAACTTTGAGAGCAGCAAAGAAACGATTCTAAAAATCAGTTAGTTTTGGGACAGGGACTAGGACAGTCAGTATTTGAATGTAAATGGGGACAGTTGACAATGATAAGTTTCTGTGGGATGTGAGGTAGTGAAGTAATGTTGATTAAAAGAGTTAAGTATTGAGAATGGAGTTAGAGAATGGAGAATGGAGTTAGAGAATGGAGAATGGAGTTAGAGAATGGAGAATGGAGTTAGGGATAACAACGTTGGAGAGACTATCACGTAAGAGTAACATTAATTCTACATTAAACCGACTAAGTTGAAATCAAACAAACAAAACCAGCGAAATAATTTAAACATCTGAGAAAGGGGGAAGATGGGGGAGGGGATGAGAATGAGGGATGTATGGTGGTTGATGTGTAAGGCCGAATTGAGCGAGAAAACGAGGTATGTCCTACTAACTAATCGAAACAGTCGATTGATGTGTCAGGCCAATCCAAGTTAGTATTGCACTAAGTGTCCTACTAACTAACCACACGAATGAGGGATGTATGGTGGTTGATGTGTAAGGCCGAATTGCGAGGGAAAACGAGGTATGTCCTACTAACTAATCTAAACAGTCGATTGATGTGTTAGGCCAATCCGAGTTAGTATTGCACTAAGTGTCCTACTAACTAACCACACGAATGAGGGATGTATGGTGGTTGATGTGTAAGGCCGAATTGAACGAGAAAACGAGGTATGTCCTACTAACTAATCGACCTAGTCGATTGATGTGTTAGGCCAATCCGAGTCAGTATTGCACTAAGTGTCCTACTAACTAACCACACGAATGAGGGATGAATGGTGGTTGATGTGTAAGGCCGAATTGAGCGAGAAAACGAGGTATGTCCTACTAACTAATCGAAACAGTCGATTGATGTGTTAGGCCAATCCGAGTTAGTATTGCAATGAGTGTCCTACTAACTAATCACACGAATGAGGGATGTATGGTGGTTGATGTGTAAGGCCGAATTGAGCGAGAAAACGAGGTATGTCCTACTAACTAATCGAAACAGTCGATTGATGTGTTAGGCCAATCCGAGTTAGTTTTGCGCTAAGTGTCCTACTAACTAACCACGCGAATGAGGGATGTATGGTGGTTGATGTGTAAGGCCGAATTGAGCGAGAAAATGAGGTATGTCCTACTAACTAATCGAAACAGTCGATTGATGTGTTAGGCCAATCCGAGTTATTATTGCGCTAAGTGTCCTACTAACTAATCACAAGAAAAAAATAACTCGATTATGAGTGGAACGAGGTGAAAGGTCGTTCCGCTCATTAATCGAAAATGAATGGCGATTGATGAGTGTGTCGAGTGTGTGATGCTAGCTCCGAGATGGTTTTTGTGGGTTTCCCATCTCGTAATGCAAATGCAGGGGCTAGTTAATTTTGCTCCCACAAGTAGAGTCATACATTTTTTTTGAGTTTAACCGAATGCACATGACTTCTAAGCATAAACGTTGGGTAATATATTTTGTGAATATAAATAATATAAGACATACCAATTTATTAGAAATATCATGAAAGGTCAATAAACTTTGCATACGTTAAGCTCATATCCTGTTTTATTTATTGTCCACACATCCTCCTAGTCAAATTTAAAGGGAATAAAAACACAGTATTTACGATAATGCATATTGACACAAACAACGAACCTGGTAAATAAATTAAAGGGTTACTACATACACAAGACAACGTAAACAATAATACAAATTATAAATTTATACAATACCTAGGGTCGAATCATTACAAAATGTTAAATTTTTCTGATATTTACCTCATTCAAGATTTTTTCCCTGACCTTTTAATATAAATTCTTCTGTGGGAAACCCCCATTCTGTTAAATTGTTTTCATTGTCAATATTCAAGTTGGCTTTATACATTTTTACGTGTTTTCAAATTATTATGATACCTGCTGATTTTGACAAATTTAATAATATAATTTGGTTAATTTTTAAATGATATCTATTTTATTACTTTTTGTATTGTTTATTATTGAATTTGTCAATTAAATATGTTTTTTTTCGATAACTTTTGCTATTATTTATGTGTTTTTTATTCTGCATAAAATTAGAAATTAATTAGATTTATATTTTTATTTGGTAAATATTTGCTTAGTGTTTGTTAATTTTAATAATTTTGAATATTTTTGTTTCAATTTTGATAATCGTCTGTTGCTTATATAAATTATATATAAAATAAAAATAGGTTTTTAAGTTATTAACTTAAATTTTGTAGTATTTTGGGTGCGATTGAATTTTATCTATTTTAAAAAAAAAAAAAAATGCAGAAATCGGAAAAAAAATATATCTATACCTTTTTGTTGGTTCTGAAGATTTTGCCAATTTATTAATTTATTTATTCAGTCAACGGAGTACATTTGAAAATACATAATATAATACAACTGCAAATATAAAATATCCACTAAAACACAATTAACAATATTTGTTTATATTGACAATTCTATTAAAAGTTTATGTTAATTGTCAATTTTTGGAATATATATGTATTATTATTGATTTTGATTTGTTTGACTATTTTCTATCAACTTGACGATTTGTTTAGAATCACTTCTATAAGTTTTATCGATTTAGAAAAATTATCCATTAAAAATGTTACAATTTTTTTATTAACAAAAAAATCATTTTCAATTATTATGTTAACTTAATATTAATATTTATTTCCCAATAGGACAACTTAATTACATAATAATAATAAGAAACAGCTTTATTTGTAATCCCAAAAATAATATAAAAATAAACAATATAATTCTTCTACATTACAAATCATAAGGTGAGATTCAGTCTGAGTTCTAAATTGGACTCATACTGTTCTTCCATCTAAACCTTCTCTATTATACACTAAAATAATAAACTACTACATAATTAATAAAGTAAACATTTAAAATAAAAAAACAAAATAATATTACAAAAAAATAACTTTTTAGAATAATTAAATAATACATATAAAGAGAACAAAATTACTAAAAATAAAGATTTTGTCAATTTTGGTCCTATTTGTTTTTTTTAACCAGTTTTTCTTTAATTTTGTTTGTTGATTATTATTAATTAATATTTTTGACGTCATATTATTCTGGAATTTTTCAATATTGATAACTGTTTGCTAATTAAGTTGATTTAAATGATTTTTTCAATTTTAAAGTTTATTATCTTCAATAAATATTATTTGTATAATATCGTACTTAAAAGACTTCTGTAATTTCCAGTTTATTTTATGAATTAAAATGTTGAAATTTTTTCTTATTATTCCCATTATAAATAATTTTTATAGAATTTATTATTGTCTAAATTTGTGTAATTTATAATTGGAATAACAATGATAATTGTCAACATTAAAAATAAATAATGACAACAATAAATGACAACGCTGACAAAACTAATTGATAAAATAAACTATAAGTAAAAATCTTCAAACTTAATCATTACACAACTAATATTCTAGTTTATTGACTTCAATAATTTTCCAGAATATTATAATTGTTGTCGGTATTTATATATTTTCATGATTTCTTATTACTCTGCTAATATAAATATTTTTTTCATTGTTTCATGATTTTTAATAAATGTATTTATTTTGATATTTTTCATAATTTCTGTGTATTTTGTTACTTTTCGCGATTTATTTAAACGTTTTTTTTTTTCAGTGTTTATGGTGAATGAAAATCAATGACTTTTCTCTGAATTTCCCGGGTTTAATGATATTCAGTGAATTTTTTTTACGTAATATTGAGGCATTCGTTGATTTTATAAAAGAGTTTAATTTGAAGTTTTCAACTCCCAGGTTAAGCATGAACAAAGTTTAACAGGAATAAGAAACATTTCTTAAAAAAGCTCAAGTATTTAACATGGGGAAAAGTACTACGATATACATATCAATTGTTTTTTTCATTCTGACAGTTACCATACACATTTTAACACTTGTGACATATTTTAAAGTAACGAGTGTCTTCCACTCCCAGACTAAGCATGAAGTAAAATTTCGAGTTTAGAAAAGCCCCGCGTAGAAAATTTGTCGAGGGTCGCGCAGCGACCCGAGACAAATTTTCATGGGGCCTTTCTAAACTCGAAATTTTACTTCATGCGCCACGCGTACAAAATACTGATTTGAAGTAAAGTTAAAAAAACACACAATAACATCTTCAATCAGAGTAACACGGAATCAGATATTTAGTCTGTTATCAACGATGATCAGTGTTAATAAAAAATAATTATGTTTTGAATATTTTTCTTAAAACAATATTAAAATGTTAATGGTTGCAAACAAATAATAAAATCAAATTTATTCTTGAAGGATTTGTATTCGTGATTCGAAAAAACAGGATTCGAATCTTTGATTCGAATCATACGAGCCCTAACAACTATATATTGGGACAAAATCAAATTCATATACAATTCAGGTATTGGACAGTTTATTTAAGTTTTCTAGTATTTTTTTTAATTTAATACTATGTAATTAGTTAATTAGCAATAGTTATGGCCAATCAACAACACAAAAAACAAATTAATTATTTAATCACCTCTAATTTACAAGAAAAATGTTAATTTTGTTTTTCAACTAAATATTGGGACATTGCACGAATTTTATTTCTAAAAAGAAGTAACATCGCCCGTATATTTTATGACAGCTCGAATTCGGCTAGGCATTGACTCAACTAAGGATCTGCACGTTTCAGGAGAAATTTCATTCCAAATATGCTCTATCTTGTCTCTAAGTTCAGGTAATGTCCGTTGTGGGTTGTTCCTCAATGGTTGTTTCATTTTATGCCATACTGTTTCAATGACATTAAGGTCAGGACTGCTGGAAGGCCAAGAAAGAACATTTACGTTGTGGTCACCAAACCACTTTTTTGTGGTTTTGGCCGTATGACAGGCCGCCCCATCCTGTTGAAAAATGTAATTTTCGTCAACATTTAACTTGGCGATACTTGGTAGCAAACTGTTTTGCAGTATTTGTTGATATTTCGCAGCATTTACGGTACCATCAATAAATTCAAAACATCCTAATCCTGAAGCTGTCATGCAGCAGCAAATCATCACTCCTTTAGGAAATTTTACGGTACGTTTTAGGCAATCCTTGTGAAATGCCTCATGTTTTGAGCGAATCACGCGTTTGCGGTAATCACCAACACATACGTCGAATTTTGATTCGTCACTAAAAATTACTCTTTGTTTTTCCGTCAACAGTGGTTTTTCCTTTGCCTACAAGAAAATGTTTCTTTTTAAATGCACTTTTAAATTGCTACTTGAAACTCAACCTTATAAAACTTGAGTCCACATTTATGAATCCACTGGCGGCAGCATTTCCTTGACAGGTTCAATCCAGTTTCGTGATTCCATTCAGTCGTAATTTGCCTTAAAGTATTTCTTCTCCCCTTTTTGCACAGTTTTACTAATAATCTCTTGTATTTATCAAAAACTAATGTTGGACGACCCGAACTTTTGCCATTTTTGTCTAGGATATTTCCGGTTTCTCCATAATGCTTAATTATATTCCACACTGTTGTTTTAGGAATATTAAGTTCATCCGCCATTTCTGGTATCGTTGTATTTCGGCAATAATTTTTAATCACTAACTCACGAATTTTGGAACTTGTACAGATACCACGCACCATTTTGTTCAATAAAAGCAGCGATTCACTCGATACGATAAGAAAGCAACTACCAAGTAATCTAACGTTTCGTTCTGCATTGTTTTCACAGCTTACTTGTCTTATTTTGTTTCATTTTTAACAGTTATTTAATACTATCTCAATATTTAGTTGCCACACAAAATTATTATCCTTGTTAATTAGAGATGATAGAATAAATAGTATAATAATTTTGTTTTTTGTGTTGCTGATTGACCCTCATTGATGTTAATTAACTAATTCCATAGAATTAAATTTAAAAAAAAAGAAAAAAAGAAACTGTCTAATACCTGAATTATACATGAATTTGATTTTGTCCCAATATATAGTTGTTAGGACTCGTATTTATCTCTTATGAATCCATTATTCGAGTATTCGTGATTCAAATCATATTAGGTGATTCGGATTCGTGATTCGAATTCTATTTACGAGGATTCGTCCCAGCTCTGGTCTCGGGTCGCTGCGCGACCCTCGACAAATTTACTACGCGGGGCTTTTCTAAACTGGAAATTTTACTTCATGCTTAGTCTGGGAGTGGACACTCATTAGAAGTATATTTCAATCTAATAATATATCAGAAGAATAAAATTTTCAGAAACACAAAAAAAAACAGTGTAACATACCTTCTAAATTACTTGATTACAATGAAGTTAGAACAAATGAAAATGTAATGTTGCTACATTCATTCTATCATTATTTCAAAACTAACAATAACATGTAGATTTACTTTAATAATACGAAATGTTAGTATCGTGTTTGTATGCGTCTAGTAGAGATTAATTAGTATTAAACAATAATGTTAACGGCAATTCTATTAATAAGGCTGAAAATGTTTAAAACAACGTTTTAAATCACATGTATGCATACATAATTGTAATATTTTATAATGATAAAATTGTATTTTTAATAATGTAATTGGCAATATTTTCAACAATTTAACTAAAATTTGAAAACGTAAACAAAAAAATGTTTAATAAAGTTGTATAAAATATAGTTTAACTAATTTAAGACAATAAAAAAACTTTTTATACAAAATTAACGTTTAAAACATGTTTTAAACGAATTTAACATTTAAAACATGTTAAAAACGAAACCATTTAAAACACGACGGGTTTTGTTAAATATGTTGAAAACACTGTTTTAAAACAAATTGTTTTAAACATAAAAACCCTGGTGTGTACATAAATGTGACTTATAGCGTAACAACAGTTTTATTAACAACCCTGGTTTGAGTTGACAAATAAATTTAAGCCTAATAACAAAAAATTAATAATTAAAATTATTAAAAAAATAGATAGGAAACGTATTGTTTTGTTTCATATTACAAGGAAATTATTTTTTGTTAGTCACTCACAATTTTATTATTAAAACGTGTTTAAAAAAATATATTTCACTTTAATAACTTACTCTGAGAAATAACACAACTTATTTACAAAAATATATATTACTTTAATAACTTACTCTGAGAAATAACACAACTTATTTACAAAGTCACTCGTTGTAATCCTAAAAGTTAATATTAAAGAAAGTCTTTGAAGGATCCACTTTTCAAAAAATAATTTAGTACACGAACTTAAAAAAAACTTTTTCAAAACTTTCCCTTTTACAAGTTTATTTACTCCCTCAATAATTCGAGTAATATTTTTCAACAAATAATATATATTTATCGCACACATACATACAAAAGACTAGAATAATTTTCAATAAATATTAATACACACCCGTTCTGTGCTTGGCTGTGTGTATGTGTTAGTGATGGAGTCAGAACTGATTAGATAGAGCGTCGCGACGCCCGAGCAGCTACCGTTTTCCCCTCCAGCTTCTGATATTAATATTCAGGCGCATTAAAATACAATTCTGATAGGATAGTCGGAAGCACGTGCTGAATTTTTATCTACTTTTCCTATATATCTGCTCCTGAAAAAAATGTAGCTTTATGAAACGGTTTACGGCATGAGGAGGGTAAATATGGACGTGACGTGGATGATAAACCAAATAAATGAAATGGACAGATGTTAGAAGGTAAATGTAAGTTATGATTTTGATGAGTTATTTTATTCATTGTGGACTTTATTCGTTACGTTTTTTATGGTTTTGTTATTATTTTAGTGTTCATTAATCTACAATAGCATATGGCGGATCATTTACAATTAAATAATATGATATACTTTAAGATATAATAAACAATAAAAACAAATTATAGGGAAAATATTTATATTTTAAATAAAAGGATATTCAAGTTATTGCCTGTGTAGAATATCATTATTAATAAAAATAAATCAATTGTTATAAATTATTAACCTATTATTATAAACTTATATCGTTAAGAACATTTGTTAATAAAATTATATTATTGATCACATACCTCTTTCTTTCAAACGTTCATCAATTTTGCCCATGCCTGATATTGTCATATAAACATCGATATTTCTCCACCTGTTCACAACACTGATGCCCGGTATTATAAACGATTAATAAATCATTTAATAACTATTTGTGGAGTTTTATTTAGCTAGTAAACTAATGGGCAAATAAAATTGCGTATTATAAAGTAAACCTACAAAATAAATAGCAATTCTAGGTATAAATAATTAAATTTGTAGATTACAGACCGAAATTAAACATTTTCATTGTGGCCATAGCTGGAACCACCAATTTTTTAAATTGAATTGTCAATATTTCAATTTAAATAGTCAATCAAATCGGAAATACAGTATAATTCCTTATAATTATAGAGAATAACCTTGGAATAGGACAAAATTACACAAAACAAGAAAAAGAAAGCTTATTAGAAATACTAAATAACTTAAACGAGTGTTTTCCACTCCCAGGCTAAGCATGAAGTAAAATTTCGAGTTTAGAAAAGCCTGAAAATTTGGTTTGGTCGCGTAGCGCGGAGCGGCCAAACTAAATTTTCAGGCTTTTCTAAACTCGAAATTTTACTTCATGCGCCACGCGTACAAGACACTGATTTCAAGTGAAGTTCACTTGTTCACAATATTTCAGTGTTTTCAGTGTTAAATACGCGTGGCGCATGAAGTAAAATTTAGAGTTTAGAAAAGCCTGAAAATTTGGTTTGGTCGCTCCGCGCTACGCGACCAAACCAAATTTTTAGGCTTTTCTAAACTCGAAATTTTACTTCCAGCTTAGTCTGGGAGTGGAAAACACTCGTTTAAAACTTTAAATGGAAATAATTTAAAAAAAGCGTATGCATAAGCATAAAAATCCCTGGTTATGTCTGATTTGAAAAACTCTAGGTCTTCGACTCCTTGGAATTGTCTTGTGGTTCGAATTAATCACTGTCAGGGAAAATACTATAAGCGAACTTAAATCTGATATGGATGATATGGCAGACATGATAACCGTAATGAAATTAATAAATACAAGTAGTAGAATCTAAAGTAATTATAATAATATAATAGACTTTTGACTTTTAACTGTCAAATTATTTAGAGAATAAAATTTACTTGGTAGAAAAACAAACAAATAGTTTACTGAGAAGATTTATTAACCAAACAAAGTTATTTTGTGTTTATAATACCGAAATTTTTGCAACAAATTAATTTATTTCTAAAGTAAATTTTATTTAGGGAATAAAACGATTTATAATACCGGGCATGAATATAATATTCTGTATCGTCACGCATTTTATCTACAATTGATTAAAAAGTTGCCAAATTAATATCATAGGTAAATAACTATTAATAATTGTTACAATGACATAAGCTAACTATGATAAAGAGTTAAAAATATTTTTTCAAATTGGAGATAAAAACAATCATAGAAAAAATAGTAGCTATACAAATCAGTACACTCCATTTATCCAATCATCAAAGAACCTTTTCTACACTACACTTCGTTTTTAATGATTTGCCCATACTGTTATTTGGCTTTAATGCAACATTAATATTTATGTTTCCTAAAATTTTCTCAACTCAGTTATTATTATTTTATGTGATAATAGTAACTGAGTTGCAAAAATTTTAGGAAACATAAATATTAATGTTGCATTAAAGCCAAATAACAGTATAGCCAAATCATTAAAAACAACAAAGACTGCTCTAAAATATACGTATGACAAACCAGAAGATTGAACATAAAATGCAAGAAGACAAAACATGCCATGAACCAAAGAAAACCAACTCTTTATATGTCAATCACCTAATAGAAGAGAAACATAATTTGAATGAGAATTTTTAAATTTTGTTAAACAAAAAGCAAGCAATAGCCGATCAAGGCTTTTAATTGACGTAAAGCTTGGTTGTTTTTGAGCTCAAATCAAGGCTTACATGTTGAACCAAAACCACTGCGTTTTTCCACTTTGCATGTAACTTTAATAAAAATCACTTGCTTAAATAATTTAACACTTTTTTCACAAACATGATATTTTCATTAAACAAAAAGCAATCAAGAGCCGAAGAATATAGCTTTGAAATTGTGTAAAGCTCAATTGTTGTTACGCTTAAATGAACTCTTAAATTTTAAGTCAAAATCACTGTTTTCTCGGTCTGTTTATTAAATTTAATTAATTAAAATTTTCGACTCAAACAATTAAGTGCCTCTTTATTTAAAAACTTAACATTTTTATGAAACAAAATGCAAACGGCAGCCAAAAAATGCAGCTCTGATTAGATCCTATACTCAGTTGTTCATACGCTCAAATTATGGCTTAAATTTGAAGTATTAAAATTAGAAATTAAATGAAAAAATCAATCTCTTATGCCCGGTATTATAAACAATAAATAAATCATTAGATAACTATTTGTGGAGTAAATTTATTTACCTAGTAAACTAATAGGCAAATAAAACTGCGTATTATAAAGCAAACGTACCAAATAAATAGCAATTCTAGAAATAAATAATTTAATTAGTAGATTACAGACCACAATTATAAATTTTCATTGTGGCCGTAGCTGGAACCACCAATTTGTTAAATTGAATTATCAATATTTCAAATTAAATTGTTAATCAAATTGGAAATTTAGTATAATTCCTTATAATTATGGAGAATAACCGTGGAATAGGATAGAATTACACAGAACAAGAAAAACAAAGCTTATTAGAAATTATAAAAGACTTAAACGAGTATTTTCCACTCTCAGGCTAAGCATGAAGTAAAATTTCGAGTTTAGAAAAGCCTGAAAATTTGGTTTGGTCGCGTAGCGCGAAGCGCGGAGCGGCTAAACCAAATTTTCAGGCTTTTCTAAACTCGAAAGTTTACTTCATGCGCTACGCGTACAAGACACTGATTTCAAGTAAAGTTCACTTGTTCACAATATTTCAGTGCTTTCAGTGTTAAATACGCGTGGTGCATGAAGTAAAATTTCGAGTTTAGAAAAGCCTCAAACCAAATCAACCAAACCAAATTTTCAGGCTTTTCTAAACTCGAAATTTTATTTCATGCTTAGTCTGGGAGTGGAAAACACTCGTTTAAAACTTTAAATGGAACTCATTTTAAAAATGCGTATGCATAATTATATGTCTGATTTTAAAAACTCTAGGTCTTCGACTCCTTAGAATGTCTTGTGGTTCGAATTAATCATTGTCAGGGAAGATACTATGAGCGAACTTAAATCTGACACGGATGATATGGTAGACATGATAACCGTAATGAAATTAATAAATACAAGTAGTAGAATCTAAAGTAATTATAATAATATAATACACTTTTGACTTTTAACTGTCAAATAATTTAGAGAATAAAATTTACTTAATAGAAAAACAAACAAATAATTTACTAGGGAGATTTATTAGCCAAATAAAGTTATTTTGTGTTTATAGTACCGAAATCTTTGAAATAAATTAATTTATTCCTAAAGTAAATTTAATTCAAGGAATAAAGAAAGAAATGTTGAAATTATTTAAACTTCCATAGTAAATTTCATGAAAATCCATAAGTTGTTTTTAAAATTTGCATTTAAAAAAAAATTAATACAATTCACAAAATTTCGGGGGTATTTGATTTTAAGATATTTTCAAAGAGCTAAGCTTTACTAACATCCACAAGTAATAAATATTTTTTATATAAGAGCGTTCAATTTGAAACTTCCAATGAGTGTTTCCACTCCCAGGTTAAGCATTAAGTAAAAAATCGAGTTTGGAAAAGCCTGAAAATTTACAAAAAATGCAAATTTAAATTTTCAGGCTGTTCTAAACTCGAAATTTTACTTTATGTGCCACGCGTATAAGTCACTGATTTCAAGTCAAGTTCAAAATATAACGCATATCAAATCTTTAAAAATCCAGTGGTCTCAATTAATTTGATTTGAGATGTGTAAGTATATTTAAAAGGTAAACATTTTTGCATTTTGTTTACTTTTTCTTTTCGGCAATACAATAGATGGCGTCTAATGAATAATAAGTATGGTATAAAGATATCGACCATACGGTATCGGTATTTCAAAAAAAGAAATATCGATATAAATATCGATTATTTTCCATAAAAATATCGATACTTCAAGTTATCGATATATATCGAGCATCCCTACTACTTACTAGTTAATAAATTTAATATAAATAAAATATAATTTAAAAAACAAATAAAGAACTACGATTTAAATTCAATGAAGTTTATTAATATTCATTTTGGTGTGTTTTAATTTTAACTCATTATAATTCATGTTAGGCTATTGATTTCATATATCTAACATGGGGGGCAAGTACTATCATAGACATATCAATTTTATTTTTTCTTACCATCTGTCGCAAATTTGAAACAGCTACTGCCACTATTATATTTAAACGTGTAATATTATACCGTGCATTTTATTTAAGTATGGCCATAGGGATTTACAAGGTCAAAATTGTACCTTATGTTAACTGTTGTCATACAAATTTTAAACAATTTTTTTACTTTATCAATAAATCAAACATTTTTCTACGAAATGTCCATTGGTAGAAGGACATAAACATGTTATATATCTTTATTTTTGCTTTTATGGTTGAAATTAATAACACAAATAATTAAGTTAAAAATCAACTTGGCGAATATAATATAATGCCAGCTGAAGGACCTCGGTCGATGGCCTTTTGTAACTCTTTTGGGTTCAATAAATGGATTATTAATTAATTATAATGCTTATTGACAAGTAAATGTTATAAAATCGTACGTAAGTGCATGTTTTTTAAACATGTTTACGCAGGTTTTTAAAACTCTGCAGCTAACTTAGTCAATGTTAAAACGTATTAAAATTTACAACACGTAAATCTCTACGGCCAAAGTTATAATTAAAGGAAAACGCCCTGTACGAAGTACGTATGCCGTAACAATTTCCAAACGTTTTTTTAGTGCTAGAAAGAGGCATTTTCTTTAAAATCACAACAAGATTTGGGCGGACCTTATAACCTTTACTTCTTAATACACATTATAACATTTTCGGCAACTTAATATATTTACTTAATTTTTTGTGTTATTAATTTCAACTTTAAAAGTGAAAATAAAGAATTCTAACATGTTTATGTCCTTCTAACAATAAACATTTCACAGAAATATGTTTAATTTATTGATAAAACAAAAAAAATTGTTTCATATGACAACAGTTAACAACAGTTAGCATGGGGTACAATTATTACCATGTAAATCCCTATGGTCATACTTAAATAAAACGCACTGTATAGTCGTAAGATAGGATATGACTATCCTATTTCTGAGTTTAAAGAAGAATGTTTCAATGAGAACAATTGAAACGCATACTTAATTATATTGACAAGCATTTTTATTAATATTCAAAAGACATTAAAGACATTATAATAATATATAGAGTTTGTAAGTCGCCGCATTCAGAAATATGGAACCGATTTCTTTATTTAATTACTAACATTGCTACAGCACTAAATCCACGTTCAGCTATATAGGACGATGGGAATACTATCAGAAATCGTTGAATAATTGACCATAATCCTAAGTACAGTCAAAAAATCAGTTTCTGCAGCCAACATTCTTTTTAAATTTAATTTTTAATTCCTCATTTTTCACCAGTTCTATTAGTTCTTCTTCTAACTGGGATGATCCTGCTTTGCTGACATTTGAAAAAAGATCCAAAACCCAGTCTGGCATGTCTATGTATAAAATATCCTGAAACTGTTCCTTGAAATCGCTGTGGATGTTTTTCAAGTATGACAGTAAAGATGCAAGTCGTCTGCTGATATTTCTTTTGTAGAATAGCAGTTTGAATACAAAAGCAGCAACGCTATTTTTTGTCTTAATCAAGTTCAAGTCGTCGCCCTAAAGTTGGAGATGAGGTTGTCGCGCAACTCTGTGTCTTTGTTTCCAGGAACTCTATCACAGATTGTAAAATTGAGCCAAACAAGTACCTTTTGGTAGCCAGCGTACCTATGTGTGAAGCAGCAATTGGTTGAAATCTTCCTCACTGGCAATGCAAAGCTGACTAAATGATCTGTCATTCAACGAGTTACTTCTGATTTTATTAACTGTTCTGATAACACATTGCAGTGATGTATGGAGGCGTTCACTCAGATTTTTCGCAACCAAATGCTAGCGATGAATTACGCAATGCACAGGTAGCACATCAGGAACTTTAGTTCTTAAGCGCGCTATGAAGCCCTTGTGACGCCCTGCTATAGCCGGTGCGCCATCCGTAGCAACTGACAAAACATAATTAAAAGGAATTTCCTTTTTGTTACAAAACATTTCCTGTGTATTAAATATGGGTTTTCCTTTTGTATCGGCTTCTAAATTTGTAGTAAACAATAGTTCTTGACATATGTTATCACATTTGATGAACTTCACGTATGACAATAACTGAATGCTTCATTGGTTGGTAAGGTGGACTCATCCAGCTGAATTGAAAACTGACAAGTCTGCAGATGATTGCACATTGATGCTTCAATGTTTTCAACCATCTCATCAATTTGCAAAAAACTGTTGCTCTAATAAATGTTTTGCATAATATCTGTTGCTGGTTTATGGAGTACAGTGGTTATTACTTCTATT
This sequence comes from Philonthus cognatus, assembly GCA_932526585.2. Lineage (NCBI taxonomy): Eukaryota > Metazoa > Arthropoda > Insecta > Coleoptera > Staphylinidae > Philonthus > Philonthus cognatus. The sequence continues at coordinate 108,333,375 of OW052241.1, forward strand.
ACTGCTGCTAAAATTAAATCTCCCCTAATAGTATGTGATTTGCTGTTTTAGGAATCAACAATGAGATATTGTACAAAGCTCAAAGTCCGTTATCTTCTTGCTTAAAAGCTGATAAAAGAGTTTTGATATTATTGACTGAATTTCGTACTTCATTTTTATTTGCTGAAAATAGGTTACATCTTTGTCTTTCTTATCCTTGTGTGTTTTATCAAAATGATCTTGAGGCGTAGAAGGCTTCATTGCTTCATTTGAAAATGTTTTATGACAAATATGGCACATTGGCGATGATGGATTTGTGAGATTGTCGATAAATCCATATTTAATATAATCCACACTATACTGGCGTGTCTTCTATTTTTCTTCTCCCAACATGGTTTTTACTTTACACTTTGCAACTTTTAAAACTCTGTTATCAATGGCGCACGATAATGTTAATAAAATAAAATGAACAATTACCACCTTTATATAGATTAGAGACATATCGCTGGTTTACTTCAATAGTGGTACAACTAAAAAAAGTGATTTTTTTTCAATACAGTTATTCAATGAATACATCTTTAAGAGACACAAATAAAAATACGTGCAAAAAATAAGATAAATCCAGTGAAGATAGAGACTTCAATATTTAAATAAAAGTGTCTTGTCACTTTTCTTTGTAGTCACCTCCTGATATATTAAAAAAATTCCCTTGTGCTATTATCAAAGCAAAGCAGCGATATAATACGCACCGACAGGAATAAGATAAACATGCAGTGACTCGTTCACAACACCTGGCGCGAAAGTAAAGCGCGGGCCCCGCGCGGAGGCAAGGGCGACGCGAAAGCCGAGTGCGGGTCGGGGGCTGCTAGTTCACTCCTGTCGACGCATGTATGCTTACCAGAGCTGGGCAGGATTCGAATCATTCAGGATTCGAATCCTGGATTCGAATCCTTTTAGAGGATTTAAAAGAGGTATTCGAATGCTTTAGTTCAACTGGATTCGTGATCCGGATTCGTTACATTTTTTTTAAAAGGATTCGTATTCGAATCCAAATGTGGGTGATTCGAATCCATATAAAAAGATTCGAATCCTTATAAAAGGATTCGAATATTTATAAAAGGAAACGAATATTTATAAAAGGATTCGAATACTTACAAAGTGAGGATTAACTTGAAAAATGTCTTTAGTGTGTTTTTAAATTTCTCGTTAAATCACTGTTTTATACGCGTGGCGCATGAAGTAAAATTTCGAGTTTAGAAAAGCCCAGAAAATTTGTCACGGGGCTTTTCTAAACTCGAAATTTTACTTCATGCTTAGTCTGGGGGTGGAAAACACTCGTTTAAATGAAGACAACCATATACAAGACTGTCTCAGTTTAAACCAAGTTGACCTTATACAGTAATGACTTTGATTTTGACGTCATTTGAGGATTTCCGCGCGTGATAAGGTCGGCTCGGTTTAAATCGAGACAACCTTGCAGTAATGATCTTGGTTTTGACGTCACGTACGACTTTCCACGCGTGACGACATCGACCAAGGTGTGTAAGTAAGTTTGTCTTGATTTAAACCGAGCCGACCTTGTATTATTTAATTACCTTTATTGTTGACGTCATGTGAGGACTTCCAAGCGTGACGTCAGCAATCAATGTAGTTAGTGTATAAGGTTGTCTTAATTTAAAACCGAGTCGAACTTGTTAGTTTAATTGACTTTTCACGCCACGCGTGTGTGACATGAGAAAAACTACCGGTATTTCTCGGGACATAGATATTTCTAATAAAATCAAACTGAATTTGCTATGAAATTCAAACATAATAAGAAAAACCTGTATATTTCCAATTTCACAATATTTCAGTGTTTTATCCGTTTCGCTACGCAACTAAACCAAATTTTCAGAATTTCCTAAACTCTATATTTTACTTCGTGCCTAAACAAGGACTGTAAATCTATGCTAAAAAATAAAAAGTAACATTTCTTAAGATATAAACTTTTTGTCTCGTGTAATATAAGGCAAAAGTAATGTCATATTATGAATTGGCTGCTATTTTATTAGAAATGAAAAAAATTGGCAATGTTTTAACTGAAAGTTAATTTAATGGTGTAAAATTGATAACATATAGTTAAAAAAATGATATCGGTCAAAATTAACATCTCTTAAGTTGATGTTGATTGCGCTCGTTTTACAACATTTTGAATTGTTGTTCGTAAAACATCTGACCCCAAATTGGTGATTTCTTCTTCAATGTTGACTTTCAAGACTTGCAAGGTTTGTGGTTTGTTGTGGTAAATGCTAAATTTCAAAAAGACACACAGGGAGTGGAAACCCTTGTTCGAAACTTTAAACTGAATGTTTTGATAAGAACATTAAATGACTAAAAATGTTTTTAAAGATAATAATCTAAAAATTATGTTTAATATTATTTGAAGTAAAACTGACATGGTCACAATCTAAAATGTTAAATTTTTCGGACATTTCCCTGATTCAAGATTTGTTTTCATTGTTTTTGTCAATATTTAAGTTAATTTTATAAATTTTTGCTTGTTTTGTAATTTTCCTGCTGATTTTGATCAATTTAATAATGTCATATGGCTTTTCTGTTAGTGTTTTTGTCGATTTGAATATAATTTCATGACTTCTTTGACTTTCCCGGCTTTAATGATATTCAGTGGATTTTTTATCTATGTAATTTTCAGGCATTCGTCGATTTTATAATAGAGTTTAATTTGAAGCTTTAAACGAGTGTTTTCCACTCCCAGACTAAGCATGAAGTAAAATTTCGAGTTTAGAAAAGCCCCGTGAAAAGTTGTCGAGGGTCGCGCAGCGACCCGAGACAAATTTTCGGGTTTTTCTAAACTCGAAATTTTTCTTCATGCGCCACGCGTACAAAACACTGATTAGAAATGAAGTTCAGAAACACACAAATACTACTTTAATCAGAGTAACAGGGAATCAGATGTTTAGTCTGTTATCAAAGATGTTCAGTGTTAATAATAAATAATTAGATTTTAAATATTTTTGTAAAAACAACTAGTTACAATATTTATATATAAATGGTTAAAAAAAATTATAAAATCAAATTTATTCTTAAAGGATTTGTATTCGTGATTCGAAAAAACAGGATTCGAATTTTTGATTCGAATCATATTTATCTCTTACGAATCCTATATTCGAGTAACCGTGATTCGAATCATATTAGGTGATTCGGATTCGTGATTCGAATCCTTTTTACGAGGATTCGGCCCAGCTCTGATGCTTACTTGCTGACTTCCGCACAGTGTTGTTCCGTCTACCGATTTTTTCGGTAGATCTACCGAATTTCATGACTATCTACCGATCTACCGAAATGCTTCTTGGATCTACCGATATTCCATGAAGTACCGAATAAATTATAGCCCATTTACATACCAGATCAAGATTGCACAAAATCTTATATTCACACGATATCAGCATACAGACACCCAAATTTCTAATTAATATTGAATTCCTAGATCTATTTTTAATATATTTTAGCTTAGAAAAAGTTATTTCGCATTGTTCTTGATTTATTGATAAAGTTAATATACATGGTTTGTTCGGAAAGTAATAAGAATGTTTTTTTTTGCTCTAAGCCGAAGATCTAGGAGTGGAATCTTCGTGTAATCGATGGTTACACTGTTACTGTTACAGAGTGTGAATCGAGGACAAAGATACGGGATAACATTTTGTGTTAAGCTTTAAATATGCAGCTATCAATTAGAAAGCATACTTGGAGAATGTTTAAGGAAAAGTATAATTGTTTAGTTGACAGAAAATGTAGCACAAATAAAGGCAATTTTGAACCTTGATTGATATTTACATTTTAGATTGCTAGTAGATAAATTAGGCATTTTAAAATCCATTGTGCATGAAATAATCTCAACAAAATTGCAGATGTAATGAGAGTGTGCTAAATCTCGACATTACGAAACATTTTTAACGTTATTCATAAGAGATTTTGGCTAAAAAAATCTATCTTTGGCCAAATTTTTCTATAGCCCAGATCTGCTTCTGTTTGCTTTCTATTTGTTTTTTAGGTTGTCATTAAAGTTAAATAGACAACATTTTGACACTAATAAACTCGTACAAGATGCCGTGACGAGCGCATTGATCGTCACGGCATCTTGTACGAGTTTATTAGTGTCAAAATGTTGTCTATTTAACTTTAATGACAACCTAGAAAATAAATAGAAAGCAAACAGAAGCAGATCTGGGCTATAGAAAAATTTGGCCAATGATAGATTTTTTTTTAGCGAAAATCTCTTACGAATAACATTAAAAATGTTTCGTAATGTCGGCATGCTAGTCTAGGAATTCCTGGAGGATTACTACATATGATAAAACCAGAAGAAATTGTATATTGATGCCCAAAGGATGTATGTTAAAGAAATTAACTAAATTTAATTATATTTTCAAATATAAAAAAGTTCTGGCATCCTTCTCATTACTTATCGGACAAACCATGTATACTCGTACTTATAGGCTTTTCCAAGAGTAAAATGGTTTCACTGTACATGTTGTACTTTTGGATACCCGAATAACAACAGATCACACATAGTAAACAATTTTGGCATTTTCCATAAATTTGATTGTCATCGTCAGTATTGTCTTCATCTGTGTCACTGTCTGCAATCCCTTCCGAAGAGACTGGATTCTCTTTGAAAACGTCTTTATTTGTTGCCGACACTTTAAAATGTTTTCAATTTTTAGCAAAGCTTACGAGTTCCTTTTACTCAATCTTTAACAAATCTTACGAGTTCCTCTTGCTAGGATTCAACAGAAATATTTGAAAAATAATGTCAAAGTTGTTCACAAAATTTCGTAAGGTTTTCTATAATTTATTATTGTATCTAATATCCTATTATGTACTTTTACTTCATATTTTTTTCGTTCGGTTTGTATAGGGCAGGGATTTTCAACCTTTTGTAATACGCGAGCTACTTTTACACACCAAGTTATTTGGCGGTCGACAAGTAATAGGTAATAAAAACAAATAAAAAAAGTATACATTTTTAATATACTTTAAAATTTATTGTAAATTGCTCAAATCTTAAGAGCGCGGGATTTGGTTAAAATTAATTAATCATAAGCTGTATGTTTCCAACTTCAAAATATGCTCAGTGTTGTATACGCGTGGTGCATGAAGTAAAATTTCGAGTTTACAAAAGCCTGAAAATTTGGGCTTAGGCTATTCTAAGCTCGAAATTTTACATCACGCTTAACATAGGAGAAAAAACACTCGTTCGAAATTTCAAATTGAACACTGGACATAAACGATAAATGCCTAAAAAATGACATCGTGGTATGAATAGTCGTAATCTTGTTTGGGAAATTATAAAAAAATTATAAATTATTAAATCAACGTCATAAGGTCCAACTTTGCCTAAAAATAAACATGCTTTAAGATTCTGAAAGTGCCGTTAAGATATCTCGACGGCATTTTTTTCTGAACAATCTTATAAAAGTTGAGATTCAGTGAAAACGTCGTTAGATTTTAATGTAATCTTGTTTGAAGAATTATAAAACAATCATAAATTATTGAATCAATTACGATAGCGCTAATTTTGCTTTAATATAAACCAGCTTTAAAAATCTGAAGTTGGGGTTACAATATATCAATCTGATGATTCTTCTTGTTCGAAAAATTATTACAAAGAAACATTGATTATTTTCTTAAAAATAAACAAGATTTAATGTTTTATTTTCGTTACATTTCTAGCAGATCATATTTAATTTGAGTAAAAAAATATAACTAATTTACAGAGCTGGGCAGGATTTAAATCATTCAGGATTCGAATCCTGGATTCGAATCCTTTTAGAACATTCAAAAGAGGCATTCGAATACATTAGTTTAACTGGATTTATAATCCGGATTCGTTACATTATTTTAAGAGGATTCGTATTAGAATCCAAATGTGGGTGATTCGAATCCTTATAAAAGGATTCGAATATTTATAAAATGATTCGAATACTTATAAAAGGATTTGAATCGTCAAAAATAATTCGAATTAATTGTAAGAATTATCACGAAAAAATGATCACGAAAATTTGTCTCGGGTCGCTGCGCGACCCTCGACAAATTTTCACGGGGCTTTTCTAATCTCGAAATTTTACTTCATGCTTAGTCTGGGAGTGGAAAACACTCGTTTATAGCTTTAAATTGAACTCTTCTAAGAAAAACAACGTGAACATTTTCTTTTAGGTAAGCATATGCATAAGTTGTAAACCTTCCGACATCCGTTGTTTCTCAAATGAGCTTGATTTAAAACTTTTAACAAGTGTTTTCCACTCCCAGACTAAGCATGAAGTAAAATTTCGAGTTTAGAAAAGCCCCGTGAAAATTTGTCCAGGGTCGCGCAGCGACCTGAGACAAATTTTCTGGGCTTTTCTAAACTCGAAATTTTACTTCATGCGCCACGCGTATAATACGCTTAGTCTGAGTGGAAACGCTCGAAACTTCAAACTTAATGCTTTTAATAAGAACATTAAATGACTGAAAATGTTTTTAAAGATAATAATCTAGTTTTCCAAATTTTGTTTTTATATTATTTAAAGTAAAACTGAATGGTAGCCACAATCTGAAATGTTAAATTTTTCCGACATTTCCCCGATTGAAGATTCTTTTCTCTGGCATTTTAATATAACTTTCTTCTGTGAGAAACCCCCATTGTATTCAACTGTATTTATTGTTTTTGTTAAAATTTAAGTCAATTTCATAAATTTAATAATATAATATGGCTTTTTTGTTAGTGTTTTAGTCAATTTGAATATAATTCCATGACTTTTCTCTGACTTTCCTGATTTTAATGATATTCAGTGAATTTTTTATTTACGTTATTTTCAGGCATACGTCGATTTTATAATAGAGTTCAATTTAAAGTTTTAAACAAGTGTTTCCATTCCCAGGCTAAGCATAAAGTAAAATTTCGAGTTTAGAAAAGCCCCGTGAAAATTTGTCGAGGGTCGCGTAGCGACACGAGACAAATTTTCGGGCTTTTCTAAACTCGAAATTTTACATCATGCGCCACGCGTACAAACCACTGATTTGAAGTGAAGTTCAGAAACACACAAATACATCTTTTCTCAGAGTAACAGGGAATCAGATATTTAGTCTGTTATCAACGATGTTCAGTGTTAATAATAAATAATTAGGTTTTGAATATTTTTGTTAAAACAACTAGTAACGATAGTTATAAATTAAGGGTTGCAAAAAAATAATAAAATCAAATTTATTCTTAAAGGATTTGTATTCGTGATTCGAAAAAACAGGATTCGAATCTTTGATTCAAATCATATTTATCTCTGACGAGTCCTTTGTTCGAGTATTCGTGATTCGGATCAGTGATTCGAATCCTTTTTACGAGGATTCGTCCCAGCTCTGCTAATTTATAATATAATTCTATTTATACATACTATATACATAAATATCGTTATAATGATATGAAAACATAAATTAAATTTAGATTAAGAAAATATTAAATTTAATTTAAATTATTAATTTGGTAAATTTAAATTTGAACATAAGTAGCCATTCTTCTTGCTTGATAATAATAAGTATTATTTGATAAATTCGGCAATTTTCCTCCACCACTTAACGGACTTTCGTGTAAAGCTATAACTTAAAATATAGTGATCAGCATAATCAAATATATTATTGGTGTAATCAATAATGACCCTAGGCTTCCTAATTTCCTCTATTTCTTCTACTTTCAATTTCCGTATCAGTATTGTGAAATGTGGAAAGAATGTGAACATTCCTTTTATTTTTCTACGTTAGTACCATCATGTCATTTTTTCTGTATGTTCGTATTCCATATTTCTTTAGTTTAATTAATTGGAGATAAGTCCAACATTTTGAACTATCGTCCAATAACAATTATAATCAACTTTCCGAAATTATTTGAAATGATACTATATCGATATATGTACAATCACGTTAGTCCCTTTATTACCACGCGCCAACATGGTTTTGTTAAAAAGAGATCAATTGTATGGAATTTTTTTAATTTTACCGATTATATCTCGAATCATTTAGATGAACGGAACAGGTCGATTCAGTTTATACTGATTTCCAAAAAGCATTCGATACAATTGATCACTGCGTAATCTTTAACAAACTTTTATCTTTTGGTTTTACGGAGGGAACAGTTTCACTTTACATAACAGACGACGATTTGTCCAGTATATGGAGTATCGTTCCAGTGAATATACTGCGATATCTGGGGTTCCCCAGGGTACAAACCTAGGACCACTTTTATTCATTATTTTGATTAATGATATTGTTGAGGTAATTCGGGGTAACGTGCTCCTATATGCGGATGATATGAAATTATTTAATATCATTGAGTCCAGGGATGATTGCATTCGGTTGCAGGAAGATATTAATTACATTTATAAATGTCGTGAGGTAAATGGATTATCGTTGAACTTATCAAAGTGTAAATGCATGTCATTTTATCGTAAACAAGATATTATTATATATGATTATGGTATTACCAATGTATTATTTGAACGTATAAACTCAATTAAAGATTTAGGGGTAACTTTTGATCATAAGTTGACATTTAATGATCATATAAATAAGATTTGTGACAAAAGTATCAAACTGTTGGGCTTTTTCCATCGCACTTGTAAGGACTTTCATAACATTGACGTTTTGAAAAAATTGTATTTTTCATACGTTCGTTCTAACCTCAAATTTGCCTCTGTTATTTGGTCACCGTACTACGAAAGTACTGTAAGTAGAATTGAAGCAATTCAAAAAAAGTTTTTGAGAATGTTGTTTTTTAAAAAATTTAGGGAATATCTATCTGTACCCATTACATCTGATAACCTCTTGTTATGTTCTTATTTTAAATATCACAGCCTACGAAAAAAATGTTTATATTTATTTAATTTCTTTTTTAAATAAAATTCAAAAAAGAAAATAAAAACATCTATGAAATGGGCTCATAGCCAACTTTGACGTCCATATGAAAAACTAAAGTTAGTATGCACATCTAGGAAAATATTTGTTTCGTGTTAAAACTAACAACAAATTACAAAAAATCATCCTTCTATCATCAGTATTAACCAAGTTATAAAAGGCTCGAAATTCATGCGCCACGCGTATGAAACACTGAAATATTATGAAGTTCACAATATGATACTAAAACAGGATGCTAAAGACGTATATTTTGAACTTCAGTTAAAACCAGTGTTTTATACGCGTGGCGCATGAAGTAAAATTTTAACCTTAGATAAGCTCAACCAAACAGGCTTTTCTAAACTCGAAATTTTACTTCACGCTTAATCTGGCAGTGGAAAACACTCGTTTAAAGCTTCAAAAACAACTATTGTCAGAAAAATTACAGAGTATGCATATGTATACGTAAAATAAAAATTTCCTGTATTGCTAAATTAAAGTAATTATTTAGTTTTTCGGTGTACGGTTCTATCTATCTGTCTTTTTTACCAAAATATATATATTTTTTTGCTCAAACAGCTAAGATTATTATTGTAATATAAATAAATTCGCTGTTTTAAGCTTTAACTTACAAAAATGTATAAGTATATTTTGTTTAAGGGCAGATAGAACCTTCTTATTTGAATGCGACTAAATTGTAGCGTTATCTTTATTTTGCCGAACGATTGTAAAAGCGTGCCGTAAGAAAATCACCCAGAATACGCAAATAAAAAAATAAAATGCCATGTTTTCATGAAAGTACAAACAATAATAATCAAGTCAATCTAAAAAGTAATTTTTAATTTTCTGTTATTTTTGTGATATTCCTGTAACGAACGCAAAAATAATTATGGAAACCAATTATTTTTCAAAAAATCAAAAATGATTGCGGATCCCAATGTGAATGGGATTTCTACGAGAGCTTTATACGTTCCAGCAAACATTAATCACGCTTTCATTAAGCACGAAACTGGAAGAAGCGACCGTGAAAAAAATATCGCACACACACACGCACTAATATATCAGTGTATAAATTGCTGGAATTAAACTTCATATACGTGAAAAATTAATTAAAATCTCTATGTTAGATTTGATTAAATGTTAGAATAATTATCAAATATTTACCAAGTAAATGATGATAACAACTTAACTCTATTTTTGTAGGTGTAATTACGCCCGGACCTAGGCCGCCACGAATAAATTGAAATTTCGAGTATACAAACAAAAATGGTGATGTGTCTATCATAGCACTTTCCCCGTTAAATATATGATGATTTAAATATCAACAATATGGAAAAGTTGCTCAAACTAAATGTGTTCTACTTTCAAGTAATTCTTGTAAATTTTTGCTACATTTAGGTAAATATTGATCACCATCACATCTAAGCGGTTTATATTTTCAACTTTACTGTAAATCAGTGGTTAATACGCGTGACGCATGAAGTAAAATTTCGAGTTTAGAAAAGACGCGTGAAAATTTGTCAAATTTTCTACGCGGGGCTTTTCTAATTTCGAAATTTTAGTCCATGCTTAGTCAAGGAGTGGAAGACACTCGGTACTTTAAAATATTTCTCAAGTTAAAACGTGCATCGTAACTATCACAAAGAAAAAAAAAAACATAGCGATCAATACAATTCAAACTCGTGTCAAGTTGGCACGATTGGTTAAATGTCGGTTTGCGCCGCCTTGTGTCAACTGTCATTATAGTTTAAATGTCGGTTACCTCTGACTTATACCAACTGTTATCATAGTCCAAATGACGGTTGGCGCCGACTTGTATGTCAACTGTCATTATAGTCCAAATGTCGGATGACGCCGACTTATGTCAAGTTGACACAATGGACTAAATTTCAGCTAGTGCCCACTTATGTCAACTGTTATTATAGTCCAAATTTCGGCTGGTGCCGACTTATGTCAGCTGTCATTATAGTCCAAATGTCGGCTGAAGCTGACTTATGTCAAGTTGACACGATGGACTAAATGTGGGCTGGAGCCCACTTATATTAACTGTCATTATAGTCCAAATGTCGACTGACGACGACTTATGTCAAAATGACACAATGGACTAAATGTCAGCTGGCGTCGACTTATGTCAAGCTAAAACGATAGACTTATGTCAGCCAACCTAGTGATTTACAGTCATAAATTCACATTTTGACTGTTGTGACATTTCGACTGTAGATCACTTGGTTAACTGTCTTTTGACTATGGTAAGATTTTGTCTGATTATGTCTTCATGGACTGTATTTCAACTATTCTGGTATTATGACTGTGTCACTTGGTTGGCTGTCTTTCAATTTATTAGGTTTTTGTCATTAAATTACAATATTGACTGCATTTGATAATGTGATTTTAGTGACTTACAGTCATGATACCAGAATAGTCGAAATACAGTCCATAGAGACATAATCAGACAAAATCCTAGCATAGTCAAAAGGCATTCAATCAAGTGACTTACAGTCACAATAGTCAAAACATGGTCAATAAAGATATAATATAGTCAAGACAGCAATTATTAAAATTCAAAAGTCAAAAATGTCAGTATACAGTCGATCGAGAAATTTAATGACAAAATCTTATCATATCAGGTAATAACTAAATACTATCATTCTCAAAAAAACAGTTCACTAAATGACTTATAGGTATAATCGATATAGAAGTAATCGCACGAATGGGACACATATATCTCGTTTCGCGCCGAAGGTAGAAACAGAAATTATAAAACGCCATCTCGAAGGAAAAAACTTTACCAAGATAGTATGTGAAAAAATTACATCAAAACACCCCGATGTGTATTCATCATTCAAAGTAAACGCACCAGTAGAAGATATATCTAGGCTGAAGGATCCAAAAACATGGCCAAAGGGAATATCCATCAATCCATTTTTTCAGTGGCTCAAGCAAACAAATCCACAATGCTAACAAAAAATTACGACTTAAAAATATTAAACTTAAACATACAATCAATGGGGAATTGTGTGAATGAACTTACTGTCTTTACTAATGAACATGATTGTAACTTTGTATGTTTGACAGAACACTGGCAAACATCTGAACAGCTATCAATGGTAACAATTACAAACTTTAAATATGTCTCAAGTTTTTGTCGCCCTCGCTTAAAGCATGGTGGAGTGGTAATATATTGTAATGAAATGTTCTCATTTACAGAACGTGTAGATAATTGTGGCCTATCAGTAATACGAGAATTTGAATGTGCCAGTGCTAATTTTAAAATTAATAATACAAAAACTATAAACATAACATGTATTTACCGATCAGATATCAACGTTTTTTCACTAAATTTGACCACCTGCTAACAATATTATTGAATGCAAATGAGAATTTCTTTATATGTGGAGATTTCAATATAGATATTTCAAAAAAAGATTTAAAATTTCTAGTGAATTCTATGAATTAATTCAAACGTATAATTTTAAATTTCTTATAAACGAATATTCTAGAATCACCAGCAGGAGTAAATCATGTATTGATGATATAATTTCAAATTATAAACATATATCATCTTCAAATGTCCTGAACACAGGGTTCTCAGATCATTGCGCGCAGATAGCTTCTTTTATAATAAAAGTAACAGAAGCATCTTCTGTTAAGCAAACTAGATATATATCAAATCATAATTTACAATTACTAAGTGAATCATAAGTGGAGAATCTTGGAACAATGTATACAGTGAAAAAACGTTGATTATCAATTTGAGATGTTCTTAAATATATTTTAAAAATAATTCAATAATATATGTCCATTGCGGATTGTTAAAAATAGTTATAAAAAACAATTGCTAGTACCGTCAGAAAATACAACAACATGTAAAAATGATATTCTTTTATACGACACTCTATCAAAATTCAGCGACGATTTTGAACCTAAACTAAAACAATGTGAACAGGAATATAATAGACTTCTTGAAAACGACCGCAAGCACTATTATAACAAAAAAATTATCGAATCAGATAACACTACAAAAACTGCATGGGCAGTTGTAAAAGATATAACGGCTAGGAAAAAGAAGACTCATTTAGACAGCGTAAATTTTAACTGTGACGCTGACAAATTGAATAATAATTTTGTAAATGCGGCAAAAAAACTCATCACAACTACGGTATCTGACAAGAAAAGTAATATAGGTGTGGACATGAATCTCCACTCGATACTCCTAAATCCAATCACGCTTCAAGAAGTACAAATTTTAATTTCAAATATGCCAAATAAAAAATCTTTTGGAATTGATGGAATATCGATGTATGTTATAAAAAAGTATCTAAATGAAATATGCGAACCTCTTTGTTTTATTATAAATAATTCTTTATATAAATAAAACACTGTTTATCACTTTGTTTGTATAACAATTGGTTTATTTGGTGACTATAGTTTCGATACTACACGTATCATTATCAAACCGTTAGTAACGAAAAACTACAAAGGAACATTATTTATATTTGCAAATTTTCTAATAACAGCGTTAAAGAAGGGGGTGTATTTAAGGTCAAACTGGTCGTTAATTACGGGAATTTCCCGATTAGCGCGGGCTCTGTGAATCTCCAAAGACTTCAGGAGGTCCATCTTTCTACCCTTCTCGGCAAAGTGAATAACTGAAAGTACATCCTCGCCAAAAGAATGGTTATTTGCAATCAAATGTTTGGCGAAAGATGACTTATCAATTAATCTATGCCGAAAAGAGTAAAGATGCTCACTGAGTCTGGTCTTAAAATTACGACCAGATTGACCTATATACACTCCCTTACAATCATTACAGGTTAATTTATATATTCCTGATTTGTAAATACTTGGTATCTGAGTCTTATGGTTAAAAATATGATTTTTAATTTTTGTAAATGGTTTCATCGCTATATTTAATTTGTGTTTTGCTAAAATATTTTTAATTTTGTGAGTTATATTTCCAAAGTAAGTAAGGGAACGATATGTTGCTTGTGTTTTAGGTTCGATTTCGGCATATATGTATTTTCTAATAAGTTTAATTTTGTATTGATTAACTATTTTATCTGCTATTGACGTAGTATAGCCATATGAAACGGCTATACTTTTAATAATATCTATTTCTTTTGTAAATGAGGTTTCTGACAACGGAACAATAAAAGCTCGGTTTACCATGGAGTTAAAGGCAGCTAGTTTATGTTTATAGGGATTGTTGGAACAGTTAGGAATTACACGGTTTGTGAAAGTAGGTTTTCCATAAATATTAAAAGTTAGTGATTCATTAGTACGTGTTATTGAGAGGTCTAAAAATGTTATGTTATTGTTAGTTTCTGTTTCTACTGTAAATACTATATTTGGATGTAATGAGTTAATATAATCTAAAAATTGTGTTAATTGTCTATTAGTACCTACGAAAGAAGCTATGATGTCATCGACGTATCTATACCACACTTTAATATGTTTCTTGCCTAGCTGTGAATTTAAAATTGAATTGGTAAGGTTGCACATGAATATCTCGGCTAGCAATAAACATAAACTAGCTGCCTTTAACTCCATGGTAAACCGAGCTTTTATTGTTCCGTTGTCAGAAACCTCATTTAAAAAAGAAATAGATATTATTAAAAGTATAGCCGTTTCAAATGACTATACTACGTCAATAGTAGATAAAATAGTTAATCAATACAAAATTAAACATATTAGAAAATACATATATGCCGGAATCGAACCTAAAACACAAGCAACATATCGTTCCCTTACTTACTTTGGAAATATAACTCACAAAATTAAAAATATTTTAGCAAAACACAAATTCAATATAGCGATGAAACCCTTTACAAAAATTAAAAATCATATTTTTAACCATAAGACTCAGATACCAAGTATTTACAAATCAGGAATATATAAATTAACCTGTAATGATTGTAAGGGAGTGTATATAGGTCAATCTGGTCGTAATTTTAAGACCAGACTCAGTGAGCATCTTTACTCTTTTCGGCATAGATTAATTGATAAGTCATCTTTCGCCAAACATTTGATTGAAAATAACCATTCTTTTGGCGAGGATGTACTTTCAGTTATTCACTTTGCCGAGAAGGGTAGAAAGATGGACCTCCTGGAGTCTTTGGAGATTCACAGAGCCCGCGCTAATCGGGAAATTCCCGTAATTAACGACCAGCTTGACCTTAAATACACCCCCCTCTTTATCGCTGTTATTAGAAAATTTGCAAATATAAATAATGTTCCTTTGTAGTTTTTTGTTACTAACGGTTTGATAATGATACGTGAAGTATCGAAACTATAGTCACCAAATAAACCAATTGTTATACAAACAAAGTGATAAACAGTGTTTTATTTATGTTCAACAATGTATAACGAAATAGAAGCCTCTATAATCAGTGAATTAAATAATTCTTTGTCAAATGGAATATTTCCGAAAATACTTTGGATTGCTTAAGGGCGGCGATTGTACTAATATTGAAAACTTTAGGCCAATCAGCGTACTGTCTTCGTTTCAAAAATACTCGAAACTATAATAATAACCTTTATTCCCAACAGATAAATCCAATTACAGGGAAAAATTACATAAAAAATAAAGTAAGTATTTTTACAAACTAACGTTAAACATTCAATAGTTACAAAATGAAGATTACATAAAATATAAACTAACTAAAAAAAACATATAAAATTAAATGATTAAAGATTGCAGAAAATATATACAGACTGAAAAACTAAAACAAAAAACAAAGATATACAGATATAATTAAACAATATAACCAAGAATCATTATAACTGATCGAGAAACAAAAATAATAATAATAAATGAGAGCAAAATATATGTATGTAGTTATTTATTTCTTTATTTATATTTGCGACTAAGCGGAGATACACAATAGAAGTTCACGCAGGCTGCTGGTAAATATATCAAGATCAAAGCCGGATTGGATATAGTTGTTATATAATCGCATCATAGTATTGATGGGCGAGTTATAATATAGGTTTGTCTTACTGCGACTACACTGAAACAATAGGGGCCCGCGATTGGTAACTCTAGGCACGAATATATTTATTAAGGCCAATAGATTCTGGTCATCAATCCTACCCTGTAATATTTTGTACAGTACGCCAATGGAACCCATCGTGCGCCTCTCTTCGAGTGATTTTAAGTTAAACAACAAAAGCATATCATTGTAGCTAACTGAGTCATCAGGATAAGTATGGTTGAGTTTATAATAAAGAAACTTGACAAATATTTTCTGCGTGCGTTCGAGCTGCTTTATATGAGTATTGTGAAATGGCGACCAGACTATCGCACAGTACTCTAGCTTTGATCTCACATACGTTGTGTATAACGTCATCACTGTACGCGGGTTATTGAACTGTTGGGACATTCTGCGCACAAAACCAAACATCTTCATTGATTCACTTTGTATCTTATTATAGTGTGGAATAAATGACAGCTCCTGATCAAACAATACACCGAGGTCCTTGACTAGCATGACTCGATCCAACTTAATGTTATTCAATTGATATTCATAGTCCACCCTATGCATTGTTCTGTAAAATGACATACATTTACATTTAGAGACGTTAAGTTCTAATTTATTTGAGTCGCTCCAATGCTGTATTTTGGTCAAGTCATTTTGCAGAACACCGCAATCGCCAACGTTTTTTATGACCCTGAAAATTTTTACGTCGTCCGCAAATATCAAAATAGGAGATTTGACATTAACCGTGATATCGTTAATGAATAGTAAAAATAGCAAAGGTCCAAGATTGGATCCTTGGGGGACACCGCTGGATGGATAAAATACATTGGATTCATGGTTCAGGTATTCAACGTAATTAGTTCTATTAGATAAATAGGATTTTACTAACTAATTCCACAAGGCCATCCGTAAAGCCCCAATAATAGTTGTCTAACAATGTCAATTATTCTTCAAAAAGTGTAGCCTATTTTCTAAACACAAACATGGATTCATAGAAGGTAAAAACATAAGCACAGCCTTGTATGACTTTACACAATCAGTTTTAATAGGAATAGAATCCGGCGATGTGCTCTGTGATATCTTTTTAGATCTATCTAAAGCATTCGACTGCATTGATCACCAGATGCTACTATCAAAATTATATAACTATGGAATTCGAGAAATAGCTCATAATTGGTTCGAAACTTACTTAACTGAAAGGAAACAAATAGTGGAAGTGCAGTCTAGTGGTGATGCAGTTAGGTCTTCTGAATTAGGGGTAACACAGGGTAGTGTACTAGGTCCATTTTTGTTTAATATATATATATTAATGACATGTTCAAAATCATTGATGATGAAACAATACAAATTGTAAACTATGCTGACGATACTAATATATGTGTTCGATGGGAGAATATTCTAGATGTATCAAATAAATCAGAGATATTGTTGGAAAACAATTACGAATAACAAAGTCATATTAATCGAAAACAAAACAAACTACATGTTATTTAAGAAAACTGAGGCTACAATGTATCCTCCATATTTAGTAATTATTAACATAAGTGTCGGTCTAACGACTCATGCTAAGTTTTTAGGAGTATACATTGACAATATGTTAAAATGGCGGCAGCATATTGAGCACATATCTACACGATTATGTTCAATGTGTTATATGCTAAGACTTCTTAAAGCTACTGTGTCATTTTCAATAGTAGTCTACAATTCAAATTTTATGTCCATAGTCCGTTTTGGTATTATGTATTGGGGTACTTCCACTTATTTCAATAAAATATGTTTAATCCAGAAACGAGCATTGAGAATAATTTTAAATTTAAAACAATCTGATTTATGTAGATCAATGTTTTCGAGTTGTGGCTTACTAACAGCAACAGCTGTGTACATAATGGAGTGCCTACTATTTATACGTAAGCAAAATACCTATTTATTGATAACAAAGGGGTTCATAGATATGAAACCAGAAACAAAGAACTTTTAACATATCCTATGCACAAATTTTCCATTACTGAGAAAGGAGTGCATTATTCATGTCTACGCCTATATAATAAACTTCCTACTTTTATAAAAACGGAAATTAATTTTGTGAAATATAAAAAGTATATTTATAATTTACTATGTCAAATAGAACTATATTGCATTGAAAAATATTTTACTTATAAGATTGATTTGTTATAAGTCACACACACCTTTGACGTTTTACTAATATTAAGTCTGTCAATAATTGTACATTTTGTAATTAGCTCATTTATATTGGAATACAGATTATTATTATTATTATTATTACAATCAATTTACAGCCGACTAAGCGATTTTAAGTTTAAGTTAAGTTAACGACACAGTGATTATATGATGATAAAATTGTCGTGATAGTCAAATTAACTATTTCATTTCATAGATTACATGTTGATTATATTAACTGTCTTTACTATTTTGACTACCATTTGACGACAGCATCGACTATTACCTAATTAGTCACATAAATAAACTCCACAGAGAGCGTTGGAGACAAAAAGTTGTCCGCATATTTTGCCTAGTTAAATGAAATGAGATATACAATATTGATGAATTTCACAAGTTTTCATAAATTTTGTTGATTTTTTCCATTTTAATGTCCAATTTTATAAAATTTATGATTCTGAAAATCATTGAAAATGACAAAATTAAAAAAAATAATTGTACACAGTATTTAGAGACCTAAATTAATGAAATAATTAAAATTTGTTAATACGGTTGAAAATAATATGACAACTATTAATTTATGAAATTTAATAAGAGTAAGCGATATTTAGAAAAATTTGTTTTGTGTGTTTTTTAATTTCTCGTTAAATCACTGTTTTATACGCGTGGCGCATGAAGTAAAATTTTGAGTTTAGAAAAGCCCCGTAAAAATTTGTCTCGGGTCGCTGCGCGACCCTCCACAAATTTTCTACGCGGGGCTTTTCTAAACTTGAAATTTTACTTCATGCTTAGTCTGGGAGTGGAAACGCTTGTTTGAAACTTCAAACTGAATGATTTGATAAGAAATTTAAATGACTGAAATTGTTTTTAAAGATAATAATCTAGTTTCCAAAATTTTGCTTAATATTATTTAAAGTAAAACTGACATGGTAGCCACAATCTGAAACGTTAATTTTTGTCGGCATTTCCCTGATTCAAGATTTTTTTCCCTGAGCTATTAATATAACTTACTTCTGTGGGAAACCCCCATTTTGTTAAATTGTTTTTATTGTTTTTGTCAATATTTAAGTCAATTTTATAATTTTTTACGTAATTTGTAATTTTCCTGCTGAATTTGACAAATTTAATATCATATGACTTTTTTGTTAGTGTGTTGGTCAATTTGAATAAAATTCTATGACTTTTCTCCGACTTTCCCGGTTTCTATGATATCAGTGAATTTTTAATTTACGTGATGTTCAGCCATTCGTCGATTTTATAATAGAGTTCAATTTAAAGTTTTGAACGGGTGGTTCCACTTCCAGGCTAAGCATGAAGTAAAATTTCGAGTTTAGGAAAGCCCCGTGAACATTTGTCGAGGGTCGCGCAGCGACCCGATACAAATTTTTGGGCTTTTCTAAACTTGAAATTTTACTTCATGCGCCACGCGTACAAAACACTGATTTGAAGTGAAGTTCAAAAACACACCAATACATCTTTAATCAGAGTAACAGGGAATCAGATATTTAGTCTGTTATCAACGATGTTTAGTGTTAATAATAAATAATTAGGTTTTAAATATTTTTGTTAAAACAAGTTATATTTATATATTAATGGTTGCGAAAAAATTATAAAATCAAATTCATTCTTGAAGGATTTGTATTCGTGATTCGAAAAAAGAGGATTCGAATCTTTGATTCGAATCATATTTATCTCTTACGAATCCTTTGTTCGAGTATTCGTGATTCGAATCATATTAGGTGATTCTGATTCGTGATTCGAATCCGTTTTAGAAGGATTCGTCCCAGCTCTGTGATACGATCAAAGAGGAAGGGTACTAATCCTGCAATGAAACGTATACACTTAAACCGTAATTTTAAAAAAGTTGATAAATATTGAATATTTTAATGATTTTATTAGCCATGTTTGAAAAACGTTGATGCAACCAGACATTGCAAAAAGCATCAACATGTGAAAATAAGTGAGGTCATTGATAAAATTATTAAACAGTGGTAGAAAATCTTGAAAAGAGATACACAAATCATACGAATTTAGAAAATGACTAGAGTAGAACGAATCATTTCATAAGCAATCAACTATACGTCAGTGCTTTGAACGTTTTACCAAGTTTTTTCAAATGTTCACCTATTTTTAAGGTTTTCATCTATATTTTATAATTTTAACATTCGTATTTTAACTAACATAGTTGATTTTTTGTAAATTTTGTTGATTTTCTTCAAGTTGTAACATTTTCAAATAATCTCATGACTTGTTATCATTTTAATAATTATCTCTCAAATTTATAAATGATTGTCCTATTTTACCAACTTCGGGTAAATCTTATTTAAAGAATAAATTTATTTCCCGATTAAAATATATTTTTTTTATGTCATAAACATAAAATAAATTGTATATTCTTGACTAACATCTGTTTTATTTTCATTGATACCCACCTGCCAGAGCTGGGCAGAATTCGAATCATTCAGGATTCGAATTCTAGATTCGAGTTCTTTTAGAGGATTATACGAATACTTTAGTTAAACTGCATACATGATTCGGATTCGTTACATTTTTTTAAGAGGTTTCGTATTCGAATCCAAATGCGGGTGATTCGAATCCTTATAAAAAGGATTCGAATATTTATAAGTGGATTCAAATATTTATAAAAGGATTCGAATATTTATAAGAGGAATGGAATACTTACAATAGGATTTGAATAGTCAAAAATAATTCTAAGTAATTGTAAGGATTAACATGAAAAATGTGCTTTGTGTGTTTTTTTAAATTTCTCGTAAAATTACGCGCGTGGCGCATGAATTAAAATTCTGATTTAAGAAAAGCCTAAAAATTTGCTTTTTACTTCATGCTTAGTCTAGGAGTGGAAACGCTCGTTCGAAACTTTGAACTGAATGCTTTGATAAGAACATTAATGACTGAAAATGTTTTTAAAGCTAATAATCTAGTTTTTAAAATTTGTCTAATATTATTTAATGTAAAACTGACATGGTAGCCACAATCTGAAATGTTACATTTTTCCGACATTTCTCTGATTTTAGATTTTTGTCCCTATAACTTTCTTCTGTGGGAAATCCCTATTTTGTTAAATTGTTTTCATTGTTTTTGTCAATATTTAAGTTGGATTTATACATTTTTACGTGTTTTGTAATTTTTATGATGCCTGTTGATTTTGACAAATATAATAATATCATATGGCTTATTTGTTAATGTTTTGGTCAATTTAAATAAAATTCGATTTTTTTCTGACTTACCCGCTGGTAATGATATTCAGTGAATTTTTATTTACGTAATTTTCAGACATTCGTCGATTTTATAATAAAGTTCGATTTGAAGTTTTGAACCAGTGATTCCCTTCCCAGGTTAAGCATATAGTAAAGTTTCGAGTTTAGAAAAGCCTAAAAATTTGGTGCTTACTACATGCGCCACGCGTAAAACACTGATTGAACTGAAGTTCAAAAACATACAAATATATCTTTAATGAGAGTAACCCGGAATCAGATATTTAGTCTGTGATCAACGATATTCAATGTTAATAAATAATTAGGTTTTTACTATTTTTGCCGAACAACTGGTAACGATATTTATTTGTTGATGGTTGCAAAAACAAAATAAAATCAAATTTATTCTTAAAGGAATTGTATTCGTGATTCGAAAAAACAGGATTCGAATCTTTAATTCGAATCATATTTATGTCTTACGAATCCTCATTCAAGTATTTGTGATTGAATCATATTAGGTGATTCGGATTCGTGATTCGAATCCTTTTTACGAGGATTAGTTCCAGCTCTGCCACCTGCACATATTTGTGTCTTGGAATGGCGAGCACAATTTAAGTTTAATCATGGATTCCACAGTGGCAGATTGCACACATTAAATGTCCAATCACAATTAGCAGCGTTTGATAAAATTTCGTTAGATACTTGAAACCAATACCTATTAGAAGTTCACCTACCTCATTTTATTTGAACGTATTCTTCTTATTTTTGTAAAACATTGTTCGTACGCCTCACTTATGGGTTCCCTTTTCCACAAAATAATAATCATGTCAATGTCAAACTACCGACACAGTTATCAGAGCTGGGACGAATCCTCGTAAAAAGGATTCGAATCACGAATCCAAATCACCTAATATGATTCGAATCACGGTTACTCGAATAAAGGATTCGTAAGAGATAAATATGATTCGAATCCTGTATTTTCGAATCACGAATACAAATCCTTTAAGAATAAATTTGATTTTATTAATTTTTTTCAACCATTTATGTATATATATCGTTACCAGTTGTTTTATCAAAAATATTTAAAGCCTAATTTTTTATTATCAACACTGAACATCGTTGATAACAGACTAAACATCTGATTCCCTGTTACTCTGATTAAAGATGTATTTGTGTGTTTCTGAACTTCACTTCAAATCAGTGTTTTGTACGCGTGGCACATGAAGTAAAATTTCGAGTTTAGAAAAGCCCGAAAATTTGTCTCGGGTCGCTGCGCGACCCGCGACAAATTTTCACGGGGCTTTTTTAAACTCGAAATGTTACTTCATGCTTAGTCTGGGAGTGGAAAACACTCGTTTAAAGCTTAAAATTGAACTCTATGATAAAATCGACGAATTCCTGAAAACTACGTAAAAAAAATTCACTGAATATCATTAAAACCGGGAAAATCAGAGAAAAGTCATGGAATTATATTCAAATTAACCAAAACACTAACAAAAAAGCCATATGACATTATTAAATTTGTCGAAATTAGCAGGCAAATTACAAAACACGTAAAAATTTATAAAATTAACTTAAATATTGACAATAACAATAAAAACAATTTAACAAAATAAAGGTTTCCCACAGAAGAAGGTTATATTAAAAGGCCAGGAAAAAAGTCTTGAATCAGAGAAATGTCGGAAAAATGTAACATTTTAGATTGTGGCTACCATGTCAGTTTTACTTCAAATTATATTAAACATAATTTTGAAAAATTGATTATTATCTTTAAAAACATTTTTAGTCATTTAATGTTCTTATCTAAGCATTCAGTTTGAAGTTTCGAACGAGCGTTTCCACTCCCTGTGTGTCTTTTTGAAATTTTGCATTTACCACAACAAACCACAAACCTTGCAAGTCTTGAAAGCCAATATTGAAAATGCAATATCCAATTTGGGGCTAGATGATCTACGAACAACACAATCAACCCTATTTGACCGATATCATTTTTTAACTTGATATTATCAATTTTACACCTTTAAATTTATTTTCAGTCAAAACATTGCCCATTTTTTTATTTCCAAAATAAAATGGCAGCGAATTCATAATATGACATTACTTTTGCCTTATAATACACGAGACAAAAAGTTTATATTTTAAGAAATGTTAATTTTTGTTTTTTAACATAGATTTACTGTCCTTGTTTACGCACGAAGTAAAATATAGAGTTTAGAAAATTCTGAAAATTTCGTTTAGTTGCGTAGCGAAACGGATAAAACACTGAAATATTGTAAAATTGAAAATATACTGGTTTTTACGTATTATGTTTGAATTTCATAGCAAATTCAGTTTGATTTTATTAGAAATATCTATGTCCCGAGAAATACAGGGAGTTTTTATGACGGCACACATGAAATTCGTCGCGTGACGTGAAAATTCAATGTAATTAAACTAACAAGGTCGGCTCGGTTTTAAATTAAGACAACCTTATACACTAACCACCTTGATTGCTGACGTCACGCGTGGATGTCCTCACGTGACGTCAACAATCAAGTTAATTAAACAATACAAGGTCGGCTCGGTTTAGATCAAGACAAACTTACTTACACACCTTGGTTGATGTCGTCACGCGTAGACATCCGTACGTGACGTCAAAACCAAGATCATTACTGTGCAAGGTTGTTTCGATTTAAACTGAGCCCACTTTATCACGCGCGGAAATTCTCACATGACGTCAAAATCAAGGTAGTACTGTATAAGGTCGACTCGGTTTAAACTGAGACAGTCTTGTATATGGTTGTCTTCATTTAAACGAGTGTTTTCCACTCCCAGACTAAGCATAAGGTAAAATTTCGAGTTTAGAAAAGCCCTGTGAAAATTTGTCGAGGGTCGCGCAGCGACCCGAAACAAATTTTCTTTTCCTATCATAAGGATTCGAATCCTTTTATATGGATTCGAATCACCCACTTTTGGATTCGAATACGAATCCTCTTAAAAAATGGAGCGAATCCGGATCACGAATTCAGTTGAACTAAAGTATTCGAATGCCTCTTTAGAATCCTCTAAAAGGATTCGAATCCAGGATTCGAATCCTGAATGATTCTAATCCTGCCCAGCTCTGACAGTTATCAATGCTAACTGATTTATAGCAAATAATTCAAATAATTCAAAAAATCAGATAGTTACAAATATTAAAAAAAAAATTAACTAAAATTGCTACGACCAAAGTGTTTCTACCGGGTTTGATTAAGGGTGGCCATCGGCTGTATCTCAGAAACTATACATAGTAGCATATTTCGGTAACAATATTCCTAGTAAACGTAGCTTTGTTGATAGAGGGAGCAATCTCTTTCGTACAAGATAAAAACAAGTATTTTATCAAATAAAAATGAGGCATTTATTTGATAAAAACTACGTCAAAAATTAGAAAATCTTAATGTACACAAAATTCTACATAGTTTTAACTATCTTCTCGTTTCTTTAGCTTTCACATAAGATGCAGAGAAGAATGGAAAAGCCTACTGATTTAAATGACTGTAACTTTAGTTAGGTTTACCCGAATTTAATAAAATTTGGCTCAATTTATTGATAATGTATTGCACTTTAAAACGCTTTTGACTCCAATTCACTTTCGTTTAGTTATGAAGTGCTAGAGGGCGCGATTGAGGCAATCATCGTATTTTGTAGATTTTCTTGAAATGGTTAAATTAGAAGGTACACTTTAGTTATGTTAGTTAATTTAGGTAAAAAATACTGTGAAAACTAGTAAAAACCGCATCTTGATATTTTTATCGTAGCCGGAGATATAGTAAATATTTGGCAGAATGGGGTTATTTTACATCACGCACTTTATAAAATCTAATAGACTGTTGTTTTAACCAACAACATATTCTTGTTTTGTGTGCAAAAAGTAAAAACACTGTTTTTAACCAACTGTTTTTTTAGTATCGCTAAAATTGACCCGCCAATCCATACGGAGTATTTTCTCTCTGGAGGTGCGATTTTTATTGTTGACGGCCGTGATTTTTTCTGCATTCGGTCAGCAATACCTAAAATAAAAATTAATACACTAAATTGTAATATTTAATACATTAAATAATAATAATAAATATTGCAAATGTTGAGCGATAGATAATAATAGTAATAAGGTGTAAACAATTTAACGTTCAGCGTCCATAATTGAAAGAAATTTAACTGTTTCCACTATATAAAAATGTCGAAAATATTTAATAGTATAGTTAAAGTTGTCAAATAGCAAATAAGCACAGTTAGAAAGACCACATTCTGACTTGTAGTCGAACGGCAGTCAATAATATTATTAGTCATAGTTTTAACAAAATTGATAAAAATCATAAAGCAAACAAAAATAGACGGAAATGATTAAAATTGTGTATTATTTTGAAAATTCGCAAGTAATTTTCATAATTAAAGAAATTAATTGAAACCGTGACAAATTCCTAAACAATTTAAACAAGAGCTATTCAGGCAACTAAAGAGAAAACTTTTTTTTGTACGCAATCTTGTATAAATAATAATTTACAAATATCAAAAATTCTAAAAAAGCAATAGTTACGAGTTTTTAAAGATTTAATTATTTATTATTAACACTGAAACATAGACTAAATATCGTATTTCGTGTTTTTTGTAATTAATTAAAGAATTGATGTTTTGATGTGTTTTTATACTTCAATTGCGTTCAGTGTCTTATACGCGTGGCGCATGAAGTAAGATTTCGAGTTTAGAAAAGCCTGAAAATTTGGTTTGGTTTTCTAAACCCAAAATGTTACTTCATGCTTAACCTGGGAGTGGAAGACACTTTTTAAAATATTATTGAACACTTCAATAAATATGAAGTACTGAAAGAAGCAAATTAGGTTAAATACCTAATTCTGTTATAAATGCACTTAAATAAATGAATTAATGTTCACATGATTTAATGAAAATTTAGGTGAATATTTAAAACACTCAAAAAATAAAATTTAATAAATTTACTCCAAAGTGAATAGATTTTGTCTTACTTTATACAGAATTTATTTAATATTATAAGTATCTTTACTAGTTTCTTCTTCAAAAAGTCAATTATACATTTTTTCATAAAGAGAAACTCCACTAAATTTGGAAAACGTTTATAAAAATGTAAAAAATCAACAGTTTATTTAATCTTCATAAAAATCACTGTAATTACGTAGAAATAATAGACCTATTTTTATATATAGATAATTAAAAAAAATCGAAACAAAAATTCTCTAAGAAAATGATTGAAATCAACAGAAAATTAGCCAGTAAATATACGCTGTTTTAAACATTCTACTAATCTTAAGAATACTATACTGTGAGACTTTAAATTATCATGGATTTACTTACATATTCGCTCTCCAAAACATATAAATGGAGAAATGTGATCTCCGTTATTCATTAAATTATTGTTTTTGACCTCTTGGAACATAAAACACAAAAGCGTAAAGGCAGAGATTTACAAATATATTTTTATATAATACGCGCTTATAAATGGGGAAATCTACGACATTCTACTATATCTTTGGTTAGGATAAAGATGTCAGGATGAGGTTTTCATCACTTTTCACTTTTCCTTCCTGTAATAAAGTATCGTAGGAGAACTACAGCTTATAATTTGAACTTTTTAAGAAAATCTAGAAAATACGGCGATACTGGCGCTTTATATAAGAACTAAAGTAAACTAGAGTAAACATTGGTTCAAAGTGGTTTCAATTACCTATCAAATGAGACTAACTTGATTAATTTCGGTTAATCCTAACAAAAGTTACATACAGTTTAATAATCACACATTCCCGCTCTCCCCTGCTTTATATATGCGAGATAAAGAAACAAGTGAGTAAGTTAATATTTAGTTCAATTCAGCGTAGATTATGATTTGTATATTTTTAGCCTAGCTCAATTTAGCAGTTTTTTGAAAAAAAACTGTTTTTGTATTTGGCGATAGATGTTACGCCCTCTAGCGGCGGAGGTAGGGACTGAAAACTAATTTCCAGTGATTTCTTTTGGCCACTTTCACTCTGCAATTTTTCACCCCAATATGCTACGCTACATAGTTTCTGAGATGGGGCCAGTGGCCACGCTTAATCAAACAACCGGTACATTAAATGCTATTTTTTTGATTATCTACAATTTTGTTTAACAAGATGTTTTTTAATGATCAATATTAAAGAAGCATCAAAAAAATACTAAGAATAAACTACCACTTCCGGTTTCCGCATTTTCACCAAAAGTTAATCGGATACTACTATTGTAATAAAAAGCTTAAGTTTATAGTGTCATCTTAACAGCTTAATCGGTTTAGACTTTATCATGGCGATAACGAACACGAATGCACAAAGTGCATAAACAGGTCACTGTTTCGTCGATGGAGCTATACTCTGTTTGTGAAACCAGAGGCATGCCACTATGGAGCATTAGATGGCGTTAGCTATCGAATTCATTTAATAGTTTTCACATATTGGCTTGATATAGTCAGAAATGTTCAGAATTCCTCAGCACTGGGTCGGGACCACACTGAAGAGGACCTTGAAGTCAGAAACGCGTCTGTGGGTATTTTGTGCCGGAATACTGAACTCAAATTCAATTTTGATATTTTTTTTTATTTTACTTATTCGTCAATTAACTTCAAAATATTAAAGCTATTCGAAATGGCCACCCATGGCTTTAACACATTTTTTCAGCTGATCCAGCCAATCGTCTATAGCGGCACGCATAACCTCCAGAGATATTGAAGCTGCTACAATATCTACTTTTAGGGCCTTAATATTCCGATGAGGTTTAGATCAGACCGGTCCTTCTAGAATATTATACAGGTGGTAGTCCAATAGATTAAGGTCCGTCTACGCGCCACGCAACCAAACCAAATTTTCAATTTATAAATTTTACATCATGCGCCACACGTATAAGGCGATGATTTCAAACGAAGTTCACTGGTTCACAATATTTCAGTGTTTAATACGCGTGGTGTATGGAGTAAAATTTGGAGTTTAGAAAAGCCTCCGCTTCGCTACGCGACCAAATCAAATTTTCAGGCTTTTCTAAACTCAAAATTTTACTTCATGCTTAAAACACTCGTTTATAGCTTCAAATTCAACCGTTGTAGAAAAAGCGTATGGAAGTTTTTGTTTTTGGTATACATATCCCAATTATATGCTGGAAATTGTCAGTTTTTCGTTGGATTTCCTAAGTCCAATTTAAAGCGTTAAACGAGTGTTTTTTGCTCCTAGATTAAGCATTAAGTAAAATTTCGAGTTTAGAAAAGTCCTAAAATTTGGTTTAATCAAGTAGTGCGTAGCGCTACGCGACCTAACCAAAAATTCAAAATAAAAATTGCCTGTATATGGACGTTGTTCACATTGTTACACAGCTTTTGTCGTTGCATTATCTTTTATTATTTTTCAAACTTTTCTATTATTATTCTTTAACCCATTAAGCGCCATTGGTGCATACACGTAACATTATACATTTTTTGTTAATTAAATTAAAAACAAAATATTTACATTTTTCTTCATACATTTTTAAGTCTGGTTAAATAATATAATATAAAAAATTAAGTCATTTATAATTTTATATATTATATTATTTGACCAGACTTGAAAATGAATGAAGAAAAATGTAAATATTTTGTTATTCAATTTTTTCGATTATTACTTATTAAAAAATATACATCAGTGTATTTCTAACTTCACAATATTTCAGCGTTTTATACGCGTGGCGCATGAAGTAAAATTTCGAGTTTAGAAAAGCCCCGTGAAAATTTTCTATGCGGGGCTTTTCTAAACTCGAAATTTTACTTCATGCTTAGCCTGGGAGTGGAAACGCTCGTTCTAAACTTCATATTGCACGTTTTTATAAAAAAATCGATTAATGCCTGAAAATTTACAGTGTAAACATTTTGCATATTTAAAAGAAAAATTCTACATACTGTGAATTTTTTTTTAAACATGCAAAATGTCATTATTTTTTATAAAAACGTACAATATAAAGTTTAGAACGTGTGTTTCCACTGCCAGACTAAGCATGAAGTAAAATTTCGAGTTTAGAAAACCCCGCGTAGAAAATTTGTCGAGGGTCGCGCAGCGACCCTCGACAAATGTTCACGGGGTTTTTCTAAACTCGAAATTTTACTTCATGCGCCACGCGTATAAAACACTGGAATATTACGAAGTTACAAACACACTAATGTATTTTTTTAATGAGTAATAATCGAAAAAATTAATAATAAGTTATTCATAGAAATCATTAAGAGAAGCACAGAATTTTACCAAAAATCAACTTTTAAAGTTAACTCTCTAATTGCTCGGCCGTTAATGAATTAATCTATATTTTCAAAAAACATCATAAAACATCTATTTTTTTTTAGGAATCTTCCTATCGTCAATCCAAACTTTAAATATTTGATAAATAATGAATGATAGCAATACCAAAATATAATCAAAAATGTCATATTGGAGCAGTTTTGAGTAAATATTTTAATTAATTCATATACTTACATAATAAGTTATCAAAAATTATAAGAAGTTCAATTACCAACAAAAAACGAAATGTGAATTTTGTTAAAACAAAATTTAAAATGTATATTTTTTAGAAGATATTTTTGAAATTTCTTTTTTTTATGAAATGAATGAAAACAAGGCGATGCTTCTAAAATATAGTAATTACATACCATTACTTTATTATAAAATTAAAATTATTTATAAATACAAAAAACAACAGATTTATAGTTTAGCTGAACAGCGATAAATTACATTTGTTTAGAAACTAGGTAGATGCAAATATTTCGTTTTAATACAGTTCATGTAAAATCCAGTTAGCCAACCTCTATATGAAATTTGGAAACCGTATTTGGATGCTGTTGCTGGGTGCGGGACTTCTGGTGTATTTGACTATTTTATTCTTACCCCACTTCCTGGGCACAGTCTCTCCTTTTCTACTCGATTTCCAGTTCTCCCATAAGCATTGGTTCCTCTTTGGTTAAAATCTTTTATTAAACAAGACATCTTTATAGTCATGTTTCTGTACAAATAAATATATTTTGACAATTATCGGAAACGTACGGGTTTTTTAATTATTGTACTCTAATTGACGTAATATTCCCCTACTGTGCGCCATGCCAATAATCTTCTTTTAAGACCCCTTCCGCCATTTTAGCGCATCCATAAGAAAATGATGAGAGAAGGTCATTTATGAAATTAGAATGTTGATTTTTAAACGTTACAATGAATGGGATCGGGCTTTCGACACAAAGTAAGAAAAGGAACTATAAAAAGATATCCAGGATTACGTTGTAAAGATAACGTGGAGTGGAACACAACAGAAAAAATGATTAAATTATCTCACAAAATACCATTCACGGCAGAAATTTGTGCAGGATAAATTATATTTTTAGCACTCGGCATAGTGATTAGGCAAAAACCACTCGCATACATACTAATTCATTTTCGAAATTTGTATTGATGACTCGTGCAAAATAAAATGTATCCGGCCAAATTCCAACCACTCGTGGTATTATCCCCGAAACTCTTACGACACCATATTTTATTAAATATCGACCAATAGAAAAATTAATTATACAATGGTTTGCGTGGTAATACTAAAATTACTTGATAATTTTATGTAGGTAGGCCAAACTACATAAAGTTAATAAGCGGTAATTTTTTGAAATTTGCTGTCAAGTCGCACACAAAAATATAAAATGTTCAATCTGGATCATACGCTGCTCTAAAAAGCTCAGGCTCCACTTTACAATTTCCTAAACATTTTAACTTTTAAAGTTTAACTTTGTATTTATTTAATTTTTTTGAAATCTCTTAAAATAAACAAAAGATTCATATCGTTCTTCTGTGTTTCAAAAACGCTAACAGGAAATACTAAAAAAATAGTACACATTTCTAAAATTATCAAGAAATTGCAGGTGGTGCGTTAATTTCATGGAGCAGTATATAATATAATTAAGGGTGAGCATTTTCAATCCGGAACGTAACTATTTACAAAAAAGGGCAAATTATTCAATTTAATTGCGTTTTAATTACAAACTAAAGATTGTAATGGGTCAATAGGGGTCATGTGCAAATATTTTTTTGATGAAAATAATTTACAATATTAATTTAAAAATCATCCAAGAAAATAATAAAAGCAAATTAACAGTCAGTAAATACGAGAATTACATCGATATTTGTTCAAATAAGAGAAATAACGATCGCAGCATTGCCTGTCTTAAAATAACAAAAAAGTTCGGGCGCGTGAGAAGATGCTGATACGCAAGGAAAATTGGGCTCAAGGTTCAACCAAGCGCAAACACAACGAATTTGCGAAGTCGGGGGAATTGCGTGACGTCAGGGATGGGTGGTATTTTATAACCATATATGGTCTGCGCGAAATCTTCCATCTCCACGATCGGGTGGGAAACATAAGTAATAAAAAAGCGCGGAGCGAAAAACGGGAGGATGTCAAGAGACCGTTCGGAAGAAGAACATCACGAAAAGCACAACACCTTCTAAATCAAAGGAAAAAATAGAAACCAGGTAAACAATCTTCAAGATGACCAACATCTACAACGAAAATAAGAATAACACAACAAAAATCAAAATAATACAACAAAAGTAAAAACTATACAACAAAAAAGAATACAAAACAGTTGACGGGTGTAGTCGAGCTGTGCGTGGAAAACGGAGGAGTGTTCCCGCTAGTTAATTGCCGATCACAATTAACGGGTGTGGTCGTCCCAAATTAGTACTGCACAGTTATGTTTCCGCTAGTTAATAGCACAAAAGCAATTGACGGGTGTGGTCGAGCTGTGCGTGGAAAATGGAGGAGTGTTCCCACTAGTTAATTGCCTGAAAACAATTAACGGGTATGGTCGTCCCGAGTTAGTACTGCAGAGTTATGTTCCCGAAAGTTAAAAGCACAAAAGCAATTGACGGGTGTGGTCGAGCTGTGCGTGGAAAACGGAGGAGTGTTCCCGCTAGTTAATTGCCTAAAAACAATTAGCGGGTGTGGTCGTCCCGAGTTAGTACTGCAGAGTTATGTTATCGCTAGTTAAAAGCACAAAAGCAGTTGACGGGCGTGGTCGAGCTGTGCGTGTAAAACGGAGGAGTGTTTCCGCTAGTTAATTGCCTGAAAACAATTAACGGATGTGGTCGTCCCGAGTTAGTACTGCAGAGTTATGTTCCCGCTAGTTAGTAGCACAAAAACAATTGACGGGTGTGCTCGAGCTCTGCGTTGAAAACGGAGGAGTGTTCCCGCTAGTTAATTGCCTGAAAACAATTAACGGGTGTGGTCGCCCCGAGTTAGTACTGCAGTTTTGTTCCCGCTAGTCAATAGCACAAAAGCAATTGATGGGCGTGGTCGAGCTGTACGTGGAAAACGGAAGAGTGTTCCCGCTAGTTAATTGCCTAGAAACAATTAACGGGTGTGGTCGTCCCGAGTTAGTACTGCAGAGTTATGTTCCCGCTAGTTAATGACATTAAACAATTAACGGATGACGTCAGGGTCAGCTTGCTAAACGGAGAAGTGTTCTCGCTAGTTAGTTGTCTGGTAAGCTCCGAGATGGTTTTTGTGGGTTTCCCATCTCGTAATGCAAATGCAGGGGTTATTTGATTTTGTTCCCTCAAGTAGAGTCATATACTTTTTGAGTTTAACTAAAATGCACGTGGCTTCTAAGTACAAACGAATAATAAAGTATTTTGAGAATATAAATAATTAAAGAAATACAAATTAATTAGAAATGTCCTATTTTAGGTCAACAAACTTTGCATCCGTTAAACTCACATCCTGTTTTATTTATTGTCCACACATATTCCTGGTCATTAAAAGGGAAGAAAGACACAGTATTTACGATAATGCATATTGACACAAACAACGAATCTGTTAAATAAATTGAAAGGGTTACTACATACACAACACAACGTAAATAAAATACAAATTATAAATTGGTATAATACCTAGGGTCGAATCATTACAAGATTAATACCATATCAAAGGTTATTAGCACCTTTAAAACTAGCAACATAAAATATATATTTTTTTGTTATATATTTCATTATGTTTGTATAAATTTTGTCCGCTTAATTCTTTTAAATACCCCTCTGTGCAACGTTTAAATTGTTCTCGGCTTAATTATTTCTTTCATTATGGATACGTTTCTCCCTTTGCTAATTTCCCTAATTAACATGTCCCAACATTTTATCTGCGACTTTTATTACCGACCTAATTCCGTATAATAACGTTCTCGAGTATCTCTTCCGCAAGTTTTAATTTCCAATTGCAATTAAATGCAAAAACAGGAAGTAATTCTTAAAGCATAATACTTAGGTTGTGATTATATTAGAAAGGACGGACAATTACGCTTAAAATATCTACGCGACCAAACCAAATTTTCAGGCTTTTCTAAACTCGAAATTTTATTTCATGCTTAACCTGGGAGTGGAACACACTCGTTTAACGCTTCCAATTGAACTTGAAAAGAAAAAACAACGCATAAATGATAATTTAATGCATATAATTGGGGAATGGGACGTTTTATCGCCGGGCCAGTTCATCGCCTAGCCAGTTCATCACCGGGCCAGTTCATCGCCGGCTGTTTCATCGCCAGGCCAGTTTATCGCCAGGCCAATTGCAATAGGATATGTCAGGATAGGTTAGGATAGGTTTGGATAGGTCAGGATAGGTATGGATAGGCGAATGGATTGACAACCTGGGGGCAGCGCTTCGCCTTGTCGCAGGAAATGTGATAGTGGCGGGTGATTTGAAAAAGCAGTGCAGTGGGGCTCGGCGAGAACAGACGCTAGGGGGGAAATGTTAGCGGAACTGATGGCATCACTCGATTACCGAGTGTGCAACGTGGGACAAGTCGCGACATTCGTCAGAAGCAACGCGGAGTCGGTAATCGACACCACCTTCGCGACGGGGTGCGTGGCGGACAGAATAATATGCTGGAGGGTCCTTGACTTGGAAACCCTGTCGGACCATAAATACGTGGAGTTCGAAGTAGTCCAGAACAGAGTAGTGGCTCCGGAGGCTACCAGTAATAGATGGGCGGTGGGGAAGATGAGTCTTGAAATCCTTTCCCAATTGACCTTGAGCCAGAACCCCCTGCCAATCTCCATTGGAGCTGACGAAATGGCCGAGGAGCTCAACGTGATGCCTGCAGAGAATCGATCCCGAAGAAAGGAAAGTGGAGGGAGAGAGTGGTGCACCGACGTGGCAAGCGCAAGGACTGGGGTGATCAGAGCCAGGAGAAAGCTGACTAGGATGCGCGCTAGGAACCCAGTGGAAAGGGCGCAGATCGAGCAATCGAAACAGCTGCTAAGGGACAGCAGGCGAGCATTCAAGACGGCTATCATGCGCAGTAAAGAGCGATGTTGGAAAAAGCTCTGCGACGAGGTAGACAACGACATCTGGGGATTGCCCTACCGTTTGGTCAGCAAAAAGCTGGGGGC
The DNA here is from genome assembly GCA_932526585.2 of Philonthus cognatus. Classification (NCBI taxonomy): domain Eukaryota; kingdom Metazoa; phylum Arthropoda; class Insecta; order Coleoptera; family Staphylinidae; genus Philonthus; species Philonthus cognatus. Next base: position 108,368,085 of record OW052241.1, read on the forward strand.
GAGACCAGTGGGTCCAGAAGCCAGTGTGCCGGGGGGAATCCCTACGGTGGTCGAAGCACTTTTCCAGACAGCGCAGAGGGACACACGGGGCGAACATGGGGCCGTCCCAACTCGCCTAGAGGAGGTACCCCTCATCACGGCCGAGGAGCTCCAAGCAGCAACGAAGAGACTACCCGGCAAGAAAGCGCCAGGACCGGATGGAATCCCAAACGAGTTGGTAAAGGCCGTGGCTATGGAACGTCAGGAGTGTTTTCTAGCAGTATACAACCAGTGCCTGTAGGAGGGAACGTTCTCTGAGCGCTGGAAGATAGCAAGGTTGGTGTTACTGCCCAAGAAGGGTAAACCATTGCACGACCCGTCGGCGTACAGGCCAGTCTGCCTGTTGGATGGGGTGGCCAAACTCTTCGAGCGCATCAATCGGCTAGGCGAAGAGCTGGAAATGGGCAGGGGCCTTTCGGACAGACAGTACGGCTTTAGGAAGGGACGGTCGACGGTAGACTGTATTTTGGCCGTCCAGGCAGTACAAGCGGAAGCAAATGCTGGCCCAATTCGTAGAAGAAAACACTGCGTGCTGATAACGCTGGAGGTGCGAAATGCTTTCAATTCGCTCCCGTAGGAGAAAATTATATCGACTCTGAAGGGGAGACGCATCCCGGGGTACCTGAGGAATGTAGTTGCCAGCTACCTCAATAATAGACGGCTACTCTACGAGGACGAGGGAAACGCTCGAGGTATAAGTTTATCCAGAGGGGTACCGCAGGATTCAGTATTGGGCCCCCTGCTGTGGAACGTGGTCTACGATGAGGTGTTGGCACTCCACCTGCCGGAGGGAGTACGTCTGTTCGGGTTCGTCGATGATTTGGCGGTGGTAATCTCCCACAGAGATCTCACAGCAGTGAAAGCCAATGCATCCGCAGCAACGGCTATAATAAGACAATGTCTGAGGGAGATCGGGTTGGAGCTAGCCCCGCAGAAAACAGAAGCCGCGTGGCTTTCTACAAGGAGGGCTCAAAGGGACCGGAATGACACACTCCGCATATTGGACGTAGAAGTACCGGTGGGCAAGGAAGTAAGGTACTTGGGGGTAATCCTGGAGGCCAACCACAACCGAAGTAGCCAGGTAGTAGAGGCAGCGGGATCGGCTGCCAGAACGGAAATAGCGTTGGCGAGGCTAATGCCAAACATTGGAGGCCCATCGGAGGGAAGCAGGAGAATACTGGCCTGCGTAGCGCGGTCGAAACTTCTATATGGGGCACCGGCATGGAGCGGCTGCCTGGGGACCGCTAGAAACAGGGGGCGGCTTAGGGGGGCACAACGTACTGGAGCCCTTCGTATCACAAGGGCGTTCCGCACGGTCTCCACGGCGGCAGTGGAGGTTTTGGCGTCCTTGGTTCCGGCAGACCTCCTGCTTGAGGAGAGGGTCAAAGTGTACGAGAAAGTGAAAGCGGGCGCGGAACCAGAAATCTGTAAGAAAGAAGCTCGCGCGCAAACAGTGCGAAAGTGGCAGCAGAGATGGGAGGCAGACGAGGACGGGAAAGGCAAGTGGACGAAAAGACTCATTCGAGATATTGAAGGGTGGATGGGCAGAGGTCACGGGTCCACGACACATTGGACAACCCAGATACTCTCTGGGCATGGGTGCTTCCAAGAGTACTTGGCCCGGATCCGGAAAGTCGAGAGCGAACAGTGTTTATACTGCGACGCGGCGGTGGATAGCGCCGAACACACGCTGCTGGATTGCCCCCAGTGGGAGACAGAAAGAGGCAGGTTAGGATAGGTTAGGATAGGTTAGGAAGGGCGTTTACTGGTGGACTGCTGAGGTGGCAGCAGCCAGAGCCGCGGCATTGAAGGCTCGCCGGGCCATAACTAGGGCCAGGGGCAGGGGGACCAGCTCAGAAGACCTTTCGACGGCATACAAGCAGTGCTGTAAGGTGCTGCGGGTCACCATAGCCAGTTGCAAGGAGGCCAAGTGGAACGAGCTATGCGACGAGGTGGAGGCGACCCCTGGGGCAAGCCATACAGGCTCGTTATGGGCAAACTGCGCAAGAGGACCACTAACCTGGAAGCGGTTGTACCGGGCGGTACTAAGGCAGTCGTGGACGCTCTCTTCCCGCTGGGGAGCGGTACGTTCAGAATGAGACCACGGGCGAGAACGCAGGCGCACCCTTTCAGCGAGGACGAAATCTTAGGAGCGGCACGAAACCTCCCGAACAAAAAGGCACCGGGCCCGGACGGTTTGCCGAACGAGGCTATAAGGGAAGCAATCGAGGCCAACCCGGGTCTGTTTACCGGAGTCTTCAACACCTGCATCAGGGACGGAGTCTTCCCGGCAATCTGGAAATGCGCTAATCTCGCTCTTATCCCGAAGGGGAAATAGCCACCAGATAGCCCCGGCGCATACAGACCTATTTGTCTCCTGGACGGCGTCGCGAAGGTGTTTGAGAGGGCGCTAACAACTAACATATTGGATGAGATCGAGGACGGGGGAGGCTTTCATCCCAACCAATACGGCTTTCGGAAGGGCAAATCGACAACGGATGCTGTCACCGCGGTCAGGAACATCGCTTGTGGTGCCAACGAGGGGCCGCTCAGGAAAAGGGAACACGCCGTCATGGTATGCCTGGATATCAGGAACGCCTTTAACACACTACCGTGGGAGGTCGTGAAGGAGGAGGCAGCGAAAAGGCTCTCCGCGGGGATGGCAACGATGGTGAATTCATACCTAAGTGACAGGGCCATACGGTATATGGTATGCGGCAAAGCGACGGTACGAGCAGTGGACCAGGGTGTCCCACAGGGGTCAGTGCTGGGCCCGACACTCTGGAACCTGGTGTATGACGGGGTGTTAGGGCTGGAACTGCCGGACGGTGCTACCACCATAGCGTTTGCGGACGACCTGGCCCTGATAGTGAGGCACAGGAGTATGGACGAGGTACGACAGACTGTCAGCGAGGCAGGGATAGGTTAGGATAGGTTAGGATAGGTTAGGATAGGTTAGGATAGGTTAGGATAGGTTAGGATAGGTTAGGATAGGTTAGGATAGGTTAGGATAGGTTAGGATAGGTTAGGATAGGTTAGGATAGGTTAGGATAGGTTAGGATAGGTTAGGATAGGTTAGGATAGGTTAGGATAGGTTAGGATAGGTTAGGATAGGTTAGGCTCCAAACCCACGTTCACAAGGGGAGACGGCAGGTCATGGATTGACGTAACGGCCGTAGATGGGATCCACCTGGCAAGGAATTGGTGCGTCATGGATCGTGAAACGATGAGCGACCACGGCCTGATAAGGTTTGAAACAGTGCATGGCCACAATACCAATGACATCGTGGAAACCAGGTGGAACGTGGCTAGATTGGACAGGGCCAAGCTGCAAAGGGCCTTAGCCGGTATCAACCCGACCGGGGAAACGGCGGAACAACAGGCAGCTTCATTAGTAGGGGCGATAACAAAGGCCTGCAAGGTAGCAATGCCCAGGACGGGGCGGAAAGGAAAGAGGGTGGAGGGTGGAGTCCGGAGGTAGCAGCAGCCAGAGCAGCGGCGCTGAAGTCGCGCCGCGCCATCACAAAGGCTAGGAGCAGGGGACAGGAAACGGAAGACCTGCAGGCAGAGCACAGGAGGTGCAAGAAGGCTCTGAAAATCAGTATTGCCCGAAGCAAAGAGGCCAAATGGCAGGGGCTCTGCGATGAGGTGGAGGCTGACCCCTGGGGCAAGCCATACAAGCTGGTTATGGGCAAACTCCGCAAGAGGGCACCTGACCTGGAAGCGGTCGTACCGGGGGGCACTAGGGCCGTAGTGGATGCACTATTCCCACTGGCGAACGGCATAGGCAACAACGTACCACGCGTCGCTTGCGAGGTGGAACCGTTCACGCAGGCAGAAATCTGCGCAGCAGCCAACGACCTCCCAAATAGAAAGGCACCAGGCCCTGACGGCTTGCCAAATGAAGCCATTAAGGAGGCAGTTGAGGCAAACCCAAGCCTGTTCACTGGGGTTTGCAACAAATGCCTAAAGGATGGAGTCTTCCCAACCATATGGAAGAGGGCGAAGCTGGCGCTGATCCCGAAGGGCAAGAAGCCACCCGACGATCCAGCGGCATACAGACCAATATGCCTCCTTGACGGTATCGCGAAGGTTTTAGAGAGGGCGCTGACCACCAGAATTGTGGAGGAAATAGAGACCGGCGGAGGCTTCCACCCCAACCAGTACGGGTTTCGGAAGGGGAGATCTACCATCGACGCGGTTTCAGCGGTCCGGGAAATAGCTCGGGGAGCAAACGAGGGCCCACTCAGGAAAAGAGAGCACGCTGTCATGGTAGGGCTTGACATCAAGAACGCGTTCAATACATTGCCATGGCAGGTCGTGAAGGATGAGGCCACAAAAAGGCTTTCCGGGGGAATGGCGGCGATGGTGGAATCTTACCTCAAGGATAGAGCCATCATATACAGTGTAGGGGGGGCTGTGAAGGAGAGAGAGGTAGACCAGGGTGTTCCCCAGGGGTCGGTACTGGGTCCGACATTATGGAACCTGGTTTATGACGGTGTGCTAGGACTGAAACTGCCAGACGGCGCTACCACCTTGGCCTTCGCGGACGACCTCGCCCTGATAGTGCGACACCGTGACGTGGACAATGTGCGACGAACCGTCAGCGAGGCGACGACAACAACTGTCCAGTGGATGGAACAAAACGGGCTCAGGGTTGCGGCCGAGAAGACCATGGCGGTGTGGCTTTCGACAAGGAGAGCAGGGAAAACGCCGGAGGAGACACTGGACATCGCTAATACCGTGGTGCCCATTGGGAAGGCCATAAAGTATTTGGGGGTATGGCTGGAGGCCAACCCACGGCTAAGCAGACACTGCGCTGAGGCGGCGGAAGCAGCTCTAAGGGCGGATACAGCAGTGGGGCGCATGATGCCAAACGTAGGAGGACCTAGCGAAGGCAGACAGCGATTGCTTGCTACGGTGGCCAGGGCTAAACTGGCCTACGCTGCACCGGTGTGGGCAGGGGCTATGATCTCGGCGCGGAACCGGCATAAGGCCAGGACAGCGCTCAGGACAGGAGCCCTCAGGATAATCCGGGCGTACAGGACCGTCTCGATGGACGCCGCGGAGGTACTCGCCTCAACGATGCCCGGAGACCTGTACGTTGTGGAGAGGGCGGAAGCACATAACAGAGGAAGGGAGACTGGCGACCGGGCCACAGCCAGGAAGGAAGCTCGCAGCAGGGCCATGGGCAAGTGGCAGGAGAGGTGGACGCAGGTACAGGGGTGGACACGAACCTTAATCCCCGATGTAAGACCCTGGGTGGAGAGGCGTCACGGGGTTGTTACCCACCAGCTAACACAGTTGCTTACAGGACACGGCAGCTTTGGGGCCTACCTATGTCGTATAGGAAAGGCAGAAAGCGGGGATTGTCGATACTGCGGGAGAGAGGAGGACACGGCTGGGCACACGATGTTCAGATGCCCGGAGTGGCAGCCAGAAAGGACCAAGCTCTCAACCAAGGTTGGCATGTTGGACGAGAGTACGCTGGTGGGACGTATGCTCGATAGCGAGCAGGCGTGGGACGCGGTTTGCGAATTCGCAAATAGAGTCATGTCCAGAAAGTATGGAGAGGAGGGAGCGATACCATCATAATCGCCTCAAGACTACCCCTGAAGAAATGCCTAGATGGCGATACCAGGGAAGAGAGGGGGAAGGGTTTTTTTTTTTAGTCGGTACCAGAACCCGACACTATAGGCCGTAATAGACCAAAAGGCCCTTGTCTGTCTGCAGATTTCCCAATCCCCTCTATAAACAAAAAAAAAAAAAAAGGATAGGTTAGGATAGGTTAGGATAGGTTAGGATAGGTTAGGATAGGTTAGGATAGGTTAGGATAGGTTAGGATAGGTTAGGATAGGTTAGGATAGGTTAGGATAGGTTAGGATAGGTTAGGATAGGTTAGGATAGGTTAGGATAGGTTAGGATAGGTTAGGATAGGTTAGGATAGGTTAGGATAGGTTAGGATAGGTTAGGATAGGTTAGGATAGGTTAGGATAGGTTAGGATAGGTTAGGATAGGTTAGGATAGGTTAGGATAGGTTAGGATAGGTTAGGATAGGTTAGGATAGGTTAGGATAGGTTAGGATAGGTTAGGATAGGTTAGGATAGGTTAGGATAGGTTAGGATAGGTTAGGATAGCTTAGGATAGGTTAGGATAGGTTAGGATAGGTTAGGATAGGTTAGGATAGGTTAGGATAGGTTAGGATAGGTTAGGATAGGTTAGGATAGGTTCTTCTTGACCGGACCGTCGTGGAGGACGGACGTGTGTCGCTCTGCGAGTAAAGAGAGCACATAACCACAATCCGTGTCGGGGTCAAAGCGCCGGGCGCTACGGTAGATGCAGTGTAGCTCCAATGGGGCACACTGCAGGACTTAAAAAAATTTCAGAAAAGCCGGACTTGTGAAAATTTAGATTCGGGATTCTCGGACTTACAAAAATTTTCGAAAATCGGGACTTAGTGAAAGTGGACAGGACCAAGTGGAGTGAAGTGGTTGTGAATAAGTGCGACAGGACGCTAGGGACGTTGTTCCCAAAGGTGTTCGGGAGTGTGGGGACACCGGAAGTCTTCGGGTACCCAACCGGAAGTGAACCGGAAGTGACCGGATTTGACCGGAAGTGGACCGGAAGTAAACCGGAAGTGGTCTTAAACTAACCGGGAGTGCACAGGGCGTACCGGAAACTAACCAGAACCGAACTGAGACGTAGGACGACCACCGGAAGTGACCGGATCTCGCCGGTAAACGACCGGAGCCGACCGGAAGCGCCGAAATCTGGTAAAGGCGGCTACACCAACCCGCTTGGACATACCGGAAGTCACCGGACACGACCGGAAACGACGGAATCCACCAATGTAAGTCTGCTCACTTTTTTCTTTTTTCCTTACCACGTATCAGACAGTTCCCCCCCCCTCAGTGACAGAGACACTCTAGACACTAAGCTTAGCCCCTTCTTACCAAGGCGACATTGACAGTTGTTGAGAGTGGGTGTCAGTCCTAATAACTAGTGCTCACAGCGCGTATAAATAACAAACCATGAGCCAGGGAGGGCACAAGATGTCCGTAGCGTCGAAGCCAAAGCTGTCCCTGAACATCCAGGCAGCTCAGGAAAAGGCCAAAAGGAGCCCCATCGTGTCACCAGCTACCAACTCAAAAACTACGACCCTTACATGGTCGGAGGAAGAAGGTCGCTCTATTGAGCAAAGCAGCAAGAGGATGAGAGGGCAGGATGGCCCAATACCCTCGCCCAGCCCGGACTTTTTTCCGTCTGTTGACCCGCTAACGACTGCTAATACTAAACTTAAAGCCAAAGCTATCGCCCTCATAAAGAAAATTGACTCGGCAACCAGGCTGCTGAACACCACGGTAGAGTCTAATAGAAACACGAAGGTTGAGATTAAGACCGTAACTGCGGACCTTCTAAGCTTATCCTCGCAGTTGGTGGGCACCAAAATGCTGGACGCCCTGGGTGATCGGGTACCAAGCACCCCCATAAAAATCATAGACACAAGCGAGGTGACGGCTCCCCACCGAACCCCAGTGGCTACCAGGGAGAGGGGTACCCAGACCGATGAAGAACAGGTCAACCGGCCTACTAGGGAGATGGAGACACAGACTGAGGAGGAACAGGTCATCCTGCCTTCAGAGTTAAGAGAGATAAAGACCTACAAGGACTTTGCAAAGATTGCGGAATGCAAATGGTCTCTGGGCACATACGCAAACACAGAGATCATCGAAGGAAATCCGCTCAACGCAAACACAAACTCCGTGGTCTGGATAGACCCGGATGACAAGGAGATGGATAAAGGCATCCAGAGCCAGTTTGTATCTAAGTACCCGGACCTTAAACTAATCACCGAGGACTTTGGCTACTTAACGCAGACCGTTCATATAGCCGGGGCAGGGGACACGGCCGCCAGGCAACACTCAAGCATAGTCGCAAAAATAACAGCGGGAGACAATGAGGAGGATTACTTCAATAATCTGGCGAAGGTTAAGGAAGTAATGACAAACATCGGAGCTACTTCAATAGCCATACCCAGACCAGATAAGGGGTCCGTATCACGGTTCAGGAAATTGGCCCAGAGCGTGCTACATAGCACCAAGATAATCGCTAAAATATACACACCTCTGAAAGCGAAGGCACCGGGTGTTAAGAATGACCCGACGAAGGCTAGACCAGAGTCCATCATCGTACGAAGGGACGGGCTGAGCTACGCAGAGCTGCTAAAGAGCGTAAAAACGTGCATGTCGCAGAACGCGACACCGCTAAAAATGGACACGATTGCCCAGACTAAGAAAACTAAGGACGGGGCACTGCTAATTACCCTGAGGAAGGGGGAAAAAAGTGCCAGCAACATCAAAAACATCATACAAAAAGACATGAAGGGTGCGGAAATCCACGCAAGAACAGACAAAGCTATCATCCACATCAAAGACATGGACGTTGACACAGACACCCAAGAGGTGCTAGGAGCCATTATGAAAGCACAGCTACCTGGAGCCCCTAGAGACGTGGAAGTAGGCGAACTAAGGCCAACCTTCGATGGACGACAGGCAGTCACAGTAAAACTGGACAGACCGTCAGCAGAGAAAATCGTGCTAGAGGGCACAGTGAGGGTAGGACTCACTCTTTGTAGAGCGACACCCAGAGTTCACGTACCCATATGCAGAAACTGCCGCGAACTTGGCCACGAGGCAGCACAATGCCGAAATAAAAAAGCAAGGGACGACCTCTGTTATAAATGTGGTGAGGAAAACCACAAGGCCAAGGAGTGTAAAAACCAGCCTAAATGCTGTCTGTGCAACGAAGGGGGCCACCAAACCGGAGCGGGAGCATGTAAAACAATGAGGAGAGAGCTCGAGAGAGCAAAGAGAAAGTACCTGGCAGGCATAAGGTCCAGGCATTGCGCTACATCCTAAAATGGCCTATACAGTCCTCCAAATCAACGTGAATAGGTGCAGAGCAGCCCACGACCTCCTCTTACGTACCATTGACGAACTAAACGCCGACATCGTGTTGCTCTCCGAGCCCAATAACGCACGCACTGAATCCGGCTGGTACAGAGACATATCGGATGGGGACACAGGCATATGGGTCTCTGGAGCCACTCCAGTAAGCGGCTGGGGAAACCCCACCAAGGGAATAGTATGGATAAAGGTGCACTCCACTATTATCTACAGCACATATGTATCTCCAAACATACCAATACAGAGCTACATTGAGTGGCTAGGGCACCTGGAGGACAGCATCAGGCGGCAGGTGGGCCACATTATAGTCGGAGGAGATTTTAATGCAAAATCCACCTGGTGGGGAGCTAGAAACGACGACAGACGGGGCACTGCACTTATGGAGCTACTGTCCAGCCTACAGATGGAGGTCGTGAACGAAGGCAGCGAGCCCACATTCGTAAGAGGCGCAACATCGTCTCACCTGGATGTGACTTTCACCAGCGAGCGACATGCCCACCTCTTGGGAAATTGGAGCGTCCTCAGCGACACAGAGTCGCTCAGCGACCATAAATATATCACCTTCCAGATAGGAACAAGGCCAAAACCGGACAGCCGAAAGTGCAGCGCTAGATGGAACACCAACAAACTGAACACCGAAAAATTGGACGACATCTTCAGCTGCTGCAAAATAAGGCCATCCATGAAAGCAGAAGACGCGGTAGCCTTTCTTACTACGCATCTGGAAGCGGCTTGCAGAGCATCCATGCCCCTAAGGACATCACGCAAAAAGGGGGTGTACTGGTGGTGTGAAGAGGTGGCCGCAGCTAGAAGGGAAGCGAACAAATCCAGAAGAAGGATCACCAGGGCAAGAAAAAAGGGACTGCCTATGGAACAGATGGAAAGCGACAGGCGCGCAGCGATCAAACACCTCCGCGCGGAGATACTGCGCAGCAAAGATAGATGCTGGAGAGTGCTGTGCGACGAGCTGGACGCAGACCCTTGGGGATTGCCCTATAAGATCGTTGCAGGGAAACTCCCGAAACGTCCGCCAGGACCGGACGCTACCATTGCAGGGGGGACCACCGCTGTGGTAAATGCCCTCTTCCCGTGCACTACACTGTATAACCGGACTAACAAGCGAAACGACACTCCACCGATATGCACGCTCGGCATAGACCTCCAAATGGAGGAGCTCCTCGAGGCAATAAACCGACTCCCAAACAAAAAAGCCCCTGGGCCGGACAGCCTACCAAACGAGGCGGTCAAAGCTGCGGCACTTGCTAACCCAGATGCGTTCTTGGATGCATTCAACATCTGCCTGAGGGAAGGTACTGTCCCTAGGAGTTACAAGCTGGCAAATCTAGCCTTAATTCCAAAGCCAGGAAAACCTACGGGGGACCCGACGGCGTTCCGCCCAATCTGCCTACTTAACGGATCGGCAAAACTTCTTGAGAGAATAATTACCAACAGAGTGACGAGCCACATCGAAAATAACGGCGGCCTATCTAGCAGGCAATTCGGTTTCCGTAAAGGAAAATCCACGGTGGACGCAATAATGGCCGTGAAGGAACTGGCTAGAAATGCCAACAGCGGACCGCTTAGGAAGAGGCAGCACTGCGTCATGATAGCCCTGGACGTGAAAAACGCCTTCAACACGCTCCCATGGCCTGCTATCATGGCGGCGGCCGAAAACAGACTCCCCCCGTACCTCACTAGGCTAGTAAAGAGCTACCTTTCAGACAGAGAACTCCAGTACACAATGGAGGGACAAACTATAAGAAGAGCGGTGGTGCAAGGGGTCCCACAGGGTTCTGTGCTCGGACCCACACTATGGAACCTTGTCTACGATGAAGTATTAAAGGTCAGGCTCCCAAATAGAGCGACCAGTCTCGCGTTTGCCGACGACATTGCCTTGGTCGTAGCAAATGAAAAAATGGAGGTTCTCTGTGCAAATGCCACGGTAGCCACAGAACGCATCGCCAGCTGGATGCGCGAAACCGGGCTCCAAATCGCCGAGGAGGAAACGGCAACGGGTTGGTTATCCACAAAACGCTCGGGTAAAGGCGAGCTAGACCACGTCACAGTGCTTGGTAGACCGGTCAAAATACAGAAGACGATTAAGTATCTAGGAGTAACGCTGGAACCAAACCCGAGATGCAGCAGCCATGTCATGGAGGCAGCGGCCGCAGCCACCAAAGTGGAGAAGGCAGTAGCCAGACTAATGCCCAACCTCGGAGGCCCTGGGGAAGGAAGACGCCGAATGCTCGCGACGGTGGCGCGGGCCAAACTTCTCTACGCAGCTCCAGTATGGGCAGCATGCACGGACACGGCGCGAAACACTGCCAAACTCCGGAGGGCCCTAAGAACGGGTGCACTAAGAACGACCAGGGCGTATAGGACCGTCTCCACCGAAGCAGCCGAAGTACTCGCCTCACTCATGCCCGCAGACCTCGCAGTCCGCGAGAGAGAGGCTACATACATAGCTATGAAGGCGGGAGCAGAGAAGAAAGTGGCAACTGACAACGCACACACAAGGGCGGTGCAGACATGGCAAGACAGGTGGTCGTTGAATACAGGATGGACGAAAAGGCTAATCCCCGAAGTAGGCCCGTGGATAAACCGCAGTCACGGCTCCACCACCTACCACCTGACACAACTGCTTACGGGACATGGTAGCTTTAGAACCTATCTCCACCGGATTGGAAAGTCAACTACAACAACCTGCTCATACTGTGGTACCGCCGACGACACTGCCCTTCATACTCTAGAACAATGTGCCCGCTGGCACCTTGAGAGGGCCCAACTATCTATGGTCATTGGCCCAGTGTCGGCAGAAAACCTAACTGGACAAATGCTAGAGAGCGAGGAAAAATGGGAGGCGGTAACAACCTTCGCAAGAAGAGTTATAACACAGAAGGAGAGGGACGAAAAAATCGACGTCACGACCACGGAGACATCGAGTGCGGGTTCAGAGTGACTAAGCAAACCGCGAAAGTTCTTCCCACTATAAAGTGAAAAAACGATATATCCCCTAGCGTTAGGTGAAATGCTCCCCAGACGATAGGCCACTATCCCTGCAGCGATATAGACGCTTTAAGACACCCAGTGATTAAGACACCTATGGCCAATAGTGCAATTTTAAAGTAGGACACCAAGTGATACAGACACATACTGACTACAGGGAAGCTAACAATATACCCCTTGCGACAGTCACCCGTGTAAAGACATCCACCGAACACAGCAAGTTCAGAAAACGACCGACCAAAACTGCACAACCAGTAGTAGAGGCCAGGAACAACTAAGCGGCGCAAGTCGCAGCCGACCTTCCTTGAAGTTATGCCATTGGGCGGTGCCAAGGAAGGGCTCTTACCGGCTTAGGAGGTTTTTTAGTGGGTCGGCCAGACTACCCGGCCATCCCCACACTCCCACGTCAACCTGGCGACGTGGCGTCTGTTTTGCAGATTTTTCCTCCTCTAAAAAAAAAAAAAAGGTTAGGATAGGTTAGGATAGGTTAGGATAGGTTAGGATAGGTTAGGATAGGTTAGGATAGGTTAGGATAGGTTAGGATAGGTTAGGATAGGTTAGGATAGGTTAGGATAGGTTAGGATAGGTTAGGATAGGTTAGGATAGGTTAGGATAGGTTAGGATAGGTTAGGATAGGTTAGGATAGGTTAGGATAGGTTAGGATAGGTTAGGATAGGTTAGGATAGGTTAGGATAGGTTAGGATAGGTTAGGATAGGTTAGGATAGGTTAGGATAGGTTAGGATAGGTTAGGATAGGTTAGGATAGGTTAGGATAGGTTAGGATAGGTTAGGATAGGTTAGGATAGGTTAGGATAGGTTAGGATAGGTTAGGATAGGTTAGGATAGGTTAGGATAGGTTAGGATAGGTTAGGATAGGTTAGGATAGGTTAGGATAGGTTAGGATAGGTTAGGATAGGTTAGGATAGGTTAGGATAGGTTAGGATAGGTTAGGATAGGTTAGGATAGGTTAGACACTGGACATCGCTAATACCGTGGTGCCCATTGGGAAGGCCATAAAGTATTTGGGGGTATGGCTGGAGGCCAACCCACGGCTAAGCAGACACTGCGCTGAGGCGGCGGAAGCAGCTCTAAGGGCGGATACAGCAGTGGGGCGCGTGATGCCAAACGTAGGAGGACCTAGCGAAGGCAGACGGCGATTGCTTGCTACGGTGGCCAGGGCTAAACTGGCCTACGCTGCACCGGTGTGGGCAGGGGCTATGATCTCGGCGCGGAACCGGCATAAGGCCAGGACAGCGCTCAGGACAGGAGCCCTCAGGATAATCCGGGCGTACAGGACCGTCTCGATGGACGCCGCGGAGGTACTCGCCTCAACGATGCCCGGAGACCTGTACGTTGTGGAGAGGGCGGAAGCACATAACAGAGGAAGGGAGACTGGCGACCGGGCCACAGCCAGGAAGGAAGCTCGCAGCAGGGCCATGGGCAAGTGGCAGGAGAGGTGGACGCAGGTACAGGGGTGGACACGAACCTTAATCCCCGATGTAAGACCCTGGGTGGAGAGGCGTCACGGGGTTGTTACCCACCAGCTAACACAGTTGCTTACAGGACACGGCAGCTTTGGGGCCTACCTATGTCGTATAGGAAAGGCAGAAAGCGGGGATTGTCGATACTGCGGGAGAGAGGAGGACACGGCTGGGCACACGATGTTCAGATGCCCGGAGTGGCAGCCAGAAAGGACCAAGCTCTCAACCAAGGTTGGCATGTTGGACGAGAGTACGCTGGTGGGACGTATGCTCGATAGCGAGGAGGCGTGGGACGCGGTTTGCGAATTCGCAAATAGAGTCATGTCCAGGAAGTATGGAGAGGAAGGAGCGATACCATCATAATCGCTTCAAGACTACCCCTGAAGAAATGCCTAGATGGCGATACCAGGGAAGAGAGGGGGAAGGGTTTTAGTCGGTACCAGAACCCGACACTATAGGCCGTAATAGACCAAAAGGCCCTTGTCTGTCTGCAGATTTCCCAATCCCCTCTATAAACAAAAAAAAAAAAAAAAAAGGTTAGGATAGGTTAGGATAGGTTAGGATAGGTTAGGATAGGTTAGGATAGGTTAGGATAGGTTAGGATAGGTTAGGATAGGTTAGGATAGGTTAGGATAGGTTAGGATAGGTTAGGATAGGTTAGGATAGGTTAGGATAGGTTAGGATAGGTTAGGATAGGTTAGGATAGGTTAGGATAGGTTAGGATAGGTTAGGATAGGTTAGGATAGGTTAGGATAGGTTAGGATAGGTTAGGATAGGTTAGGATAGGTTAGGATAGGTTAGGATAGGTTAGGATAGGTTAGGATAGGTTAGGATAGGTTAGGATAGGTTAGGATAGGTTAGGATAGGTTAGGATAGGTTAGGATAGGTTAGGATAGGTTAGGATAGGTTAGGATAGGTTAGGATAGGTTAGGATAGGTTAGGATAGGTTAGGATAGGTTAGGATAGGTTAGGATAGGTTAGGATAGGTTAGGATAGGTTAGGATAGGTTAGGATAGGTTAGGATAGGTTAGGATAGGTTAGGATAGGTTAGGATAGGTTAGGATAGGTTAGGATAGGTTAGGATAGGTTAGGATAGGTTAGGATAGGTTAGGATAGGTTAGGATAGGTTAGGATAGGTTAGGATAGGTTAGGATAGGTTAGGATAGGTTAGGATAGGTTAGGATAGGTTAGGATAGGTTAGGATAGGTTAGGATATGTTTGGGTATGTTAGGATTGGTTAGGATAGGTTATGATAGGTCATGATAGTTTAGGATAGGTGAGGATAGGTTAGGATAGGATAGGATTGGTAAGGATAGGTAAACCTTAATCTGAATAGCACTCAATGACATATATCAACAAATGACAACATTCTCATTTGATTTTTATTAAGTTTGAGTAACGATTACTCGGCTGTAAAACTTAATATTAAATTAGTGGACAATTTTCAGAATTGGGTGATATTTTAAATTTTATCATTAGATATGATCTTTCTTTCAAAATTTATTTTATAAAAATATTGGCGACAGGCCTGGTGATGAAACGGCCGGCGGTGAACTGGCCCGGCGATAGAACGGCGGCGATGAATCGGTGGCGATGAATCGGCGGCGATGAATCGGCGGCGATGAAACGTCCTAGATCGATATAATTGGGATATGTATACCAAAATGAAAAATTCCCTGTATGCTTAAAATATCTAAGAAATCGAAACAATTTTATAAGAGAAATTTTAAGCAAAAACTTTAATTGGTATAGCAAAGTATAAGTATAAAGTTTTCAGAAATTACAAGAATTAGTTACCGAGAAAGAACGAGATATGATTTTTTTCTAATAATATTAAAGAATTTGTATATTTCTAATCCATTTTTAATTGAGAAAGTTACTCATTCTTCAACTATGGAGAAAATTGAATGCTTTCTCCACGGATACTAGCCAATGATATGACGAGATTTTACTTTTCTCCACGGATTGCATTTAATCTGGACAACCCTGGAAAGTTTGGACAACCCTGAAAAATTTGGACAACCCTGAATTTGGCATTTATCGTTGCTATGACGATTAAATGATTGTTTATTATTTTTCCGAAAAGTAATTTAGATTTGTCATCGGTTATCATACAATATAAAATAATGGAAATTGATGATGATATTGAGAATTGTACCCCGCCAGACCTGCAAGAGACTGCTAAACTTATAACACTTAACCTCTTGCCACAAACGTCGAGAAAGAAATACGAGTTAAATTACAAAACTTTCATGGATTGGCGCACTACAAAGAATACAAATTCGTTCTCCGAAAATGTTATCTTGGCTTATTTCTCCGAATTAGCAGATAAGTACAAATCCTCGACATTATGGTCTCAATATTCAATGCTTAGATCCACTCTGAATATTCATAACAATATAAATATTGAAGCCTATCCAAAATTACGCGCATTTTTGGAAAGTCTGAGGGCTATCAAGCTACAAAATTAAAAACCTTCACACCCAAGGAAATTGATGAATTCTTATGCAACTCTCCAGATAACATATATCTTGCAACAAAGGTAATAAATATTTCACATTTTTATTAATATTCATGCGTAAATAATTATGTATATTTTCAAGGTCGTTCTTATAATGGGCATTATGGGTGCTTGCAGGACGAATTAAATTCATGCCATGAAAGTAAATTATATTTCCAACATAAACAAGATAATGACAGTCACCGTCCCTGTTACAAAACCCAAAACCGTTCGGAAATTTACCATAACTGGTAAATTTTATGATATTGTTAAAACATATATTGATTTACGTCCGCTAAATGTCACAACTAATAACTTGTTCCTAAACTAGCAAAAAGGCAAGTGGCGGAATCAATAAGATTTCTCACATGGGACGAGAAATAGCCAACTATTTAAAACTACCGGAAGCTGAAAAGTATACAGGACACAGCTTCCGACGAACATCGGCTACAATATTAGTAGATTCAGGAGCCGATATAACAACTTTAAAAAGACACGGTGGCTGGAAGTCTACGTCAGTAGCGGAAGGTTATATCGACAATTCCATGAATAACAAGATGAAATCAGCCAGCAAAATCATCAATGCAATTCAAACAGCCACTCGTTGAACAATATACTATTTTTAAATCATGTTCAAAAAATGTAAGAGATAGTTTTGAGATAGCATTTTCTTCGGAAAATATATAAGGCAAAGGTTAGTAATTATTCCAAAAATGTAGTAATTACATACTTTCATTTAATTCTGAAATTATTTTTTTTATAAATACAAATAACAATGTTTATTACACTTTTAATGCGGTTGTATTTATGGGTTACATGAACAGCGGTAAATAAACAGGTCTTCATTTTTTATTAATAGACAAAAAGTTGAGTTTCGATGTTTTATTTTTAAAGAAGAAGCATCTGATATCATGTTTTTTTTCAAATAAAAATATTTTGATAAGATTCAGAAACTTATGATTTTTAATTATTGCAGTCTAATTTACGCAATTCATTAGATAATCTATGACAATGCTTTATAAATAAATGCCGGGAAATACCATCTGAAATTTTGCGTAACATAAATGAAACACGATTTTAAGTTTGTTTGTATAACTGACACTTTATTAAGTCATTATAGTTTCGACAACAATAACTTGTAATTTTCAAACTCAAAGAGAGTTTGAAAATGAGAAGTTAAAGTTGTCGAAACTATAGTCACTTAACCCATTAAACGCCATTGATGCAATCACGCAACATTATTAATTCTAATACTGGATAATTTAAATTAAATTTAAATTAAAACACTTGGTTTGTTTTACTTATTTATGGTCGAAACTAGTCAGAGAAAATGTAAATAAGTATAATTCAGTGTTTTATACGCGTGGCGCATAAAGTAAAATTTCGAGTTTAGAAAAGCCTAATAATTTGGTTTGGTCGCGTAGCGAAGCGAAGCGACCAAACCAAATCTTCAGGCTTTTCTAAACTCGAAATTTAACTTCATGCTTAATCTGGAAGTGGAAACACTAGTTCGAAACATTAAATTTGACCGATTTTATAAAATCGATGAATGCCTGAAAATGTACAACGTATACATTATGTATATTTATAAGGAAAATGTCCAGTATGTTATACAATAGGTCATTTATTAAAACACTTAAAATAAGAGCAGAATTAAACCTAAAATCAACTTTTTGAATTAACTTTATAATTGCGCGGCTTTTAATGGGTTAATAAAGTCTTAGTTATACAAAATTAAAATCGTGTTGCGTTTGTGAATTAGGATGTATAACGAAGTAGAAGCCTCCACCATTAACAGTTTTGCGTAATATCCGACAATAGTTTGAATAAAACATGCACAGGGTGCGGCAAAACAGACAGTGCAGCCTTGAAGGGCTATTAAAAAAACGGCGCAATATAAAGAAATGGGGTATATTTTATCTTAATCGGTACATCATGCCGTTTTATGCATTATGTTCTGAAAATGACATCAGAAAGATGATGACCCCCAGCAGCGATACATTGATGAAGGTGATTTCTGAAATTTTCGGCCGCATTTTAGCACATCTCGATGGGTATAGCGGCGATTTCCTCCCGAATTCGATCCCTAAGTTCTTCCAAGGTGCAAGGTCCATGCATAAAAACCTTTTTTTTTAGGTAGCCTTACAGGAAGAAGTCGCAAATGCTCAGATCAGGGGAGCGTGCGGGACACTCCACATCACCTCTCAGAAAAACAAGTCGCCAAGGAAGTTTCGCAATTTCGTCATTGAAACTCGAGCAGTATAGGCCGTAGCCCCGTCCTGCTGAAACCAGATGTCTCCCAGATCTGATTCCTTCATCAGTTCTTCCAATCGAGGTTGAAAAAATTTTTTCAACATGAAAGCATAACGTTGAGCAGTGACAGTAACGGTTCGTCCGTCGTCTTCAAAAAAATAAGGCCCAATCACCCCAAATTTGGAAATCGCACACCACACGGTGACTTTTGGGGAGTCAAGTGGTCTCTCGTGAAATTGCCTTGGATTATTTACAGCCCAGTATGAAAAATTTTGTATATTCACCCCTCCACAGAGATGGAAGTGGGCCTTGTCACTACTGAAAAAAGTTGACATCGCATGGATCCGGTTCAACATTTCTTGGGAGCGATTCATGCGGTTTTCATAATCAGGGGGCATTCACTTTTGAATAAGCATCATCTTGTAGGGGTGGAATGAGTCTTCATGTAATATCCGTCTTAGAAAGCGATCAGCAGTGGCCGGCTGCATTTCAATCTTGCGCGTCGTGATCCTGTCCCTCACCGTAATTTAATCGCGCGTTGGGTGCGTGCATTAGAAGAAACTGGTTCCACACAAAAACGTAGGGGTTTAGGAAGACCCAGAATGGTAAGAACACCCGAAAATGTAGCAAGAGTAAGATAAGCTATCGAACGGTCGCCTACGCGCTCTGCCCGGAAGCGATACATTGATTGCTTCCGGGCAGAGTGCGTAGGTGTGCGCATCCAACTCGCGATTAAATTATGGTGAGGGACAGGATCACGATGCGCAAGATTGAAATGCAGTCGGAAGGCCCGCTGGGTGGCGACGGCAGAACGGTCATTTTCAAGAAACGTGCGGACTGCGAAGCCCCGATGTTCACCAGACCAAACCATGGTAACGACTAAAAACGGCACGACCCCCCCGACACAATGATATCCCTCCCAGGTAGGGATGTACTGGGCGTTCCAAACTGCACTGTCTGTTTTGCCGCACCCTGTATTATTGCATGCAAGCTGGTGGTGGACAACATTTTGAGCATTTGTTTAATTAATTATTTATTTGAATCAAATTTCAAATTTAAATATAAACTTCTTTTAATTGATATTATTCATACTGTAAGCATGTCGCTGCTTTCTTATGATAATGGCACAAGTGAAATTTGTAAATTTTTCAGCATACAAATACTCATTATGCTTAACATTCCTTATATTATGATTAAAAAACACTTAGAACCTTTCTTCAATACTTTATTTTGTAACCAAATGTACATTTCGGACACGAAGTGTCCATTATCAATGGTTTGATACTAATACGAAAAATATACATTTTACACTGATTTATATACACTAAAAAATGAGGGAATTAGAGGGTGTCGGTAGGGGGTGTGGTTATGGTGGTAATAAACTAATTTTAGCCGAAAAAAGGTTATCTGTGGGTAAGTAGGTACGTGTTTGATGGGGATTCCAAGGGATTAGGAAAACACCCGAGTTTCAGGTGGACACACTAAATCTAATAAAACATTTTCGAGCGGACTTAAATCGAAATTTAACAGTAGGTTTTCTTGTTTTTTCATTTGAATTGCCTCCAACATATTTAAATGATAGTGTGTAGAATGTTTCAGTAATTTTACGTTTTCTAAAGTGAACTTATGGCCCGTTTCAATTGCATGGTTAGCGACCGCAGATTTATCCGGATTCAGGTGTTTAATGTGTGAGACATGTTCCTTGAATCTAGTTTGAATGTTTCTTTGTGTTTGTCCTATGTATATTTTGTCACAATTCGAACATTTAATGGAATAAATTCCAGATTTTTCTAAGAAATGTGTTTTGTTAAAAGTGTTCCCTAGTAAATTGTGTAATTTTGTATTTACATAGTACGCTGGGGTTAAATTGAATTTCTTGTACAATTTTTTGAAATTATTTTCGATTGTGGGGGAATAACTTAGTCTGACATATTTTGTTTCTTTTATGGTTTCTATATCTGTAAGTGAAGTTATATTTCGGAGTTTATATTTACGTGAATGTCTATTAATTAGTCTCTGTATTGTATTTCTGTTGTATTTAAGGTGTGCTGATATTGTGTGAATGAATTTTAGTTCAACTTCATCTCATCCATTAACAATATTTACAATAGTATTAATTTTACATACGAGTTAGAGGACGAAAACACACTGCCCTTCCTAGACATTCTTATAAAAAGAGAAAACAATAAATTAGAATTTGATATATTCAGGAAACATACTCATACTTTCAATTATATCCATGCCAACGCATTTGCACCAATGAAATATAAACTATCTGCCTTTAATAGTATGATAAATAGAGCTTTCAACATACCATTATCACCCGAAATTAGAAAAAAGGAACTAAAATTCATTCACACAATAGCAGCACACCATAAATACAACAGAAATACAATACAGAGACTAATTAATAGACATTCACGTAAATATAAACTCCGAAATATAACTTCACTTACAGATATAGAAACCATAAAAGAAACAAAATATGTCAGACTAAGTTATTCCCCCACAATCGAAAATAATTTCAAAAAATTGTACAAGAAATTCAATTTAACCCCAGCGTACTATGTAAATACAAAATTACACAATTTACTAGGGAACACTTTTAACAAAACACATTTCTTAGAAAAATCTGGAATTTATTCCATTAAATGTTCGAATTGTGACAAAATATACATAGGACAAACACAAAGAAACATTCAAACTAGATTCAAGGAACATGTCTCACACATTAAACACCTGAATCCGGATAAATCTGCGGTCGCTAACCATGCAATTGAAACGGGCCATAAGTTCACTTTAGAAAACGTAAAATTACTGAAACATTCTACACACTATCATTTAAATATGTTGGAGGCAATTCAAATGAAAAAACAAGAAAACCTACTGTTAAATTTCGATTTAAGTCCGCTCGAAAATGTTTTATTAGATTTAGTGTGTCCACCTGAAACTCGGGTGTTTTCCTAATCTCTTGGAATCCCCATCAAACACGTACCTACTTACCCACAGATAACCTTTTTTCGGCTAAAATTAGTTTATTACCACCTTAACCACACCCCCTACCGACACCCTCTAATTCCCTCATTTTTTAGTGTATATAAATCAGTGTAAAATGTATATTTTTCGTATTAGTATCAAACCATTGATAATGGACACTTCGTGTCCGAAATGTACATTTGGTTACAAAATAAAGTATTGAAGAAAGGTTCTAAGTGTTTTTTAATCAAAGTATAATTATCTTCAAGTAACTCAATCAATCCAAATATTCCTTATATTACATTTATCACCGTTAGGCTCAATTTTCCATACACCTTGCGTAACTTGTCCCCCTGGAATCCAAGTAAATACCATTCGTCTATCATTATCATAATTAAAATAATTACTAGCAGCATATAAATGTTCATTAAACTCAACATTTACTATACGAAAGCTATCACCATATAATATTAAAGTCTATCTTCTTCGATTTATCGTATTTTTTGCATGTATTTTTATTTGTGTCTCTTAAAGCTGTATTCATTAAATAACTGTATTGAAGAACAATAACTTTTTTTAGTTGTGCCACTATCAAAGTAAAGCAACGATATTATTTTCGGAAATGTAGTAAAAACTGAATAAAAGTAATTTTGAACAATCAAAAAATTTAAAAGGCTATTAAATTAAATAATTTCCAACACTTAATCACATTATATTTTTTTGAGGGGTATGCTACTCTCGCCTAGTGTGCAACAGCAGATACGAATGCAGATATAATTGACTTGTTCGAGCATTTTTATGAATTTAAATCACAACAAGATACATTTGACTGGACACTTTTCAATGGGCCACCCTGTATATTTACATTTAATAACTAATTTAGCTTCTTTATGATCTTTAAAAACTACGAGTACAATTATACCTACAGAATGAGTAAATTGAATCCGTATAAAAAATCAAAATAATCATTGTATGAATTCAGAGTAAAAGATAATCTCTTTACAAACTTTACAGATAAATCCCCATTATAGCCCTAGAAAACTAATTTAATCCAGACAGTGGTAGTTTTTTTGCGTTTTCCAATCCCGACCAGCACGCGAAGAATATTTAATAACGTTTTTCATTCAACATATAAAGCCCAGACGGAGTTCTGAATAAAATATGCATGACATTTACAAAAGGAACTTATATATAACTATATATATATATTTTTTTTTGAGGAAAGTAGAAGTTGAATTCATTACTAAGTATAAGGAGAGACACATACACACATACAAAGAAGGGTATGAAAAACAAGTAATAATATCTTTATATGAAAAATAAGAGATGATCGCATTTTTAAATATGTTGGTAAATTTATAAGATAATAAATAAATAATGTTACTTTTTAATCATTAAACGTATGTGACATACACAAATTACACAGGTCTGTCATAAAAAAAAAC
The DNA here is from genome assembly GCA_932526585.2 of Philonthus cognatus. Taxonomy (NCBI): domain Eukaryota; kingdom Metazoa; phylum Arthropoda; class Insecta; order Coleoptera; family Staphylinidae; genus Philonthus; species Philonthus cognatus. The sequence goes on from OW052241.1 coordinate 108,390,751, forward strand.
CCTTAAAGGGACTTCACCGGCACCGTTTATAAATAATATACAGAGAGCTTTATGTAACACCGAACATTTTCATAACGAGAATATTTCTTTTAAGTATGCATATGCATTTCGTTGTACATTATTAAGAGAACTTAATTAAAACTTTAAACGACTGTTCTCTACTCCCAGGCTAAGTATAAAGTAACATTTCAGGCTTTTCTAAACTCGAAATTTTACTTTATGCGCCACCGGTACAAAACACTGACATATTATGAAGCTTAAAACACACCGCTAAACTTTACATTCAATCAGTGTTTTGTACCGGTGGCGCATGAAGTAAAATTTCGAGTTTAGAAAAGCCTGAAATGTTACTTCATGCTTAGCCTGGGAGTGGAAAACACTTGTTTAAAGCTTTAAATTAAATTCTTTAAATAAACCGAGCGTCGGAAAATGTACAACGTATGCATATGTATACTAAAAAGAAATATTCTCGTTATGAAAATGTTCGGTGTTACATAAAACTCTCTTTATGTATGGTCAAAAAAGTTTGAAGCTTTGTACGAGTATATGTTTCAGTTTTTATATCAAGTTAGCTTAATTCTAGTTGCTATGTAAAAAATTAAAGATTGGCACTATTGTTGCATTATTAAGTAAAGTTTTAGATTTTTTACATGATTCGAAGCAGCAGTCGAAGCAGCAGTTGGCGTAGGATTATCGAAAAATAGAAGAGTCAGAGATAGAATTGGAGTCGAATATTTCTTTAGCGACTCCGCGGCCTTGGTCAAAATGTATCTGAGAGGACTAACTGACATTTGAAACTCAATCTTTTAAAATAAGTAAGCCATGAAAAATTGAAATTGATGCCAGTAACAAAATTATGTTTCTCACAAAAATTGCTCATTTTTTAAAGACCTTTACAATGATACCACTTTTGACCTATCGTGCCATTTAATAATCTTGAATTATTGATATTTTAAAGCAAACTTTCAGGGATGCCAACCTTTTTGCGAAAAAGCAATATCACCATTCGATTCTTTAATACGGCTATTGTAATAATTTTTTTTGTCCCAACTCTCTTGAACTATCCGTTTTCTCAAAAAAGGCTGATAAGTGTAGTCTGGGACACCCTGTATACAGAGAGTTTTATGTAACACCGAACATTTTCATAAGGATAATTTTTCTTTGAAGTATCCATATGCATACGTTGCACATGTTCCGATGTTCGGTTTATTAAACGAATCTAATTTAAAGTATTAAGCGAATGTTTTCCACTCCCAGGCTAAGCATGAAGTAAAATTTCGAGTTTAGAAAAGCCTGAAAATTTTGTTTGGTCGCGTAGCGCGGAGCGGCCAAACCAAATTTTCAGGCTTTTCTAAACTCGAAATTTTACTTCATGCGCCACCGGTACAAATCACTGATTCAATGTAAAGTTTAGCGGTGTGTTTAAAACTTCGTAATATGTCAGTGTTTTGTACCGGGGGCGCATGAAGTAAAACTTCGAGTTTAGAAAAGCCTGAAAATTTGGTTTGGCCGCTCCGCGCTTCGCGCTACGCGACCAAACCAAATTTTCAGGCTTTTCTAAACTCGAAATTTTACTTCATGCTTAGCCTGGGAGTGGAAAACAAATTAAATTCTTTTAATAAACCAAGCATCGAAAAATCTGCAACGTATGCGGTGTTACATAAAACTCTGTATGTTCATGTACGTATACTTGAAAATAATCCCTGCATTAAATAATTTGTAAAAAACATTTGATGCAATTAATTGAGTGGTTGTATTTAAAATAATATTTATACAAGAATGTATACTTCAAATTTAAAAAATTGTCAAACATAAAATTTCAACTTGAAGCAAGTCAAATTCTTCAACTTTCTCCACATTTTTGTCAAAAATAAAATTTTAACTTTAAGCATAACAGATTCCTCAACTTTCTTTACATGTTTGCTTTGCGTTTCGAGATTTATCCCTTATCAGTATAGCTATGCTTTATACTTTCAATACAAAAAGTTATTAAAATAAACAGAAAACTTCAAAGACACACTTCAACATTCCTGTAAGTTTTCTGTGAATTTTAATAATTTTTTTGTATTGAAAGTCTAAAGCAAAGCTATACTGATGAGGGATGCATGCGTCTATAGATGGCTTAAGACTGTTTCTGTAAGATCGCCTAAGATTCTTTAATATACTGTGGTGTCGCCTGAACAAGAATAATCCGTACGGCGGGGAGAGATAGGAAAGTTGCCGTGGACACAAAAAATAATTTTAGAGAATAACGCGGGCTAACGTTCGTTTTTGTACGTGACATAGTTAAGTATAAATAAAACTCCCCAAGTACCTGCATTTCTTGTGTTTTCCTGTGGTAAGATTCATAGTATAACGACGGAATCAAATGCACCAGAACTGCAACCAAATGCACCTATGACCGCCGTTATAAATATAATTTCCACAACGATCTTCGCCACTGGAATCATCAAGATTCAGGATCTACAAGGCGAGCTGACTACAGGAATACCCGCCAGCATCAGACGTCGACGCCAAGGACCCTTTTTCTGACGAATTCCTGACTGCATCGAGCATCAACGACGGAGCCCTGTTTCAAGTGCAAAAAACCGGACCTTGTCAACAGCCGCCAGCCGCGGCGCCCGCTCCTAACCAGGGTACCGAGCCGACACAGCCTGCAAACTTGCCATTTGCCGCCAGCACCCACCCCCAACCAGGATTTTGGATTTTGAAGTGACAGGTGACATTTACTAGCCCCCCTCGTATTTCGGGGAAACTACTTCCCCTATTTTCTCAACCTTAATCTCTCTACTACTCTGCTTACTTTCCTTACCTTTCCTATTTTCAATCATACATCATGGAAGAACAATTAGATGCTGCCGTTGGCACCGTAAGATGTAATTTGCCCCCATTTTTCCCCGTTGACCCTTCAATCTGGTTCGTGCAGATTGAAGCGGAATTTTGGAACTCGCGCATTACAAATTCTAGTCGCAAGTTTTATCGAGTCGTAGCCGCCTTACCCCCAGACATTGCCATCGAAGTTAGGGATTTACTAATTGAACCTCCCGCTGACTTTCCTTATGAGACGCTCAAAGTGGAGATAATCAAACGAACCACCATTTCCGAAAAAAAGCGTTTTGCAGCAATTGTTGTCGACGGAAGTGTTCGGCGACCAAACGCCTTCACAACTACTACGAAACTTGCAACAATTGCTGGGAACAACGCCAATAGACGACAATCTCCTACGCGAAATTTTTTTAAATCGTTTACCGTCAGATGTGCAAAAAATTCTAGTGTCTGCAAAAACCACCTCATTAACAAACTTGGCAGAAATGGCAGATCAAATTTTAGAAATTTCGGCACCCACCATCATTAATAACACCAACGTTTCTCACACCTCGGCAATTGAACACCCAACATCTTACAACACTAGAATTTTACAACTGCAATCTCAAATTTCTGAGCTGACAAACAAATTTCGGAACAGAAGTCGGTCAGCATCAAGTAACCGCTGGCAATTAGGCGATGACCCGCAACACAAACTGTGCTGGTACCATCACAATTTTCGTGGTGATGCACGGAAGTGCACTCCACCATGCCAGTGGGGAAACGACGAACAGCGGGGCTAATGTCGGCCCATTCCTCCGCTGTCTCTCCAGGCCCGTTGTTTTTCGCGCGTGACACTAACTCTGGGATAAAATTTTTAGTAGATACGGGAGCCCAGGTTAGCATTTTGGCGGTGGATCAATTCTTCGCCAACACTCATCGCCAATCAAAATTTTTGTTAACCACCGTTAACGGTAGTTTAATACCCACGTTTGGTTTTTCAAAATTAACAGTACACATCGGTCTGGACGTAAAACTTGCGTGGAATTTCGTGCTTGCACATATTAACCACTCCATTCTGGGCGCCGACTTTCTTCGGCATTTCAACATCATTGTTGACATTGCTCACGAACGTCTTGTAAGGAATGTATTCGGCCCATCAGAAAAACTCAAAATTTGTTCCTTGTCTACCCAAAATTCACCTTATTCGAAATTATTGCAACAATTTGACCTAGCTAAACCCGTCAAGCATGATGTGCAACATCACATCGAAACATCTGGACTACCAGTTTTTGCCAAACCGCAACGATTACCACTTCACAAATTTCAAATTGCAAAAAACGAGTTTGATAAATTGTTACAGCTCGGTTTCGTGAGACCCTCTTCCAGCCCATGGGTGACGCCGCTACATCTGGTAGCTAAATCAGATGGCTCTTGGCGCCCATGCGGCGATTACCGTGGACTCAATAAAGTTACCATACCAGACCGATATCCTTTGCCTATTCTTCACGATTTCACGTACAATTGTTGTGGTTGCACGTTATTTTCAAAAATCGATTTAGTAAAGGCATACACCAAATTCCAATTCATCCTGCAGACATTCCGAAAACGGCAATCACAACACCCTTTGGACTGTACGAATACACTAGGATGAGTTTCGGTTTAAGAAACGCCGCTCAAACGTTTCAAAGGTTTATGGACTTGGTATTACGCGGACTACCATTTTGCTTTGCGTACATCGATGATATTCTCGTTTTCAGCAAGGATGAACATGAACACGTTCGTCACTTGCAACAAATTTTTGAGCGATTAACTTCTTTTGGAATAAAAATTTTTTTTTCGGTGAAACAAAATTAGACTTTTTAGGTCACAGCATTAGTGATTCGGGAATCAAACCTCTACAGTCCAAGGTCGATGCGATTTTGTCTTTCCCACAACCCACTGACCAAAAAGCATTGCACGCTTTCTCGGCATGGTGAACTTTTACCATCGGTTCATAAAATCATGCTCGAGTATCCTAGCACTGCTCAACCAGCTTGCTGCAACAACTCCACGCAACACACCACTGGTCTGGTCCCAACCCGCTCTTCAAGCATTCACGACAGTTAAGGCTGCACTCGCCGACTGTGCTATGCTTGGTTTACCAGATCCTGTTGCGGAGTTAAGTATCATGGTAGACGCATCTGACTCCGCTGCTGGCGCGGTCTTGCAGCAGAAGGATAATTCTGGCGTTCTTCGACCGCTCGCTTTCTTTTCCAATTTTTTTTCAACAACAGAACGCAAATACAGTACTTTTGGCCGCGAATTGCTTGCTGTTTATTTGGCTATTAAAAAGTTCAAATATTATCTTGAAGGTCGCGAATTTTTCATCATTACAGATCATAAACCTTTGATCTCTGCTATAAATTCTAACTCGGATCGTTTTTCAGGACGAGAGCACAGACACATCACCTTCATCGCGCAATTCACCACTGACATCAGGTTCGTTCCAGGTACCGAAAACAGCGTTGCTGATACATTATCGCGAGTCGAAATTAACTCTTTAGATATACCTAACCTTGCAAAATTACAATTCGAAGACGGCGAACTAAAATTCCTTTTGAATAACGGCACCACTTCACTTAAGCTCGAGCAATACACTTCGCCTGGCACTAGCACACCTATATACACAGACATAACTCTTGCTCAAAGACGACCCTATATCCCTTCAGTCCTAAGAACTAACATTTTACAGTCTCTTCACGGACTTACACACCCTGGCGTCCGTGCAATGAAACGTCTGGTTACATCTCGCTATGTGTGGCCACGGATGAATCAAGACATTGCACAATTTGTCAAATCATGCTTGAAGTGCCAACAAATTAAAATTCACCGACACACTGTATCGCTACTTTTCCGGACCCTGACGACCGTTTCACCGATATACACATCGACATCATCGGCCCTTTGCCTATTTGTAACATTTACAGATACCTTTTAGTTTGCATCGACCGTTTTACGCGTTGGCCTGAAGTCCAACCACTAGACGAAATTACTGCAGATTCCGTTTCCAAAGCATTTTTAAATTGTTGGATTGCACGTTTTGGAATTCCATCGACGATATTACTGATCGTGGTCGGCACTTCCAATCCAACATTTGGAAGGAATTTTGCAACATTTTCGGTATCACGCATAAGTCCACCACCGCCTACCATCCGCAATGTAACGGTTTGGTAGAGCGGCTCAATCGCCAAATTAAAGACTCGATCAGAATGAGTAACGATCCGAGTAACTGGGTATCCCAACTTCCCTTAATTTTATTAGGTTTGCGTGCAATTTTTAAAACTTCGCTTTCGGCCACCGCAGCGGAATACGTCTATGGTAAAACATTATGTTTACCAGGCGATTTTATATTTCCGAAATCTGTTTCTAAATTCATTCCTTCAGGCTCAAATTTTATCGACGGATGAAGACGCTTAGCCCCGCAATTACTCGCTTAACCCACCGCAAATCTTTCATACACCCCGATTTAAAAAAATGCACTCATGTTTTTATAAGGAAAGATCACGCAAAACGGCCGTTACAAAATTCTTACGATGGCCCTTTCGAAATTATCAGTCGAAATTCTAAATTTTGTATGGTAAATGTTAACGGCAGAAACGATTGCGTTTCCATCGATCGACTTAAACCTAGCTATATACCACAAGTTTCAGTTACTTTCTTTACAAAACAATTACACTCTAATTCTTCTATTTCATACACCACATCTCTTAAATCAATCCTTAAACACTCTGGACCAAATCATTCTTCTAAATCTTTTAAACGTGTAACTTTCTCTTCCTCTGTTTCCTTTTCCTCCTCAATCTAGGCGGGGGGTAATGTGGTGTCGCCTGAACAAGAATAATCCGGACGGCGGGGAGAGATAGGAAGGTTGCCGTGGACACAAAAAATAATTTTAGAGAATTACGCGGGCTAACGTTCGTTTTTGTACGTGACATAGTTAAGTATAAATAAAACTCCCCAAGTACCTGCATTTCTTGTGTTTTCCTGTGGTAAGATTCATAGTATAACGACGGAATCAAATGCACCTATAACTGCAACCAAATGCACCTATGACCGCCGTTATAATACATTCCCTGTAATTTTTTTAATTTATTTTAATTTTTTGTTGGTTCATTTAGTTTAGTGAGCGAATAATATGACCTGATGTTGCATGTTGTATATAAATTATGCATAGAACAGTAAACCTGTCTTGTAATAATAAACTTAATAAAATACTAACACTTTCTTTACAAAAAACATTTATTTACTGTCTTGTAACTTAAATACTCATTGTATAATTTAACATCTGTCGGGGTATTAGCTCGAGAAGTAGTTGTTTTAATGAATATTTGGAGACTTGTCTCAATGAGACTACATTTTTGGGGAAAGTCGATATTAATTTTAATTCGTTTTTATATTTTGACTGATTTAGAGTTAAGTCCAAATTATATGGTCTTACACATTTTGAGCAGCTATAACTCCACTTCTGGGTAACGAATTTAATTTCTGTTGACTGTATCTTGAACTTAAACTAAGTTTTACAAGTTTTTAAGTAATATTTAATGTTTTTACAAATTTTCAAACAAAATCCCATTAAAATATTCAACATTTAGAACACAGTATTTCACACTCAATTGATAAGCTATAATTCCATGTTTGGTTGTATAATTTAATTTCTGTTTGTTGTATCTAGAACTCTAATTAATTCTGCATAAATTACCAAGTTTTTGAAGCTTTAAAATGATATTTAATTTTTTTACAAATTTTTAAACAAAATTCCATTCAAATATTCAACATTTCACACTCATCTCCTAATTGACTGGCCATAATTCCTGTTGATTGCATCTTGAACTTTGATTAATTCTGTATAAATTACCTAGTTTATAAAGCTTTACGATTTGTTTACAAATTTTTAATCTCGAAGTTTTCCTTCAAGCACCACACGTAAAAAATGAAGTTTTTCTATACAACATATGCTGAAAAATAAATTGGAAAAGTTGAGAATTCTGAGAGAATACCAAAATAATCATTTAAAGGTCAATATAAACAATATTGGTATATATTCATGAAGTTAATATTCTGGCCGACTGTGATTTCAGAACGTCAACTATTTTTGATGTTTGAGGTTATGAATTCGAGCTTTGTACGTTAGGTGGTGGTGATCGGCAGCTTAGGAAAACTTGAGTTTGAACCACTGCTTAGCAATAAGCCATGATTGAAAAACACCGAAATGTATTTAAGCCGAGTTTACGTTTAAACTCGGCTCAAGCCATTATTCAACAACTGTGTATAAATAATAAACGCGGCAAAGTAAAATCAATATTTACGCGTGCAAACACCTTTTTATCTCGTACAATTCAGGCAAAATTCACTGATTCAGGCAAAATTCACCCGTGTACTGCCTGGATGTTGCGTGCACGTTAAAAATCCCTACCGGTGGGTTGGAACTCCCACCGGTCTCCGGCGTCATGATTGGCCTTAGTAGCGGAAATAGATAACGTAAAACCCAAAATAAAAAATAATAATATATATATATATATATATATATATATATATATATATATATATATATATATATATATATATATATATATATATATATTAACCAACAGGAAAAATCCTAATTACAAGTCAATATGTACAATAATATAATAGAATAATACAATACTTAACAAATAATAATAAACAAAGAAAATAATAAACCTAAACAATATAATTTTAACTTTTAAGTTACATATTAAATTAACAATTAACACAAAGCAAAATTGACTGTAATGTCATGAAATATGTCACAAGTGGCAGGCAAATTATTGAATATATTACAGCTATTGTTGATTCTGCGAAAACCATATTAAGGACGCATATTCCAACTTGGACCGAACGTAAGCGTTAAATAACGCCTTTAAAGCACTAAGATCACGTAAATTGGCTGAGTTCCGATGTATAAAACCTAGTGCTCTAAATGCGCTCTTTGGGGATTCAATCTGAAATTATTATCGAAGATAACACCTAAATCTATAAAGACGAGGGTTTTGTTACTAACTTGCTCGAGGGTTTTATTACTGACTAGATACGAAAATACAATGGGTTTGGATTTTTTTGTAAAAGACACGAATTCACATGTATCACTATTTAAGTTCAGTTTTTTAACAGTGCACCAGTTCGAGATACTATCCAGTGAGTTCTGCAAGTGGAGGCAATCATCAAGGGTACCAATTGTTGAGTAAATTTTTAGATCGTCAGCATATAATAGATGTTTACATGTCGACAATTTTAGATCATTTATAAATAAATTAAAAAAAAACTAAAATTAAAAGCAATGGACCCAAGATGGAGCCTAGTGGGACACCAGAACGTGGGAAGTATGAGTCGGATTTGAAACTATTTAGGATAACATATGATTCGCGAGTTTTAAGATAGAAACCAATAAGTGTGGATGTACTTTTACCAAACCCAAAGGAATCAACTTCAGCTAATAACAGTTCATGACCTGTTGAGTCAAGACATTTCGCTATTTCATGTGTAATAATAGATAAATTAGTTACAGGGGATCGATTTGGAACCATGCTGTTGCTTTGATATATACCGAAACACATGAGCATTAATTTGATCATATATTGTTCTTTCAAATATTTTTGCAATATAAGATAGTATGGCAATAGGATGATAATTTGTTACATTACTGAGAATATTAGACATTTTAGGTATGGGACAAATTGATGCAATTTTTAGTTTGTTGGGAAATACTGAAGCTCTCATAGACAAGTTGAAAATGAGAGTTAGCGGTTGGCATCAAACAGTAGCACAATCGTTTAGGAAAAATGCTGGTAACCCATCATTACCTGCGGAGTATTTATTCGGTAGTTTTTTTAATAGAGTGTAGACAGTTTTTTCAGATGTGGGAGTGAAGAAGAAGAAGGGAATATTACTGGGGTCTATAGTGGTTGTGTCAGTATTAGTATGAGAGGGTGATATAAAAACTGATTTAAAGTTATCACGAAATCCATTGGCAATATCCTCGGGTGCGCGATGGTTTTGATTTAGAATTGATATATTCTATAGGCGGAATTAATTTTAGTTTTACCGAGTGCCCTTACTTTCTTAAATACCGCTTAGGATGATGGGTTTGCTTTAGATTTTTTTCTTAGATTATTTTTGTCTTTAGTAAGGTGGATAATTTCATTGTTAAACCATAGAGGGTATTTACGTTTTTCTCTTAATTTAAACGTAGGAATATACTTCGAAAGTGCACTGTTTATAACAAAATAAAATTCGTCTATGGCTAAATTGACATCAGTATAATTTGAAATAAAATTCCAATTGATAGTGCATAAATGCGAATAAAGAGATTTATAATCTCCCCCTTTAAAGTTAAGATTAGTAACATTACTGTTAATAGGAGACAGCATAGAAGATAATTTTAATGAAAAAACAATAGTGGGGTGATATGTGTCCTCGGGAACCAGGGGATCAATTGTTCTTTCTATAAGACATTCATTGTTAGAGTATATTAGATCTAAAATCTTCCCGAAACAGTTACTAATATTATTATATTGATGGAGGCCTAGAAAAGTACAAACATTTGAGATAATAAGAGCTTTATCAGATAAGTTCCCTTTACTTGACATCAGTAATGGACAATTGAAATCGCCAACAAGAAGTACAGGATTGTCATTAAAATTTATTTCCATTAATAGATCAAAAATACTTTTATGTCAAAAGATAATATATCAGGTGGTATATAAATTAAGATTATGTATAACCAAAGAGAATTAATTTTGTATTTACATAATAATAAATCAATAATAGGAATTTGGGACTTAATGTGTTCAGAAGATAGAATTTCTATATTATTGGACTGCTTGGCCGCAAGAAGTACACCGCCTCCTTTTGACCGGCCCGTTAGAGCTGTGCCGCGATCAGTTCTAAATACTTTATAGTGATTATTAAATAGTTCGCTATCACTGACATTGGAGGTTAACCAAGTTTCTGTAAGTAAAATTAAGTCAAAATTGTGTGTACAGACGCTATTGTAAAAGCTAAGTTTAGTGTTTAAGCATATAATAAAATATTACCTACCATTTATTTAATGAACTAATGGAAGAAATCAAAGTCGTAGATCCTGATAATATGTCTGTTCATAATTCTAAATGTGAAGCATTTGAAGATTTATATTACGGCTTAAAAGTGCATTTTGAAAAGGTATGAGATAGTTCAAGTTCTTCTACATCAACTTTAAGTGCAACTGCAGGTTCGAAAATGCATTCAGTTAATGATTCGATTAGTAGTCAAAGGTGACTGCCTAATGTCAAACTACCAACATTAAGGTTACCCAATTTTGATGGTTCTTATGAGCAATGGATCCAAATTGCAGAAACATTTAAATCATTAATTCATAATTAAGATTCAATCGACAATATTCAAAAGTTTTATTACTTACGTTAATCCTTAAATAAAGATGCAGCCAATAAAATTAAATCATTGACAGATTCCACATCAAATTACGATATTGTGCGGAAATTACTTATTGAACAATTTGATAATAAACAAATCATAAAGGAATGCCAATTATCGTTAAGATCTTTATTAGATTGTATACAAGGCAATATACGAGCTTTAGGGTGCTATTCTCAGCCGTAATATAACAAGTGGTTTGATTATTATCGATGAAATTTTAGAGTTGAAACCGAGCTGCAGATTCAACGAGTGCGCAGCACGAGTTAAATGTGCTGCTTCAGTTTCAACGACAAAATATGATCGATAATTAATCATATCGCGAGTAATATTTAGTGAGAGAATATAACGCGACCAGACCAAAAAGTCTAAAATCTTCCGATTTCTATCTCTTTTCTAAAATGTTGGAAGGTAAGGGGAAAGAGACCGAACATAATGGTAATTATGAACACCAACTGCATTTTTTGGGTGTCAATGTCAACCCGATATTAGCAGGTAGTAAGAAGTCCATCTGTTTTCAGCCGGCGCGTGGCGTTATCTTTTGTCCGGTTTAGGGTGGTTTTAATAGGAAGATTTATTTGATATTTATAAAATTATTTAAAATGTAATTATAATTAATACGACATTTGTAAAATAAAGTCGAGAATTATGTCTACGTGTACAATTTTAGGTCAATACATTTTTTTCGTTTATATCTTGGTAAATATTGATCATCATCACATCTAAGCGTTACATATTTTTAACTTTACTGTAAATCAGTGTTTTATACGCGTGGCGCATGAAGTAAAATTTCGAGTTTAGAAAAGCCCCGTGAAAATTTGTCTGGGGTCGCTGCGCGACCCTCGACAAATTTTCTACGCGGGGCTTTTCTAAACTCGAAATTTTACTTCATGCTTAGTCTGGGAGTGGACAACACTCGTGCTTAGAAGTTTCAAATCTAGATTACTAAGTTTATTACCATTTTACAAAGGCTATAGCTCGAAGGACCAATCATGGTCTTCGGAGACCGAAGGAATCGAATCGAAGTTTTTTTTACAAGAAAATAACGAATATCTGAAGGCAAGGATAGAAATGAACACATCCAATTTTTAAAAATATCGAAGTTGGGTTAGTTTTCAGTGCGTTTTTAACTTCACTTTAAATCAGTGTTTTATACGCGTGGCGTATGAAGTAAAATTTCGAGTTTAGAAAAGCCCCGCGAAAATTTGTCTCGGCAAATTTTCTACGCGGGGCTTTTCTAAACTCGTAATTTAACTTCATGCTTAGTCTGGGAGTAGAAGACACACGATAGTTTAAAATACATTAAATTATATATCGTTGGATGCTCGTCTTCAGGGGTGATATGTAAGCAAATTATGGGTCTTAGGAGTTGTCAAATAAGTGAGTTACTCAACTGTTTCTAAGGCACTCTTTACAAAAAACAAAAGATTAACATTTTACGTATAAAATGTACAGGGCGAGCGAAACTTCATGTCTCAGCTCTATTATAACAAATGGAAAATCGATAGAAAAAATCTATAATGAGGTTCATAATTGGGATTGAGTAAGGTCCATTTTAATCCAAAATTGCATATTTTTCTAAATTTTGAAACTGAAGTAATGACGTCATCGAATTTTTTTCTTTAGAAACGTACCTATATTTTTAAATATTTCAAAAGGGCTAATTTTTTTGAATAAACTTTGTAGAGAAAAAAATGTGCTATCTTCTTTCGTTAAAAAAATAAGAGCAAACTTAAAAGAAAGTATTATCAAAAATTCACAATTGTCACGACTTAAACAAGTAGCCTCTGGAAGCAAATAACAAAGCCGCATCTGTCAATAATTAAACTAATATTGTTTTGTTGTCTTTTGATTTTAGATTTCAGATTTTTCTATCGTTTTTCTTTTTCATATAATAGAGCTGAGACATCGAGTTTCGCTCACCCTGTACAATAAACTACTTCTAATGCTATTGCTGATGGATTTGCGACCCATTTCAGTTCTGTTAATAGTACTACACGCCATGAATTGCATACGGATCTAAATACTCCTTATAGACCACCCTTTATTGGGAATTTCTATACAGATGAAGAAACTGTTACTAAGCACACTAAAAGATTAAAGGCAAAATTAACATCTGGAATTGATCTTATACCATTATTTCTCTTGAAGGATTGTGCTGTAGTACTTGCTAAACCACTTGCTTTTATTTTTAATCTAATACTCTTTTTGGGAGAATTCCCAACATCGTGGAAAAAAGTTAGAATTTGTCCGGTTTTCAAATCTGGTAACAAAATGAATGTTGAAGACTATCGACCAATTTCAATACTCAGCAATTTTTCAAATGTCTTTGAAAGTATCTTAAGCGAACACATTATGTGGAATGTGCGAAATAGTTTGTCAGCATATCAGTATGGATTCTTATCTCGGAGGTCAACTGCTTGCAATCTGTTTAATATTACGCAGATTGTATCCACCAACTTAGATGATGGCTATCAAACGGATGTGATATATACTGATATGTCGAAAGCATTAGACCGTATGAATCATCAGGTTTGATAAACAAGTTAAAAACATTCAATATCAATAACAACATAACAAGAGTTATTGAAACGTACTTGTCTGGTAGGGTACAAGTGGTAGAATTTGAAGGTGTACAATCTTTCAGCTTTGTTGCCACGTCTGGGGTTCCACAGGGCTCAAATCTTGGACCGTTGCTGTTTTCACTTTTTATAAACGACATCTGCGACACAATCAGATCTTAATACCTTCTTTATGCTGTTGATTTAAAGATTTTTATGAAAATAGAAAACGAAATTGACTGTGGTATTCTTCAGGATGATTAAAATAATATTTGTGACTGGTTTAATATCAATGGTTTATCATTAAATACTAATAAGTGTAGTGTTGTGACATTTTAGAGGAAAGTGAATACGATCTTTAACAATTATCTAATACGTGTTGAACCTTTACAGAGAGTTAATCGATTTAAGGATCTGGGTGTACTCTACGATAATAAACTTACCTTCAATGATCACATTGACAAAATTGTTAAGGAATGTTATCGTCAACTAGGTGTTATCATTAGAAATAGCAAGTCATTTTCTCTTCAGTGGATACGTTAAAATCGCTATTTAATGTTTACATCTGCAATAAATTGAAGTATTGCTCTGTTATATGGGCACCGCAGTTTCATAAATACATTGGGCTATTAGAGAGCTTTCAGCGCAAATTTTTAAAACATCTATATTTTATCAAACATAAATCATATCCAGACAGAACGATTAGCTACTCCAGTTTACTCCTAGAATTCAACACAATTTCCATAAATGATGCCTGTATCTGTACAAACTAGTTAACAACATCATTGAAGATACCACTGCCATTGACTTACTTAACTTTTATGTACCTACCTTCTAATTCACTTCATCATAATAATTCTCCACCATATAAGCTGTACAAATCATACCATAGTGTGTAATATAATGCTGATATATTTGGTGATTCTATCAGTTCATTCCTTAGTCATATTAACCAATGCTTTAATTTGTAATTGCGTCTAAGTACTAATTTATTGTATTTTTATTTTTTTAATTTTTACATTTTATTTTTACATTAAATTTTTATATTGTTATTTGTATACTTAAGTTATGATGTTACCCTGTTACTGGATTCTGTATCTGTTGGGTAATAAAGTATTATTATTATTATTATTATTATTATATGTGTGATACATCATTGAATTCAGAAAATAATTGCACTGTCAATGGTACTCACAGAATGACTATTATAAATGTCAATTGATTATGCATTTTGAAATCCAGAGAAAATCTGAACTTCTATAACCATTTTAGTAAACATGTAATTTTCCTATAAATTAACAATGTGAACGCCAATTTTCCAGTAGTATCGTTACAGCTATTGACAGTAGATGACTTTCACGTCGTTAATTTAAATGTAAATTACATATGAGACTATCAAAATGAATAAAGATGGTTAGTTTTCTTCTGGATTTCAAATTGCACTATAAATTGACAATTTTAATAGTCATATGTAATTTACATTTAGGTTGATGACGTGAACGCCATCTACTGTCAATAGTCTTGTCTATTGTACTCACAGAATGACTATTATATATGTGAATTGATTGTGCATTTTAAAATCTAGAAGAAAACTAAACATCTATAACCATTTTAGTAGTCATGTGTAATTTACATATAAATTGACGATGTGAACGCCATCTGCTGCCAATTTTTGAGTAGTATCGTTACTGCTATTGACAGTAGATGGTGTTCACGACGTTAATTTAAATGTAAATTGCATATGAAACTATTTAAACGGATTAAGATGGTTAGTTTTCTTTAACTTTAAATTGACTTTAAATTGCACTAAAAACTATAAGTGTGATACATCATTGAATTCAGAAAAAAATATTCTTCCAAAAAATATGACAATCCAAAATGGCGCCCACAAGAAAAACAAAAGTTGGCTATGGTGTAATGTCAAAGTTGTAAATGTCTGAATTCAATAGGATATATGGAGAATGACAAATACTATAAATCCGTCTGTTTTTCCGGATTATATAGAAAAATATTGGCATGAATTAACATTAAAGTTGAATCCTTGCGACTCTGGACCACGTTTGTGGGGTTGTTGTATATCGATTTACCTTGATTTTTTAGATTCTGAGAACGGAATCGTGGTAAAGGTGTATGGGACGCACGAATCTAAAGTTTGTTAGATAAGGCGACTTACAGTTTGGCCACAAATTAAATTTGAAGTTCCACTTTTGAGGTTATATATGGTTGTATTTTCGGCTAAATAAGTACATTAGGGATACCTATTACACACATGATAAAATTATCTTCAAAATGATGACCGAAATTACCTAATTTGTAGTTTTATCTTCATTAATTTAGTCAATATCACGATATTAATTTTACACTAAAATTGACGTCTACTGACGTTTATTTAAAATAATGGATATATAAATCAAGATTGATTAGTGAATCATAGGTATTCTAATTTACGATATAAAAAATAGATGGCGCTAGATGTATTAAAATGTAATAAATATTAACTGTTTAAGAAAACTGTCATTGACATCTTTGCTAACGATGTAAAATATGAATGTTCATATTTAAATATTCAGAGGCTATTCCGTACACGCAATGTTAAATTTAGCGTACATGTTATTTGCAGCATCACAGTCTAATCGCGTTTAGCACTTGATTTGTACACTTAGGTTGTGAGGGTAATGTATACGTTAAATTTAACATTTCGCGTACCACAGTCGCGTACGGAATCAGGGCGATTGTTTTCACTCTATTTGTCTCTAACAAGTATGACCTTTATTTTCTAGCTGTGGTTTTATTTGAATGCCCACAATTTATTTGAAGGGCTACTGATATAAACATCCCACATTAATCCGACTTGTTTTTCGTAATCGGCTAATGCTGTGTAGTGTGGTTTTCTGGTAATTAAATGATTGATAATGTTATGAAATGCATTTACTGAAAAGTAATAGATAGGCAAAACGTATAAAAGAAAGTGGTAAAATCATATGAACAAAGTGGCACTAGTAATTATAATAATAATAAAGAATTAATTATAGAAATATTACATTAATGCCCGGTATTATAAAACGTTTTATTCCCTAAATAAAATTTACTTTAGGAATAAATTAATTTATTCCAAAGATTTCGGTATTATAAACACAAAATAACTTTATTTGGCTAATAAATCTCCCCGGTAAATTATTTGTTTGTTTTTCTACCAAGTATATTTTACTTTCTAAATAATTTGACAGTTAAAAGTCAAAAGTGTATTATATTATACTCAATGACATTAGAAGCGTAACACCAAGAAGGAATGATTTTTTTGAATTCATATTTTAGCAACAGAGTGACTATATTTAAAGCATACATTGATAACAATTTCAACCTTGTGCCTTTTATATTTATTGTAAAAAAAAAATATTTCACTTTTCCTTTTTTGATAAAACTATTTATATGAGCTGTTTAGTACAGATGTTTTTAGTTTTCGTGTTTCCGTTGAGTGTGTTAAGCTTAAATAAAATGCCTCGAGTCCGAAGACGTCCACAATTTCACCATTTGAGCGATTTTGACCGGGGTCGAGTTGTTGCTTATCGAGATGTAGGTATGTCCTATCGCGAAATTGCCCGCCGTATTGATTCCACTGCAGCAACTGTAATACGTGTGTATCAGGTATGGACAGAAGAAGGTAGAGGAGCAAGAAGAAGACCAATTGGTCAACCAGGGCGTACCACAGAACGTCAAGATCGGCGCTTAAGACAAATAGCTCTGCGAGACCGTTTCGCTACTACGCGTCAAATCGGTGATCAATGGATTGGAGAAGAAGGTAGGCCCGTTAGTATGCGAACCTTATATCGCCGCATTCAATCCTTTGGGCTTCTTTCGTACCGTCCAAAATTAGTGCTTCCTTTAACAGCGAGACACTGTCGCCAAAGGTTGGACTGGTGCAGAGAACGGCAGCATTGGGAAGCAGAATGGCACGATGTGTCGTATTCAGCGATGAATCACGATTTTGTCTAGGCACGCATGATGGCCGTAGAAGGGTACGACGCTACCGTGGAGAAAGACCTGATCTTAGGTTTGCTATTGAGAGGCATGCTTATGGTAGTCGATCACCTCTTGTATTCATTCGAGGCAGTGTGACAGCTGCGCGTTATGTTGAAGACGTCATACGACCGACTTTGTTGCCTTATTTAGATGGCCGCCCAGACGTACTTTTTCAACAAGATAACGCACGTCCCCATATTGCTCGTCGAACTATGAACTTTCTTAATGAAGCTGGTGTTAATGTTTTGGCGTGACCGCCCCGTTCGCCGGATTTAAATCCCATTGAACATGTGTGGGATATCATGGGAAGAAGAATATTCTCTTTGCACCATCCTCCACAGACTCTAGCACAGTTTATCGATGAAATTCAAGTTGCTTGGAACGAGATGCCTCAAGAAGACATCGACCATCTCATTTTGTCGATGCCCAGATGTCTACAGGAGTGTATACAGCAAAGGGGTCGCCAAACACATTATTAATTTTTTTTAGATTGTTTTTTAACAAAATTTCTTGAAAATGTAATCATTTTATTCTTGATGTAAGACTACCATACTGGCAAAAAATCAAGTTAAAGTAACAACTCCTTCTGGGTGTTACGCTTCTAATGTCATTAAGTGTATTATAATTACTTTAGATTCTACTACTTGTATTTATTATTTCATTGCGGTTATCATATCTACCATATCATCCGTGTCAGATTTGAGTTTGCTCATAGTATCTTCCCTGACAGTGATTAATTCGAACCACAAGACATTCTAAGGAGTCGAAGACCTAGAGTTTTTAAAATCAAACATAACCAGGGATTTTTATACTTATGTATACGCTATTTTAAAATTAGTTCCATTTGAAGTTTTAAACGAGTGTTTTCTACTCCCAGATTAAGCATGAAGTAACATTTCAAGTTCAGAAAAGCCTGAAAATTTGGTTTTGTTGCGTAGCGCGGAGCGACCAAACCAAATTTTCAGGCTTTTCTAAACTCTAAATTTTACTTCATGCGCCACGCGTATTAGACACTAAAAACACTGAAATTTTGTGAAAAAGTGAACTTCACTTCAAATCAGTGCCTTATACGCGTGGCGTATGAAGTAAAATTTCAAGTTTAGAAAAACCTGAAAATTTGGTTTAGTCGCTCCGCGCTTAGCGCTACGCAACCAAACCAAATTTTCAAGCTTTTCTAAACTCGAAATTTTACTTCATGCTTAGCCTGGGAGTGGAAAACACTCGTTTAAGTCTTTTATCATTTCTAATAAGGTTTCTTTTTCTTGTTCTGTGTAATTCTGTCCTATTTCACAGTTATTCTTCATAATTATAAGGAATTGTATTAAATTTCCAATTTGATTGACAATTCAATTTGAAAGATTGACAATTCAATTTTAAAAATTGGTGGTTCCAGTTATCGACACAATGAAAATTAATAATTTTAGTCGGTAATCTACTAATTAAATAATTTATTTCTAGAATTGCTATTTATTTGGTAGGTTTGCTTTATAATACGCAATTTTAGTTGCCCATTAGTTTACTACGTAAATAAATTTACTCCACAAATAGTTATCTAATGATTTATTAATCGTTTATAACACTGGGCATAAATACATTATATTATAATGTTAGTAATGATTTTATTTCTGTCTTATCTGGCCTAGTTCCGCTGTGTTTGTATAAACAGGATTGACTCGTGAAGGAAATGCCATTTGCCATGCACAGACGGTCTTGGTTGAGGAACGGCTTTATAATACGCATCGTCAACCCTGAGATTACATCTCTTAATCCCAAAAATGTTGTTTGAATTTTATGTGACCAACAAAAACACACTATCATCTCTGGTCCTGTACGCCACCTCATTCCACTACTGCTCACTTATTCTGAGTTGATGCTTTGAATTTTATATACAATAAGTTTTCAATAGGATGCCATTACACAACTCAGATTTTTAGGTTATTTCTAAATAAACAATGATTAGTAATCTTCGTTTATCTTTGTTTGTCATGATAAAATATGTAACACCAGTGAGCGCTTATGTAAACATGGTGGGAACCTTAAAAAATGTATCTTTTATAAAACAGAATAGGCATCGTACGCAATTTATTTTTTTGCTACCCTTTCTCCTAACCTAACCTTTCCTAGAAGTATGTGGAGCAGTCATCGTGCGCAAAGAGACATACGCAATTTATTCTATTGCAAACTTTTCTTCTAACCTAACTTAACCTAGCAGTATGTAGAATAATCATCGTGCGCATAGAGATTTAAGCAATTTATTCTATTGCAAACCTTTCTCCTAATATAACCTAACCTACACGTATGTGGAATAGTCACCGTGCGCAAAGAGACTTACTCAGTTTATTGTATTAAACACCTTTCTTCTAACCTAATCTAGAAGTATGTAGAATAGTCATCGTGTGCAAAGAGACATACGCAATTTATTCTGTTGCAAACCTTTTTCTTAACCTAACCTAACCTAGAAGTATGTGAAATATTTCACTTGCGCAAAAAGACTTCCGGAATTTATTCTATTGTAAACCTTTCCACTAACTTAAAAGCATCTAAAATCGCCTAAGCTATAAACTAGTAGAAATATAAAATTCATCAAGCCTCTATGGTTTATTAGTCAGCATCAAAATTCCTTTCAATTTTTCACACTTAAATTCTTCTGTATGAGATTTTTTTTTTAATTTTAAACGAATCGGTTCTTTTCAAAACCACCAATAGTATTTGAGAAACATGCATGTACCTAAATAGTCTTAAAGTTATTATATTATTAATTTAATTGTAAAGTACCTAACATTTTTAACGTGTATTAAAATTAATTAGCATGTATTTTAAAGTTACCGCTGTAAAGCGCGATCCCTGGTGAGATTATTGCTTTCTATACGTTTTGTATTATCTATGAATAAGAAATCTGAAAAATAACGCACGAAAATAACAAACAAAACCCTTCAGGACCCATCCAAAACGTAATTTTCAACAGTTAATTTTGGCAAACGGTAAGATCTCTTTGTCGTGGGGTATTTTGATTATAAGTAATACAACCCAAACCAGCAGATATCCATTAAACCTTTTTTCAAATTAAAAATATTGGTTACTTAATTAAATAATGAAATTGCATATTTCATAGAATGAGTGCTCACTTCGCTCTTACATGTAAATATTTAATAGAAGTATACTACTTGCTGAGCTCCATTATCTTATAATATAAATGAATAACAGAAATCATTTACAGAATTAAATTGCCAAACATTTTTTTAACACACAATAAAATGTTCATCTGCATCTTATAATTTTATAGAAAAATATGTGGCAATATTAAGCCTTGAATCAGATAATTTTGCTTAGTTATGTGATTCTATTAAATTATTTTAATTTTATTTAAATGAAGCTGTGTGTGTACTAACCAAACTGGATATGCTGTACAAATTTAATTTTAGTAAAAACAGTGTAATAAATATAAAAGTAATATTTGGAGCTGTTATTATATATTGTGATATTATTTGTTGATATTTTACTATTGCAGTAAATATCCTAGTTATCGTACGAAGATAGCGCTATCTATTTTTTATATCGTAAATGCAATTACCTATGATTTAATAAGCAATCTCGATTTATCTATCCATTATTTAAACAAATGTCAGTAGACGTCAATTCTAGCGTAAAATTAATATCGTGATATTGGCTGAATTAATAAAGATAACACTACAAATTGGATGAATGACGTCCTCATTTTGGAAATAATTTTATCATGTGTGTAATTTGTATCTGTAATGTGCTTATTTAGCCGAAAGTATGACCATATATAACCTCAAAAGTGGAACTTAAAATTCGATTTGCGGACAAGCGGTAAGTCGCCTTAACCAACGAACATTAGATTCGTACCTCCCATACACCTTTACCCTAATTCCGTTTTTAGAATCTCAAAGGTCATGGTAAATCGATATGCAATAAATCCACGTTTGTCGACAAAAGAATGAATAAAAGTATGTTTGTACGGTATTAATAATAATATCATAGTTGCATGAATCATTTCTAAAGATTCACAGATTGAAAAAAACAATACTAGAGAAAAATAAAGAAAAATCGTGGAGAGTCCATTGCAGACTGGATGAGGAAAAGCAGATATAATAAAATTATCTGCAATAGAGGACAGGCTTGCTGTATAGGGAAAGGTGACTGTTAGTGGATCTGACAAAGTTAATGTTATTGGTGGGTTGCAAAATTATTTCGCTGGACCGAGTATCAAATATTCGGAAGAAAAAAACATCGGCTTTTCAAGAAAAAAATGTATGTTAAAATAAATTCTAGTGTGAAGCATTTAATAGAAGAAGTTGAAGATATTGATAGATATTGATTGATTTGATTTCACAAGATAGTTAAAATGAGAAATTTGTAAAACAAGAAATATAAAAAGGCAACAAAAGAAAATCGATCGATTAAAGCGATCGGTGACGAGATGTTAACCGAATATAAAAATGATTCAAGAGACAAACATCAGCTCTAAGAAAAACAATTAAAGTTGAAGCAGTAAATTTTAAGTTTGAAGTAGCGAAATATAAATTAGAAAACCCTACTTTCAACTTTGATGCAAATTTATCGTTCTGATGTATAATAAGTTCTTGTTTGTTTATGTTAATGTTTTATTTTGATTATTTTTTATTATTATTCAGGGTGAGTCACTAAGCGCAAAATTGGTCTATAGTGGGCGTATCGTTGAAAATAGCAAAAAAAGTTTTAAATAAAAGTTGTTCAGAATCAAGTTTTTCATAACCTAAAATTATTGCTAAATATGGCGGCCTTGCGGTTATACCGGAAGTAAACACTAACTTCCTTATTTTAAATAGAACACCCTATATATTATTACATTTTTAGATTGCTCGTTAAAAATAAATATGAGTTTATGCACACAACATTGGGTCTCAGTTGAACCGTTTTCGAGTTATTTCATTTTTTTTGATAAATTTGACAATTTTAGAGCTCGACGCCATTAACAATATCTTCAAAACGAAATAAGTCAGAGTTGTGCAGCTCACGGTTTTGGATTCGGGAAGAAATGTAGTATTTGTTTAGTTTTTTGCCATTAGTCAGATTTTCTAAATTGAACCGAGTCCGTCGACGGTATTCTTCGGTACTTCAAACATGCATAACTTAATTTTTTAAATGGAACCATCTATCTTGAGATACTTTACCTGATGCGAAATTAAATTTTCTTTTCATTAATACCGGGTTGTTGCCATATCCTTGCAACAGTTTTTGAGAAATTTGCGATTTTGTAAAAATTTTAATACATTTCGTATTATCGCGTTAGCCCTAGATACTAATGATGTTTGGTGATTTTGTTTTGACATTTTTGTTTTGACATCTAGTTTAGAAATGCTCCGTGAAAATTTGTCGAGAGTCGCGCAGCGACCCTAGACAAATTTTCTGGGCTTTTCTAAACTCGAAATTTTACTTCATGCGCCACGCGTATAAATCACTTAAATATTGTGAAATTTATGTTTATTCGAACTTTGCTTAAAATCTGTGTTTTATACGCGTGGCGCATGAAGTAAAATTTCGAGTTTAGAAAAGCCCAGAAAATTTGTCTCGGGTCGCTGCGCGACCCTCGACAAATTTTCACGGGGCTTTTCTAAACTCGAAATTTTACTTCATGCTTAGTCTGGGAGTGGAAATCACTTGTTTATAGCTTTAAAATGAACTTAGAAAAAACAGGGAATATCTCAATGACTAACTAAATGTCAAATCAAATCACCAAACATCATCAGTATCTAGGGCTAACGCGATAATACGAAATGTATTAAAATTTCTACAAAATCGCAAATTTCTCAAAAACTGTTAGAAGGATATGGCATCAACCCGGTATGAATAAAAAAGAAATTTAATTTCGCATCAGATAAAGTATCTCAAGATAGATGGTTCCATTTAAAAAAATAAAGTTATGCATGTTTGAAGTACTGAGGAATACCGTCGACGGACTCGGTTCAATTTAGAAAATCTGACTAATGGCAAAAACCTAAACAAATACTACATTTCTTCCCGAATCCAAAACCGTAGGCCGCCCAACTCTGACTTATTTCGTTTTGAAGATATTGTTAATGGCGTCGAGCTCTAAAATCGTTAAATTTATCAAAAAAAAAAAATGAAATAACTCGAAAACGGTTCAATTGAGACCCAATGTTGTGTGTTTAAACTCATGTTTATTTTTAACGAGCAATCCAAAAATGTAAAAATATATAGGGTGTTCTATTTAAAATAAGGAAGTTGGTGTTTACTTCCCGTACAACCGCAAGGCCGCCATATTTAGCAATAATTTTAGGTTATGAAAAACTTGATTCTGATCAACTTCTATTTGAAACTTTTTTTGCTATTTTCAACGATACGCCCATTATAGACCGATTTCCGCTTAGTGACTCACCCTGTATAGCTATACACGTAATATGTCTTCATTTTTAAAAATCTACATAGCTTTAAATTAAATAAATAAAAAAAGTATTTTGTTTAAAAACTATATTTTAGGAATTAATAAAAATGCGTAATACATACCGTCAATATTTTGTGTACCATTTCTTTTTGTCAGGTTCAATAAATTAATGTTTCTTTTTCCAATGCGATGTTTTAATTATTAGTGGAAGTATTTCTAAAAAATGCTTTCAGTTTACACCCTGTGAGAACGAACGAGATTTACTTAACTACTTTACCATTGATTTCTATATACATCCGAAGTTGCAAGGTTTTTAAAATTGTTTTAGGGTTTTGCCACCTTAAAACCGCCCTATTTTACCTTACATATTTTTTTCACTATTTTTTCGATATATCTTAGGTTAAATTATACACGAATTCGAAGTTTCAAAATTTTACTAGGCCATCTCGATTTCCATGCCCTAATAACTGCTCTAATTTATTATTAATGGTAATTTTCATATTATTTTTTCTGTAATCACAAGCTTAATTTGGACCAGTTTCATGAGTTTCGGCATTTCTGCCAAAAAAAAAAAAAAATATTCATTCTGCGCCACTGTGGGTCGTAGGAAAATAAATAAATTTGTTCTATTATTTTCAAGTATCCGTCCCCTTGTGGGGCATAGGCCCTACATTGAGAACCACTAATTTAGTGCCTCTTTTCAATAGAGGTTTATAACAAAACGTAACAAAATCAATTAAGTTATCATCAACGTCGTTTGTGTGACAAACTTCTTAAATGCCAAATTTTTGTTTGAGCACGCAATTAAAGAACCAACATATAGTATTGTTCTTAACTTAATTACATATTTTTTTATAAAAAATCATTACTCCATACATATCTAATTACAATGACAAAAAAACGTTCGAATTCTGTTAATGAAAATGCTGTTCGAATTCTGGCTGTGAAAAACTTCGATATGCTATACAATTTATGTGTTTTGAAAACAAAAAGTTATATTATTTACTAACAGCGAGTGATGAAAGAATTGTTTTGTCGAGTTGAATACGTGATTTATTAATGTAAAATTACGAGTTATCTGGAATTCTGTGTGTTCGTGTGCACCTGTTTATAATGGGGATTTATCGTTTATTATTTAAAGGGGTTCATTAATTTCAGTTAGTTTGATTAGAGATTTTGGTATTTATTTTATTTAACGTGCTGTGAAATTAGAGTGAGTGGTTGTGCCTGCAATGTATGTGAGTTGTCGGTGTTTTTAATTACACGTAAATAATTAGTGTTTAAAATAATTATATTATCAAATATTACAAACATTTACATTCAATAAAAGTAAATTGTGTTTATTGTAAAGGACAATTAAAATAATGGATAGTCGTGTAATTAATTTTCCACTGTTTTACGAATACGTAATAAATGAAATATCAAAATTAAATAATAATTGAAAACAAATAAAGCTTAAAATGTACAATCCGAGGATATGACACAATGCTAATTAAATGAAGTGCTTTAGAGACAGTTTAATCTTTTCCTGCTTTTATTTATTTATTAATAACTAAAATATGTATGTAGCATATACCTTTATGATACATTGTGCAAATAGGCAGCAACGATAAATATATAAAATTTACATTTAGCGCGCAACGTAGAATGTATGCAAGAGTAAGTATTATGTATAGGTCCTAAATTACAAAGATATTTGATGAGTAATCTCGTAATTAATTAATTAATTTATTCAACTTCTAATTATCATAAGTTTTTTTAATGCATTCCATTGTGTGCATGTCAAGTACTGGACTCCTAATAAGATTAAAAAAATTACCACTCCTACCGGGCTTCCCCTGAAAACCAAGGGGGGTAAAAAAGAGAAAACATCGATTTCTTACAAATCTGCACATGGAAGAAAAATGTTCCAAACAAAAAATGTAGCTGAGAGGATTTTAAACAAAACAGTTTTTTAGCAATTTTTTTTGAAAAGAACCGTTCTCTCAGAAATAACGATTTAAGTAACTGGCCATTTTGAATTTCAGTTGCGCGCGCGAAGTGACACATTTTAGCAAATGTATAACAAGTCGACGGCAAAAACTCGATAACTTTTGATCGCAATGTCCTACTGGCAAAAATAAAAATTAATTTTAAAGAAGAAAAGTTCAGTTTTTTTGTAGAATAATTACATTTTACCATAGATGAAGTCAGATTCTACAAATCTGTTTAATATATAATCGCTGCGAGGTTGTAGTGGTCATTTACGATTTTCTACATATTAATAAAATTTATCAGTCCTATTAAAAAATCCAAATGGAATATTGATTCAGATAGTATAAAATTCAATACCTGTACCTTAAACATTCGATTTTGAGTTTCGGAAAAAAATATGAGAAATTTGAAAGTTTTGTAAATAGATGTTTGATGGTTACTATATCTGCATAATTGCAGTTTTTTTTTTTCCGAAAAACAATCGAAATTTTTGTTTTCTCTGATAAGCAAATTAGATAGATTTCCATTGTAATTAAAAACTCTATTTTTTTCAAATTTTAGAAAAAAAACGAAATCTGTTTAGCACATTTATATTTAAATAATTATGTTAAAAATCGGAGTGGGAATTATACGAAATTTTCAACTCCTCGGCTCCGATTTCCTCATCACAAAAATAGTTAAATTCCGACTCCACAATTTTGACTCTAACTTCAACTGAGAGTTCACAGCACTGGTTCAAACTGTTTTCCATTTATTTTCAAACACTGTTGAACTGTTCTGGTCCCAATACCAGTGGCCCTAAGTATCTACTTTTTACATGAGGTAGCCATGAGATATTGATATTTGGTAACCTTAATCCAAAATTACTCAAAACTATTGTAAATTTCGCGGGTCTCGCGGTTTTTATTTAAAATTACGAATACCAGTAAAATTAAACAAACAGATTTATTTAATTACTGATTAAATAAAATATATATACAAAGCAACATAATAAATAACTGTAGACAATGGATGAAGTTAAAACACAAAGATTAAAGTTAAAGTTATAAGTAAAACCACAAGTTACAAAATGACAAGTTAAGCGCGGTACGGCCGAAAGAACGATGTTGCTGATCTGACAGTTAAGACAAGACTCTCCGATTTTTCTGTTGTAAGAGGGAACGTTTTGGGATATTAAAATCTGATTGGCTAGGATTAATTGAAGAGGGTTTTTGCAAGATAAAGTAAGGGATGTTTTTCAATGTGAATAAACAGAACAGATAATCGGGTGCTGGGAATTTTGGAAGTGGTAGAAGGGATAAGCCCGTACGCTCGGCTCGGTCGCGGATAAGTTTTATAGGGACCAATTCGGCACGTTTTGGGCCCGCCCTTTAGAAATAAGGAAATATTTCTGGACAATGGCTAATCGTTCTTTTGGCCGTAAACAAGTTGTAAATTTTACAAGCTGAAAGTCCGAGAGAAACATGTGGTACTCAGGTTTCGCTTTAGAAATATCACACACAAAAAAGTAATAAAATATGTTTGTAAACACAAGCGACCCTTTTTGCTTGTAAGAAAAAGGGCGCAATAAAATGATAAAATATAAAAGGTAAACAGAGAAAATACAGAACTTTAAATATTGGAAAATACGAATCAACAACTAGTGATAGGCAAGATCGAGTATCTCAAGGATCGATCAAGCTAGATCGATCAGTTGAAGTATCGAGCGGATCGATCAAAAGATCAATCTGATCAAAAAGATCGAGCCGCTCGGAAAGATCTAGCCGATCAAAAAGATCGAGCCAATCTAAGAGATCGAGCCGCTCGGAAAGATCGGGCTGCTCGTAAAGATCAAGCCGATCGAAAAGATCGAGCTGATCAAAAAGATCGAGCCGATTGAAAAGATCGAGCGGCTGGATCATTTGCAAGAATCGAGCGGATCGCGCAGTCGATCTTTTTTGATCATCACTAAAAAAATGACTTGTTATTTAAATACTTGTTACTTAATGACTAAATGAATTAATATAATAAATGTAGTTTACGCTTCTTAGTGTAATTATAATTAATATTGAATTTGTAATTAAAAATTGTTCAAATACGAAAAAGTGAGGATTAATAAATAAATACAGACTAGAATTTTTCCGACCAACAATACAGTATTTACATCACGGCTGGCCAACCCTAATTACTTCGCGGGCCATAATTAACACTTAGAATGTTTCATGGGCCGCATCACAGATTTTCTTATGCAAAATCAAGGTTTTTCATTCAGAGATTTTAAAGACTTGTTTTCGTATTTTTGACATTTTTAAAAGTTCAGGAATCTAAAATTCCGATCTGATTGTTTTCTTTTGTACAGGGAATTTTTTTTTCGTAAAGATATCCGTGCGCATATGCTGAAAAATGTTCAAACATGATTCACATAAAAAAATAAGTAGTATATTTCGAACTTTAAATGGGTGTTTTGTGCGCGTAGTGCATGAAGTAAAATTTCGAGTTTAGAGAAGCCTGAAAATTACGCGATCAATCCAAATTTTCAAGCTTTAGTGTTGAAAACATTAACTGTGTGTGAATTAGTGCTGTGTAAAAATCCACTCAATTAATTGGTAATAATACAGCAGTTTATTATAGACTTATACCTGCGAATAGATCATCCTCTGGACATTACATTGATTTTTGAAAAATTAAAATTGATAACTTAATTGAAGAGATTTTCAAGATTGTAATTGTTAACCTCGAAAGATATATTTATTTTATACGCATTTTTTGCGAACGCGCGGACTCGAGGCTCGAGAACTGTAATCTTGTTATAATTTTTTGAAGTATTTTTATTTGCAACTATCAACCAATTCATTAATAATCGATATCCACTGTTCATTGTGTTTTCCTTTCCGTCGTTCAGTCATGTTTGTTAGTTTTTAGTCACTAACTATGAGCGCAGTAGGTGTGAAAAATTGTGTCCCTGTTTTTTTGTATTATTTATTCCTATCCTAATTTCATTACATTTCTAAGGGAACAGTGGTTCTGAATTGCAATATATGTAACACTTTTTTGAGTCCACGTTCCGATTCTCTAAAATGTCATGGTGGTTGTGATGAATGGTTTCATACTGAATGTCTTGATTATACACTAGATGTCATTGAATACTACTTAAGTGAACATAAGAAACGTAACGGTGATTTCTGGAAATGTTCTAAATGCTTACTAATTAACCCGACCACTCAGCTAAAATCGAAATCATTCAATCCAATAATGGAAACAATTAAAAGTGTTTTAAAACAAGAGCTGCCGACTCTCTTCAAAGCGGAATTCCAACTTGTCATGAATGACGTAATTGCCGATTTAAACAATATTAAAAATCGACTAGAGAAACTTGAGAATACTCCATGCGCTTGTCAAAACTTTGATATTATAACTCAAGCCAATCTTGTAGCGGAACTTGAAGAACGGCAGTCAAATGCACACAACGTCATTGTTTATAATCTTCCTGAGTCATCCGGCACAATTCAAAATAAAATTGATATGGACACAACTGCCATACAAAAAATTGTTATTGGAAAACTAGACTTTAAGCCACGAAAAATAATCCGTATTGGGAACAGTAAACCAAAAATGCCCAGACCCGTCAAAATCATTTTTGAAGATAAATAATCAGCTTACAATTAACTCAAGTTATCTAAAGATCTAAATGCTGGCGATGTTAAATTTAGCAATGATAAAACCAAACTACAACGTGATCATTTAAAGGATTTACGTCGCGAACTGGACCTACGTAAAGAGAAAGGAGAAACCAATCTCACGATAAAGTACCGAAATGGCAACCTAACAATAGTGAAAAAGCCCGATGTTAACAATCAACAAAAAAACTAAAGATATACTTTCAGAACATCGGAGGCATGAGATCCAAACTTGTTAATACAAGGTCTAATATTAATATTTCAGTTTATGATATTATTATTGTAGTTGAAGCATGGCTTCTTCCATAAGCGACAGTATCTTTGTGGTTCGTGGTTTCTCAATATATAGATGCGATAGATCTTTAACTTCAAGCACAAAAAGCAGAGGTGGTGGGGTTCTAATCGCAATCAGATCACATTTACCGAACAATACTATAAATATTGTCGCCACATTAGAGACTGTATGTGTTCAGGTTGGTTTTAACCTTATCATATCTGCGATCTATATTCCCCCGTCGTCAAATTCGATGATGTATAAAGAATATTGCAATATAGTCGACGGTGTTTGTAGTCAATATGCTGATCACAATTTTCTACTATGTAGCGATTTTAACCTTCCAAAAGCTATTTGGAACACAAATGGAAACTCAATATTATCTCGTGACAACCAATCTACCCAGGCGCAGGTACTTGCTGAGTGCCTAGAATATCATAATTTATTACAAGTAAACTCAATACCCAACAACAGAGATACTTTTTTGGATTTAGTATTTTCAAATTTAACATCGATAGAATTGTCTACGGCTCTTGATCCTATCGCTCTATCAAGTATACATCATATTGGCTATTCAATGTTATTAAATTGCGATGTCAGATCTGATGTAATAGAAATGGATAGCTTCGAAAATGATTTTAAGTCAGCGAATTACCACAACATTCATTTATTTTTATTGTCTATAAATTGGGGCTATTTATTAGCCAGTATTGATGTAAATATTGCTGTGGAAAATTTTCATAACATCTACGAATATGTTTTGAACAAATATGTCCCTCTTAAAAGAATACGGAATTCAACATATCCTATGTGGTTCGACAAAGAATTAATTAAATTAAAGAAACAAAAGCATTCACAGTTTAAATCAAGTGCGTCCCCCAATGACTATGCAGAATTCCAATGGTTAAGGGCTGAATGTAAGCAACTCAACGAAAGACTACATGCAGAATATTTGAAAAAGGTAGAAGAAAAGATTAATGTAAACTCAAGATCTTTATAGTTACACGACAATGAATCAAGATAAACTAATAGCTACCCAAAAGTGATGCATTTTAACGATAAGTCTAGTGATTCGGGGTAAGGTTGCGCGAATTTATTTGCTGAATACTTTTATGAAGTGTATAATGACCCTCAAGTGTCTAGTGCTCGCCTTGGTCAAAAAATTTTGTTATTTTTAATTCTTTTAACATTAATGTTGCGGATATTTTTGATTGTATTAATTTGTTACCTAATTCATGTTCATATGGTCCTGACCACTTACCTGCCTACTTTATAAAACGCTGTATTTACTCAGTGTGCCCGGCATTCCATATATTATTTCAGACCTCATTAAAATCAGGTATATTTCCCAATGTTTGGAAAACAAGTTATATTAGGCCTCTGCTTCCAAAAGAAAATCGCGAGGATGTTACAAACTACAGAGGTATCGCAATTCCATCCGTTATACCAAAATTGTTTGATAAACTTATTACCGACCAGTTAATATGGGTTAGTAAGCAGGTAATCTGCAATGAGCAACATGGGTTCTGTGAAGGTAAATCTACTGTGACCAATTTGATGATCTATCAATCATTTTTATTAGATTCGTTCGAGAATGGGAAACAGGTTGATGCGGTCTATACCGATTTTTCGAAGGCATTTGACCCTGTTTCCCATTTAATTTTAATAAGAAATTGGATTTGGGTTACTAGTTGTTAAATGGTTACAGGATTGTTTGAGCAATAGAACGCAATTTGTTAAATTAAATAATTTTATCTCTAAGTTAATCACAGTCACATCTGGTGTTCCTCAAGTGTCCCACTGCGGACCTATATTGTTTCTATTGTTCATTAATAACATTAAATCATATGTTGCTCATTCTGGGTTATTATTGTTTGCCGATGACCTTAAGATTTTTCGAATTATCAGTAACGCAGGTAATATTATAATTTTTTTTTTTTCATATCTATATACACTTATTTTTCTCCCGTATTTTCTTTTGTATTTATTATATAATAATTCACACTTATTATGTATATGTATGTAAAAATTGTAATGGTATTATTGTTATACATTGTAAAAGGTTAATCCGTCAATAAATAAAAAAATAAAAGCCTAGAAAATTTGTCTCGGGTCGCTGCGCGACCCTCGACAATTTTTCACGGGGCTTTTCTAAACTCGAAATGTTACTTCATGCTAAGTCTGGGAGTGGAAAACACTCGTTTAAAGCTTCAAATTGAATTCTAGAAATACAACGAATATGTATACTTAAAAGAAAAACTCCCTGTATACAGTGAATATTTTTTTTAGGTAATGATATGCATAAGCTGTAAATTTTCCGACATTCGCTGTGTTTAAAAGAGTTCAATTTGAAGCTTTCAACAAGTGTTTTCCACTCCCAGGCTAAGCAAGAAGTAAACTTTCGAGTTTAGAAAATCCCCGTGAAAATTTGTCGAGGGTCGCGCAGCGACCCGACACAAATTTTCTGGGCTTTTCTAAACTCGAAATTTTACTTCTTGCGCCACGCGTACAAAACCCAGATTTCAAGGGAAGTTCGAATATACATAAATTTCACAATGTTTTATAAAAAACGTTAAAATTGAAAAAATCATTTAAATCAACATAATCAGCAAAAAATTGCCAATACTGACAAATTCATGAAAATACGAGGTCAAAAATATTAATTAATGATAATCAACACACAAAGTATAAAAACACAAAGGTTTAGAAACACACACAGTTTGGAAAACAAATAGGACCAAAATTGACATAATCTTTCTTCATTAAAAGTGCGATTCTTTTCGCAATCTACAACAAGTTAGTCTTACAAAGACTATATCAAACACTCATTGAAACAACTACTTCTCGGGCTAATACCCCGACGGACATTGAATTATACAACAAGTGTTTGCTGTTACATACAGTAACCTACTGCAAATGTAACAATTTGGGTCAAATTATTCAGGCCATCTATAGACGCGTTTCGAGATTTATCTCTCATCAGTATAGCTTTGCCATTCCCTCCAAACAATTTGACACCTTAGACTGGCGGTCACGTTACCGTTCAAACATAAGTATAAATGAGTGTTTGATATAGTCTTTGTAAGACTAACTTGTTGTAGATTGCGAAAAGAATCGCACTTTTAATGTTTGAAGTATTCTGCAACCAAGAATTGGGAATTTCATTTATACTTATGTTTGAACGGTAACGTGACCGCCAGTCTAAGGTGTCAAATTGTTTAGAGGGAATGGCAAAGCTATACTGATGAGAGATAAATCTCGAAACGCGTCTATAGATGGCCTGAATAATTTGACCCAAATTGTTACATTTGCAGTAGGTTACTGTATGTAACAGCAAACACTTGTTGTATAATTCAATGTCCGTCGGGGTATTAGCCCGGGAAGTAGTTGTTTCAATGAGTGTTTGATATAGTCTTTGTAGGACTAACTTGTTGTAGATTGCGAAAAGAATCGAACTTTTAATGTTTGAAGTATTCTGCAACCAAGAATTGGCAATTTCATTTATACTTATAATCTTTATTTTTGGTAATTTTGTCCTCTTTATATGTATCATTTTGTAATTATAAGAAGTTATCTTTTTGTAATATTATTCTGTAATTGGGTTGTCCTGTTGGGTAATAAATTTTGTTATTAAATTAAAGAGACGTAAACATTGAAAATAATTCAACATAATACCTGAAAATAAAACAATTTTTAATTGATCATTTTTCTAATTCGATAAAACTTATAGAAGTGATTCTAAACAAATCGTCAAACTGATAAAAAATAGTTCAACAAATCAAAATCAATAATATATACATGAATATTCCAAAAAAATGACAAAAAATGAATTTTCAATAGAATAGTCAATATAAACAAACATTGTTAATTATCTTTTAATGTGTATTTATATTTGTAGTTGTACTATATTTATTTATTTATTTATTTATTCGTACAAAAACCCAACAGACAAAGTCCAGTTACAGGGTTTACATTTATCTACAATACAAGTAACATGATTATGCAAATCAACATACAGATACACAATTTTATAAATTTTATTAAAACGCGCGCTATCAATACACATGTACAGTAATACTATATATTGACACTATGTTACAGGTCTCAGGCATTTCAAGAGGTCGTATTTAAATTTCGCAAAGCTCTGAGCAAATATATCATTATTTCTGCAAACATCGTAATATGTACGAGATAATCTAATGATAGGTGAGTTAAGATAATAATTACAACGTGTGATACAATAATTGAAGGTCTCACTGTCACGAGCGGAGGAACGTGGAATCTTTAAATTAAATAGTCCCAAAATCCGCTGATCGTCTACATAGCCATGTATAATCTTGTAAAGAAAACACATACCTATATAAATGTGCACATTTTTTATCGATATAAAATCAAATTCGTTTAACAACTCCTCATAGGGAACGTCGAACCTATATACTCTATGTCTAACGAAATACAAGTAACGTAGGAATTTCTTTTGAATTCACTCAATAATGTTGATATATTTAGAATACATAGGAGACCAAACAATTGCACAATATTACAATTTACTCAGAATAAACGTACGAAATAATAAGCTAATTGCTTTAACATTATTAAATGATTTGCAATTTCGTAAAATAAACCCCAACAAACGGTTGCAATCTCTTGAAATCTGTTCTACATGTTTATTAAAAGTCAACTTTGAATCAAAATATACGCCCAGGTCCTTAACTTCTGAGCATTTTTGCAATTGTATTCCATTAAGCAAGTAGGAATAAGGAATTAAGTTAGATTTTCTGCTGTACGTGACAAGAAAACTCTTTTTTATGTTGAGCGATAGTTTGTTAATGACACACCATTGCGCAAACACATCGATGTCCCGTTGGAGATGAGAACACTCGTCACTGTTTTCAACGACACTATATATTTTAATATCATCCGCATATAA
The DNA here is from genome assembly GCA_932526585.2 of Philonthus cognatus. Classification (NCBI taxonomy): domain Eukaryota; kingdom Metazoa; phylum Arthropoda; class Insecta; order Coleoptera; family Staphylinidae; genus Philonthus; species Philonthus cognatus. The sequence goes on from OW052241.1 coordinate 108,425,852, forward strand.
TAGTACGTTACACTTCAATTTTATGCACACGTCGTCCATGAAAAGTAGAAAAAGGAGAGGTCTTAGATTACTCCCTTGTGGTACACCACTAGAGGCCACGTAGCGTTCCAAAAAATGACCATCGACTTCAACGATTTGACCACGATTATGTAAAAATGAGGTCAGTACAGAGATTATATTGTTGTTTAAACCATGTTTCGTGAGTTTTGATATCAATAAGGCATGATCTAACCTGTCGAAAGCCTTCGTTAAATCCCCATAGAATACATCAACCTGTTTGTTATTGTCCATCGCCTCAGCTATATCCTGTGTTATATTGATGAGGTTCGTTGTAGAGGATCTGCGTCCAACAAATCCATGCTGCTTTATTGACAAATGGGGACTTACTTGAGTGTATATATGCTTGTACAGGATGGACTCAAACACCTTTGAAAGGTTACTCAGAATAGCTATCGGGCGGTAGTTTTCAGTAGATTTATTTGACCCAGATTTTAAGACGGGGCATACCCTAACCTCCTTCCACTTCTCCGGAAATATACCATTTTGCAAAATCAAGTTATATATATCAATGTTCTCCGTTGACTGAATAATTAAATCAATAAATTGGCAAATATATGTCAAAATCTTCAAAATCAACAAAAAAGGTATAACTAAATTTTTCCGATTTCGGATTTTTTTTTTTTGTAAAAAAATGGAGAAAATTTAATCGCACCCAGAAAACATCAAAATTAACAATTAATATCTTAAAAATTACAAGTAAATCATTTGAAAACATATTTTTATTTCATTTAAAATTTTAAAAAGCAACAGACGATTATGAAAATTGAAAAAAATATTCAAAATTATTAAAATTAACACTAAGCAAATATTAACCAAATGAAAATATAAAACTAATTAATTTCTAATTTTCTACAGAATAAAAAACACATAAATCATGGCCCAAGTTAACGAAAAAAAAAAAAAAATTAAAATTACTTAGTTGACAAATTCAATAATAAACAATACAAAAAGTAATAAAATAGATGGCACAAAAAATTTATTAACCTTATGATATTATTAAATTTGTCAAAATCAACATGCATCATAAAAATTACAAATTACGTACAAATTTATAAAATCAACTATAATATTTACAAAAACAATTAAAACAATTTAACGAAATGGGGGTTTCCCACAGAAGAAAGTTATATTAGATGGTCAGGGGAAAAAAATATTGAATCAGGGAAATGCCGAAATAATTTAACATTTCAGATTGTGGCTACCATGTCAGTTTTACTTCAAATAATATTAAAGAAAATTATGAAAACTATTTTTCAGTCATCTAATGTTCTTGTCAAAGCATTCACTTTGGAGTTTCAAACGAGCCTTTCACTCCCAGACTAAGCATGAAGTAAAATTTCGAATTAAGAAAAGGATGAAAATTTGGGTAAAATTTTGGTAAAATTTCGAGTTTAGAAAAGGATGAAAATTTGGATTAAATTTTGGTAAAATTTCGTGTTTAGAAAAGGATGAAAATATATGCGCCACGCATATAAAACAGTGATTTAACGAGAAATTTAAAAACACATAAAACACATTATTTATGTTAATCCTCACAAATAATTGGAATTATTTTTGACGATTTGAATCCTTTTGTAAGTATTCTAATCCTTTTATAAATATTCGAATCCTTTTATTAATAAAAATTGAATTTGTGTTCAGTATTCCGGCACCAGGTACCCACAGACGCGTTTCGGACTTCAAGGTCCTCTTCAGTGTGGTCCCGACCCAGTGCTGAGGAATACTGAACATTTCTGACTATTTCAAGCCAATATGTGAAAACTATTAATGATTTCGATAGCAAACGCCATCTAATGCTTCATAGTGGCATCGTCAGTGACACGAATGCACAAAGTGCATATACAGGTCACTGTTTCGTCCACGAGCGAGCAGAACTCTGTTTGTGAAACCAGAAAACAAATATCAAAATTGAATTTGTGTTCAGTATTCCGGCAACGCCGAAACGCGTCTGTGGGTACCTGGTGCCGGAATACTGAACACAAATGCAATTTTGATATTTGTTTTCTGGTTTCACAAACAGAGTTCTGCTCGCTCGTGGACGAAACAGTGACCTGTATATGCACTTTGTGCATTCGTGTCACTGACGATGCCACTATGAAGCATTAGATGGCGTTAGCTATCGAAATCATTAATAGTTTTCACATATTGGCTTGAAATAGTCAGAAATGTTCAGTATTCCTCAGCACTGGGTCGGGACCACACTGAAGAGGACCTTGAAGTCCGAAACGCGTCTGTGGGTACCTGGTGCCGGAATACTGAACACAAATTCAATTTTGATATTTGTTTTCTGGTTTCACAAACAGAGTTCTGCTCGCTCGTGGACGAAACAGTGACCTGTATATGCACTTTGTGCATTCGTGTCGCTGACGATGCCACTATGAAGCATTAGATGGCGTTAGCTATCGAAATCATTTATAGTTTTCACATATTGGCTTGAAATAGTCAGAAATGTTCAGTATTCCTCAGCACTGGGTCGGGACCACACTGAAGAGGACCTTGAAGTCCGAAACGCGTCTGTGGGTACCTGGTGCCGGAATACTGAACACAAATTCAATTTTGATATTTGTTTTCTGGTTTCACAAACAGAGTTCTGCTCGCTCGTGGACGAAACAGTGACCTGTATATGCACTTTGTGTATTCGTGTCACTGACGATGCCACTATGAAGCATTAGATGGCGTTAGCTATCGAAATCATTAATACCTTTTATTAATATTTGAATACTTTTACAGGGATTCGAATCACCCGCATTTAGATTCGAATACGAATCCTCTTAAAATAAAATGTAATGAATCCGGATCACGAATCCAGTTTAACTAAAGTATTCGAATGCCTCGTTTGAATCCTCTAAAAGGATTCGAATCCAGGATTCTTATCCTGAATGATTCGAATCCTGCTCAGCTTTGCTTTTAACCTACCATGCCATTTAAACATTTTGAATTATTGACATTTTTCAGAAAACTCTTAGGGATGGCAACCTTTTTGCGAAGAAACAATATCACCATTCGATTCTTTAATACGACTTTTGTAATAAATTTTGCCGTTTTCTCAAAAAAAGCCTGATACGGGTACTCTGCGACATCCTGTAGATTTTTTATATTTTTACTTACGCAATCTTTCTTTGAATTTACTCACACGTATTATAATAATACATGATAAGTTTTAATAATTGAAGTATTTGTAGGAAAGTTTTAAATTAAATCCAGGAACTTGTTGATTCGAATTTGACATATCTTTGTTATTTACCTCTTGACATTTGATGTAATCCTATTTTCTTTGCTTTTAGAACAACTAGTATTTCTACACTTTCATCTGCAAGGGTATGTCGACATGGATTGTTTATCATAGTTGCAAAGTAAAAGAAACGTTTCGTAATACGTGCAATTATTGCATATATAAAATAAATATTATTCTTTGGGTTATGAAAAAATAAAGTATACAAATTGAACAATATGAAATAAACCACAGCACCTGCGCATGTTACACGTGTCGGGCTAAATCGAATTTATTACAGCCGTATTTTATCGGCGAAAACAAATATCTTTCAGCGAAATGTTCATTCATGGATCAACACCGCCCCGAAAAGCGGATTTAAAACAGATGTACTGTTTTTATTACCGAATTTTACCTGATATCCGAAATGAAAACAAACAAATATCCCTTGTATCTGTTACATTTCATTTTGTCAGCTATAAAAAGTAGATCAAAGCAATTACAAACTATACAGGGTGTCTCAATTGTGCATACTCGGTAAATACCTCAGCTGTCGCTAACCATAGAAGAGAAAAAAAATTCTTCATGAAAGCAGCATAATTTCTTGTATACAGGGTGTATAAAAGCACGAATGGAAATAATTTACTAAATTTTAATCAATCATCTGGTATATGTTACTTTATATTTCAATTTCTCACTAAAAATAAGTGACTGCTGTTACCAATATCACCTAAATGGCACAATTTCTAAAAACAGTTAGCTTTATTACTTTAAATAATTTCGAATATCTCTATAATATAACAAGATAAAAATATATTATGTTTCTAACCAAGGAGCGTCAGCAACGTCACGTCCATAATCTTCTTGTCGACTCGACAAATTTGTCTGACGTCGACAATATCAAAAATTATATAGTATAACATTCAACCCAACGCAAAGTGAGTATAAATAAGACTGCAATAATTAAAAATTAAAATATCTTTATCTCGTTGATTGGTACGGCACTTATTTTTTGAAGATCCAAATTATGGATCAATAACTTATAATAGCTATTTAAGCCAAAAAAATCAGTAAAAATGTAAAAAAATTAAACATAAATGTTACGTTTAAATCTAACAACACACTATCAAAAATAATAAGAAAACAATAAGGATAAAACTAAAAAGGGTCAACGCTGTGGGGTTTATTTGCTTAATGTAGTTATATGAGTTACGTGAAGGTGTTAAGTCACTTAATTAAACACAGTTATATTCCTTTCTTCACTTTTATTTTTCTTGCTAGATGTACATTTCGGGTACTAAGTACCCATTATCAATAGCTAACTGAATAAAAACCGATAAATGTTTACAATATATACCTACTCGGATTAGGCGGAAAAACCAAAAAAAGTAATTTGAATTTTGAAACGAATGCGGTATCTTGGAAATGGAGGTGTTGGGGATTATTCGCCTTCGGACTTGGGAGGGTTCACAATGGTGTTAATGAGGGTTATCTGTTGGGTAATAAATTCAATAAGGGGTTCATTATTGGGCTTAAATCGAAATTGAGTAGTTCTGTCTAATTTTTCATCATTCCTATCGCTTCCAACATGTTTAATTGATAACTGCTGGATTATTTTACTAATTTGACTTTATTTATGTTGAATTTGTGGCCTGTTGTCAAAGTATGATGAGCAATTGCTGATTTGTCAGGGTTTTGGCTTTTGATGTGGTACATATGATCTTTGAATCTGATGTGCACGTTTCTTTTTGTTTGTCCAATTTACAATTTAGTACAATTATTGCAATTGACTGAGTAAATCCCTGAATTCATCAACTGGTCTTGTTTTTCAAAAGTATTACCCAATAACATATTAAGTTTGGTATTGGTGTAATGTGCAGGAATGAAATTGTATATTTGAATATTTTATTTAAATGTTGGTTGGTTTTTGGCTCATAAATTATTTTTATATATTTCATATTGTTGTCTGATTCTAAAATTGGTTCTAAAGTGGTTGTGGATGGGATGTTATGATGTCTTATGTGTCTGTTGATTAATTTTTAAATTATTCTCTTATTTTAGTTTAAATATTCTGCAATTTTAAAAATGAATTTAAATTCTTTTTTCCTATTTTCTTTTGAAATTAGGAGTTTTACTGCTCTGTGGATCATGCTATTTAAAGAAGCTAATTTATGTTTAAATAGGCTGTGTGAACTTGAGTGAATATAATTGAAAGTGTGTGAGGGTTTTCTGAAAATATTGAAATCTAGTTTATTTTTCTTTCTAATTACTAATAAATCTAAAAATGGAAGTTCGTTGTTGAATTCTTTTTTAAATTCAAATTCAGTTAGCTATTGATAATGGGTACTTAGTACCCGAAATGTACATCTAGCAAGAAAAATAAAAGTGAAGAAAAGAATATAACTGTGTTTAATTAAGTGTATTACAATGGTTGATTAAAATCTTGTTCTTGTTGAACTTTGTGTGTGGCTCGCGAATCTCTCATTGTGTGTGTTTTCTACGACCAGTAGAAAATCGGTTCGAGAGTATTTCTACTTTAACGGGTTTAAAAGTTGAAGCATCGGTGCAACAAAATGTCGGCGTCCATAATAAAAAACTTCAATCCAGAAAGACAACACTCCTGGACAGTGGAGGATTTCAGAACATATCTAGACAGTTTCCCTGAGATGTTGGATATCATAGATGTGACAGGAGTGAATGAATACATTGACGACTTTACACCGATGTTAAGCGAATTCAGATCAGTGAAACCAAACCTGGACGACGAAAACATTTACATCTTCAAGGAAGAACGTAAATTCAAGAAAACTTACATGGCGTTTACAATGCGCGCAAAGGCTTTGTTAAGAGTTCATACTACATTTAGCACAATGCCTGCTAAAATAGGACCTCAACTAAAGGTGCAACTTCCGGTAATACTGGAATCATTCAGCGGGAAATATGAAGACTGGTCTTATTTTTGTGACTCATGTCAAGCCTTAATTCATGCAATGCATCATTATCCAATACACAGAAGTTCTATTATCTTGAAGGAGCTTTGAAAGGTCTCGCCTCTCTCATACTAAAGTGCATAGAGGGCTCCTACAGTAGTTATGACCTCGTGTGAAAACAACTGAGGAATCGCTTCGCGCTACGCGACCAAACCAAATTTTCAGGCTTTTCTAAACTCAAAATTTTACTTCATGCTTAGCCTGGGAGTGGAAAACACTCGCTTAAAGCTTTAAATTATTTTTTTTAATAAACCAAGCATCGAAAAATGTGCAACGTATGCATATGGATACTTCAAAGGAAAATTCGCGTTATGAAAATGTTCGGTCTTACATAAAAGTCTCTGTATATTTCCCGCAAAGATAAGTAGATGCCTAATTTTCAATAAATTTATTATTAAAGGTAAATAACAAGAGTATCAAAAATATGCATTTAGAGCATTTTAATTTATAAGAGATCGAAACTGGAACAGTTAGTGAAATTAAAAGTAAAATTATGATAAACATCTCGATGATTTTCTTCCGTTTCGTTCACCGAAGTTTTGCTTTCAATATGCGAAGTATTCATATCAATTCTTGTGTCGGATCTTAATTCCTTAACAATTTTGGCGTGATGTTCCTCGTTAAATTGCAAGTAAGGTTTTATCGAGCTACTGCTCGAATGTCCAGATATCTTGATCAAAGATTGTTCAGGAACCCCAGCTTTTGCCAGATGGGAAATAGCAGATTATCGGTGGGAATGATTTGACATTTTTACTTGCTTTGTATTATTATCAATAGCTTCTGCGAACAACTTTGTCCATTTCTGTTTTGTTATGAAGTTCCACATTTGCTTCACAACTAATTTCTTATAATAGGTCCCATTAGACTTCCTCATGTTATATCACCAATCCAATAAAACATCATTAAGTTTTTCAATCGGAGATAGAGTTTGATGTCATTAGATTACGTGTGTGAAAAGAGACAGAAAACTTTATAATATGTCTGCTATGGTTTTTAAATGAAACATGCGAAAACGTATGTTCCGGTATGCAGCTTTCTAAATGTTAAGGTTAAACGTCACATTTTCACAATGTTTTCGTAAAACTAAATCTGCAAAAACCCAGCCACAAATCATTTTAATTAATGTGCACAACCGTTTTAAGTGTGAGTTTAAATGGTGTAATTCCAATTTCTACATCTACTTAACAATTCAGGTATATACAGAAATAAATAATGCATTTATATGTATTTTTTGTAAGCTCAAACTAAAATGTTAGTTAAATAAAATCCGCATTCAGTAGATTTGGCAAATAGTCATCAGAATAATCTGTTACTACAGGGAATTTTTCTTTTAAGTATACACACAGGGAATTTTCTATTAGGTATACATATGCATACGATATTTTTAATAAAGTTCAATTTGAAGCTTAAAACGAGTGTTTTCCACTCCCAGACTAAGCATGAAGTAGAATTTCGAGTTTAGAAATGCCTGAAAATTTACTTCATGCATCACGCGTATTAAACAGTGAAAGCACTGAAGTATTGAAAACGAGTAAACTTCGCTTGAAATCAGTGTCTTGTACGCGTAGCGTATAAAGTAAAATTTCGAGTTTAGAAAAGCCTGAAAATTTGGTTTGATCGCTTCGCGCTACGCGACCAATCAAGAGTGATCCCAGTATGTTTATCAAATTTTAGTGGTGGCAAATGCCACTGTCTGGGCCGAAAGGGTTAAGGTTTATACGAATAATATTATGATTTTATATTCAAAATTCTGCAAACTAAAAGCGTAAGCTAATTTTTTGAACTAAAAATATGCTTACAGAGTTTTTCTATTGCATTTCACTTTGTATCGAAGGTGTATTCTTTTATCTCAAATATATTTCCCATTTATCAAATACATTTCCCTAAATACCACTACATTTCCCTATATGTCAAAACCTTATCACAGTTTGTCAATTACATTTCACTTTCCAGCAAAATACCTGCAGTTCGTCAAAAAATGCATGCTGGATGCTGGCGTAAGTAGTGTTACTTATGTATAAATTAAAATAAAATATTTCCAAAAGAAAGTTTCCAGTTATTACTGTAAAAATGTTCAACAAAAATATCAAAGGGAATAGTAATTGGTATATAGTGAAACTTATTTCGTAAATCGGGAAATCTTTTGGCATATATTTGACAGGGTGAAATATATTTGGTATGTAGTGAATCTAATTTGATCAATAGTGAAATGCAATAGAAAAACCCTGTATTTGGATTGATTGAGTTACTTGAAGATAATTATACTTTGACATATGTCAGACTAAGTTATTCCCCCACAATCGAAAATAATTTCAAAAAATTGTAAAAGAAATTCAATTTAACCCCAGCGTACTATGTAAATACAAAATTACACAATTTACTAGGGAACAATTTTAACAAAATACATTTCTTAGAAAAATCTGGAATTTATTCCATTAAATGTTCGAATTGTGACAAAATATACATAGGACAAACACAAAGAAACATTCAAACTAGATTCAAGGAACATGTCTCGCACATTAAACACCTGAATCCGGATAAATCTGCGGTCGCTAACCATGCAATTGAAACGGGCCATAAGTTCAATTTAGAAAACGTAAAATTATTGAAACATTCAACACACTATCATTTAAATATGTTGGAGGCAATTCAAATGAAAAAACAAGAAAACCTACTGTTAAATTTCGATTTAAGTCCGCTCGAAAATGATTTATTAGATTTAGTGTGTCCACCTGAAACTCGGGTGTTTTCCTAATCCCTTGGAATCCCCATCAAACACGTACCTACTTACCCACAGATAACCTTTTTTCGGCTAAAATTAGTTTATTACCACCATAACCACACCCCCTACCGACACCCTCTAATTTCCTCATTTTTTAGTGTATATATATCAGTGTAAAATGTATATTTTTCGTATTAGTATCAAAATATTGATAATGGACACTTCGTGTCCGAAATGTACATTTGGTTACAAAATAAAGTATTGAAGAAAGGTTCTAAGTGTTTTTCAATCAAACCCTGTATTGTTTCAATATTCTGAAACGTAAACAATCAGACCTTATATTCTTCTTGCCTACTAATCAGAGCTAAGACGAATCCTCGTAAAAAAGATTCGAATCACGAATCCGAATCATCTAATATGATTCGAATCACGAATACTCGAATAAAGGATTCGTAAGAGATAAATATGAATCAAAGATTCGAATCCTGTTTTTTCGAATCACGAATACAAATCTTTCAAGAATAAATTTGATTTTATTATTTTTTGTAACCATTAATATATAAATATCGTTACCAGTTGTTTTAACAAAAATATTCAAAATCTAATTAATTATTATTAACACTGAACATAGTGATAACAGACTAAATATCTGATTTCCTGTTACTCTGATTAAAGATGTATTTGTGTGTTTCTGAACTTCACTTCAATTCAGTGTGTTGTACGCGTGGCGCATGAAGTAAAATTTCGAGTTTAGAAAAGCCCGAAAATTTGTCTCGGGTCGCTGCGCGACCCGAGACAAATTTTCACGGGGCTTTTCTAAACTCGAAATTTTACTTCATGCTTAGCCTGGGAGTGGAAAACACTCATTTAAAGCTTCAAATTTAACTTTAGAAGAAAAAACAAGGAATATCTAAAGATTTACAGAAAATAGGCTAAATTTGGAATACGTATACTTAAAAGAAAAACTCCCTGTATCTGTTTGCTCCGAAGAAATATGAATAATTATAAACCATAATGAAGATAAAAATTCATTCTCAAAAAATACTCCTTACAATGACGGTTCAAACCCCCCCCCCCCCTAAAATTTTCAAAATGATAAATTTTTGTATGTAAAAGCGAGACTGTAAGAGCAAAAACAATATTTTTTCCTAAGCCCCCCCACGAAATTTTTATAACCCCCTTCGAATTATTCTTCTGGCTGCGGCCTTGGTTGTTCTTTCAGCTTAATAGTAGTTTTTTATTCTACTACCACTAGATTTCTCTGCAACTAGAAGTAGTAGTAGTACAGACTCCGTCTACGGAACTAGAAGCTCTGTCTGCTAATAGCGGCAGTTGTTTCTGCTAGTAGACAAATCGTTTTTAACTTAAAAAAAATAAACGTTACAGTTTGTAGTAGTGGTTCTTTCGGCTAATAGTACTTAGTAGTACTAGTACAGGCCTCGTCTGCTGGTAGCAAGATATCTGAAGCTACAACCGTCTGAGCTAGAAGTTCTGGCTGGTAATAGTGCTAGTTGTTTCTGCTAGTAGAAATAGTGTTTTCAGCAAAACAGCTTATTTTCTGTAAATCTTTAGATATTCCTTGTTTTTAATTAGTTCAATTCGAAGCTTTAAACGAGTGTTTTCCACTCCCAGACTAAGCATAAAGTAAAATTTTGAGTTTAGAAAAGCCCCGTGAAAATTTGTTTCGGGTCGCGCAGCGACCCGAGACAAATTTTCTGGGCTTTTCTAAACTCGAAATTTTACTTCATGCGCCACGCGTACAAAACACTGATTTAACGAGAAATTTAAAAACACACAAAAGGCATTTTTCATGTTAATCCTCACAATTAATTCGAATTATTTTTGACGATTCAAATCCCTTTGTAAGTATTCGAATCCATTTATAAATATTCTTATCCTTTTATAAATATTCGAATCCTTTTATAAATATTCGAATCCTTTTTTAAGGATTCGAATTAACCATATTTGGATTCGAATACGAATCCTCTTAAAAATACGTAACAAATCCTGATCACGAATCCAGTTGAACTAAAGTATTCAAATGCCTATTTTGAATCCTCTAAATGGATTCGAATCCAGGATTCGAATCCTGAATGATTCGAATCCTGCCCAGCTCTGCTACTAAAACCTTATTTTTCACGCGATCTATTCCCGTTTACCTGTTCAAACCATACACATCACGCTTTCCAAGTAAGTTCATTTAATTTTCATTCTCAAATATCTATATTAATAAGTAATATGCAAAGCTATACTAAACCGAGATAAATCTCGAAACGCGTCTATTTTGATAGTTGGTTGGTTGGTAGTTGGTTTGAAGAGAATTTGATCTAAATATTAATACAAATCAGTAGCTCGAGAATAAGAAAACTTTATAGTGTTTTGTCATTTAAGTTGTATGTACAGAATCGCTAGAAAACGCAAGAAGGAAAAGAAATTGAGAAATTAAATGAATTTAAAAATTTAGTATCTGAGATAAAATACATATTAAAAGCACTGCTAAAATGTTATAGCTTCTTTAAAATCTAACAAAATCATTAATTTGAATATATCCTTTTTATTGTCTGCTTTTGATGCGTAATCCCAAAATGTACATTTCAATAGAGAGGATTGAATTGCGGATACCTTTTGCGGTAATATTTCCTTTGTTTCTTTGTATTATTTGTGTATGTCGGCACAAATGCAGCACTCGTGAAATTTCTGATCCCGGGAATAAATCCTTTACGAGCTCTATTTTATTGGAGTAGCAATCGATCGATCATAAAATAAATGTTATTTTGATATAAGCAAAAATAAAAAGATAACTAACTACTCGCATGCATACAGGGTTGTCCGTATTTCGTGGAAATACATAGGTGTCTCGATTATTATGGACATAAAAATTCGTTTAAATTAGGGAAAAGATGCTTCTTTTAAGGGCCAATAATAATCTTTAAACAAATTTCAAATGCCTTCATTTGTTTTCAAGATATCTAAAAAACGAATTCGTTTTTATTTTCTTATTCAAAAACCATTGAATCTAGACATTTACAACTTTGTCATTATACAGGCACTTTTTAATAAGAAATCTAGTAGAATACTTTATTTTAAGATAACTCTTACAACTAAATGTTTTGTTCAAATTCCTCTCAGGTACAATTTTTGGTTGAAACATTTTTTTTCATGTGCAAATTTGTGAAGAATCAATGTTTTACGTTTTTTATCCCCTACGGCTACGTCGGTGGTTTTCGGGGGAAACCGAGGAGTAAGAATGGTAAACTTTTTTTTACCTATTAGGACCAGGGTTTTTAAAATACACGATTTTTTCATTTTAATTAAAACAAACAGTTTTTTTAACAAAATGTGTTTTTTTTTTATTGAAATAGCGTTTAAAGCATTTACGATTAAAAACATGTTTAAAGCGTGTTTAAAACACGTTTAAACATGTTTAAAACAGAACACACATGGCGTTTTTCCTTTGAGTATACATATCCCAATAATTACAGTGTTTTTTAAATTTGCGGGAATTCGTTGTTTCAAAGCGGTTAATTTGGGGCTTTAACGAGTGTTTTCCACTCCTAGAGTAAGCATGAAACAAAATTTCGAGTTTAGAAAAGCCAATTCAAATTAGGCTTTTCTAAACACTGATTTACAGTGAAGCTCAAACAACACACACATACAACAACAATTAATATACGTTAGAGTTATTGGGTTGCCTATAATCACTGTTTTAAACAATTTATTCAGCGCAGAATTCGACTCACGTTTCATTCACATCTACATATTAGATTCTGTTGCGACTCTACCTGACACGTCGCAACCCAAACCCCTACTTTACAGTTTATTGAGGGCCTCTCCAAAATATCTAAACCAGCAAATTTTGAAGAGAGACACCCTCTACAAGCGCGAAAGTGTAATGGAAGAAAAGAAACCCCAATTTATGGGGTGTTGATGCTACAATTTATGACCTTATCTGAATAGCATGTAGTTTCCCTTTTTCCATTTTTAGAGCGTTTTAAACGGCCGTTCATGTTTATTTGATGACTCCAAATATTTAACACATTAATAAATATGTTATGCAATGGTATTATTTGGTTACGTTTTAATCGAATCAATTAAATAAAGCACGCAAATCTAGCAATAAAAAAATGCAAAATATGGTTATGATTGATCATTTAACGAGTGTTTTCAATCCCCGATTAAGCATGAAGTAACATTTTGAGTTTTACTTCATGCGAGACTCGTATAAAACGCTGATTTAATGTGAAATGGTCTATAACTAACCAATTAACAAGTGAAATACGTTTATTATGCCAATCATCAATTGTTTAAATGAGGGCTACAATAAACATAAGTTCATTATTTGTATTTGTTTTTGTATAACTTTTGAAAAATAGATTAATGAAACAACATACTAACTCAAATCCCCCCTCCTGCCCCAACCACAAAAAGCTATCTACGCTACTAAAACAAGGTATGTATGATCGTATTTATTATAAACAAATAATAGCAATATATTTTAACAGTGGTTAATTACCGTGGTTAATTTTTCGTTTTATTATATTCTTATAACGGGTTTAAAATAAAAGAAGCGTACCTTAGTTCTAAGAATGTTTTAATATAAATTAAGATCACACGGGGAGGGGGGAAGGTTCTTAATGGTCTTTAAAAAATAGATCTGCAAACATTTTCGAGATATTATTTTTTTTAAATCCACAATTTATATATCCACATTTATAAACTCAAATTTCTCAAAAAATATAGGTTTAATCCAAAATAATTATTAAGCATTACTCACTAAACTCTTTGCATTCTAATCGAAATCAAACAAAACAACTTTTATTTATAAAAAAAAAAACGCCATTTAGGTTTTCTATATATTTGAACAGAATGTATGGGGATCTCGGTTATTTGAAGAGATAGAGAGTCGGTTAAATTGGGGCAAAGTTGCGTAATTTAGGGCCCAATAGTAATGTAAAAACAAATTTGAAATATTTTCTTTCGTTTTTGAGATATCGCCAAAAAACAGATTTTGTGAAATTTCGTTGTTTTTTTTATTCAAAAACTATTGAATTCAGACATTTACAACTTTGACATTACGCCATCTTTTGTTTTTCTTATAGGCGCCATTTTGGATTTTAATATCTTTTGGAAGAATATTTTTTTCTGAATTCAATGATGTATTACACTAATAGTTTTTAGTGCAATTTAAAGTCAATTTAAAGTTAAAGAAAACTAACTATCTTAATTCATTTTAATAGTTTCATGTGTAATTTACATTTAAATTAACGACGTGAACACCATCTACTGTCAATAGTAGTAACGATACTACTCAAAAATTGGTAGCAGACTACTAACATGGTTATAGATGTTTAGTTTTCTTCTGGATTTTAAAATGCACAATCGACATTTATAAAAGTCATTCAGTGAGTACAATTGACAAGACTATTGACAGTAGATGGCGTTCACATAGTCAACCTAAATGTAAATTACATATGACTATTAAAATTGTCAATTTATAGTGCAATTTGAAATCTAGAAGAAAACTAACCGTCTTTATTTATTTCAATAGTCTCATATGTAATTTTCATTTAAATTAACGACGTGAATGCCATCTACTGTCAATAGCTGTAACGATACTACTAAAAAAATGGCAGCAGATGGCGTTCACATCGTCAATTTATATGAAAATCACATATGACTACTAAAATGGTTATAGAAGTTCAGTTTTCTTCTGTATTTCAAAATGCACAATCAATTGACATTTATAATAGTCATTCTGTGAGTACCACCAACAATGCTATTTTTTTCTGAATTAAATGATGTATCACACATATAGTTTATTGTACAGGGTGAGTGAAACTCGATGTCTCAGCTCTATTGTATGAAAAGGAAAAACGATAGAAAAAATCTGAAATCGAAAATCAAATGACAACAAAACAATATTTGTTAACTATTAGTTTAGTTATTGACAGATGCGGCTTTGTTATTTGCTTCCAAAGGCTACTTGTTTAAGTCGTGACAATTGTGAATTTTTGATAATACTTTCTTTTAAGTTTGCTTTTAATTTTTTAACGAAAGAAGATAGCAATTTTTTTTCTTTACAAAGTTTATTCAGAAAAATTAGCTCTTTTGAAATATCCAAAAATATAGGTATGTTTCTGGGGAAAAAAATCGATGATTAATTTTGAATTAAAATGGATCTTACTCCATCCCATTTATAAACCTCTTTTCAGATTTTTTCTAACGTTTTTCCTTTTCTTATAATAGAGCTGAGACATCAAGTTTCGCTCACCCTGTACATTTTATATGTAAAATGTTAATCTTTTATTTTTTGTAAACAGTTTGAAAACTCCTAAAACCCATAATTTGCTTACATATCACCCCTGAAGACGGACATCCAACAATACATATTTTACCAATTGTGATGTATTTTAAACTAACGAGTGTCTTCCACTCCCAGACTAAGCATGAAGTAAAATTTCGAGTTTAGAAAAGCCCCGCATAGAAAATTTTCACGGGGCTCTTCTAAACTCGAAATTTTTCTTCATGCGCCACGCGTATAAAACACTGATTTAAAGTAAAGTTAAAAACGCAATGAAAACGAACCCAACTTCGATATTTTTCAATATTGGATGTGTTCTTTCCTATCCACGCTGTAAACCTTCAGTTATTCGTTATTTTCTTGTAAAGAAACTTCGATTCCATGTAGTCCTTCGGTCTCCGAAGACCATGATTGGTACTTCGAGCTGTAGCTTTTGTTAAATGGTAATAAACTTAGTAATCTAGAGTAATCCTTGAATTTGAAACTTCTAAGAACGAGTGTTGTCCACTCCCAGACTAAGCATGAAGTAAAATTTCGATTTTAGAAAAGCCCCGCGTAGAAAATTTGTCGAGGGTCGCGCAGCGACCCTCGACAAATTAAATTTAAAGAGTTAAATTTGAAGCTCTAAACAAGTGTTTTTCACTCCCAGACTAAGCATGAAGTAAATTTCGAGTTTAGAAAAGCCCCGTGAACATTTTCTGGGCTTTTCTAAACTCGAAATTTTACTTCATGCGCCACGCGTATAAAACACTGATTTCAAGTGAAGTTCAAATATACATAAATTTCACAATATTTTAGTGTTTTATACGCGTGGCGCATGAAGTAAAATTTCGAGTTTAGAAAAGCCCAGAAATGTTCACGGGGCTTTTCTAAACTCGAAATTTTACTTCATGCATAGTCTGGGAGTGGAAGACCTTAGTTTAAAGATTTCAATTGAAATCTTTTAAAAAAGCTAGAAATGTCGTAAAATTTACAGTGTGTGCTTACAAACACCTGAAAGAAAAATTTCCTCTATTTTGAAAATCACATTTATGAACACACAGTTGTGATATTTTATTGTAATAAAATGTTAAGTTAAATAATGTAATTTGAACTATCTTCAAAAATTTTGTTAAAATTTAAAAATGTAAACAAAAAATCTTAATAAAGTAGTATAAAATATAATTTAGAAAATTTAAGATAATAAAACAAAACGTTTTAAACAAATTTAACGTTTAAAACATGTTTTAAACAAATTTAAGATTTAAAACATGTTTAAAACAAAACCCGATCGCACTCCAATGCAGGTCTTAACAATGCCCGAGATGAACTTGATAATAGACGCCGCAATGGTGAAAATAACTTAACTATCAAATACGTTAAGGGTCTTCCAAAGGTTATTTCTTTACCCACAAACCAATGAAAATATGTCCCAACAGGTAACATCACTGGTTACTACCAGAATGTCCGCGGCTTAAATACAAAAACTGTAACATTTTAAAATAATGCCAGTGTGCGTGATTACGATATTTTACTAATTACTGAAACTTGGTAAAATTCATCCGTCTCCAACAGTATTTAGAAATGATCGTGACGCGACTTTATCAGGTAGATCTAAAGGCGGCGGCGTATTAATTGCCGTGCGGAATACTTATAAAGTGGAGTCTTTATCTACAGATCATTTTCAAAACCAAGTGCCTCTCATTGATATTGTTATATGCAGATGCAGGAACATATCTTGTTGGTTATATATAATTTTAGTTTATATTCCGCCTAGTACGCCAATTTTTGATACAAATCTGTTTTTTTACTTACTAATACAGATGAACTACGAAGCTAGTAAAATTGTTCTAATAGGAGATTTCAACTGTCCTTCAATTAACAATATTACTGGTAGTCTTTCTCAAAAAGCATGTATTATCACTGTTGATTCGGATTTCTCAATATTTTATATTTTGTGTGTTTTCTGCATTATTTTATTTTTTGGGTGTTTCATTGCTTTATTTGGCCCTCTTTTTTCATAAAGGCAGAAAGGGGCGCTTGTATTTGCTTACCATTTTTTTTGTTGCTCTTTGTGCTTGTGATTTCTAGAGCGAAACCTGAGAGCCAGGTGTTTGGCGGGATTTCATTTATTTCGCTTTACGGCCGAAAGAACGATTAACCATTGTCAGGAAAAGTTCTTCAATTTCTAAAGAGCGGGCCCAAAACGTGCCTAATTGGACCCATAAACGTTAATCCGCGACCGAGCGAAGCGTCCGGACTTGTCCCTTTCACCATGCCCAAAAATTCCAGAAATTTCCAGCACCTGACCCTCTGTCCTTATTTTTCACACTGAAAAATCATCCCTCGCTTTCTCTTCTAGAATCCCTCTCCAATCAATCCTGACCAATCAGATTTTCCTATCCCAAACCGTTTCTTCTGTTAAGAAAACCAGAAAAGAGTCTTATCTTGAACACCGTTTCAACAACATCGTTCTTTCGGTCGTACCGCGCTTTTAACTTTCTTTTAACTTGTGTTTTTTAACTGATACTTTCTATCCACGTGTTTTTAACTTCACTTAATTTTTCCGTTATTATTTGTTAATTGTTTTGTATATATGTCAGTATTTAAATAAATCGTTTTTGTTTAACTTACTGGCTTAAGTAATTTTTATTAAAGTCGCGAGAACCGCGCATTTACATGGTCCTTCGAATCGGATAAGTTACAGTTTTTCGTAACGAATTCAGTACAACTTACAAACATTGTGAAACCTACTGACTTTTTGTGTAACGTACGAACTTAGTGCTACTACTCTCGTGACCCGTTTGCTACCGAGCAAAGGGTGGTTTATATTCGCGTCGTTTACGCGTGCAACATCGTGAACAACTTGCCGTTTTTTGTGTCTTGTGAGTGCGCAAGTTGGTTGTCTGCCGTACACAAACGAACAATATAAACCAAACGATTTTACTTTGTGCTATACATCACTGTGAGTCAACATGTCTGCCGCAGTTGTAAAAAAACTGCAATGGCAGATGAAGAGCATCGTCAGCAAGAAGACAAAGCTCCAAAACAAGCTAGCGGTACCCGAAAAGGACGAGCAACTTATTGTAAAGCTCTGGAAAGATCTCGTTCCAGAGCGCGACGATTTAAAAAACATAGTAATCGAGCTGTTTGAACACGACATAGACGCGATGGAAGAATTGGAGGCATTCAACGAAGAGTATTTTACAATAGAATGTGAAGTTGATCAAATACTCGCAAAACTACAACCGCCGACTCAAAACAACAGTGTCCCGATTTCGTCGCAACAACACGAACCCCGATTGTCGCTACCGATTGTCGAACTGCCCACCTTCAGCGGCAATTACGACGAGTGGAAAGGATTCAGTGACGAGTTCAGAAGCCTCATTCACGACAACACAACGCTGGGAAACACGCAAAAATTTCATTATCTGCGTAGTTCACTCAGGGGAGAAGCCGCAATGATGATCAAATCCATTCAAATGTCGAACAACGCATATCAACTTGCATGGGACCAGCTAGTGGACAGGTACCAGAATGAAAGGTTTGTGATTAAGAAGCATGTTCGCTCTATATTACACTTCCAGACTGTCAAAAAAGACAGCCATACGAGCCTTCGTCATTTAATCGACGTCGTGGCGTTAAATCTCGCGTCGCTAAAATCGGTTAATCGGCCGACGGATACCTGGGATGACCTTCTCGTAGAAATTATCGCCGAGAAATTAAACCCGGAACTGCAAAAAGAATGGGAGGGTGAAACTTGCTCTAAAACGCCTACTTATCCGGAAATGCAAGAATTTCTCGCGAAAAAGTGTAAGCAGCTGGAAGCAATGGACAGGACGCGAACGACATCGTGTCACTATCCAAAGGTGAAGTCGCTGGCCGTAAAAACAACAGAGGAAACGTGCGTGTTTTGTGACGGTGCTCATGTGCGTTATAAGTGTCGCGTATTTCAAAACAAATCAGTAGAACAAAGGATTGAATTAGTGAAACAAAAACACCTGTGCTTCAACTGTCTGGGAAGTAATCATTCGGCGAAATCGTGCAAGTCGGGAAACTGCCGCGAGTGCAACAAAACCCACCACACATTATTACATAGAGCCGCGACACCATCTCCTCCTAACAACATTGAACCTCGTGGAAGTGAGACCGCTTCACTATCAACATTGACAAGTCACCCATCATCGGTGTTATTATCAACGTGCTTGGTAAACGTGAAGAACAGGTACGGAAAATTGATACAGGTGCGTGCTTTGCTTGATTCAGGGTCGCAAGCAAACATCATCACAGAAAAATGTGCAGCGAAAATTGGTTTGATAAAGCGTTCTTTGTCAACACCAATCGTGGGAGTCGGTGGGGAAAGAACAGACATAAACCAAATGGGAACACTTGTTGTGCAATCACGCTTGTCCGAGTACAGCACTTCGGTCAACGCGCTGATAATACAAAAAATCACCGATAAAATACCGAATTATAATATGGATGTCCGGGGATTAGTGCCACCCGCGGGGGTTCAGCTTGCCGACCCAGCTTTCAACAAACCACAAGAAATTGACCTGCTCATCGGGGCGGGCCTTTATTACGACATCGTAAAAGGGCGCCACCTCCCCATGGGCCCATTGACACTGATCAGCACCAACTTCGGGTGGATTGTGGCAGGTCAGTTACCTCAGGTACAAGCCACCAACTGTGCAACGGTGGGTTTTGTGGGTATCAATGAGTTAGTGTCGCGATTCTGGGAAATCGAAAACTACAAGGAGACACCGTGTACATCCGAAGATCGCGAATGTGAAAATCATATTAAGTCGACAGTGACTAGAAATACCTACGGCCGGTTTGAGGTGGCACTGCCTTTTAAACCCGACGCAAAGGAATTAGGGCAATCGAGTGTAACGGCTAAACACAGATTTTTTGCGCTGGAGCGACGGTTAGCTAAACAGCCGGAAGTCTATGAGTCATACCGAGAATTCATGCGCGAATACCGAGAACTGGGCCACATGCATCCAACAAGCGGCGATGTAACGAGTGGCTACTACCTACCTCACCACTGTGTGATAAAAGAAGATAGTTTGACAACAAAACTTCGAGTGGTTTTCAACGCATCCGCGTCGTCGACCAACGGGGTATCATTAAACGACACGTTAATGGTCGGCCCCACCCTCCAAGATGACTTGTTCTGCATAATGCTGCGCATGAGAACAAAACCATATGTGATCACCGCCGATATAACCAAGATGTACCGACAAGTTAGCGTTAGGCAAGAGGACCGGAAATACCAGCGCATTTGGTGGCGTGAATACCCGGAAGACAACCTCTTGTCATATGAGTTGGCTACGGTCACATATGGAACCGCTCCCGCGGCGTATCTAGCGATTCGAAGTGTGCGCGAACTTGCGAAAATTGAGGAAATCAATTTTCCAGTCGGGAGCAAAGTGTGTTTGAGAGACTTCTACGTCGATGATATGATAACAGGTGCGAATTCGATTGAAGAACTAATTGTGATTCGCGATCAAGTAACAGCTCTTCTCGGAAAGGGTGGTTTCGAACTGAAAAAGTGGGCAAGCAACAACTCTTCCGTGTTTGATTGTTTTCAAACGAACAGTGATGACTCTGTGACAGTGTTAACTCGCGAAATAAATGACAGTGTAACCACCCTTGGCACCATATGGAACACTCATAGTGATAATTTAAGTTATAAGTGTAGTGAGCTTACGACGCGCGTATCCACGAAACGGACAATTTTAAGTGAGATATCCCGCATATACGACCCCCTTGGTTTGATCGGCCCGGTTATCATTTCCGCAAAAATATTAATACAGGATTTATGGAAGTTAAAGTGTGGGTGGGACGATCCCCTACCTGCTCTGTACCTCGACAGGTGGTCTCGGTATGCAGATGAGCTGCGGCAGGTAAAGGACATCGCCGTTCCCAGAAACGTGGTTCAGGTAGAGGCTGAATTACTCGAACTTCATGGATTCGCGGACGCAAGCGAAAATGCATATGGAGCATGTGTGTACATAGTGAGTGTTCAAAATGGATTAAGAGTGTCTGCTCGCTTATTATGTGCGAAATCTCGTGTTGCACCTGTAAAGTCAACCACTATTCCGCGACTAGAACTTTGTGCCGCGGTGTTATTAGCCGAGTTATGTGATCGCGTGTGTTCCACATTAGACATTCGATTTGTGCGACGGCGTTTTTACTCAGACTCAAC
Source organism: Philonthus cognatus (assembly GCA_932526585.2). Taxonomy (NCBI): domain Eukaryota; kingdom Metazoa; phylum Arthropoda; class Insecta; order Coleoptera; family Staphylinidae; genus Philonthus; species Philonthus cognatus. The sequence goes on from OW052241.1 coordinate 108,447,326, forward strand.
TATCGTGCTTTCGTGGATTAAATCCGAATCGCGAAAATTCAAAACATTTGTCGCGAATCGCGTGGGTGAAATCCAGACTTTAAGTGACGTTTCTGATTGGTACCACGTCACGACAAGTGAAAATCCCGCGGATCTCATTAGCCGCGGATTAACACCAATGGACTTGAGACAATCAATAATATGGTGGAATGGTCCCGATTTTTTGTTAAGTGAACGAGCCCCGGTAACATTTGTACCAACCGCGGATCCGCCGGAAGTTAAATGTGCAATTGTTTCTTTCGCCGTTGAGGATGTGATTCCAATTTGCTCGTCCTTGCACAAAACAGTACGTGCGATGGCGTATGTATTGCGGTTTAAGGACACCCTGAGATACCCCGCTACGAAGAGGAGTGGCCCATTTAGCACCAATGAGCTAGAAGAGGCAACCACCACCATAATCCGACACCTGCAAAAGTGCACCTTCAAGAGTGAACTTGACTCGCTAACCAAGGGCGGGACTGTGCAAAGGCCAAGCCGCCTTACCTGCTTGAACCCCTTTATTGACCACGATGGACTTTTACGAGTGGGCGGGCGTTTGATGGAATCGAGTATGCCTTTATCTCGCAGGTGCCCAATTGTTATACCTGGTAGCCACCAATTAACGAAATTAATAATAAGAGACATTCACAGTACGCACTTACATACTGGAACCCAGGCGACCCTCGCCGCCGTCAGAACCACATACTGGCCTTTAAATGGAAGGAGTGTGACGCGCGAAATAGTTCGCAAGTGTATTGTGTGTGTTCGCGCTCGGCCCCGTTTCGAAGCTCCGATCATGGGAGCTTTACCCGTATACAGGATACAGCAATTTCGCCCATTTCTAAAATGCGGTGTTGATTATTGTGGGCCCTTCGTTATTAAAGATGGATCTCGCCGATCCAGAAAAACGACAAAAGTGTACCTCTGCGTATTCGTATGTTTCGCAACAAAGGCTGTGCACATCGAAGTGGTTTCGGACCTCACTACGGAAGCATTCATTGCGGCCTTCAATAGACTGATATCGCGCCGAGGCTGTGTTGCTGAAATATTCTCAGACAATGCTACCAACTTCGTTGGAGCGCGAAACCATTTGAGGGAATTAGGAATTTTTCTTCAGTCATACGAACCGCGCTTTCGTGCCTAAACATTAAGTGGACCTTTATACCGCCGCGTGCTCCTCATTTCGGAGGACTGTGGGAAGCCGCGGTTAAAAGTGTAAAGCATCATCTGCATCGAGTTGTTAGGAATGCTCTCTTAACTTACACCGAACTACATACTCTAGTAACGCAAATTGAGGCTGTGCTGAACTCGCGACCTCTGTGCCAGTTGTCGGAAGATCCAAACGATTTTGCTGCATTAACACCTGGGCACTTCCTGATTGGGGACGCCATTACCGCGCCGCTAAATTCGGATATAAATGACGTTCCGGCAAACAGGCTTTCACGCTGGCAGTACGTGGAGAAACTACGCCAACACATCTGGAGTCGGTGGCAACGAGAGTACCTGTCCGAGCTGCACAAGAGGACCAAGTGGCAGAGAAATGCAGTCAACATCGAACCAGGACGTCTTGTGGTTATAAGGAAGGACAACACGCCACCTCTTTTGTGGCGAATGGGACGAGTCGAGGCCGTTCATCCAGGCCCGGACGGAGTAACGCGGAGCGCTACTGTCCGAACCAGCGCAGGCACATACGTTCGTCCATCCGTGAAATTGTGCCCCCTCGATACGAGTGATAGTGTTGTAAATAGTGTTTAATTGAATGCATGGCATTCAATGGGGGGCGGGATGTTGATTCGGATTTCTCAATATTTTATATTTTGTGTGTTTTCTGCATTATTTTATTTTTTGGGTGTTTCATTGCTTTATTTGGCCCTCTTTTTTCATAAAGGCAGAAAGGGGCGCTTGTATTTGCTTACCATTTTTTTTGTTGCTCTTTGTGCTTGTGATTTCTAGAGCGAAACCTGAGAGCCAGGTGTTTGGCGGGATTTCATTTATTTCGCTTTACGGCCGAAAGAACGATTAACCATTGTCAGGAAAAGTTCTTCAATTTCTAAAGAGCGGGCCCAAAACGTGCCTAATTGGACCCATAAACGTTAATCCGCGACCGAGCGAAGCGTCCGGACTTGTCCCTTTCACCATGCCCAAAAATTCCAGAAATTTCCAGCACCTGACCCTCTGTCCTTATTTTTCACACTGAAAAATCATCCCTCGCTTTCTCTTCTAGAATCCCTCTCCAATCAATCCTGACCAATCAGATTTTCCTATCCCAAACCGTTTCTTCTGTTAAGAAAACCAGAAAAGAGTCTTATCTTGAACACCGTTTCAACAACATCGTTCTTTCGGTCGTACCGCGCTTTTAACTTTCTTTTAACTTGTGTTTTTTAACTGATACTTTCTATCCACGTGTTTTTAACTTCACTTAATTTTTCCGTTATTATTTGTTAATTGTTTTGTATATATGTCAGTATTTAAATAAATCGTTTTTGTTTAACTTACTGGCTTAAGTAATTTTTATTAAAGTCGCGAGAACCGCGCATTTACAATCACCAATTTTAGTAATTTCTTAGGCCTTCAGCAATTTAACACTATCTCCAATATGACAAATACTATTTTAGACTTGCTATATTCGAACATGCTTTGTAAAGTTGAAAGAGATAAGCATGCGTTGGTCGCAGAGGATGCACATCATCCGGCATTTATATTTAACTTTCAGTGTAAGCTTGAAATATCCAAAGTTAATGAAGATGCTCGTGTATTTAATTTCAAAAAAGGGAACTATCCTGGATTATATGCATACCTGTGTGATATTGATTGGAGTGGACTTTCATCTTTCACTGACGTAGATCGTGCATTTGACACGTTTTATAATATTATAAATACAGCACTTATTCAATTTATTCCTAACTTTAACATAAAACATAAATATAAATATCCACCGTGGTTCACTACTGAAATTATCAACCTGTTAAGAGAAAATAATCGTTTAAGGAAAAAAACTTAGATGTAATCCCCGTATATTTCAACAATTTTCTAATATTAGATCTTCCATCAAAAAGAAAATAAAACAGGCACATACTGAATATTTTTTCTATTGAACGTAAGGTTATTTCTGACCCCAAATAATTTTGGTCATATGTCAACTCTAAAAAATCGAATTCTTCTAGATTTCCTTCAACTATTACATATAATGATAACATTTTGGAAAATCCAATTTATATTGTAAATGGCTTTAGTGAATACTTTAAGTCCGTTTACAGTCCCTCATCAAGTAATCTATTAGATAAAAGCTTCAAACTGCTTCCGAACTTTGTATTTACCATGACCACTGAGAAACTAGTCTTTGACCTTCATAGGAAGCTTTTAAATAATAGCTCTTCTGGGGAGGACAAGCTACCCTCATTCTTATTAAAAGATTGCGCTACATTACTCTGCAAACCTCTTGCTACTCTATTCAATCTATCAATTAAGTCATGTACGTTTCCGAGATGTTTAAAAGTTGCTGCCGTATACTGTACCTAAAACGTCGCTTCATCTTAAAAATATCAATACTTATTGCCCTATAGCGTTACTTCCACTTATTGCAAAAATATTTGAGCGTGTATTATTTGACCAAATATATACACATGTCAGGCCGTACATGTCTGATAAGCAGCATGGTTTTATCCCCAACCGCTCAACAGTCACTAATCTTACCTTAATTACTCATAATATTGCTGAAACTGTTGACGCCCGGGGGCAGATGGATGTCGTTTATACAGATATGTCTAAAGCGTTTGACAAAGTTCAACATAATGTTCTTTTATCAAAATTGGATAATTTTGGTTTTTGTAACTCATCCATATCATTAATTAAATCATATCTCAGTGAACGTAAAACATATGTAGTTGCAAATGGTTTCAAATCTTGCGAATATTATCCATCATCAGGTGTACCACAGGGTTCCATTCTTGGTCCATTCATTTTTAACATATTTATTAACGACCTTTCTCTAAACCTTGATTATCAGTAGCGCATGAAGTAAAATTTCGAGTTTAGAAAAGCCTAATTTGGATTGGCCGTTCCGCTTCGCTACGCAGCCAATCCAAATTCTTAGGCTTTTCTAAACTCGAAATTTTACTTCATGCTTAGTCTGGGAGTGAAAAACACTCGTTAAAAGCCTCAAATTAACCTTAACCGCTTTGAAACAACGAATTCTCGTAAATTAAAAAAAACGCTGTAATTATCGGAATATGTATACTTAAAAGACAAATACCCTGTATATTCTGTTTTAAACACGTTTTAAACGTGTTTTAAACACGTTTTAAACATGTTTTTAATTGTTAATGTTTTAAACGCTGTTATAATGAAAAAAAAAACCTTTTTGTATAAAAAACTGTTTGTTTTAATTAAAATAAAAAATAAAACCTTTCTTTACAACCCTGAATTTGAGTCAGGTGATTAGATTTGAAGAAGAGTTAATTCTGGCATGAAAAATAGAAAAAGTAAGATCAGTTGTAAATCAAAAAGAGTAAGTGAAATCAGGTAAATAAAATCGGACAAATGACGTTAAATTAAAGTAATTAAATAACAGAAAAGAAAATGGGATACAATAATAAGAGTAAAGAAAACAAATTCATTAAATTTGCAAGAGATTGCAAGGAGTTATTGAGGTACAGGGTGATTCACCATAAATGCCTACTCCTTGGTTGTTTCTGAACCGATTTAAAAAATTTGAAAAACATTTGATATAGTATTTTAGTGAGATATTATATACCATTTACAAATATACAGGGTGTCCAAAATAAATATACTTTTAGGTAGTAATTGATTTTTTTAGATGGAACACCCTGAATTTCAATTAACAATCGGTTAGAGATTTTAATTAGAAATACAAAGATACCACGTTTAATAAAGTTATGTTAAACGACTAAAGAGATATAGCCGATTTTCTGATACTTATGCACAAAAAGTCTAATACAGAGGGTGGATTTATTGAAGTTGTTTTATTAAATGAAACACCAACAGATTTACTGTTTTTATGCATAATTTATATGCAAAATGTCATCACGTCAAATAATTTTATCACTAAACTAAATAAACAAACAGAAAATTAAAATTTTGAACAATTGACAGAGAATTAATATTAATTAAAAGAATATTACGCTTTTTGAAAGAAATTGTCTTAAGCCATGCAATATTCAAATGTAATATTGCATGGCTTAAGACAATATCTTTTAAAAGGCGTAAAATTCTTTTAATTATTATTAATTATCTGTCATTTGTTCAAAATGTTAACTTCCTGTTTGTTTATTTAGTTTGGAGAAATTATTTAACATGATGACATTTTGCATATAAATCATGCATAGAAACAGTGAACCTGTTGTGTAACTCAAATAATCATTGTATAATGCAATATCCATCGGAGTATTAGCTTAGAAGGTAGTTGTTTTAATAAATATTTGGGAGAGTCTTGAATAGACTAAATTGTTTGCAGAAAGTCGATATTAAATTAATCTTATATTTTAATGCATACCCTATGATTTCTGATTTTAACGATATAAGGTCTAATATTAACAAAGGGACAAAAAATAAAATAGGAATTGAGAACGATAAGACGTCATTCTGGTGTCAATCTCGAATTAGCATGAGTAGATTTTGTTGCTCAAATTTGATTACAAAATGTTTGTAAATTATTATATAATTACAGAATTACAGAATAATTGCTATAATTTTTGTTATTCTTTATTTAAGCAGTGGTTTCTGTTTTAAAGAATGTCATTTTTATTTTTGTTTTATGATAAGTCATCGTTTTTAATGACTACTTTAAATGTTCGTTATGTTTGTGCATTACATTTATTACGCATATGTATCAGAAAATCGGCTATATCTCCTAAGTCGTTTCACATAACCCCATCAAACCCGGTATTATTGTATTTCTAAATTAAATCTCTAACTGATCGTAAAAGAAATGCAGGGTGTATTTAAAAAAATATCTACTACCTAAAAGTTAATTTATTTTGGACATCCTGTATATTTAGATATAGTGTATAAAATTTCGCTTAAAAATTATTTTAAATAAATCGGTTCAGAAATAATCAAATAAGAGGGGGAGGGGCGGCATTTATGGTGAATCATCCTGTACTTGAATTAATATCGTAAGAGCTTGCATCTACTAGTCAGTATCTGTTATGTGCAGATGATTTAAACATTTACAATACTATAAATAATATCAATGACTGCCGTAACTTGCAGATTAGCCTAAACAAAATTGTTACTTGGTGTTGAGAGAATGGGCTCGATTTAAATATTGATAATTGTAAATATATGTCTTATACTAAAAAAACTAATTTTATTCACTTTAACTACGCAATTGATGGTATACTACTTGAACGTGTTACAACATTTAAAGATCTAGGTGTTATTTCGATTGTCATCTTAGCTTTAACTACCATATTGACGTTACGGTAAGAAATGCATTTAAGTCATTAGGTTCTATATGCCGTAACGCATCCCAATTTCACAATGTTGTCACACTTAAAACTTTATTTTATTCTTATGTACGGTCAAAGTTGGAATATGCGGCGTTAGTTTGGTTTCCTCAAAAATCAGTGTCAAATTAAAAAGATCGAAACTGTGCAACGCAAATTCCTAAAGTTGTTATACTACAAATTTGAGGGAAGGTATCCAGAGAGAGGCATCGAGCATAACATATTATTGGAAATATTTGACGTTAGGTCGCTTGAATCTCGCCGTTAAAGTAGATGTATTTCTTTCCTCTATAAACTTTTGCACAACACAATTGATTTGCCTGGTTTCTTAGCTAAACTCGGACTGCATATTCCTACTTTTTCCAGCAGGCAGAAACCAACATTTCATGTATTTGAGCATCGGACTAACGTGGGATTAAAATCTCCTGTTAGTATTATTTGTAATTGTTTTAATACAATTTCGCATTGTAGTGACATCTTTTACGATTCTCTAAAAAATGTTACTCTGTAACTTGGAGCCAACTGTGAATTAATTACTCTTACTAAAAAATTGTTATTATATTCACAGGACACGCCTTCAACATTTAATAAGTAATTTTATTGTTACAGAATTTATTCTAATTTCAATTATTATTATATTTTTATATGTACCAGGCTTATGTTTTGTTTTTGTCTTGTAATTGGGAAATGTTTCCTGTTGGACAATAAATGGATTATTATTATTATTATTATTATTAAAAACCCCTTAAAACACGACAGCTGTTTTAAACATGTTTGAAACACTGTTTAAAAACTAAGTGTTTTAAACATAACAACCATGATTAGGAATCCAGTTCTTGACATGCACATACATTTTCACTGAACTATTTTGCAAATTCGAAATTTTACTTCATGTGCCAGGCGTATAAATTCTGCAGCCCCGCAGCCCTTATGGACGAGTCATCAATGTTGACGATTTTAAATTTTAAATAAAAATGTCCCTTTATAATTTTTTTTAGGGCCTTGGTGGCGTAATGGACAGGGTCCACAAACACGGAGGTGACGAGTTACAATTCGTCCGCTTTTCAATTCGTTAGGGCCATTTTTGCATAATAAATTATTTTATTCGGGTCTATTGATGCAGTGTAGATGTGACATAATATAGAATTTAGAATATAGTTACTGACTAATGGTTACAGAAACCAAGTCAATCAATTGAAAAATACATTTTTTCTTTTTATTGATTTTTATTATGGGCATTAAAAAATCTGCAAGTACACAATATTTATCAATTAACAAATAATTTTTGTTTAGAAGTAAACGAAATTCACCGCATCAATATATGCGTATATTTTACACATATTTGCTTTGTTCGTTGTTATAGGATCTGAAAATGTTATCATTTCAAATTGATTACACTTTGCCTACAGCAGAATTAAATTAAGGAAATTCCGTGTTTTAGGAAAGGTTGCTCCATTATCAGGCCAAACGTGCAAATGTCAAAATGTATTATTACTGCTGTGAACATCACGTTTGCGTGTACGTGTACCTTTTAAATGTAAATTTTAATTATTTTTCCCACGGTTTCACTCAGCAAACACTGAATTTATTTTTCGTGGCTGTTAAACAAGTGATTGGATTCTTAATTAAATATCTGCGAATATATTTTTATCAATTATACAAAAAGAAATAATTTCAATGACATTTTTTAGAGAAATTAATGTTAGTGTAAAAAAAGTTATATTTAAATATTGTGCACATTTAAATTGTTATTTTGTGGGAAAATGTGCCCAAAAATATTTGAAGACTATTTTTCTTTAGTATGCCAACTAGAGATGCTGAGTGAGTCGACTCAATGAGCGGGGTTGTTAAAAAAAAGTTTTTTTAAATTAATTAAAACAAATATTTTTGTTTACAAAACTTGTTTTTTTCATTGAAACAACGTTTAAAACATTAACAATTAAAAACATGTTTAAAATGCGTTTAAAACAGAATATACAGGGGATTTTTGTTTTGAGTATACATAGCCTGGTAATTACAGCGTTTTTTCAATTAGCGGGAATTTGTTGTTTCAAAGCGGTTAATTTGAGGCTTTTAACGAGTGTTTTCCACTCCCAGACTAAGCATGAAGTAAAATTTCGAGTTTAGAAAAGCCTAAGAATTTGGATTGGCCGCGTAGCGAAGCGGAGCGGCCAATAAAAATTAGGCTTTTCTAAACTCGAAATTTTACTTTATGCGCCACGTTTAAAAACACTGATTTACAGTGAAGTTAAATAAATACACACATACAACAACGATTATAGGCAACTTGATATACGTTAGAGTTATTGGGTTGCCTGTAATCACTGTTTTAAACAATTTGTTCAGCGCAGAACTTGACTTATGTTTCATTCACATCTACATATTAGATTGCTAAAGCCGTATATTTTAAACTTTACGATATTTCAGTGTACTACGCTACGCGGCCAATCCAAATTTTCAGGGTTTTCCAAACTCGAAATTTTACTTCATGCTTAGTCTGGGAGTGGAAATCCCTTGTTTAAAGATTCAAACTGAAATCTTTTAAAAATCAACGAACGTCGTAAAATTTACAGTGTACGCATAGGTATACCTAAAAGAAAAATTCTCTGTATTTAAAAATCACATTTATGCACACATAGTTCTGATATTTTATTGTAATAAAATGTTATGATTAATAATGTAATTTGAAAAATCTTTAATAATTTAGCTAAAATTTAAAACGTAAACAAAATATTTTAATGAATTAGTATAAAATATAATTAAGCAAATTTAAGATAATAAAAAAAAAACATTTTGAACAAATTTAACGTTTAAAACATATTTTAAACACATTTAAGAATTAACAAAGCCATTTAAAACACGACGGCTGTTTTTAAACATGTATAAAACACTGTTTTAAAACATAGTATTTTAAACATAAAAACCCTGTCAATGAGTCAGCTCTGTGACGTGAGTTAGTTGAATACACTGATTTTAAAATATAAAATTATACCTCAAAGATATTATTGATATAAGTAGTCTATACTATGTAATGTGCTATATTTATTATGTTAATGTTTTTCTTATAGCGTTATTTTTATTTTATTTCTTCTTTCTTTATTTATATCGTTCTCATTATCTTTTTCTTTGTGTATATTGTGTTATGTTTATTTAGAATTATAAGCGTATGCAGATAATACTGGGAACAGCAAACATTTAATTTCTGTTTTGAAACTCTCCATCAATAGTCATTATCTCTATCTTATCAAATTTTTATCCCCGCTTTATGCGCGTCCGCATTAGATTTAAGGGAGTTGATTTCTATATTTAAAGCAAAATGGTCAAAAACAACAACAATTATAGTTCTGAATAAAATAATTAAATGTAAATGTCTAAGTCTCAAACAATATAACACTGTTCTGTTAAACTTGCAACATCAATTCACTAAAATTACACACCCAGCAAAGAACATAAAAATAAATAAAAGTACAACAAAAGTATTCTATACAATTATATCAAACAAATGTTTGATTTCTATAACAATTTTAGACATTTATGATCAAATAATTATTTATATTTTATAAATCTAGTTCGGTTAAGTTAATCCCATAATTAAATGTTGCTTCAATGTACTTACATACCGTATGTCCCCGGATTACTGCCCGGTAAGAAAATACGTGGTTTGTTCTGTAAGTAATGAGAATAATACCAGAACTTTTTTATATTTAAAAATACAATTAAATTCATTTAGTATTTTTGAAAACACATCCTTTGGGCATCAATACACCATTTTGCGCAGTTTTATCAAATGTAGTAAGCCTCCAGGAAGTCCTAGATTGGCATGTCGTTTAGTACGCTCGTCACGACATCTTGTACGAGTTTAATAATGTCAAAATATTTCCTTTTTAACTTTAATGACAACACATAAAACAATTAGAAGTTAAACTGAAGCAGACCAGGGCTATAAAAAAATTGGGCAGCGATAGACATTTTTTATTGACTCAAATTCTATACCAGTATCAACAAAAAGTGATCCGCAGTGTCGACATTTAGCACAGACTATCCAAACATCTGCAATTTTGCTGGAATAATTTCATGGACAATACATAAAAATGCCCAATTTATCTACTAGGAATCTGAAATGTAAATGCTAATCACAGTCCAAATTGCATCTAATCCAGTGGCATAGATAAGGGGGGATTTAATTGATCAATCCCCCACGAGTCTTGAAAAATAGAAGAACGCAATAAAAGGCTGCTTTTTCTTGGCAATTTGTTTTATGATTTTTATGTTATGCTTATACCGGGTGTTGACTTGGCCGACGCAACATAGGAAATTCGTATGTTAATTTTAAAGTGTTCAAATATTGGCTTCCCTATTTATTTTAGAAACAAAATGTATTGTACTTTTTTGTAGAAAGAAAAATTCTAAATTTATGAATGTTTATACTTAACACTTTACGTTTCTGTAAGTTAAAATAACTAAGAAAAAGTAATGTGATTTTATAAAAATAATGACACACCATGGAATTGATACAACAATTGCGGATATTCCCTGTTTTTTTTTAAGTTCAATTTAAAGCTTTAAACAAGTGTTTTCACTCCCAGACTAAGCATGAAGTAAAATTTCGAGTTTAGAAAAGCCCCGTGAAAATTTGTCGAAGGTCGCGCAGCGACCCGATACAATTTTTTTGGACTTTTCTAAACTCGAAATTTTACTTCATGCGCCACGCATATAAAACACTATAATATTCTCTAATTTATCTATATTCGAACTTCACTTAAAATCTGTGTTTTATACGCATTGCGCATGAAGTAAAATTTCGAGTTTAGAAAAACCCAGAAAATTTGTCTCGGGTCGCTGCGCGACCCTCGACAAATTTTCACAGGGCTTTTCTTAACTCGAAATTTTACTTCATGCTTAGTCTGGGAGTGGAAAACATTCGTTTACAGCTTCAAATTGAACTCTTTTAAAAATCAACGAATGTCAAAAAATTTACAGCTAAAATAATTAAGAAAAAGTAATGTGATTTTATAAAATAAAATTGATACAACAATTGCGGATATTTTTTGTTTTTTGTTTTTCTTTTGTTTAATTTAAGGATTTAAACAAGTGTTTTCCACTCCCAGACTAAGCATGAAGTAAAATTTCGAGTTTAGAAAAGCCCTTCGAAATTTTTTTCATGTGCCACGCGTATAAAACACTATAGTACTATAATATCATTATTAAAAAAAATACATCGTAATAAAATACATTTCAGAATATGTATACATGTATGTAAATAATATACATTTCCCTTTTCTGTAAGGGCTATCGGCCATAGGTCTTTCTGCCCTGTGCTATATGTGTGTTTGTTTTTTTTTTGTCGATTTCAAGGTAGGAAAGTAGGGTAAAAGGAGGAGATGTATTCATATAGGGTTATGGGTGGGTTTTTGTATTTTGGGATTATATCGGGGTTTCTAGGGATGCACATTTTTTTAAGATGTTCGTAATTCGACTCGTTACATGCGAATCGTTCTGCAAGAAATCGAAGTCTCTCTTTTATTGGGGTAATTTGTGTTGTTTCGTAAAGGAGTACATTGGATGGGTTGTGGAGGGGATTTTGAGGGTGTCGAAGTTTGGTGAGGGTACGAAGGGAAGATCTTTCAGCTACTTTATGGTTGGTTATGGTGACATTGCATGGATTTGTATATAGGATGGAGCTATAGTCTAGGATGGGACGGCAAATCATTTTATAAATTTTAGTACAGGTATTGGTACTAATTCCTTGATTTTTGTAAGTCAGGCAACGGAAATGTTTCGCTTGCTTTACGATGTTTGCTTTTATATCGGAGGTGTGTTTTTTTAAGGATAGTTTTGGGTCTAAAAGGATTCCTAGGTATTTACATAATGGGGAGGAGTATATAGTGGATCCGTTGATGGTTATGGAAAGAGGATTTAGTGGAATACGATGTAAGGGTAGGAAGAGTTGGGATTTGTTGGGATTAATTTTAAGCCTCCACTTGGAAAGCCAAGTGGCTGATCGGTTTATAAATTGTTGGAGGGAGTTTAGGGTTGAGGCTAGGGTTGATGATTGGGTGATTAAGACGGTATCATCCGCAAACTGCAGGGAATAACAGGTTGGGTCTATGAAGTTGGGATTGGGATAGTATAAGTCGCAGCAATATATGTTGTATAATAGAGGAGATAGAGGGGAGCCTTGAGGAACACCTTGTTCGGGATAAAATTTCGAGGATAAGGTTTGTCGTATACGGATTTAAAGTTCGCAATTGAGAAGGAAGTTTTAGATGAGGTTGATGAGGTGGTTGGGTAGATTAAAGAGAATTCATTTATACAAAAAGGCTTCGGTGCCAAACGGAATCAAAGGCCTTAGATTCATCAAGAAAAACAGTGGCCGATTTATTGCCTTCTAGATGAGCTGTTTGGCAGTTGGATGTAAGGATAGTTAAAGGGAGTGTTGTGGAGCGATTTGGTAAGAAGCCATATTGATAGATCGGGATTTGAGGTAATGCATGGTTGAGTATTTTTCCTTTAAGGAGGGATTCGTACAATTTTCCGAGCACGGGGAGGAGGGTTATAGGACGGTTGTTATTTGATTGGACAGGGTCAGTTTTAGGTTTATGGATGCAGGTTATTATTCCGTGTTTCCATTCAGAGGGAAAAATTTGACGAGTATAATTAAAATTGAGGAGTTTTAGAATGTATGTATGAATGGTAGAGGGAAGGGCTTTTAGTATTAGTCTGTGTATTTTGTCGTGTCTAGGTGCTGTATTTTTTGACATATGGAGTATTTTAAAGTATGTTTCTTCATCAAGTCTATCGTCGGGGAAAGGGGGAGGTGGGGGTTCGGAGGAGGATGCGGTTTTCATACCAACTGTTTACTGTCTCGAAAAAGTCATTGTCAAAAGATGTGTCGTGTGTCATTTTATAGACGTTTTTAAAATTGTTTGCAAATATTTCTGAAATGTCTTGGTCTGTTGTTCGTATGTCGTTTGTTGTTGGGTCAATAATTTCAGAGATAAAGTTGTAAGTTTTGTATTTGCTGAGTATTTTTATTTCAGTCCAGTATTGCTTGCCTTGTCGATCGTTAATATTATTGCATGTTTCCAGCCATTTGTGGGTTTTGTATTCAATGATGAGGTTTTTTATGTCCTTGTTTAGTCTGTTGAAGGTCATTTTGACTTGTTCGTCCTCTAACTGTCTATAGTCTCGGTATAGTTGTCTTTTATATCTTATTAAGCGGAGGATAAATTTGGGCAAAGGATATTTGTAGTGTTGTTTGGTAATTTGTGGGGTATGTAGGACTATCGATTATATCAGTAGTTTGTTAAACTGGGGAGAGGTACAGGTTTCTAGTTGGATGTCATTCGATATTTGTAGGATGTTTGCATTTTTAAAATCTGGTATGGATTCAGGTAATATTTGGGTAGGATTATGTTGGACTTTGAGTTTGAAGGAAATGGAAAGATGGTCTGAACATAAATCTGAAACTAGTTGGACTGAGTAAGGGGTATTAAATTGTTGGTACATAATAGGATATCAAGGGCGGAAGCTTGGTGTTGATTCATAATAAAGGTTGGATCGGTTTTAACTTGGATAAAATTGGAGTGGGAGAGGAAATGTGACAAATGCTTCTTCTTGGCAGTATTTGTATTGAAGTCTCCTATAATAATAGCATTGTCGTATAGGGAGGCTTTTGTGAATATTGTGTCTTCAATGACCGAAGAAGGATGGATATACACCAGGAATAGATGAATTTGAAAGGATGGAAAATTGAGGGTTGCATGTATACATTCATTGAGGATATTGTTTATACGAGGCGGATTGGCTTTCCCTAATGATATGGAGAGATGGGTTAATATAGAAGCGCCACCTCGTCGGTTTTGGTTGTATACAGAGGCAGGAATTTGAATAGATGACCAATTACGGAAAGCGATGGGGTTTGGGGATTTGGTGTGTTGAAATATTTGATAAAAGTTATTGTAGTGTAATTTTGGTGGTTTTAGGCATATTTATATTACTGTTGTCTGTTTTTTTGGATGTTTTGTTTTTTCTAGGCCCTCCTCGTCCTCTCTTTCGCGCCGTGGTAACCGTGATGAATTTATCGCCGGCCGCTGCGTTATCGTCCTTGTGTGGAATATCTGTTTCCTTTATATCTTCATATGATGAGTTTGAAGAATCCGATTCGTACATACTTTGTAGGGCTGTTGCCCTGATGCGGGTGCAACAGGCTTATGATTAATAGTTATGGTAACTGCTGACTTGTGGCACTTTTAATTTATATATATATATATATATTTTTTTGGTCCTCGATGAGGAGTAAATAATCGCTCGCTCCGTGTACGTCCGCACGCTACGGTGTTTTACTCGCGAATGTAAAACACTATAATATTGTTAAATGTATGTATATTCGAACTTCACTTAAAATCTGTGTTTTATCCGCGTGACGCATGAAGTAAAATTTCGAGTTTAGAAAAGCCCAGAAAATTTGTAAACTCGAAATTTTACTTCATGCTTAGTCTGGGACTGGAAAACACTCGTTTAAAGCTTCAAATTGAACTCTTTTAAAAATCAACGATTGTCAGAAAACTTACAACTAAAATAATTAAGAAAAAGTAATGTGATTTTATAAAAATAATGACATACCATGGAATTGATACAACAATTGCAGATTTCCCTGTTTTTTGTTAAAGTTCAATTTAAAGTTTTAAACGAGTGTTTTCCACTTCCAGACTAAGCATGAAGTAAAATTTCGAGTTTAGAAAAGCCCCGTGAAAATTTCTCGAGGGTCGCGCAGCGATCCGAGACAAATTTTCTGGGCTTTTCTAAACTCGAAATTTTACTTCATGCGCCACGCGTATTAAACACTATAATATTGTCAATTTTATGTATATTTGAACTTCACTTAAAATCTGTGTTTTATACGCGTGGCTCATAAAGTAACATTTTGAGTTTAGAAAAGCCCAGAAAATGTGTCAAGGGTCGCTGCGCGACCCTCAACAAATTTTTACGGGGTTTTTCTTAACTCGAAATTTTACTTCATGCTTAGTCTGGGAGTGAAAAACACTCATTTAAAGCTTCAAATTGAACTCTTTTAAAAATCAACGAATGTCAGAAAATTTGAAGCTAAAATAATTAAGAAAAAGTAATGTGATTTTATAAAAATAATGACATACTATGGAATTGATACAACAATTGTGGATGTCAAAATAGCACAAGATATTGCTTTTATTTAATTAACGACAAAAAAACATAACATAGTAATAACTGTGGTCCGCATAATACCACTTTATTAGGAGGATTATTTCTTGTATAGTGTAAATCATTTCAAAAACATTTACTTCAATTAAGTGACTGCGATATATTTTGCCATTTTGACATACGCAATTGTTGTTTGATTTCCATGGCATGTCATTATTTATATAAAATCACATTACTTTTTCTTAATTATTTTAACTTAGAGAAACGTAAAGTGATATACGTTAACGCAGATAAATTCAGAATTTTTCCCTCTACAAACAAGGTAAATACATTTTATTTCTAAAATAGATAGGGGAGCTAAAATTTGAACATTTCAAAATTTACATGAGATTTCCTATGTTGCATCCGCCAAGTCAACACCCGGTATACATCTAAGTGAAAATTAGAACCATTTTTCTACTTGTTTTTGTAGAACTTTAGAAAAAATAATTAAAATACAAAGTCAAATTCCCCCCATCGCGAAAAGCTATCTACGATATTGATCTTATCTACATTTTCTGAACTCTAAGACTTTAGTGACCTCTCTGCACGATGTTTCTAGTTTGGTTCTATTTTTGTTCCACGTTGGTTTGTATTAACTAAACAATTTTACTTTTTGCTTAAAAATTCTCCAAGTATGTTTTCTAATTGATAGGTTAGGTTAGGTTAGGTTTTAATGGTAGCAGTTAGACCGCACACTTAGGCCCAAAGGGCCTTTTGTGATACCATAAGGTTAAAAAGAAGTCACATCTCCGCTCCCCCCCCACCTATACAAACCAATTCGAGTACCTTGAGAACCCGATCAGATTTCTCTCATCTAGAGGTGTGAGGTCTGCTAGTCCATTGGCGTAGTACATACCAAGGTACTTGATTCTTTTCCCTCTAAGAGCAGGGCATTGTCCCAAATAGTGGAGTACCGTCTCTTCCTCCTCCACATCCAGGCATCCTCTGCAAAAGTCGCTGTGCTCAAGACCCATCTTTTGTGCATGTCTGCCTAGGAGGCAGTGGCCAGTGAGGATGCCTACCGGCTTCTTTATGTCGATTCTGCTAAGTGCAATTACTCTGTTGCTGTTTATAGTATCCCATATAGGCCATAGCTGCCTTGTTATGAGACACGTATCTTCTTCTCTCCACCTATGGTTGACCGATGCTATCATTTGGTCCCTAAGTAGTCTCTTGCATTCCACAAGAGGAATGTGGGTGGAGAGTTCAGTAGACAGGTCCGTCATTATTGCCCCCTTCCTTGCAAGGTCGTCGGCAATTGAATTCCCCCTTATATCACTATGACTAGGTACCCATTAATTGATCTAATTGATAGCAATTGTTTTAGTTGCTTATTTTAAGCTTAATACAAAGTATTATCCCGTATCAATTTTGAACCGTGACGGGAAACCCCAAACGGCAGTCGACTTTGTCGTCGATTCACGCTCTCTAAAAGCTCAGATGTTAGAAAACTTGGTTAAACCATTTAGCTTACACTTCCCACCATCGATTACACACAAAAATTCCACTGCCAGACTCTTCGGTGGAGCACAAAAAAATCATCATATTGTATAATGAGCAAAACATAAAATTTCCATTGAGTATGAAACTTGCTGCACAAGCAGCAGGCGAGTGCAGCAATTCATACTAGTATATTATGCGATTCATACGAGAATATAACTCAAGCGTCACATGGCTACACTCCCTCCAATCAGAATCGCTTATTTCCATAGATACACGTTATCACAGCGGTGATAGAATTGTATCACCTTGTTTTGGTCGTTGCTACAAAAATTATTTGTCAAATTGGACAGTCGATAATTAAAAATGTCAACCGAGCGATGGGGTGAGGTTTCCAAGACGGAAATATAGTGAAATTCGTTATATTCTCTCATCGAATATAACTCGTGGTATGATTAATAATCGATAATATTTATTCGTGAAACCGGAGCAGCACATTCAACTCGGCTTCACTCATGAATATAATCGGTAATCATACCACTTGTTATATTACAGCTGAGTTTATCATACGAGTGGGAAGGTATATCATACGAGTGGGAAATGGTCATTCCATGCGAATTGTACAATACACTTTTTCTACGACTGTACACATATTTATAAAAAATCAGTTTTATTTATTATAAAACTAGCACTACTTTTCGCCATTTAAACTTTTAAAATCACAATTCTCCTTCGAGTTTTCTTGATTGTGTAGCCTGATGTGTCTCTCTCGCATTATTGCTCCGTTCTCACACACTAAACCGCATAAGGGTACTCGGCACTCGAAAGTTTCGATTTATACTTATCTTTTTTAGTTCGGTACTTTCGAGTAGAGATGGGCGAAATGGCTCTTTTTCGTGAGCTGGTTCAAAAGATCTGACTCACTTTAAAGAGCTGGTTCAGTGAGCCAGCTTAAAAGATCTGACTCACTTTCAAGAGCTGGTTCAGTGAGCCAGCTTAAAAGAGTTACATGACTCAGTTAAGAGCTAGCGATCCACCAAGAGTTCTGACTCTTAGAGATCCATCTGATTCGCCAACTCATTGTATTGAGCGAGGCGGTGATTAATGATTTCGGTTATACAATGATTGCAATAATTTAATCATAATTTATATAAAAACGTAAGAGAGAACATTAAATCAAAATTATAGCGTATTCATTTCGTGCGATTACACTTCAAGTGTGTTTAAATATATTGTTCATACGTGTGCGCGCCGATGAAAACACACATACATACACATTCAGCACATCGCGATCCAACTCCGAACCTCGGAGTTGGATCCCGGTGAGTGAGCTATAGCTCAGTCGGATTTAAGAGCTCCGTAAAACGAGGATTCGAGAGCCGTCATGAATCATCGCGAAACAACTTCGAATCGCGGGCGAATCAAAATTGACTCAATAAGTAGCTCACAAAGAGCTACTTATTTTGAGCTGAGTCACTTGGCTCACCAGCTCACTTTACTAAGCTGACTCTTTGAGTCGATTTGCTCAGGAGTTACCCATCTCTACTTTCGAGCGTCGCACATTGGGGCGGCCATAAGTCGAGGAAATTCAACGGTGATAGTAAAGGTCAGTAGAATACTTAATTATATCAAACAATAAGCCATCAAAATTATTCAACAGTTGTCCTCAATTTGAGTACAAAAATTTGTCATTTGCAATTTTAATCAGTAGGGGTTTCAAACGTGATAATTTTTATTAGTGAAAGTA
Source organism: Philonthus cognatus (assembly GCA_932526585.2). NCBI lineage: Eukaryota > Metazoa > Arthropoda > Insecta > Coleoptera > Staphylinidae > Philonthus > Philonthus cognatus. The sequence goes on from OW052241.1 coordinate 108,466,220, forward strand.
ACTAACTATGGATCGCAATGAGGCAGGTAAGAGTCCCATTTTACACAAAGATTTGTTAGGATAAAAATATGTTTAATTAGTTTAAGAATAATTTCAAAAAGAATATTTGAGATATAGTTTTCTTTTATTTTTCTAAAATGAAAATAAAAACTTCATACTTCTAAGGCTTCCCCACTATAGTTTATTTTACTACGGTAAGTTTAGTCCTTTCACTTTATGTTTTTGCTAAAATTAGTCTCTACTTTTTTCTACTTTAGCAAATATTATGTTATAATGTTTACTGTCAAAATACAGTATTTTGACCAATAATATTTATATTTATTCATTATTTGTTTTATTTCGCCAATAATTTTTTTTAATAACTGAAAGAAAGTTGTTTGGTATCATGCAGCAACAAAATCTTCTAAACGTGACGAAAAATAAAATGATTTTTTTGGAAAACTATTTAATTAAATCCGAGGATTACAATAATGTAGAAACCAGCGAAACTAAACAAACTTCCTCATACTTTAAGTCTCAATTGAAAAGTTGATGGAATGGAGCGCACGGCATTCAAGATAAATTCATTAACATGAATAAAGAATGGTTTTAAGGAACAGTTACTTTACCAAAAGTCATGGTGGTGAGAAGGTAAACCAACAAAATAATTTGTTGAATACAGTAAAGAATCTAAGCGGGAAAATTGTAAAATCTAAAAAGATCTACTGATTTGGATATCTATTATTTTTTAAGAAAAAGTAATTCCTTAGAAAAAGTTTTGAATGATTTAAAAACAAGATTTTCATTATCAAATCCTAATTTGACCACAGAGGGCGCTCAAAAATTAAGAAAAACAAAAGGTATGATAAGAAAGAAGTACCTCTAAATTTATTTTTAGGGGAAAATTTTATTTTAAAAAGTAATGTCTAATCGAGAATTAAGTCTAAATACAAAATTTGTACTTAATAAAGAGAAAAATATTTTTTTTATGAATTATTTAATTTTTCAATGTTTTTTTTTGTATAATTATGAGAGCTGGGACGAATCCTCGAAGAAAGGATGCGAATCACAAATCCGAATCACCTAATATAATTCGAATCATGAATACTCGAATAAAGGATTCGTAAGAGATAAATATGTTTCGAATCATAGATTCGAATCCTGTTTTTTTGAATCACGAATACAAATCCTTTAAGAATAAATTTAATTTTATTATTTTTGTTTAACCATTTATATATAAATATCGTTACCAGTTGTTTTAACAAAAAATATTTAAAATCTAATTATTTATTATTAACACTGAACATCGTTGATAACAGACTAAATATCTGTGTTACTCTGATTAAAGATGTATTTGTATGTTTCTGAACTTCACTTCAAATCAGGGTTTTGTACGCGTGGCGCATGAAGTAAAATTTCGAGTTTAGAAAAGCCCAAACATTTTCACGGGGCTTTTCTATACTCGAAATTTTACTTCATGCTTAGTCTGGGAGTGGAAAACACTCTTTTAAAGCATCAAATTGAACTCTATTATAAAATCGTCGAATGTCTGAAAATTACGTAGATAAAAAATTCACTGAATATCATTAAAACCGGGAAAGTCAGCGAAAAGTCATGAAATTATATTCAAATTAACCAAAACACTAACAAACAAGCCATATGACATTATTACATTTGTAAAAATTAGCAGGCAAATTACAAAACACGTAAAAATTTATAAAATTTACTTGAATATTGACAAAAACAATGAAAACAATTCAACAAAATGGAGGTTTCCATCAAAAGAAAGTTATATTAAAAGGCCAGGAAAAAAATCTTGAATCAGGGAAATGTCGGAAAAATTTTACATTTTAGATTGTGGCTACCATGTCAGTTTTACTTCAATTAATATTAAACATAATTTTGAAAACTAGATTATTATCTCTAAAAACATTTTTAGTCATTTAATGTTCTTATCAAACCATTTAGTTTATTGTTTCGAACGAGCATTTTCACTTCTTGTGGGTCTTTTTGATTTACCACAACAAACCACAAACCTTGCAAGGCTTGAAAGCCAACATTGAAGAAGAAATCACTAATTTGGGGCCAGATGTTTTACGAACAACAATTCAAAATGCTGTAAAACGAGCACAATCAACATCAACTCAGGAGATGGTCATTTTACCGATATCATTCTTTCACCTTTCTATTATCAATTTTACACCTTTAAATTAACTTTCAGTCAAAACATTGCCAATTTTTTTCATTTCTAATAAAATGGCAGCCAATTCATAATATGACATTACTATTGCCTTATATTACACGAGACAAAAACTTTATATCTTAAGAAATGTTATGTTATCTTAAGAAATGTTAATTTACTATCCTTGTTTACGCAGAAAGTTAAATATAGAGTTTAGAAAATCCTCAAAATTTGGTTTAGTTGCGTAGCAAAACGGATAAAATACTGAAATATTGTGAAATTGAAAATATAGTGGTTTTTACTTATTATGTTTGAATTTCATAGCAAATTCAGTTTGATTTTATTAGAAATATCTATGTTCCGAGAAATACAGCGAGGTTTTCTGACGTCACACATGAAATTCCTCGCGTGACGTGAAAAGTCAATGTAATTAAACTAACAAAGTCGACTCGGTTTAAAATTAAGACAACCTTATACACTAACCACCTTGATTGCTGACGTCACGCGTGGAAGTGCTCACGTGACGTCAACAATCAAGGTAATTAAACAATGGTTGATGTCGTCACGCGTGGAAATCCGTACGTGACGTTAAAACTAAGATCATTACTGTGCAAGGTTGTCTCGATTTAAACCGAGCCGACCTTATCAATCGCGGAAATCCTCACATGACGTCAAAATCAAAGTCATGACTGTATAAGGTCGACTCGGTTTAAACTGAGACAGTCTTGTATAAGGTTGTCTTCATTTAAACGAGTGTTTTCCACTCCCAGACTAAGCATGAAGTAAAATTTCGAGTTTAGAAAAGCCCCGTGAACATTTGTCGAGAGTCGCGCAGCGACCCGAGACAAATTTTTTGGGCTTTTCTAAACTCGAAATTTTACTTCATGCGCCACGCGTATAAAACAGTGATTTAACGAGAAATTTAAAAACACACAAAAGACATTTTTCATGTTAATCCTTACAATTAATTCGAATTATTTTTGATGATTCAGATCCTCATGTAAGTATTCGAGTCCTTTTATAAATATTCGAACCCTTTTATAAATATTTGAATCCTTTTATAAATATTCGAATCCTTTCATAAGGATTCAAATCCTTTTATATGGATTCGAATCACCTACATTTGGATTCGAATACAAATCCTCTTAAAAAAAAATTAACAAATTTTGATCACGAATCCAGTTGAACTAAAGTATTCGAATGCCTCTTCTGATTCCTTTAAAAGAATTCGAATCCAGGATTCGAAATCTGAATGATTCGAATCCTGCCTAGCTCTGATAATTATTACCATTTAATTATTCAAAATATTTGCATTTCTATTAAATTAGCTATTTTCAATCAAGTTATGGTGCATACCATGTGTCTCTGTGTCCCCGGATAACTGCCTAGATAGGTATGAGTTTTTATTGTAAATTCAAGCAGCTTATTCAGTTCGCAGGAGAAAAATAATACGATGGAAATAGATCGTGTTTATTTGACTCTTTTTATCACAATTTAATAGATGTTGGAGCATTAATACCCACATCGACAACATAAAATAATAATTTTTCACTAGTAACGCCTTTAGTTATTCAATCCGCAAAATTCTTCTTAAAGGGAATGTATTTAAGTTGAATGGTTCCATCTCGATCTCGTTACCGGATCAAGTGATATCGTATACACTGATATGTTTACTGTTTGAGCGATTGGCCTCTTCTTTTGCAATGTCCAAAGCACTTTGTTTATCTCCTTGTAGATCGATTGTGTTGACAATTCCGAATTAGCTTAAAAACTGTTAAAGCCACAGAATTTCTTCTGTTGCCGAAGTCAGACATGTATTCAGCTTCAGCTGTTGATAATGCAACCGTTTTCTGTTTTTTACATGCCTATGATACTGCTGCCCTAGCTAGAATAAAAGTTAAAAATTATGTCCCCGGATAACTGCCTAGATAGGTATGAGTTTTTGTTGTAAATTCAAGCAGCTTATTCAGTTCGCAGGAGAAAAATAATACGATGAAAATAGAACGTGTTTTTTTGACTCTTTATATCACAATACCCCAACTTGCTACACCATCAATGTATTTATTTAATCCAGTTTAATAGATGTTGGAGCATTAATACCCACACCGACAACACAAAATAATAATTTTTTACTAGTAACGCCTTTAATTATTCAATCCGCAACATTCTTCTTAGAGGGAACGTATTTAAGTTGAATGGTTCCATCTCGAACTCGTTCCCGGATGAAGTGATATCGTATACTGATATGTTTACTGTTTGAGCGATTGGCCTCTTCTTTTGCAATGTCTAAAGCACTTTGGTTATCTCCTTGTAGATCGATTATTCCAAATTAGCTTAAAAACTGTTAAAGCCACAGAATTTCTGTGTGGCCGAAGTCAGACATGTATTCAGCTTCAACTGTTGATAATGCAACCGTTTTCTTCCTTTTACATGCCTATGATACTGCTGCCCTAGCTAGAATAAAAGTTCACCCAGTACATAACCGCCTGGAGTCGACATTCGATCCCCAATCTACATCAAGAAATCCACTAAATATGGCCTCTTTGACATGCCTAAATTGAATACGATATTCAATTGTTTCTTTGAGATATCGCATGATCCGTTTGACAGCAATCCAGTGCGAGGCACGATGAACTTTATTTAATCTACTTACTTCATAAACAGCAAATGCCAGATCCGGTCTTGTTCCTTAAACTAGGTAGAGCAAACTACCCACTGCCTCTTGATCACCGGGTTTGAGCATAACAGATGATAATTTATGCGACACATCTGTTTGCGTTGTCAGTGTTTTGCAATTAGTCATATGAAATCGTTCCAAGACTTCTTTCGCATATAACGATTGTCTAATTGATATGTCGTCTTCTTTGTACCTGATGTTGAAACCTATACAATTCTTCGCCTGCCCCATGTCCTTCACATACATTTTTTCGGTTACCTGACGCTTTAAACTATCTCGATCGGTACGTGATTTCAAAATAATCATCTACATAAATTGCAACAAACAAATTTGCGATCTTATTGTAATACACACATGGATCCAATTTTGATATGATGAGGTTAAACGACTTTAGTGCTGCATCTAGGTATATGTTCCATTGTCGTGCACTCTGCTTTAACCCGTATATCACCTTTATCAGTTTACAAGCACGACCACTACCATCATCGAATTTATCCAGCTGTTGTATGTAAATATCTTTATCTAAATCACCTTGCAAGTATGCCGAAAATGCATCTATTTGGTCAATATGCAATTAACGTTGATCCGCTAGAGCAATCAGTATTAAGGAGTAACGTACTACAGGTGAGTAAGTCTCGGTATAATCTACGCCATATCTTTGCAGGCAATTTTTCGCCACCAAGCGAGATTTATAGCGAACAGGTCGTTCGTCCTTCGAGCGTTTGACTGTATACACCCATTTCGTGTTTATTGCATTTTGACCTACTGGCAACTCTACTAGTTTGCAAGATTTGTTCATTTCTAATAAAAACAACTCTTCTGTCATCGATTGCTTCTAATTTGCCGCACTACAACTGCCCAATGTTTCGTTAAATGTTAATGCGTCGCTCGACTCACGATTGATCGCCGTTTCCGCTGACGAGTTCCTTGTCGAATCTCATCGGTCAGTGTGATTGGTATACTGGTACTCATTGGCCAATCAGAGATTACATCCTCGAATTCATCCTCAAGAGATTGGATTATTGTCGTATCTTGCGCTGACTCTCCTTTTTCCAATCGCATCGGTTCCTCTACTTTAATTACCGTTAACTCGTTTGTATCAGTCCCAACTGACCCAATTAACTCGCTTGTTCCAACCGAAACAGAATTAATTGGTACATCTTTGTTATCATTGCTCAAATCTATCATAACATTTAAGTTGGATTGAGAAAAACAGTCTTCTTGTCCTATTCTTTCTCGACACATGAACCATAACAGAGCTCCCAAATATTTTTAATATTTCTAAATTTATTCAGGTGTTTTACTGCCCACGGTGCGATTGATTGAAAGATTCGCAATATAACATGCGTGATGTACAGCTTCAACCCAAAATTCTTTGCGATGCCCGGCATCAGCTAGCATACAGCGTGCACGTTCAACGATGGTTCGGTTTATCTGTTCGGTTACGATATTTAACTGCGGTGTGTACGGCACTGTCCTTTCATGAAGAATACCAGAATCAGAACAAAGTTTTACTATGGTCTTTTTAACAAATTCCGTGCATAATCGTTTGATTTTACAGTTCCGTTGATTTTCAGCCATTGTTTTGAATATCTACTACTGCAGATTTATCTGCAAGAAACGATACATGAACTTTTCGTCAAAAATCATCAGTAATCGTATGAAAATATTTCGCTCCACCAAGCGAAATGGGTATCGGTAAACACAAATCCATATGCAGCAATTCTAACACATTGGTTGTCTTGATTTCAGTATTCGTTGTCTTACGCCCGGTTTCTCCAACGTAACTTAAGATGCAGATTCGTCAAGTTTGGCTCAGACTGAAGCCCAGCTTAGGTTGGGTTTACGCTGTACCATGGCTGCACGACCGGCGCACAGTGGTGCCTAGGGTAAAAGTGTTTTTTAAGAAGTTGTTTCACGTCATTTCATAAATCTTATTGTTCAAATACATTTTTATTAGCTCAGTATACCTCTTTATTTGAGACGCTGCTGAACAATTTCAAATTAACAAGACTTGCACATGTATTTTCGAATTGTTCCTGTAGTTCTACTTTTAGCTAATGTGTTGTATACAGAGAGTTTTATGTAACACCGAACATGCCAAAAAATATTCAATGTAAATGTTCCTATGTTCGATGTGTTCAGGGACGCATCAAAGCATTGAGAGCAATGTGATTGGCTACGATTTCCAATGGTAATATAGTCAACCCAATTTACATTTTTCTGGGTGCGATTTCATTGGTTACGATTTTTAGTAGTTCTAATGCAAATTAGGACTAATGTAAATAGGGTACATGTAACGTCAAAATAAAATATGTCAGTTATTAAATCTTGTGCGTTTATGGTAAGTGCAGTGTGTAGGAATACGGAATATACTTTTTTATCGAAAGCAAGACATCGGCATTTCAAGACAATCAAGATTAATACTATCGTGAAATATACAGGGAGTTTTTCTTTTAAGTATACGTATTCCAAATTTAGCCAATTTTCTGTAAATCCTTAGATATTACCTGTTTTTTTAAGTTTAATTTGAAGTTTTAAACGAGTGTTTTCCACTCCCAGACTAAGCATGAAGTAAAATTTCGAGTTTAGAAAAGCCCCGTGAAAAATAGTCGAGGGTCGCGCAGCGACCCGAGACAAATTTTCTGGGCTTTTCTAAACTCGAAATTTTACTTCATGAGCCACGCGTATAAAACACTGAAATATTGTAAAATTTATGTGTATTCAATTTACACTTGAAATCTGTGTTTTATACGCGTGGCGCATAAAGTAAAATTTCGAGTTTAGAAAAGCCCAGAAAATTTGTCTCGGGTCGCTGCGCGTCCCTCGACAAATGTTCACGGGGCTTTTCTAAACTCAAAATTTTACTTTATACTTAGTCTGATAGTGGAAAACACTCGTTTAAAGCTTTAAATTGAACTCTTTTAAAAAAACAACTAATGTTGGAAAATTTACAGCTTATGCATGTTTACCTAAAGAAAAAAATCAATTCATTGTAAGTTACGCATTCAATAAATTAATAAATACACCTACATTATCTTTATTGAGTATTATGTTAACAAATAAATGCAAATTAAAATGTTTGCCAAATGAAGCGGCATTTTTGCTGATACACCCAAAGCAACGTATTTGGGGTAGTCCTGATCAAATGGTTTACAGAATACGCTGAATCGAAGTTCTTAGTAATCTTTAGTGAAATTTAAGCAATGTATAAACTTATCTTGAAATATTAGCAAACGGAAGTAACAGGAATCTGTTTTTCTATTATTTTTGCATTTAAGCTAAATCTGTTCTCCTCTTTCTCATTTTTCTTTTTTGTTTAATATTAACATTCCATTATTTTTTTAACAAGGAAGTTTTATAAGCGTCACGTATCACGTAAGTGAATCGCCAAAGCAAATAGACAGAGAACAAAAGTGAGTTAGTGCAAGTTTTCGAGTTTTTGAACAAGTTGTAGACTTGCAACAATGAATGCCCACGTACGAATTCCCGTATTCAGTGCTATGCAAATTCTTCTTCCATCCCAACAGTTTGATAGAAAACTTTGTAGCCGAACAGTATTGCCGTTTGGAAGAAGAGACAGTAAATGAAATATCGTTTGAAATACAAAAAAGATTTCTCCTATATTTCAAACAAAAACTAAAATCGGTTTACAGAATCAAACATATTTTTTTTTTTTTTAGTCTGCTAAATGGTTGAACGGAGTATTTCAAGTGAAGTTATCGAGTGAGAACTCGAGCGATCTAAATAATCTGGATGTATTAGAATGTAAGGGAGGTCGGTAATTTTTCTTTTTAAGTGCGGACCACGAGCAGAGAAGTATAAAATTACACAGCTTCCTAAATCCCAATCATAGAGGCTCATTGATGTGGCTTCGGCAAAATCGCAGTGCACACTAACACAAAATTCTGTTGATCCAGATGTAGCTGTCGCACTAATGACATAAGCAAAACTTTCAAAATACCAGTACAAAGTTCTCCGAAAAGCATACAAAGATATTCAACATGACATATTTCCCAATTATAAAAAGGTGCTCAAAGCCAAAAAGAGATTTTCATCCGCCTCAAGTCAGTGTCCACGAGAAATCAGCATTGTGTGATTACAGGAGTTATTAAACAACATACATAAAATACTAATGTACGGCAAAGAAATTATTGAAAGTGCTGTGCTCCCTATAGGCACTCTTTCTGAAGAGGTTCGAGAGTGCAGGAACAAAGATTACAAGTTCTTCCGGTCTTTTCTTAGCTGAAAATGTTCTCGTCTGGCAACAAATGAGGATGTCTTTAATATGCTGCTTGTGTCATCGGACCCATACACAAGTCATTTAAGACCTGAACCGAAACACAAAAATATGTCACTTAGTGAAGAAGCAAAAAATCTAGTGTTATAAAATATTGATTGATTACCACTTCGTGGAATTTTGGAATAAATATAAAGGAGTCTATATCTTCGAAGCATAAGTTCTTTAGGTTGTGTAGTGTTTCGTTTTTGGCGCTAATTTATTTAATAACATATTTATTTGTAGCGCTAAATGTTTTTTATTGTTTGACCGTTTCTGCTTTTGCTGAATGCTCAATGCAGACCCTGTGTGAATTTGACCGTTGGGCTTTAAGGAATAAGGTTTAAGTTATCTCCAAAACTCTGTGTTATAAACTAAAATCCCACAACAATTAAGTAAAAGGTTGTGATACCAAAAGTACGGAAACAAGACTAGCCGGCTTGTTTAGTAGCTCTAACGATAAATATGAAGAGTGTGCCTATTTATTTTGCGTAACGCATAATTCTTAAGTTCCTCCCCAGTTAAAAAAAAATTGTTGTATTCTAAGTTCAACATTAAACCAGCAAAAATGTATCGCAGAGTGCAGTCAGTCCCACTTTAAGAAATGCTATCTTTTGTGGATAAAAAATTGAAAAGAAAGTTTGTTGCATTGAAATCAATCGAGAAGGAAATGCCAATGTAACTGTTCGTATGTCGAACAGAGAACAGTGAATTTCTGTGCTCCGCAAAACCATATCATTTAGGTGGTTAAACCAAGTAAGAATATTTTAATTTTGTGACTCACTGGCAATTAAAAAGTACTTAAGTCACACATTACTCTATCATGTAAATTAATATGATAATTCTGAAGATTTTTAATGAATTTATAAAAATATGGAGTGAGCCCGCGGTAATTTCGTACAGCGATGATAGTTTTTTGTTGTGCACGTTAAGGCGAGGTGACCGTCAAAACTATTCGAGGTCGATTTAAATGTTTTTATTATCTACATACTCAAAACAATATTTTATCACTAATATAATGTAAAATTAATCCACATTCTACCCCTTGTTTCAATGTTGTATATACAACTGTATATATTATGTTTTATTAAAGCAGTATTTTAAAAAATCGTAATTATAGCCAAAATAACTGAAAATCAAATGAAATAATTTTGACATTTTATAAATATATCTAAATATCATTTATTTTTCTAAGAAATTAACTAACGGCCCTAACTTTAACTTATACATTTTTTTATTTAAAAAATATTGGTATTAAATATATACAATAATATTAATTACTCTTATTAAATATTACAAAGTATCAATTACAATAATCGAACTCAATGGTCCATTAGCGTGAAATAGCGAATGAGCGGCTCTTAGCGATTATACAGGTAAAGGTTATTAAGAAAATTGTATTAGGGCCAATGACAGGATTATATGTATATAATCCTGTCATTGGCGGAATTCAAAGGTACTGGGGATATCATAGATTAACTCAACTTCTGAACATCTCGACATTCCTCGAAAAACTAATGGTCAATTTGACCCTTTATGCAATAAGGAACCAAGAGGCAAAGGATTAAAAGGTATTGGGGATATCCCAAATTCACTCAAATTCTGGACTTCCCGATAAAATGATTGTTCATAACAATTTCTACTAAAAGTATACTTTTTCGTGTGATTTATAATACATATTTAGAGTTGTTTTTTTTTTCATTTTTATTAAACAATCAACATTTTTAATCTCAACATCTCTGAACATTTTTTCTTCCGCTGTTTGCCTCGCGCCCCGGGGACAACACACCTTGTAGCGGCCCTGTTCATTTCGGTCATGAATTTTCTATGCAAATCATCTGGCCAGCGCAGGTTAGTTTTATTGCGGTTATGGTCATAAACCCCCAAATATCATTTACAAGTTAACCGCAAACTGAAGTAATTTTTTTCATATAGCGCTGGAACTACTATAACCTAAGTCTGAATAACTCTCAATTAAATAATAGCTTTGAAAATTCAAAGCAAGAAATAATCGATGATCTCAGCATAGAACTCAAAAATAAAACGAACCACATAGAGAAATTAACATCGCGAATTTAATTAACCCATTAACGGCCGAGCAATTATAGAGTTACCTCTAAAAGTTGATTTTAGGTAAAATTATAAATTTCTTTTAATAATAATAATAATAATAATATAATTTATTTTCACTGCGTTACACATTGTAGGTACATTAAATTACATACATTGTAAGACATGAAAACAGGTCAGAAAACAAATATTTAACAAATAAGTATTTACATTCTAGTATGATTGAAGTATTCTTCCATACTGTATGGTTCTAGTAACACTAAAAAGTCGCATAATGTTTTTCTCATGCTAGTGTAGTTTTGCGCAGTTTTAACACTGGGTGGCAGATTATTATAGATCTTTATACACGTATAGTGCGGCCCTCTCTCAAAAAAGCTCAATCTGTGCTTTGGGAAGTTGTACTCAATACCATGTCTTGTATTATATATACTCTCTAAACAGGATTAATTAAATAACAGTCTGTTTTTCCATAGGAATTTCAGGCATTCAAGAATATATATAACGTAGAAAGTAAGAAGATTTCCTTTCTTAAAAACACCTCTACAGCTGGTATCATTTTTTAAATTGAATACTATTCTTAACGCGCGCTTCTGGGTTATAAAAATGGATTTAGCATCTGTACTGTTTCCCCAAAAAAGTAAACCGTATTTTAAATTTGAATAGAAATAAGCGTAATAAAACATTTTTGTTATATAGACATTAGTAATTCGGGATAATATTCTCAGTCCATAACATGCTTTATTTAGTTTTGATACTACATAACTGACGTGATTTTGAAAATTCAATTTATCATCTATGATAATTCCTTTACCCTGCCCTTATCAATGTTTGAATAGATTGGATGTAGTAAATCATATATTGCAGTATTGATACTTTTCCCTTTAAGGAATCCATGTTGGGTGTCATTGAAAAGATTGTTTACAATGAAAAAATCTATTATTTGTGTGGCTATTATTGATTCCTATATTTTTGAGAGTGTTTAATACACTAATAGGCTTGTAGTTTTCTAGTAATTCAGGGTCTCCTTTTTTATAAACGGGTGTAACTACTGAATACTTTAGGTAATCTGGAAAGCTTCCTGTCTAAATTGTGTTATTATAGATATGTTTTAACGGTGCAATAATGTTTGCTATATATTCTTTAATTATTGATACAGGAATCTCATCTAAACCACAGCTTTTCTTGTTTTCCATTTTACCTAATGCATTCATAATATCCAATGATGAAATAGTTCGAAATTTATTTCATATATTGGTACGTTACAAGTATTTTGTAAGTTAATAGCAATATCTGTTGTTTGAGAGTGAATTTCAGGAGGAACGTGGACTGTAAAAATAATTAGGAAGCCTCCTGCGTAGGGTGAGACGTTGCGGTTTCCGTGGAGAGCACAAGTGATAACTTGGGGAAAAGCGGTGAAAATGGAATCACTTACCTGTAGGCTTCTCGTGCGGCACAACAGGGCTGTCGTGGACACTAGTAGCTACTAACTGTAACACTAATTTGTAATGTTTTATGCTTTATTTGCTGTTGACCGATAACGTGTGTGTTCGCGAACTCCTCTCTCAGCACACTCCTTTTTTTTGCCTACAGGCCATGGGAGTAGGGGTAGGTTGAGCGGGTCATGAGCGGGACACTTGCGCTCCCAGCGGAATATAAAAGAGTACCAAACATACCCCCCCACCCAAAATGAAAAAATGTTGCGAAAAGAAAATGAAATGATTAAGAATCGCGATCTGTGTGAGGTATTATAATTATGACATAAACTTGATTCATTACTCCCAAAATAACAAACAAAATGAAATCCCCAAAGGACGCGAAAAATGAGAGAAAAAAAAACAATTTTAATATATAAAAAAAAAAATGAAATAATATTTATAGTGAAATCGGTCGAGTTACCTCACTTGCGGTAGTTCGAATTTTCACAACTCTCGCAATCCCGTCCTCGCCCGGCATCAACCGCGTAATAACGCCCTTTGGCCATTGAGTGGGTGACATTCCCGGCGCGTACCAAAACACGAGATCTCCTTCAGAGAGCGTTTGGGAAGATTGTTGCCATTTTGGCCTGTGTATTTGGGTGTGAAGATATTCACAGCTCCACCACTTCCAAAAGCTTTGAACGAGTTGGCAAGTGAGTTGCCATCGAGTGAGACGATTTACGGGTTCGTCTAATAAATCCATTTCAGGACGAGCGAGAATAGGACCACCAATTTAAAAATGGCCCGGTGTGAGATAATCAGTGTCATCATCAGGAGAGTTTGATACGGTGCAAAGTGGACGCGAGTTTAGTACGCCCTCTATGCGAGTAACTACTGTCTGAAATTCTTCAAATATTAGAATGTGTGCACCTATGGCACGTTTTAAATGAAATTTTACGGATTTCACCCCTGCCTCCCACAGCCCGCCGAAGTGTGGGGCACATGGTGGATTAAAGTACCACTCGATGTGGCGTGAAGCTAAATAATGTGAAAAATCATCCTGGGATTGATCGAAAAATTGAGAAATTTCAGATATGTTTCTTGCGGCTCCTTTAAAGTTGCGACCTTGGTCAGAATATAAGTGTTTGGGTAATCCCCGTCTAGCAATAAATCTGTCAATAGCTGCAAGATAGCCATCAGTAGTAAGAGTTGTGACTACTTCCAAATGCAAGGCTTTGGTTACCATGCATACAAACAGAGACAAATAACATTTAACCGTGCGCGTAGTTCTTAACAGAGAAGCTTTAATGTAAAATGGGCCAGCAAAATCGATTCCAGTGTGAGTGAAACATCGACTAGGTGTCAGCCTGTATGACGGGAGATCAGCCATAGGAGGATGAATTGGCTCTGCTTTGAAGCGATAACATATTAAACACTTGAATATTCGTTTGCGAATAAGATTACGTGCTGATGGTATCCAATAAGTGCGGTGCAAAAGTGATTGTACTAATTGTGGACCACCATGAGCAGAAATTAAGTGAAAATGATCACACAATAAAGTAGCAAGTCGACTCTGATGTGGAATTAAAAATGGATGACGTGACTTATAAGAAAGGTTTGATCTCTTTAGTCGTCGCCCCACCATGATAAATCTCTGGGGCGAGAGAAAAGGAGATAAACTGCGATAACGCTTGGAACATAACATTCCATTCGTGAGAAGCTTGACTTCACCGTTAAGATAATGTGACTGCGTAATCTTAACGGCGAATAATGCGGCGTTTGTGTATTCCTGACTACGGAGAGGGCCAGAAAAACACTTGTCAGAGAATTTTGACTTAATTGAAGCTTTTAAGCGTTGTGCGAAGCGAAAAATATAAGCGATTATGCGTTGAAGTTTTGAGAATGAGATAACGCGATCAAATAATTCAATGAAAGCTGTGGAATCAAAAGAAGATAAATTCGCGATGATTCTAACTTCCTTTGTTTCTGGAAGATTAGGAAGAATGGCTGTTTTTTCTAAAGGCCATTTTTCGATGGTTTTGTAAACAAAATCCGGACCTTTCCACCAGAGCGAGCAATTTAAAAGCTCGGATGCGTATAAGCCGCGACTGGCAAGATCAGCAGGATTTTGCGAACCAGAAACATGTTTCCAACCTGCATCAGGACAGTTTTCATGAATTTGTACCACCCGATTTAAGACAAATATTTTCAAGAGATATGGTGGAGTTCGAATCCATGAGAGTACAGTAGTGGAATCTGTGAAGCATATTGGAGATTCCAATGGGAGAGATAAAAATGAAAGTAAAGTATTTTTAATGAGTTTAGAAAGGAGACAAGAAGCTCCGAGTTCTAATCTAGGAATAGTCCAGCTTTTTAGCGGGGCTACGCGAGTTTTTGCGTTTATTAAATGAACTAGAATGGCGTCAGATAATTCTAGTCTAAGATATACAACTGCGGCCATGCCTTTGGAACTGGCATCAGAAAACCCAATTAAGCGTGTACTGCAGTAATGAGTTGAGAAAATCCAACGAGGGATGTGAAGTTTTGACAGAGAAGGTAATTCTGAAATTAGATGATTCCAATGTGAGGCGGCATCAGTGGACAAAGGATCATCCCAATCACTTTTCAGTACCCAAAGATATTGTAGCAATACCTTGAATGAGAAAACTACTGGACTGAGGTATCCGTTAACATCATAGATGCGTGCAACGCGAGATAATATACCTCTTTTAGTAGGAATGTCATTATCGGAGTGGATTGTGTAAATAAAAGAATCACTTTCTGGATTCCAAGATAAGCCTAAGACTTTCATTGTCGAACAATTGACATCTAAGATTTCAGGAGAGTGTGTGTTTTGAGAAATTACATTCAGGTTTGAACTTGCCCATTTGCCAAGCTCAAATCCGCCGGCTTTCAATAAATTAATAAGTTCATCACGTAGTTTAATAGCCTCAACTACAGTGTCGGCACCTGTCAAGATATCATCAACGTAAGTGTGATGTTTTAATGCACTAGCAGCACGGGGATATTGTGAACCTTCATTCTGAATTAATTGAAGAATTGTTCGTTGTTCTAAAAAGGGACTACAAGTTGCTCCGAAAATAACACGTGTGTGTTCAAATTCAATAAGTGACTCGTCTGAACTAAAACGCCAGAAAATATGTTGGAATTTACGATCATTGGGATGTAGAAAAATTTCTCTGAACATGGATCGAATATCACATGTGAGAGCTATACGAGAGAGACGAAAACGTGTAATTATTTGCCCAATGTCCGATTGTAATTTCGGACCGCTAAGGAGAGAATCGTTTAAACTATTGCTATTGGAACCTTTTTTAGCCGGATTAAATACAACTCTGACATTTAAACCTTTGGATGTCTGTTTAGAAACACCATGATGTGTGAGAATATAAGGCATCGGATGTGAAGTGGGTATTAAGTGACCCCTAGAAATATAATCTCGTATATTTTGTGAGTATAGTTTGTGAAATTCTTTATCTCGTTTAAAGCGAACTTCTAATTTTAAAAAACGTGTTAATGCGATTTCTCTATTACAACCTAACTGCGGATTTGTTCCCTCCTTGAAGGGTAATCTAACTATATATCGACCAGTGTTGTCCCTAGTGGTGGATTCAGTGTAGTACTGTTCACAATTTCGATCATCTTCTGAGAGCTGAAGCGAAGATGGAATTTCTTCAACTTCCCAAAAATCTCTAAGAGTTTGATTTAAAGAAGGTTTTGATTCAATGTGAGTGTACATGGAAATTGTAGAAGGCAAAGTTGCCTGTAAACTGGGAACTGAACCCATAATCACCCACCCAAATGTTGTCAGAATAGCAGTTGGATTGCCTTTGATATGAGAAGGATGCGTTGGGGTTATGTCAAGAACTGCTCCCACGCCTAATAATAAGTCAATAGATGCAGGTTTGTGAAAATCAGGATCTGCTAAATCTAAAATTGAAAATGTATTTCTAAGTTCAGAAGTAAAGAGAGTTGTCGGCAAATCAGATGTAATTCTAGAAAGTACCACTGCAGACATATTTAAAATATTATCGAAAGATTTAAGAGGTGAAATTTGACAATCAACTAAACCTTGAGAAAGCCCTACGGAAGCCTGACCTACGCCTTTCAATTCATATGGGCATTGCTTTCGTTTTAAACCTAAACGCGTGGCTAATGAATTTGTGATAAAATTAACCTGACTTCCGGAATCGAGTACTAATCTGCAGAAATGCCACTGACCCGAAGAACTTAGAATTCTAACTTGAGCGGTGCCTAATATGGTGGTTAACCCTATATTAGGTTTACATGAGTTAGCTAAAGAAACTGAGGGCTGAGATATATTAACAGAATTATTAGATTGATTATCCACAACTGAGGTTTGTGGTTCTAAAGAATTATCGAAATGTAATAGTGTTGTGACGTTTGCTACCACACTTCTTACAAGAAGCAGTAGATAAGCATTGAGAAATGTTATGAGGACCTAAGCATGCAAAACAACGCTTATGTAATTTGACTATATCATGCCTAGCTTTTGGAGTTGCAGCGAGAAAAGAAGGACAGCTAATTAACTTGTGTTGAGATTTAAAATGAGAACATTCAATATTATATTTTTGAGAAATTGGTTGAGAATTCGAATTTTGTACTGTCATTGCAATGTGTTTACCCTTTTGAGATTTATCATTAAATGAAAGTGATTTATTAGCAGTATGAGATACATTAGAAATCAAATCAGATACAGCGCACTGATCACGTAAAAATGTGACAAGCTCATCAAATTTAGGTAATGATTTATTATCAGGTAACCGCTGTTCATAATTGTTTCTAAGTTTTGGATCCAATAAACGGAGAAATAATTCAACAATTATGTAATCTGCTAACTCTTTTATATTTAGAGATTGTCGCGATGTAAACCGCGATTTCTCCGAAAATACGGACAATAGAGCGTGAGCGACCCGCGCAGCATGGGTGCTAACCTTCGGTCGGGCGTAATGGACATGAGGCGTCATAAATGAACGTTTTAAAATACTTTTGCTTAAATTGTTTTATTGCATTCTTTGTGTTTGGTACAACATCTGCACAACCAGGGTAATCTCTGGAAATTTCATATTTTGTGCATTGTTGTCAAATGTTTGTGTATCTCATCTTTTGTGTAAATGCCATTTTCTTATTGGTGGATTTTTATCACCACTACCTACACCCCCGAGATGTAGGGGTAAATTGAAACTCTGTAAATATTTGTAAATTTTGTAAATGAGAGTGTTCCTCTAACTTTTGAAGAGTAAACATCTAAAATATAAAAAAGTTGTTTTTCTTCGAACCAACGAGACTTTGCCTCCATAACATGGTCCTTCGAACCGGATGTATTTAAGTGAAAAGTACAAGTGCTTCCACATTTTTCTAAGAAGAAACCCCGAATCAGTCAGATCGAGGTGTGCAGTTTTCGTCCGTTGGAGAGGACATCCCGAGCAACTCCTGCAGGCTTTTGGAGGAAATCCCGAAGGTGAGGTGCCAATTTAAATTATTCTTTATACCTGGGTTCTATCCGTGTCGGGGAATTGTTTCGAATTTGAGCTAATAGCAAATTTTTATAATCAATTTAATTATTAAATATTTTCTTAATTTAGTTTCGCTAATTACAATGGCAACTAATATTCAAAAATTGATTTATCAAAGAGGCCAAATTAAAGGCCAAATTACAAGATTTAATTCATACCTTTTGACTTGTACCGGCCCTAACTTACCATCAGCTTTTGAAACGAGAGTTCAAAATTTTCAGCAAGTTTTACAACAATTTAATAATATTCAAACTGAAATATATTTGCTTAAAAATGATCAAACAGATGATGATGATAAGGAACGGGAAGAGTTTGAAACAAGTTATTGGGATGCTTTAGAGACAGCCATGGATTTAAAAAATAAATTTAATAAAACTGTAACTTCCCCAGGTGTTAATAATAATAATGGGAATGTAGACAATAATTATAAGTTACCAAAAATATCTTTGCCGTCTTTTTCTGGGCGTTTTGATCAATGGACTTCATTTAAATCTGGCTTTTTATCTATGGTTCATAATAATGCTGCGTTAAATACAATGCAAAAATATCATTATTTGCGGTCTTCATTAGAGGGTGACGCAGCTGAAGTAATATGTGGGTTAAATGTTGATGATGCTAATTACAGCAATGCTTGGCAAACATTAATCGATAGATTTGATAATTATAAAAAAAAAATCGTATATGCACACGTTAGGTGTATTTTACAGTTGCCACAAGTACGCAAAGATTCTGGAGAAGGTTTGCGAACTTTTATAGATACTGTTTTAAAACATGTACGATCTCTGAAAACATTAAATGTGCCGGTTGACAATTGGGACGTTATTTTAATTATAACTTTAGAGAGCAAACTTGATTCAAAATTGATACAAGAATTTAATTTAAATCTTGATAAAAATACATTACCATCACTTAATGATTTATTAGATTTTTTGGGAAAACGATACGATGCGTTTGATTCACAAGCAGCTGCAAATAAAATTAATTTTAATAATGTTAATAAAAATAAATCACAACCAAACTCTTTGAATTCGCATTTTTCACAACAAAATGCTAAACCTTGTTTGTTTTGTAAAAAGGCAGGATATACAATACAAAATTGTCAACAATTTAAAAATTTAAGTATTGGAGAAAGAATTTATAAAGTACAAACTTCTGGATTGTGTAGTAACTGTCTTAAACCAGCCAATCATTCCACTAGCAAATGTTTTGCGCCAAAATGTTCGCATTGTAATCAGAAACATCATGTGTTATTACATGTTCCCAAAATTAATTCAGGGCAACCGGATACAGAAAATGGTGTTACAAGTGGTCATTTAAAATGTCAATCTGGTGAAATGCTTTTAATAACCGCTATGTTAAGTGTATCAAATGATACAGGCCCTTTTGAAAATGCTCGAGCATTATTAGATTGCGGGTCTCAGGCGAATTTCATAACTCGCGAACTAGCGGATCGGTTAAATTTAAAAGTCAACAAAACGACAGTTCAAATTAGTGGAGTTAGTCAAACCTCAACTAATATAAATTTTAAAACAGTGGTAAACATTCAGTCAAAATATGATGATTTCAAAACGACAATTGAATGTCTTGTTGTCGATCAATTAACGACAAATTTACCGAATAAATCATTTGATAAAAATAACTTAAATATACCTGAAGGATTAAAATTAGCCGATCCAAAATTTAATATTTCACGCCCGATTGACATCTTAATTGGCGCTCGTGTATTTTGGAATATTTTGGGGAATAGACGCATTAAAACCTCCAATAAAAATATTTTTGGTAAAGAGACGCGCTTAGGTTGGATCATAGGGGGTACCATTCCGTCTAATTCTCAAAATCTAATAAAAAATAATTTTTTAAATCGTCAAAATAGTTTAGATTTCGATTTGAATAAATTTTGGGAATTGGAAACTGTTAATAGAAATAACACATGGACATTAGAAGAACAACAATGCGAAAAACATTTTCTAGATAACACACGGAAAGTCAATGACAAATTTATTGTTAATTTGCCATTTAAATCAGATCCGTCACTGTTAGGCGATTCAAAACAAATGGCAAGAAAGCGTTTTTTTGCATTGGAAAATAAATTGAATAAAAATCTGAATTTGAAAATAGAATATAAAAAGTTCATGTTGGAATATGAGCAACTCGGTCATATGAGAGTTTTGTCAAATAGTAATAACACAGGTAGTAATAATTATTATCTACCGCATCATGCAGTTTTAAAAACGGACAGTGTCACCACAAAACTGCGGGTGGTGTTTGATGCCTCCGCAGGTAGTAGTAACGGATTATCCCTTAACGACGTAATGATGAAAGGCCCTATTATTCTCTTTTCAATTTTAATTCGATTTAGGACATATAAATATGTTTTACAGAAACATTACGCCGACATTAAGAAAATGTACCGGCAAATTCAAGTTTCATCCGATGATATTTATTATCAACAAATATTATGGCGGGCAAATTCAAATGAGCCTCTGAAAAACTTACGGCACAAAACCAGCATCTTTTTTGGCAATAAGATGTTTGCACGAACTAAGTAATTTAGAAAGGGCAAATTTTACGTTAGCAGCTGAAGTTGTAAAAAGAGATTTTTACGTTGACGATTTGTTGACGGGTGCGAACTCATTAAGCCAGTTGATTAAAATCCGCGATGAAACTATTTCTTTACTTAAAAAGGGTAATTTTGAACTGAATAAATGGAATTCAAATAATCCCACCATTTTAAATAATATTCCAGATTTATCCACGGAAAACGTAATTTTTCTTGACAAAAATCCGTGCGCTAAAACCTTAGGCTTAATTTGGAGACCGATAGACGATAAATTGCAATATTCAATCCCAGTATTTAATAATAAAACTATAACGAAACGAACAATTTTGTCACATATTTCAAAGTTTTTTGATCCCTTTGGATTAATTAATCCTGTCATTGTAACAGCCAAAATAATAATACAAATGCTGTGGCAGGCTAAACTTGAATGGGATGAAATTGTGCCTAATTCAATTTTAAATGTATTTGTTTTGCTTCACAATTAATCCAGCTTCAAGAATTAACTATAATGATAAATATTTGTTCGACTATTAGTAATAAATTCGAATTACATTGTTTTGCCGACGCCAGCGAAAAGGCGTATGGAGCATGTGTTTATTTAAGAAATATTAACGATACCGGAATTTATTGTAATTTAATATGTGCAAAATCACGCATAGCGCCTCTAAAAATGAGTACAATACCACGTTTAGAGCTTTGCTCTGCACTATTGGTATCTGAACTTGCCAAACAGGTTAGCGATTCAATTAATATTAATATTGAAAGCACACATTAGTATAGTGATTCCGAAATAGTTTTATCGTGGATTAATTGTCCAACAGTCAACTTAAAAACGTTTGTGGCTAATCGTGTAGCCGAGATTTGTGATCACACATCACCTTCTCAGTGGAGTTACGTGAAATCAAGAGATAATCCTGCAGACATTATTTCGCGAGGACTTATGCCGTATGAAATAATTGAAAATACCTTGTGGTGGCACGGTCCTAATTGGCTGCTTGACAATAAAAATGTACCTCCATTTTAAAACGATAATATTGTTTTAGGTGATCTGCCCGAAACAAAATTATCAGTTAAAGTAAATATTACCATTAATAATACAAATAATAAATTAAGTTTCATGAATAAATTTTCATCTTTCTCGAAATTAATTCGAGTCGTAGCTTATCTTTTTAGGTTTACACATAATTGTAAGAATAAGCAATCAAAATTAGTAGGTCTGATTTCTACACTAGAATATAACAAAGCTCTTACACAAACTGTAAAATATCATCAGCGCTTATCGTTTCAAAATGACATAGATGATTTACAAAAGAATGGATGTGTTCATAAGAAAAGTAAATTAAAAACTTTGAATCCATTCTTAGACGCAAATGGTATCTTACGAGTTGGTGGCAGATTATTAAATTCAAATGTAAATAATTTTAATTCTAAGCACCAAATGCTTTTACCTGAAAAGGGTACTTTGACAGATTTAATAATTAACTTCTTTCATATTAAATATTTACATCCAGGTATACAAGCCACTTTAGCGTATACCAGGTCATGTTACTGGATATTAGGAGGAACTAACCCTATAAAGCGCATAATAAGAAATTGCGTTACATGTTTTAAGTTCAAGCCTTATAATTTCAAGCCAAGTATGGGAAATTTACCTGCAGAACGAGTGACATTAATCAGACCGTTCTATAATTGCGGTGTTGATTTCTGCGGGCCTGTATATTTAAAGCAAGGGGTACGAAAAGCAACTACAACAAAAGCGTACATTTCAGTTTTTGTTTGCTTTGCAACTAAAGCTTTGCATCTAGAGCTCGTATCTAAATTGTCAACCGACGCATTTATTGCGGCACTTAAAAGATTCTTTGCGCGGCGCGGAAAATCGCAAATATCTATGTAGACAATGCTACTAATTTTGTGGGCGCTGCACGAAAATTAAAAGAATATTATGAACATTTTCATTCAAGTAATAATAAAAATGATCTAATGAATTCATTTGCTCAAGAAGGTTTAACTTGGCATTTTATACCCCCTAGAGCGCCTCATTTCGGTGGTCTTTGGGAGGCTGCAGTAAAGAGAGTAAAAACTCATATCACAAAAGTAAATGGCGAAACCAAGCTTAATTTTGAGGATTATAGCACGTTGTTAGCTCAAATCGAAGCAATCCTCAATTCCCGTCCTTTGTTTCCTGTGTCAAATGATCCAAATGATTTTTCCTATTTGAGTCCTGGTCATTTCCTTATTGGCACCTCTTTTATTGATGTACCGGAAGCGGATTTATTGTGCTTAAATCCTGGTCGACTAAACAAATGGCAGCACATTCAACAAGTGAGGCAGCACTTTTGGAAACGGTGGCATAGAGACTACCTACATCACCTTCAAACCAGGATAAAGTGGCAGTTTCCAGGACAGGAACCAAAAGTTTACCAATTGGTTCTAATTCGAGAGGAAGGCGTCCAGCCCATGCAGTGGATAGTCGGGAGGATAATTAAGCTGCACCCAGGAGCGGATGGAGTCACGAGAGTCGCTACTGTCAAAACAACAAGCGGTGTCTACAGGCGGGCCCTCAATCGACTATGTGCTTTTCCAATCGAGGATGCAACGACGTGCAACGTTAGTGATTGATTTTTTGTGAATTCATTCCTAATTGCGTAGTGTCAATTTTATCTTGCAACGGTTTGCAAGGAGGTGGTGTATGTCGCGATGTAAACCGCGATTTCTCCGAAAATACGGACAATAGAGCGTGAGCGACCCGCGCAGCATGGGTGCTAACCTTCGGTCGGGCGTAATGGACATGAGGCGTCATAAATGAACGTTTTAAAATACTTTTGCTTAAATTGTTTTATTGCATTCTTTGTGTTTGGTATAACATCTGCACAACCAGGGTAATCTCTGGAAATTTCATATTTTGTGCATTGTTGTCAAATGTTTGTGTATCTCATCTTTTGTGTAAATGCCATTTTCTTATTGGTAGATTTTTACCACCACTACCTACACCCCCGAGATGTAGGGGTAAATTGAAACTCTGTAAATATTTGTAAATTTTGTAAATGAGAGTGTTCCTCTAACTTTTGAAGAGTAAACATCTAAAATATAAAAAAGTTGTTTTTCGTCGAACCAACGAGACTTTGCCTCCATAACAGAGATTTTAATGAAGTTACATTAGAATGTAATGTGTCGACTAAATCCCGCAAAGATTGTGGCGAGTTTGGTTTGATGGGAGTTAGATTAAAGAGAATTGATAAATAATGATTCGCTAATACACGTTTATTTGTGTATCTATCTATTAGCATTTGATATGCAATTGTGTAATTATCAGGAGCAAAAGTTACAGTTTCGATTAAACGTAATGCGCTACCCTGTAGATAATTTATAAGATACGAGAATTTTTTAATGTTTGGGAGTTTTGTATTGTAAATCAAATTATCATAAAGAGCAATAAAAGCGGGGAAATTTTCAGCACGTCCATCGAATTTATTAAATTGAATTTCAGGTAAATTAGCATCAGGTTCTACGAGTGCTGGTGATAAATATTTCTCAACTTCTGCTTGAACAGCAAAATAAAGTCCTTCAAAAGATTTACTTAAACCAATTGTGTCAGTTTTGAAATCATCATGAATTGTTGACAAAACAGTAAGTTCATCCAGAATTTCCGAAAACTCAGTAAAAGTTGATGGAAGCTGTGAAGCGCGAGTTTTAAAGACATTTACATTTTTTGGTAAAGCTTTTATTAAATCATAACATAACTGAACTCTATTCCACAAACGTTCTTTTCTATTTGTGAGTAAGACAAAACGTTGTTTATCGTCGAGTTTTGGTGACTGACTCATTTTAAATAAATGAAAGTATTAAAAATAATGATTTATCTAAAAGGTGATTTTTTCTAATAACATCGCGAGCGTTGTGTGCGTGGAGATGATGCTGAGCGAGACTGGCGAGGCTGCGAGGGTGCTGCGGCGCGCCTAAGAATTGAATGCTGGAATGTGTGCGCTGAAGAGGCGCACAGTCTAAAAGTGTGAATGGGAAATTAGCAAGACTGCGCGGACTGATTTCGAGGTTTAGCGACGAAGGACAAAAAAACGGTGATTGATACACAGACAATAAAAATAGCGCTTTTTATTAGATCAAATATGAGAAATGCAAATTTAATGCCAAAATACGCGGATTTTTACCGTAATATCCGGTTCGAAGGACCATTTATGTTTGAGAGTGAATTTCAGGAGGAACGTGGACTGTAAAAATAATTAAGAAGCCTCCTGCGTAGGGTGAGACGTTGCGGTTTCCGTGGAGAGCACAAGTGATAACTTGGGGAAAAGCGGTGAAAATGGAATCACTTACCTGTAGGCTTCTCGTGCGGCACAACAGGGCTGTCGTGGACACTAGTAACTACTAACTGTAACACTAACTACTAATTTGTAATGTTTTATGCTTTATTTGCGGTTGACCGATAACGTGTGTGTTCGCGAATTTTTCTCTCAGCACACTCATTTTTTTGCCTACAGGCCATGGGAGTAGGGGTAGGTTGAGCGGGTCATGAGCGGGACACTTGCGCTCCCAGCGGAATATAAAAGAGTACCAAACATCTGTAAAGAAATAATTGAATTTATTTGCCAGAAGTTGGGGATTAGTATTGCTTGGTAATATATTGATGCAATTTGCCTTTTTTGTCACTATGCTAGATATTACGTTCCAAGCCGATTTTGAAATATTTGACGAGTTTTGAATTTGACTTTCATATTGTTTTATTTATTCTGATTTTAAATAATTTGAATATTCTAATTTTGCATGTTTCAATTGAAGTTTATATTCTGGAGAATAATTAGCTAGTGTTTCATATACATTTATATTTCGTTTATATTTTTCAACATCTTTTGCAAAAGTTTGATGATTTTTGTTTTTACAGTAATTTATATTCCTAATCGGAAAATGTTTATTTATACAAAGCATAAAAGTTTTGAAAAAATTATTGTATTTTTTATTCACATCGTCGTCGTTATATGCAGAACCGAAATTTTCTCCATCAAGATCTTTCACGAATTCAGCTTGTGCTTTATCAGAGAAAATTCTACCTTTTTTGTTTTGCTGTTTATTATTTTTTAATGTAATATTTGTGGAAATTAACTGCGCATCATGATCAGTTGTAAACATTTTTATAACATTAGCTCTAATATCATTTTCTGACATATTTGTAATAACGTTATCAAAACATGATAATGATAATGATTTCTAAGAATGACTTATTGTATTACACACTATGCATTTTTCTTTTAAATATACATAATGTATACGCTGTCAATGTAGGGCATACGTCGATTTTGTATAAAAACGTGCAATATAAAGTTTAGAACGAGTATTTCCACTCCCAGACTAAGCATGAAGTAAAATTTCGAGTTTAGAAAAGCCCCGCGTAGAATATTTGTCGAGGGTCGCGCAGCGACCCGAGACAAATTTTCACGGGGCTTTTCTAAACTCGAAATTTTACTTCATGCGCCACGCGAGTAAAACACTGAAATATTGTGAAGCTAGGAATACACTAAAATCATTTATTTTAAATGAGTAATAAACGAGATATTTAAATAACAAAATATTTACGTTATTCTTCATACATTTTCAAGTCAAGTCAAATATTTCAATATATTAAATTAGCTTATTTAGTAATTTAATTAACATAAAATTAATAATGTTGCGTATATGCATCAATGGCGCCTAATGGGTTAATCGAAAATGAAGCCCTGACATAAATGAAGTGGAATCTGAACTAAATAAAGTAAATGTCGAAATGAGAACGAAAGAAAATGGATCTGGAAGATGAGTTAAACAACTTTAATTATAAAAAAAAACCACTTCGCCATCAACATCATCGACTGTTTCTACACACGATAATAGAAAGAGTTGCCGTAGGTGTATTACTTTCATAGGCGAAACCTAAAACCAATCCCAACGCATTGCAATTCTTACAGAACAGAACAAGAAGCTTAAAAGTAAAATGCAGACCATGGAACTAATTTTAGGTAAACTCGATGATAAGGAACATCATGCTCTGGATCAGGATGAGGGTATAAATAATACGAACGCCCCCACATGAGAAGTCCTTAGTACTGAATCGTGCATTCTGATATTAAGTGATAATCATGAAAGAAAATTATCTCAACTCTTTAAAAAGGCAATCATTCAATGCACAAACAAGCCGCAGATAATATGTATTCATAAACCTAATGCTTGTTTATATCCAGTGGTACAATACATTCACGAAGTAACACGTACGTTTACTAAAAAAGACCATGTAATAATAATGGCTGATATGAATGATGCACATAAAGGTTCTCAAATTGATAAACAAAAACTCTCCGAACTGCTTCAACCTGTCGCTAACAAAACACATTTGCATATTGTGGAAAATCCAATCTGCAGGGAAAGGCATAAAGGGTGGGCCATCTAGTGGTTTCTTTTTAAATCATAGGTTATTTTGACACTGACATCTTTTTGACAAAAAGTCGCTATCATTCCTCCGCGGTACGAAATGAGTCGCTTTACGCTTGAACAATGTTAGGAAATATTGCAAACTTATTTCCAAAGTGAGTGCTGTGTAGCCCAAACAGTGCGTTTGTTGAAGAGAAGTTTTGGCCGAAATAAATCACCCATCGCGACTGCTGTACGCAAGTTTGTGCAAAAAGTTTGTGAGACTGGCATGCTAGTGGACACAATCATGGTCCTCGTTCTTGTACGGTGCGCACAGACGAGAATGTGGCTGCTGTAACCGAGAGTGTGAGACTCAATCCACGAACATCAACTCGCCGTCGATCTCAACAGCTCAACGTTGCACCTACTAACCTGAGGAGAATTCTGCACAAAGATCTCGGATTATTCGCTTACAAGGTCCAATTGACTCAGCAATTGAAGGCGCATGACCATCCGCTTCGTTATCGCTTCGCAGTTTGGGCCTTAGAGCAGCTTGAATTAGACAACGATTTTGGGCAAAAAATCATCTTTTCTGGCGAGGCTCATTTTCATCTTGGCGGCTACGTTAACAAACAAATTTGCCGCATCTGGGGCTCGGAAAACCCACACGTTATTGTCGAGAAGCCAATGCATCCCCGGAGAGTGACAGGTTGGCGTGGATTGTGGAGTGGTGGCATCATTGGACCATTTTTCTTCAAAAATGAGGCTGGAAACAGCGTTACGGCCAACGGTGAGCGCTACAGACTTATATCCGACTTTTTTTTTAATGAAATTGAAGACATGGATTTGGACGACCTCTGGTTTATGCAGGATGGCGCCCCATGCCACACAGCCCATGCAACAATCGATCTTTTGCGCACCAAATTCCCAAAACGTGTTATCAGCCGTCTTGGCGATGTCAATTGGCCGCCTCGGAGCTGCGATTTAACCCCTTTGGATTTTCTTTTGTGGGTAACCGTGAAGGACCGATGTTATGCCAACAATCCAGAAACGATTCAAGCACTTCAGGCCAATATCATCCAAGCAATCCGTGAGCTACAGCTCGAAACCATCAACAAGGTCTTGGAAAATTGGAGTGACACAATGGCTACTGCGAAGCCAGCCGAGGCAGCCACTTGAACGAAGTTGTGTTCCATAATTAATGGGAATGTTTGCTCTTACTAATAAAGCCATAATAGATGGAAAATAAATAATTTTGTTAATTTTATCGCATTTTTAAAAAGAAACCACTAGATGGCCCACCCTTTATACTGAATACGTTTATATTTTCCATTAATAGCTATCTACTTTAATGCGTTAACGAGATCAAAGGCTTTTATATAAAAAATAGAACCATGGCAAATAGCTCAGGTTATATAAACGAAAAAGCGAAATAGTTAAACAAATAATACGGTCTGTTAAACGAAAAGCGTATCACAGCTCGTATCAAAATGAAATGTTATCAACGCCTCCATAAACTAACTGCCGACATCGTACGTACTACTAAATGTGCTAATAATAATAAACTAAACTGCTTATTCCTAAATATACAATCGTGTAGATCTAAACTAAATGAAATAAATATCATTGTAAACGACAAGGCGTTAAATATATCTATTCTTTGTTTATGAGAACACTGTTTGCGGGAAGAGGAGATCATTAGGGCATTGGTTTTCACAAATTTCAACGTTGCAACTCACTACTCACGAAAGTCATCCACGGGTGGTGGAGTTCTAATCTCTGTAAAAAAATCTGTAGTTTATAATGAATTAAGTATTAACACGTTATAAAAAGATAAGGACTGCGAAGTTTCTGGAATCAGTGTTTAAAACAATATAATTATCTCTGCTTATAGATCACCAACAGGAGATTTTACAAACTTCTTAAGTACTCTTTCTATGGTTTTTTGATAGAATACATATCAGCGGAAAATATATCTTTATCGCGGCTGACTTTAATGTAAGATTTGATACAGATAATCGTAACAAAGCCATTCTTATGGACTTTATCAGCAATTTTGATCTAAATTTTTAGTTAGTTTCCCGACTAGAGCTAGGAATTGTATTGACAATATATGCAGAAATTATTCGAACTCGCGAGCCTCTTTCCTTATAACTGGAATATGGGATCATAGGGGCATATTATTCGGCCTGTCCAGGAAATAAGCCCTAATAAAAAAACGTTAGTAACAAGGCCTATTACAAAAACTGGCGTATTCACACTCTATCAGCTTCTAAGTACGCAAACCTGGGTTTTTAGTCATGGTTCATGGGATGCTAATTCTTACGTAAATACTTTTTTCTCGCTATTTTTCGAACAATATTACAAATCATTTCCAGAAAAACGAGTCAACACAAAACGCAGAACTAAGCAAGTAAATTGGTATTCTGATAAATTAAGAAATCAACGAGAACAACTGAAACTTATATCAGACCTATACAACAGAACGCAGGACCCAATTTTTAAAAACTTAGGGATAGTTATAGATTAAACTACAAAAACAAGTAAAATGGAGGCAAGCAATGATTACATTAAATACCATAACCATTCACTGAAAGCTATGTGGGCGGTAATCAATGATAAAACTCCCCCAGGGCCACACATCTTCCACAATCTCTGCAGAAGAATTTAACAGATTTTTCTCAACTTTTATCGATAAACTTCTCAATTCTTTACCTGAATCAAATCTAGATCATATTTATTTAATGTGTACAAACGCTACCAAGTGCAACCAATATTTCAAATTTACTGAAGTGTCTCCACTAACTGTCAGAGAGATCATAAAGTCACTAAACATGAGAGATATATACGGCCACAGCTCTAATATTATAAAATCAGTATCACACTATACTCTTACCTCTAACTAAGGTTATTAATATATGTATCCGAGAAAACATATTCCCAGAAGCCTTAAAAAAGCGTTAGTTATTCCAATACACAAATCAAGCACTGTTATGGATACAAATAACTATCGCCCCATTTCATTACTACCAATTTTTGAAATTTTTTTGGGAACATTTCTGCAAATCCACCTAATTAACTTCTTCGAAGATAACAACTTATTAAGCAATTTAGTTTCAGAAAAGGAAAGTCTAAAGCTGGCGCC
This sequence comes from Philonthus cognatus, assembly GCA_932526585.2. NCBI lineage: Eukaryota > Metazoa > Arthropoda > Insecta > Coleoptera > Staphylinidae > Philonthus > Philonthus cognatus. The sequence goes on from OW052241.1 coordinate 108,496,478, forward strand.
ATACTTGCATTTGTTGAAATGGCAATAGACTGTTTCGAGGGGTGTTCAGTATCCGTTGCGAACTTCTTAGATTTATCCAAAGCGTTCGATTGTGTGTCTCACCAAGTCATGCTTAGGAAACTATACTTCTATAATGTAGATCCTAGCAGCTGCCGGTTAATTTTCTCAGACAGAACGCGATGTGTCTCGTGTAATGGTAAATTATCAAACCCTTTGCCATTGAAGCATTGGTTCCGCAAGGGTCAATCTTAGGACCCCTACTATTCTTAATATATATATATATATATAAACGATTAACTAGATACCATTAATTCTACAAAAATAGTTATATCTGCAAATGATACCACATTGATTCACACGTCGGGCGACTTGGATGAAGCTAGGAGGATGCACGGGAATTTGTTAATAACAAAATAAAACTAAGTGAATATAAGCGAGCCACTCTTACATTCTCACTATCAACAACAAATCCTGAAAGAGACACTGTAATATTTCTTGAGCTTTATATTGACAATAAATTAACATGGACGTCCCATGGGGACTTTTTAGCCAGCAGACTATGTTCCCATATATATCTGTTACCCAAACTGTATCAAATACAATTCTCAGAACCGCATACATTTCTTTAATTCAGAGTGATATATCACATGGGCTTATAATATGGGGTAACTCCACGATTCGACATCGTTTATTTAGACTGCAGAGAAAAGTCATTCGAATAATAGCAGGAATTAGTTTTAATGATGATTGTCGGCAAGCCTTCATTAAGCATAAAATATTGACTTTACCATGCTTATTTATACTGCACTGTTTCAGTCATGTAAGGAAGAACATAATCGATAACGCTGTAGAGTCGAATAGTCACTGCTATAAAACTATATTTAAGTCAAACTTAACAAGAAAACCACATAGTTTAACAAAATCCCAATCTGGCACAAGTTATTATGTCAAATTCATGAATATGCTTCCTAGTTTCGTATAGAAACCCGATGCAAACAATTCTTAAAACTGATCAAGGATCAAGGGCGTAATATATTAAAGCGTCGCGACGCGATTACGAAGAAAAATAAAAAAAAAACTCGAAATGCCGCAACTTAAGTTTCCTTTCCTTTTTTTTTTCTTTTTGTTTCACTAGTATTTTATGCACTTATCTGTTATCCGGTGTGAAGCAATTAAGGGCGGTTGCGACGGAGATGGCGGCAGCTGCGGTGGCACGGCAACAGCGATGATAGCAGTAACGGTCTACAGCAGCAGCGACAACGGTAGCAGCAACAACACAGCGTCAGCGGCAACGGTCACAACGGTCACAACGGTAGTCGATAACGACTTAAATGTTCCTCCCTGATTTAACTTCCGGGTTGCATCAACACTATACGTACAAAATGGCTGCGAAACTCCGCACTTAACGAGTTCCTAAATATTTATTTAGGCGTTACTAACGTATATATAGATATACATACATACACATACTAGAATTAGTCCATAACATCATTTATTTGCAAAATTGACAGAGAAATAATGTAATTACCTTCGTTAAGAAGAACCCCTCGGTAAAAAAGACATGATAACGGCAAATTAACACTCAGAACGGCCAGTCCGCTCCTCCTCGAGCGCAGATCGCAAAGGTCGCGTCTTGCATTTAATCGGCGCGAGTGCCCGATACGACAAAAAAATTTTATTTGTAAACAATCAATATCTACAACCCGACTAGCAGACTTGCAATTAAACTCAAAAAAACCAAAGAGTATTAATTAAGGCCTAGTTAGACGAGAATTATTTTGTTATACTTGGTAAGGAACATTTAAGTCGTTATCGACTGCCGTTGTGACCGTTGCCGCTGACGCTGTGTTGTTGCTGCTACCGTTGTCGCTGCTGCTGTAGACCGTTACTGCTATCGTCGCTGTTGCCGTGCCACCGCAGCTGCCGCCTTCTCCGTCGCAACCGCCCTTAATTGCTTCACACCGGATAACAGATAAGTGCATAAAATAATTGTGAAACAAAAAAAAGGAAAGGAAACTTAAGTTGCGGCATTTCGAGTTTTTTTTTTATTTTTCTTCGTAATCGCGTCGCGACGCTTTAATATATTACGCCCCAGACGTATAATTCTGGGTGGCGCCCATTGGTCAGAGTTTTGTAAGTTTAGTTTAATTTTAGTTTTATATGGAATGCGTTTTTGTTAAGATACTTGCGTTATGTTTTTTTTTTACGTTTATTTACTTGAATTCATTTTTATTTCCACTCACATCCGCGAATGCAAATCTTAATTTCTAATTTGTGTTTGAATCACAAGATTGCGTTTTTTTTATTTTTTAATAAATTTAATTTGAATTATATCTTTTCTTTATTAAAGTAATTTTAATAAATTCGATTTGAATTAAAATTACTTATTTATTCTTTTTGTTTTGAACCTTCACCCGCCCCGCATTAATTAGAGAAACCGGAAGTCACACTGGCCTTCTATAGTTGGGATGAGTACTTGAACCACGATTTTAGAGTCCTTGCACAGGAATACACCCGCTATTAATTTATTTACACTTTTTTATTTAAAATATTTAATAGTTCGTATGTTACTAGCACCAAAAAAGACATAAATAAATTAGGGAACCATACGCAAGCCAAAATTTGATTGTCTGAGTTGGCCAAGGTTTTTTTGTGACTAATGGATTTCTTATACAAACGTGGAACCATCAAAGCAACTCACTACTGCGGTCTTCTGGATCAAGTTTAAATTTAGAATCGACGTAAACGACTAAATTGTCCCATCCGCTAAGTATTGCTCCTATAAGACAATATAAGGCCCCATACAAGAGCGGTAAGACAGCAGAAATTGATGGAAATGAACTGGAAAACAGTTAAACATCGACCTTATAGTCTAGACTATTTACCACGAGATTTACACTTGTTTGGATCCCTAAATGAAACGCTTGGAGGCAAGCGGTTTGACAGCAACTAGGATGTGGAAACGTTTGTGCGTAAATGGTTACATTCTTGCCCAGCTTCTTTCTGCGATACGGAGTTCAAAAAAATGTAACTTGTATTTTATATAAAGGATATTATGTAGAAACAACTTATAGATATGAAATGTTTTCTTTATTGCATACGTTTTGTGTTTATATTTGCTCCAGTTTTGAAATTTTTGGTATTTATTTATATGAATATCTTGAAATGTAACTACTTCTTTGTAAATATACATTATATAACAAGTAGATATGAGAAGTTCGAAACTTTCAGGTGATTCGAATCAACCGAATCATTTCTTGAAAGTGATTCGTTCTTAATGAATCGTTCGTAAACGAATCACTTCTAAAATAATAATGATGATGATAATAATAATAATATAGTTCGACCCGAGACACATTTTCTGGGCTTTTCTAAACTCGAAATTTTACTTCAAACACTAAAATACTGCGAAAGTTATGTATATTTTAACCTCACTTGAAATCAGTGTATTATACGCGTGGCGCATGAAGTAATATTTCGAGTTTAGAAAAGCCCAGAAAATTTGTCTCGTGTCGCTGCGCGACCCTCGACAAATTTTCACGGGGCTTTTCTAAACTCGAAATTTTACTTCATGCTTAGTCTGGGAGTGTAAAACACTCGTTTAAATCTTCAAATTGAACTATTTTAAAAAAAAACAACAAATATGTAAAGATTTGAAAAAAATAGGCTGAATTTGGAAAATGTATACTCTAAAGAAAAACTCCCTGTATATATTAGTCACTTCTATTAATATATGTTGGAAAGAAATAGAGAAAAAACGCGTCATAGACTGTTAGCAAAATAATTAAGTACTTATTTTCAAATCTATTGTACTCGCTTATTAATGTTTATACTTTATTTATTACATTGTAATTTATTCGTATATTTACGAATAAATTAAAAAATAAATACTTATTTCAGGTATTTAATATTAATTATAACATCAAATGTATAAAAGCCTTATGTTAACATAATTGAAATTTGTTTAATAAAGAAACCGAAACATCTAATGATATCTGGTTCATTAGATGTTTCGGTTTCTTTATTAAACGAATTTCAATTATGTTAACAACGAAAAATCTTTAAATAATTTAGATCTTTGTGAGACTAAAGAATTTTCAAATTGATTTTAATACTATTTGCCTTTTTGGCATTATTTTAAACTTATTTATAAACATTTTTAGGCAATATCTTTTCGAAATTTTATAAATGTAATGCTTACATATTCTTCAATGTATTAAATTAATTTATAGTTTAAAAAAAATCAAACAAAAGTTGTAGATAATGAAAAAACACACAACTTTCACCTAAACACTTTTCACCGTAACTCTTTTGTTTATGATCAGCATACGAAGAAGCCTAGCTGAGATATTTATTTGATAATCACTCACAAATTGCTGCTTTATTAGTAACATAATCAAAAAAAGTTTCAAACAAAAGATAATCAAAAAATACATAACAAAACTGTTGGCTAATTACTTTTCATCTCAGTTCTTTTGTTTATGAACTAGTAATTAAAACATCTAATGGAGATCAACAACTCAAGGACTATGGCTTTCGATGTCCCAATCAAAAAATGTTTTAAACAAAAGTTGTAGCCAACAAAAAAACAATCCACTTTTACCTTAACACTTTTCACCTCAGTTTTTTTGTTTTTGTTCAATAAACCGAGAAAGATTTTTTGATAATAAATACTTTATGATAATTCGAAAATTTACCAACGAGTGCCTTCCACTCCCAGACTAAGCATGAAGTAAAATTTCGAGTTTAGAAAAGCCCCATGAAAATTTGTCGAGGGTCGCGCAGCGACCCGAGACAAATTTTTTGGGCTTTTCTAAACTCGAAATTTTACTTCATGCGCCACGCGTACAAATCACTGAATTCAAATGAAGTTTAAAATATACTCCTTGGAAATTATTCATACAAGTTTGATCTGATTTGATTTGGCAACCCTGACGATATCCTTAGTAAGTTAAAAAAAAAAGGAGAGAATGTAACAGTGTGTGCGAAGAAGATAATTGATGACAGCGCGCGTGAAAACAGCCGGCTAAATGCGCTCCCCCAACAGAACGTTCTATATATTTCGCCATTTCGGTCATAGATAACGTGCTGCCGAATTTTCGCCAACTCACAACACTAATGTACAAAGCGGAGTTAAAGTTGACCGCATGTATAAATCCGAATCGGGAATACGATTCCGCTCGGCCAAAATCGTTTGGTCAGTCGTCTCGAATAAATGAATCATTAACGAATTAATTCTTCTTGAAATACGGAATCAGTTCATTTAAATCACTATACAGAATCGTTCATTTCAAACGAATCCTTCACGAACGACCCATATCTAATAACAAGTAATAAATTAAATCATTTGTAAAGTCAAACAAATATTTGACAACTTTTGATTCACTCCAAAAATCATATTTTTTCTTTGTTTGCTAAAAATTACATACGATCCAAAATCTCAAATAAAAATTTTTAGAACTGTTTATTGGAAAAGTGTGCGGGCGTCTTGGCTAGGATCCGGATAGATCTGGAAACACCGCCGTTTTCTGCACAGCTGTATTTTAATGCTAGGTTTTAAACTTCAAAGGTCACGTTAAACGTCACTCATATAACTAATTCTTCTCTGTGTCTTAAACGTTGCTGGTTTTTGTGTTTGTTCTAAAATTTATGCTCGAAGGCAAAGCGTGCGCATTATTCCCAGAAAGAAAAGCGTATCTTAACATTGGTTGAAAATATAGAAAACAACTGGAATCAGGAAAGAGTCAGAGAAATTTAAAATTTCAGACTGGTCGCCACCATGTCTTGTGCACAAAAAAGCATGATCATTCTCCAAACGTATTCCAAACGTATTTTTTAATTTTGAATATTTCATATAGAAACACAATACAAGCTAAAGCATGTCCAATAATATATATGTACAAAACTAATAAAATATGTTCAATTTCAATTTTTTTAACATTATCTTCTAAAGATACACGAACATCACTTCTAAAATCCTGTGTCCACTTATACATTAACCCACTTTCAAACATGCGTATAATCATATTGTTTACCGCATCAGTAAAAGGCGAGCCTTTTGTGAGATACATCGTAACTCGCATCGTATACCCAGTCCTAATCCTGAGGAACCTTAAATCGCCCGCGTTTACTAAATCATCAGCCATCACGGCAAACTGATTTGTGGGTAATATACTTATATCGTCATTATCAACGTATTTACTCGTGAGTTTTAGCTTGTAGACATCATCTGAATTTTGAATAGCCACTTTATAACTGGGTGGTCCTTTAACTGATAAATTTGACTTCGATAGTTGTTCCAGCGTGGAAATTTGTTGGGATAAAGAGGGTTTGAACAGAAATGAGATTAACAAGCTCGTGTAATAAATATTTATTACCAAAGCGGGTAAAAATAGTAGGATGAGATATAAGCGTGTTGTTGTTTTTTTTGGTGTTTTTCCACTTGATAATATATAGTATTTAAAAACGAAAAGTGCGCTTTCTGAAAAATGGATTCGCTTTTCTGTGTTAACCAACCGATGCCAGAGTATAATCGTAATGAAAATTGTGATTATTAAAGTTATCCAAACTTCCGATTTAAAAATTAATACCAAGTTTTTCTGTGCGCTGACAGGTTCGGCCTTTTTCACGAAAATCGAAAGGTCCCTAATCCTGAAGGCAAAAACGTAATCGAAATCGTGGGCCGCGGTAGACATTTGCGCTGGACCCACTAAGACGTCAACTGCCCTCAGTTGCAACATCTTGAAATGCCCAAAATAACTCCCATTAGGAAATTTCTGCCGCATCAAAATCACACTCCCGTTTTCTAATTTGTAATGCATCGGTAGATTTTTGTAGACGTCAACGGGGTTTATTTTTAACGTTCTAACTAATTCGGCCCAAATTATTCGAAGTAATTTCTCGCGGCCTTTCATTTGTGTGTTTGGTATAGAATATGCAACCGGACAATCATTGAAATTTAAAAGAGCCTTTTTTTTTCGCAGCCTATCAAGATTTGTTATATTCATCACTTTAAAGCCAGCACATTTTCTCGCAATAGGATCATAAGCGTATATTCCTGTATCACTCAACAACAACACGTTGATCAGCTTAAAATCCCAACTGATTTTAAACACGTCTTTAACAAATGAATTTATATGTTCAGGAATTAATATGATAAATAAAATATTTGAACTAAAATATTGCGTAATTTCTATTTTCCTCATAAACTCATAAAAAGCTCCCGCGTTTTGGGGAAGGTAATAAATCACTGCATCCGGCATATATTTAATGGTGGGCAAACTTTCGTTTTCTTCCACCAAAAATAAATTTACCGTGTAGTTAATTGTAAATGACAAGGGCTCTAAGTACTCACCCTTATGAAAAGCATACACAATATGTTTAAAATTATTTTGTATTGAAATATCATATATATCAGTTTGAATGTTGCGCGGAGCGAACGACAAACTTAAAATAGTTGATAAGATAATCATAGTTTTATCACTGTAAAAAAAACTTTTGAAATTATTAATATAAACGTCTTGATTAAATTTCGATACAATTCAGACTTGCAAAAAGGAAAATATAGTCACATAATACAAACATCCTGTTGTTGAAGTATTTAATTCTCTTGAAGGAATGATTAGGACGTAATTATTTCTGTATTAAGCATTGGTTACAATGAAACATTGCATTCATTCCTACTGTTCTTAAATACGTATAAAGTAGGAGTACTTAATACATATTTAAAAACAGTGGGAATCATTTAGGATTGAATATGCAATTAAAGCGATTTGTAAACCGTGTTATATTCTTATAATGAGAATAATTAAAAGCGTATTAAAGATGGGATTTTTAAACAGTGATTCCTTAATAATTCAGTAGCTACAACCCTCTAATAAGCCAGAAATAACTTCTAGCAACTTCGATTAATATTTGATATGTGTATTTTGCCTATACAAAGGTACATACATAAGTAATCATTACATAGGTAATCATTAGAATCATTAGAATTCATATACTCTTTGAAATAAAACCTATTATTATTTTTTTAACTCGCCGCCTCCAATGTGAGGTTTGGAACACCGCACAATATACGATTTTGCCATTCTAGCGGGACAAAATTCATTGACATGATTCTATGGTTTATTTTGGATTAAATTTAATATAAAAGAGGATAGTTTTGCCAGTAATAATGTAAATGTGTCAGTAATTGAATTAAGTAAGCGATTTGAGATGTATTACAGGGTGGGGCAGAAAAACCTATCCGATTTCAAAACGTTATAAAATTAAAACCACTTAACTTGACAACAACATTTTTTTATTAAAATATCGCAAATTTTATGCCATTTTTAAATTTAAGTTTTGAAAAGCACATCACTCAAATGTCGTCCTTGGGAGCGGATACACTGATTTAGGCGCTCGCGGTAGCTTTCCATGACTTTCACCGTCATTTCCACAGGAATTTCTTCAATTGCCCGAGCAATTTCCCTTCGTAAAGCAAGAAGGGTCCTTGGTCGCTCGCTGTTGACCGTTACGGTTTGCCCATTTTCTTCAAAAAAAGTAAGGCCCCCAGACGCCTAGGCGGAAAAGAGCACACCACACAGTCACTTTTGGGCTATGGAGGGGTTTCTGATGGATTTCCCGAGGATTTTCGTCGCTCCAATATCGAAAATTCTGCCTGTTTACGGCGCCACAAAGGTGAAAATGGGCTTCGTCTGTGAAGAGCACAACATCGTCTATTAGGAGTTCTCGGAGATCGCGACACAGGTTCATACGGGTTTCAAAATCCTTTCAATTAATTCCTGTACAACAACCATTTTGTAGGAATGCATTTTGAGGTCCCGGTGCAAAATTCGCCGAATACTGCGGTTGGAAATCGCCAAAGCGAGCGAATGTTTTCGTGCCGAACGACGCGGGGAACGTTCAATCGCGGCTCTCACATTGGCCACGTTTTCAGGTCCTGTTGCTGTCCTGGGACGTCCAGGCGACTTCTTTTTCAATGCTGAACCCGTCTGTCGGATCATGACGCCCGAGTCCGAAATGAATTCGAAAAGCACGTTGTGCACGGTTTATATATCTAACGGTTGTAGCATTCGTCGGGCGAAGTCGGAAATATTCGTGCGTCTGACGACATTGTGGTCGCTCCTAACCTGTCAAACATTGCCCGCTTACGGTGTTTATGTGCGTTTAGATAATTACGAGTGGTTTTTTCTTAAATTTTATATTACAATTAATATAATTGCTGTATATTTTTGGTAAGTAATTGAATTATTACAAATTTCAATAAATGAAGCGTATAATATGCTGGAACAACGTTGTAACCGCCAATTGTGAAAACGCGGTATTTCCGTGGAAAAAACGATGTATGCAGCCAGGATTTTGTCTTGGGGGAGGCAAGTTTAGTTTGCAGCAAGGCTCACTTGTGTTGTGGGCTGTATTACATTTTTAAATATGTGGTTTTAAACCCTTATGGGGGGGGGGCTTCTTTTTCGATTTCCCAACAAAACAATTTTTGGCGCTTACAACGTTGTTCCAGCATAGCATTCAAATAATGAATTAAATATTAAATCTTTTTCATTATTTTTTAATGAATAGTGCCGAAGTTTTCATCATGCCCGGAAGCTCTTGCGCCGTCGCTGTATGCAGAAATCAGCACTGTTTAACGAAAGGCAAATCAATTTCTTATCACCGATTTCCAAGAGATAAAATAATTAGACATGCATGGATAAACGCGTGTAGAAGAAAGGACAAGTTTAATCCCGATAGCAGCTTTATTTGTAGTAGCCATTTTATAAAAGAAGATTTCGAATTAGATTTTCGAAGTGAACTTTTAAATATTCCCACGAGACGGTAACTAAAGACCTCAGGTATATTTTTTATTTATTATAATAACCGAAAAATGTATGATATACCATTATTTGATATACACAGAGCTGATTGTAATTAAATTATTAAACACGGTTGAGATCTACTTAATGAGCTTTTTTAAAAATAGTGACGTAATAAATATTCTTCTAGAGTATGTGGCAGTGCCGGACAAAAAGACAAAAAGTGCATTTGCCATAGGGCCCCCGAAGCTGCAAAGGCGCCACAGCGTACTAAAATAAAGACGTTGATTCCTATTTACAAACATTTATTTTACATTCAAAATATATAATTATTATGTCTTATCATTTAAGAGTTTATTTATGCTCACCTAATTTAAAATTTAATGCTCATCTAATTTAAAAAATTACTAATGCTAGAACAGATAGAACAGATAACCAGTTATTTTGCTGAGTAATATGGAGTGGACCAAATTTTGAATATTTTGTCGCATTTTTTATTAAATTTAAGAGTATGTGCTAACTTAAATCTTCAACTTAATTTATTTACTTTGTAAAAAATCATATGAACCATATTTCACTTTTTCTGGAAACTATTAAAACATGCATTTCCAAAAATTGTTTTTTTTTTATTTGAAGAACTAAGATTTTCAAAATAAATAATAATATAATTTAGACATTTCATCATTATAAAATTAATGGAAAAAGTATATTAATTCATTAAATATAAAATATAATATTTTAAACAATTCAAATCGAAGTTTAATAAATTATCCTTATTTTTTGAATGGATAAATTCATTAAAATGTAAACTAAGAATTTTCAGAAAAAACTCTCCAACGGGTCAATTTTTATTTTTAGTTGCGTTTATTTTAAGCACATATATAGGGTGTCCCTTGTAGCCCTTATCATGTTTATAAATGGAAATTAAATATTTTTATATTTGAGAAAGGAATAATTTTCTACATACGATGGAAAAGCCTACTAAATTATAAAATAATCGAGAAAATTTGCTTTGATAAAAATTACCTAATAAAAAGAAGGTTATATGGTCATCTGAAGACATAGCTAATACATTAAGTATATGGTTAACCAAACATTATGAAAGAAAAGTACATCAATAATAACATGCGAAAATATATTTTATTTTATTTTACTTTTTGTACGTTGTTATCATATTTAAAATTTGTTTATCATAAAAGTAATTTATGATAAACAAATATTAAATATATTATGAGCTGTAATTGAAATTGACAGCAACATTATCGCTTTTCTATATTTTTCAGCAATTCCTTCCCAATTACTCACGCTTGGTTCATCCCCCATTGTTCAATCAGCAAGATCAAACCGTGCTGAATTACGATTGCAGAAAAACGTTGTAGATGAATTATTGTCTGAAAATTTAAATCAACCTAAGGTAGAACCAATAGACACTACATCTAATATTGAAACCAATTACGAGGAAATGTACAAGAAGTTGCTGGAGGAACACAACGAATTAAAGTCATTGTATAAAACTATAATGGAATCCACTACGTCATTACATAAGGAGATTGAAACCTTAAATACGAAAATTATTATGCTCGAAAAGCAACTAGAAATTAGTGATATGCAAAATAATTCATACAAAACAGTGGTTCATAAAACCTTCAGCAAAGCCCAGCAAGATTTATTACTAGGTAATAAAAAAAAAGTTATATGGTCATCTGAAGACATAGCTAATGCATTAAGTATTAAGTACCTCAGCAAAAGATGTTATGAATTTATTAGATCGAAACTAAATATACCTTTGCCACATATCACAACGTTGCAAAAGTGGGTTTCAAAGTTAAATTTCCAGCAAGGCATATTAATTGATGTGCTTAGAATAATGAACATTGCTGGAATGACTTTAACACATTTGGAAAAAATCTGCGTGCTTCAATTCGATGAAATGAAAGTACATACTTGCTACGAGTACAATAAGGATCAAATAATAGGACCACACAAACAGATGCAAGTAAATATGGCAAGGGGATTGTTTAAACAATGGAAGCAACCGATATTTATAGATTTTGACCAAATATTACTCCATACATTTTAAACAAAACCATTTCTGCTCTGTATGATATTTCATATAAAGTTGTAGCATGCGTTTCTGATTGTAGTGGTGGTAACATTGGTTTGTGGCGCGAGTTGGATATTTCCACAGAGAAAACATATTTTTCACACCCAAATAGTGGAGAAAAAATATATTTTTTCTCGGATGCACCTCATATGCTAAAATTAGTCCGAAACTGGTTAATAGATACTGGTTTTAGGCTTGCTGATGGGTCCGTAATTAAAAAAGAACCACTTGAAGAGTTACTAAAATTAACCGATACAGAAATAAGTGTATGTCATAAATTATCGACTAAACACATAAATTGCCAGAGACATGAAAGGCAAAATGTTTCATTGGCTGCCCAGTTATTGTCCCATACAACGGCAAGCGCTTTAACATATTATAAACCCGGAATGGATAACAAATTAGCGTCTGATACTGGAAAATTTATAGAGGCGATCAGTAATTGGTTTGATATAATGAACTCCTATAATCCTATAGAAAACTTGAATTCAAAAAAACCGTATGGATTAAATTTAGATGTACAAAATAACCAGTTAGACTTTATTAATCATACCATAGCGTCTATGAGATGTATTGGGAAAATCTCATTGATGACTTTCCAAAAAGGTATGATAATTTCAATTAAATCATTACAAGGCCTTTATAATAATTTAAAAGATAAATATGATATAAAATATATATTAACCCACCGGTTGAATCAAGACAGCCTTGAGAGTTTTTTTTCCCACATTAGAAGATTGGGAGGCTTGCATGATCACCCAACCCCAGTAAACGCTATACATCGAATCCGAATGATTGTGCTAAGTAAAAATCCCGGAGTTGTACAGGAACATTTAAATATTATAACCGCAAAAGGATACGATGACGAAGAATATTTATTATCAAACGTTATATCACAAACAGGAGTGTCAATTGAATACGCATCATCGGAAAATGAATCAATCGACAATAGTTTTTCCTCGACTTCTACGAAATCTGAAGAGAAAGAAAATGTAAATAAATCGATAAGTGAAGAAGACGGTTTTATATATTTATGTGGCTGGGTGGCAAAAAAAAGAAAAATAAACATCCCAACTTGGGAACATTGTCAAAATTTTCTTTGGATGATAGTCCTGGTTGGCTACAACATCTTTCATTTGGCGGATTAACCATTCCTTCTGAGGAATGGATCGAAAAAGCAAAATTATTAGACAAATATTTTGTAAAATTTTACCGGAACACAGTACGAAAAGAAAAATCAATTGTAACAAAACTGACTAATATAATTAAAAAGAAATGTGATATAAGTGAAGACATTATAAAATGTTTCATTTTGCAGAGAACATTTATTCGCATAAAACGTTTAAATGCAGAAATGCAACAACATTCATTAAAAAGAAAAAGTGGAAGTTAAGAAAGAAGACATACAAAAAAAAATGAAAAAAATATGTACATAATTTTTTTTTTATAAATATATGTATATGTTACTTTATAATCTGTAGTATTATTTGTTTAATTATGTTTAAATATTAAAGATTTATTTTCCCAGTGATTATATAAGGTTAGTAGCATGTAAACTACTGGTATATAATATTATTATATTTCAAAAATTACAACTACAAGGTTTAAATTAGTGAAAGATATAATCGATTATTTTAGTAATTTGCGAAATAATCGATTATTTTTTGTTAATCGAATAATAATATCAATGGAATTTCGATTTATTTTTAACTTCGAAACTTAAATTTAAACAATAAATCAAAAATGTTAAAGAAAAGATATTTAAATTATTACAAGAAAAACGATAATAATTTAAGATCTCTACATTTAGGAAATAAAACATTTTACTACATTTAAGGAAATGTTTAAAAATTGTTAAAGCAATTAAAAGAGACAAAATTCTAGTTAACGATTTAACTTTATATTTGGGTTTCAATTGTTTTAGATTCAGTGATAAATTAATACTTCAACATATACATATTTAAATATTTCTTTTTTTTTGCTTAATTTTAATTTTATTGTTGGGATTTTATTTTACACACATCAATTTTTACATCTTCGTACTTGAAAATCAGTGAACCTATCAAGTGAACGTTTTAAAGAAATATAAGAATTAATAATATGTTTCAGCAAGAATTACAAGATAAAATCAAGAAAGTATCAAATGATGTTTTAAATGAATTGCTTTCGCACTAAATTCTACTGAATTTACTGGAATTTACATAAATTGCACGTTGTATGCAATACGTATTATAAGCAGCCGACTACACTGACGTCACGCGCTCGCGAATGGGCGGGGCCAGCGGCCGCATGCTACAACCGTCAGATATATGAACCGTGCACGTTGTGTAGCAATTATCGAACCGCTGTTTTCGATAAACCGCTCAATCAAGGCATGTTGACTAATGACAAATGGCATAAAACCGGCTTTCTAACGGTTTTTACCCCACTACTCTACCTGTTCCCTCTTCTGAGAAAAAGGGATTTGAAATCGGATCACTTTTTCTGCCCCTCCCTGTATTAACAAAAAAAGTTTTTCTTGTAGTTACATTTGCATACATTTAACATTATCTATGTCACTTAAGGGCATGATTTTGTTGATACCGTTGGAGACGGTATTTTCCATAAAGTTGATTAAGTTGCATATGTTATATTAGTAATTGCAAATATTAAGGGTCTTTTTCACTTGTTGACCTTGACGAAATCGAGTCTGGTGGCGATGGCACACATGGAATTTGTTTTACAACACAGCTGTTCATCATATTTGATTTCTATAAAATTACTCGTCATGCGATACTCCGTTTGTTAGCGGCACGGAACCGGTTTTTTACGCGTTGACGGGCTGAGGGGAGTAAAAGGGGAAAACATTTATTCATTTCTCGATACATTTTTATTTTCGAGCCAGACTAGCTGTGCATCCATCTCTTTCTTACGTTTTGCGCTGTTCTTTTAATTTTACTTCTGTCAAATCCTTGCAATTTCATCGTTTGGTTAGTTATTTTGAATTGTGTATCCGATTTTATTTAAAGTGAAAGTGAAAAATAAGATAATATGGGATCGTAATGTGATTTCGATATTTTGGGATTCGTGTTTGACTCTACTTATTAGTACTGGGTTTTGCTATAATAATCACGTAACGGAGAGGCAAATGGATAAGGAGGTTCTGTAATATTTGTTTTTATTTAGGTATTTGCAAAAATACTCCGGGGATATTCACATCACCCACGCAATTTGTCATTAGTGAGAAATTGCACTGAAATTACTCTATACGATTTAGTAAATTGTTTCCAAAACAACGTTTCAGTGCGACTTCTCACCGATGACAAATTGCATCAATGCTGTGAATTGACCCCCTGATCAGTGAGAACCATCACTTTTACTTGCACTGGAAATCAAAAGTAGCAATACTAGCAAATACTTATGTTATTGGTATTTTAGTAGGCAGAAACGGTGACAGAAGAGTGTGTTATTCAGGCTTTTGCCCGCCTGCACCGCAGGAACTTAATCGTGGCTGAGAAGTTAACCACAATTAAATCAACAGCTGAGAAAATGTTTTAAATTTGTAAGATATCTCAAGCATGTCTCTTTTACCGTAATGCAAATGTATAAACAATTTGTGAATAAAATGACTTTTTTAAGAAGTTGAATCGCTGACTGATTAAAGTAATCAGCACTTGCAATGTAACACTCGTTGAATAATGCATTCTATTTTATAGGAAATGCAATTGTGGTTATTATATCCATAACTACAATTTGTTTTCTCCAGCATATAGGGCCATGCTTCAATTCTCAAGGAATAGAAAAGACAAGAATGGTTACCTGAATAAAAACCTTTATTTTACGTTTACATCTATAAATAAATGTTATCGTAGAAAATTTCGAAAAGTTAGCTACAGGAAATTACAGTGAATGTTACAAGTACTATACATACAGAGTCCGTCAGAAAAATGTATACACTTTAAAGAACGAAAACTATGAATTGTGAGTTTCTTTTACATTAAAATACTCATCATACATGTAGTACAGTCTATAGTTAAGCACGTGGTTACTTTAGATGTGCAAAATGTTGGCTCTTGGCGGTCAGTCGCATAAAGGAACGCCGCGGTCCTCGCAGTTATGTCGGTCAACTTATCAATGAAGATCGCTGCACGAGCCGCGGTAATCTGCTGCCGAAGTTCCTCCAGTACCAACAAGGCCGTAGTCAGGGGGAGTGAGTTTAACCCCCTCTGTTAAACTTACTCCCTGAAAATTTCAATAATTCCATTTTGGAAAATTACAGCGAAGATTTTGAAATTTTTAAAGTTTTAGTATTTGAATATTTCGGGGGGGATTCGTAGTTACAAAAAAATCCCTGGCTACGGCCTTGTAGGTGCTGGAGGACCTTCGCCGGGAGATTACAGCGGCTTGTGCAGCAAGCTCCATTGAAAAAATTCTGTTATCTGTCTGACTGCCAACGGCCAACATTTTGAACATCTAAAGTAACTATGTGGTTAACTGAAGACAGTATTACATGTGTGATCAGTATATAAATGTAAAACAAACACAAAAACACGTTTTTTTGGCGGAGTTTGTATATAATTAATAAGCGGCATAATATTTTGTCTGAGTTAGCATTGAGCAATATATGAGCAGTTATGTTCTAAATATTATAAAACAATATTTTCATAGCCAACTCTGAATCAAAAATTGTGTCCATTAGATACATACAGGGTGTCCTGATTAAGCAGTCGATGCATGGGTATCTTTTAAACGGTAAGAGATAAAGAATCGGTTAAATAGGAAAACATTTGCAGGACAGGTAGTACTATCCATGTCCGGTGTAAAAAAAGTTATGTTAAAAAATTATCCTTCTATCATCAATAATCAAGTTATAAAAGAAAAAAAAATCGTTTTTTTCACTGTGTGCTCTGAACGTTCAACTATTTTGTTTACACTGGTCATAGATAGTACTCATTGTCCTGCATATTTTTTTCCCATTTAACTAATTTTCTATCTTTCACTGTTTAAAAGATACACATGCATCGACTTCTTTATTAGGACACCCCGTATAAGTACATGATATTATTCTAATATAATAAGGAATTTACATGTACAAATTTTAAATATATTTTGATCTAATAATCTAAAACCCCTATGACAAATCTCGGTTGATTTAAATTTTACAACCCCAGTACCTTCTAATTTTATCTTTAATTAAAATACTACCAGAAACATCATACCGATCTTCTCTGTTACCTCTCTCCACCAAGAATGGCATGTCCTCATCACTGGTCAGATCGATGCTCTCATTGATGTTCAAACCGTCCATTGAATTCCATCTTGAAGTGGCAGCTCTGCAGTAAATGTTCAATTAAGGCAATTCTTTATAAATTGCACAATTAGCTCTTTATTTTAAACATAATAATTAATAATTAAATAATTATTATATCTTTAGTTTATGATATATTTATTTATTACTAAAATAAAATAAGAGTTTCATATCTACAATTATATGGCAGAAGTAGTAGTTAGCAGTAGTGATAAGATCGTTAAATAAAAATAATCTCCCAGAGATTGTATAAAACCATAAAAAAAGTATTACATAAAAATAAAAACACAGCTAATGAAAACGTGGAATGCACTAAATGAATTAATAACGATAAATAGTGTAAATGCAATGGGTCACTACAATTCATTGATGCCATACTTTTCATTTATAATTAAATTTAGTTGTTAAAAGTTTGTTTCACCAATGTTAAATAATTATAATTATTAAATTTTGTTCCTGTATATAAACTATTCATAAATGTTGTTATTACTCATTGTTAATTATTTTATTTTATAAACCTACCTTCATTCATGCAACCCTATTAAGAAAGTTACATTCCAGTTACATTGAGCTATTAAATCGTAATCTTTTATATTTTACATATCAATATGTTCTCATTAATAAATTTTGGTACAACAGAGTTACATGAATTTCTAAGAGTTATTTTAAATGTTATAACAGACATGCAATTATCTTATTAAAAATACCAAAAGCATTATAATTCAATATTGTGTAATTGTACCCGTCGATCTTTTTGAATTTCCGCTCACCAGCACACTGTTGGCCCTACAAAAAAACACACGTAAAAAAATTCTATATTATAATAATAAAAGTTGTGAAAACAACTCAGAATTGTTATTAAGATAGCAATTTCGTAATAAGTTTGCTGTAAAATCAGCAGTTTGAAAAGCAAAGATTAGAAAAAGTGCAAAATATCTAAAAAGCCACGAGAACAGATCATAAAAATCTGCGAGTAATGGCTTAGAATCGTTAAGATAACGACTTTTTCAAAGAAATCCCGCAAATTGTTGTCACGTAAGATCTATTAAAGACACCCTGAACTGAAAAATACCCCATTTCCGCTATACAACCATTAGGTGGCGTGACGGTATGCAGAAAATTGCAAACGAGTGAACATTTTTATTTGAGCCTTCCCAGGCCATTTCGTGAAAATCTAACTTTACAAAATGTTCAGGGGGCAAAAATAGGTCTGGTGTGCATCGGTTTTGCAAATCCGTGAGAATTTTTGAAGAGTATTTCGTGATTAAAAATTATTGCAATTTTTATGATTTTTTTTTTCAGAAAAACGGTAATAGCTAGAATCATAAGCGATGCACACAGGTCCTAAAATGTGGTCAAGATTATGTATGAATTTTTTCATAACTCTAGCTTTTCTGGGAAGGCTGGAATAAAAAATGACGATTTTCGTACATCAAAAAAGACCCTTAATGTAACGAGCGAAGAAGGGAACCCATCCATTTAACGCGTGTTTCTACCAAGTCAAAGATAGATAAAACGCGAATGATAACGGAGCCGATTGCGAAATTGTTCGAGGCGTTTCGGCAACCGGAAGGGAACGTAATTCCTACACTCCAACATGTATGTAGTGCTTGGAATAAGGAATAATAAATGAATATTTTTCTTCCGTTCGAATTTGTGCCCGGCGTGTAAGAACTGGCCGTGGAGGCGGCGGCGGCATTAATTATGAGTCATTAGCAGAGCTGGCCAGGATTCGAATCATTCAGTATTCTGGATTCGAATCTTTTTAGAGGATTAAAAAGAGGTATTCGAATACTTCAGTTAAACTGGAGTCGTGATCCGGATTCGTTACATTTTTTAAGAGGATTCATATTCGAATCCAAATGCGGGTGATTCAATTCCTTATAAAAGGACTCAAATATTTATAAAAGGATTGTAATACTTGCAAAAGGATTCGAATACTTACAAAAAGGTTCGAATACCCACGGATTTAAATCATAAAAAGTATTTCGAATGAATTGTGAGGACGCGAGGATGCACACAAATAAAATGTTTATTTTTGTTTGTGTGCTTTTAACCTTCACGTTAAATCAGTGTTTTATACGCGTGGCGCATAAAGTAAAATGTCTAGTTTATAAAAGCCCCGTGAAAATTAGTCTCGGGTCGCTGCGCGACCCTCGACAAATTTTCTACACGGGGCTTTTCTAAACTAGAAATTTTACTTCATGCTTAGTCTGGGAGTGGACAACACCCGTTCTTAGAAGTTTTAAATTGAAAGATCCCTTTAGATTACTAAGTTTATTACCATTTTACAAAGACTACAGCTCAAAGAACCAATCATGGTCTTCAGAGACCGAAGGACTACAGGGAATCGAAGTTTTTTTACAAGAAAACAACGAATATCTGAAGGTTTACAGCATGGGTAGGAAAGAAAACATCCAATTTTCAAAAAATATCGAAGTTGGGTTGGTTTTCAGTGCATTTTTAACTTCACTTTAAATCAGTGTTTTATACGCGTGGCGCATGAAGTAAAATTTCGAGTTTAGAAAAGCCCCGTGAAAATTTGTCTCGGGTCGCTGCGCGACCCTCGACAAATTTTCTACGCGGGGCTTTTCTAAACTCGAAATTTTACTTCATGCTTAGTCTGGGAGTGGAAACACTCGTTAGAAGCTTCTAATTATATACGTTGATAAAACCATAATACGACTGAAAATGTATTTAGAAAAAATAATCTACTTTTCAAAATTTTGTTTAATATTATTTAAAGTAAAACTGACATGGCTATAATTGAAATGTTAAATTTTCACGACATTTGCCAGGTTCGAGAATTTTTTCTGTAGCATTTTATTTCTTCTATTTTATTTTTATTATTCTTGAATGTGTCAATATTGACAAATTTAAGTTAATTTTAATGATTTTTTCAATTTTAACGTTTTTGTTTTAAATAATTATTATTTGTATAATATTAAATTTAGAAGATTTTTGACATTTCCGGTTTATTTCACCATTTAAAATGTTGATCATTTTTATTATGATTCCCATTATACATTATATTTATAGAATTTGTTATTGTCTAAATTTATATAATGTATAATCTGTATAATAATGATGATTGTCAACATTTAAAATAAATAATGACAACAATTAATATTGTCAGAACTAATTGATAAAATAAACTAGAAAGAGGATTCTTGAAAATTGAACATTGCAAAATTATTATTCAATTTTATTGACTCATAATTTTCCATAATCGTAATATTTTTTTTAAGAATGAAAATTACGTAATAAATTAAATCTGACGAAAATACACTAAAGAATAATTTGGATGCGCTGGCTGGAGGCGGCGTACGGGAAATGTCTGGATGATACCCCTTTCCCGTAGGGTGTTGGTGTCTTAATCCGGGAAGATCCTGCGCGTTCTGGTGGATTCGCCGGGTCACTTTACACAATATATACAAATTACGCGCGTTTCTCACAAACACGCGAGTGTGTTTGTGGGTCGCGAACTCTTACACTAACTTAACCTATACTTAACCTACACTTAACCTACGGCACTCGGCACGTGAGCGTCCAGGGGGGAAAATGTCACTAGTTTCGGTCTGCTTCAAGATCTAGCAGGCATGGAATCGTTCGATCACGCACAATCGCTGGTAAAAGCACTAATTTCGATTGTTCTGGAGCAAACGCGGACAGGGGATTAACACATATAAGAGCATCCTTATAGCGGGGTGTATTATTCGTCACGGCTAGGCTATTATCGTGTAGTGGTTTTTGCGATGCGCTGGAATCTTGCGGAGTGCTTATTTGGTGGAAGCGCCGGGAAACCTGTACATTGGTGGGTGACCATGTATCGGTAGCAGGGCCGGGGATCCGTATGTCGGTGGAAGTCGAGCTGCATATCAGATTTCGTGAGCGAGTGTTTATTTTATTAGCGACAGCGTTCGAAGTGATCTTTATTCGCGAATCTGTCGCTCTTGATCGTTTCCCGCCTGATTGAGTGGACAGTGGTTTCCGGCATTGCATTTTTGGCATTTCGGCGGGTTGCGGGGTTTCTTTTGTTGGGGTGATGAAGGCCTCTTATCACTTCTCGACTTATGCGCTTCGTCTCCCTCGTATTGCCGGTACTTCCGGTTTTCCAGGCTCCTGGGAGACACGGGGCGTTTGGTTTGGCGGTATTCCGTCTTCTTCTGAGGTGACGAGGAGCGGTCATCTTGGGGGTGGCGTGGGGCACGCTCTCCATAGGTTTGGCGGTATTCCGGCTTCTTCTGGGGTGACGAGGAGCGGACATCTTGGGGGTGGCGAGGAGCACACTCTCCATAGGTTTGGCGGCGGTATGTGGGACTGCTATGCTGCTGGCGACGTGGTGATCGGGGCCCATACTGTCGTGAACCTCCGGGCCGGTAATGTTGTGGGTGGCTTCTAAAGAATTCTGAGTCGGGAAGTTGCGACGCTTGATCCACGAATTCAGCGACAGTTTTCGGCCTGATCATGAGTGCACGTCGCAGGTGTGGTGATGCTAACTGCCACATAATTTTAGTTTTTACTGCTTCGGGCCAGAAATCAAGGTGACGGTTAAACAAAATTTCTTTTCGGGTAGCGTAACCACCGGGTGATTCATCATTCCTCTGGCTCTTTGTTAACAGTTCGGTGGCCTCTTCGTAAACTATTAAGTCGGGATCGATAGAGTTGATGAACACTTTCTTGGCTCTCGCCCATGGAACGTCGTCGGCGAAGCGGTCTTTGTATTTCGCGCTAAATTCGGGTTCCATGCGCGCTAGAGTTCGTCGATTTTTAACTTTATCCTCAAGCCCCAGTCCCTCGAACTCGTTTTCCATCATTTGAATAAAGCTTTTGGGATCTTTCCCGTCGAACTTTATGGCGGCGTCGTGGTTTTCCCGCAGAATATCTCTCATAATTCTGGCGGTTCGAAATTCACTGCTTTGCGAGGTTGCTGGTTGGGAATGCTGGACGTCTACTTCTATCAGTCGCGAAGGAGGTGGTGTTTCGTTGCGGTGCGAAGCGCGGGATTCGTGTCGCTCTTGCACCATGAACAGCATATTCTCAAAGTGGTCTCGCTGCTTTTGAAAATGATCACGCTCCTTTGCTGTTTGCACATTTTCTTTGATCAGCAGTTCCATCTGCCTCTGTATCCTTAGCGTCTCAGAACGAAGCTCTTCGATTGCTTTGTCCTGCGGAGAAGTTTTATTTAAGAGAGCCTGCTTCGCCTCCTTCAATCGGGCTATCTTCGCTTGGTGCTCTCTCTCTTCGTCTTCTATGTCCTTCTGCAGTAGTTCCAATTCTGTTGGAAACCTACTCGAAGAGGACGTTGAGTGTCTCTGTGTAAGGGGGCTGTTATCGTCTCGGTCATCACAGTTCATAAATTCAGCTTCGTCGTGGCCTCCGGATGTGAAACTGTGAACACTCATAATTTTGTTGCACACACAAAAAAACTAACACGGCCCCGTCGAGACTTTAAAATAAATCAAATAAAATCGCAAATTATATTACGGCCCCGTTAGGCTCTTTTCAGAATAGAATTTGCGAAAACACGTACCGTTGACCAACAAATTTAATTTAAACTGTTAAGTTACTGCTTAAAATTAATTCAGAATTTATTACTTAATTTTGAGTCAATGTCGAACTATCACAATCACAAAATCAATCAAAGAACGTAAGTAATAACTTAAAATTCTACACTAAAATTAAAAACGTTAGTAAGAATTTTTTTTAAAAATAAGCAGCACTTGATAGATAAAAGAAAAACTATTAAAATCACTCAACAAGTTTGACTTTAAAAAAAGAGTTTGAATTATTTGAGAATATGTTGGTAACAAAGTTAAGAGCACAAAATTAAAACAAAATCAGGCTAGTACAGTCTTAGAATAATAAGAAAAATGGGTGCCAATTGCTATGATATAAACAATTGTACCATTAATTATAAATTATTTAAAACAGGCTAAGTATAAATACGTTTCTCAGGGTCATGTGGTTTTGAGCACAATTTAGTTACGCGTTGATCGTTAAGCTATGAGTTAAACAGTAATTACATAAATAAAACAACCAAACTTTGTCAGTTGGGCGACAATTGTTACGATATGAATAATTGTGCCATAAATTATTTAAAATAGACTAAATGAATCTATGAGCTTAACAAAAATCAACGAAAATAACTGAATTTTGTCTGTTGGGCGCCAATTGTTACGGGGTGGGTACTTCGGCTTTAAAATAGTTATTAAAAATAGCAACTATTTCACCACCAAGTAACTACCGACTAGCAAGCTCAATTCTTAATTAAGAAAATTCGACTGAAGCACTGATTCTATTTTATATGAAAAAAAATACGATTTGAAATAAAAAAAATGGCTCTCAACTTTAACAAATATATTAAGAAAACACGAATAATAAATTAACAAACAAATAACAAGACAAGAATAAAAAAAAATAACAACTTACACAGAATTACAGACGACTTACACTTTCGGATGCTGGATACAAAGTGAATTCTGTGGTCCAGTGGTAGCTCTTTTATATCGAAAACCCTCTCAGGTACCCACCATTTCTCGCCACAGAAATATATTGAGAAGAAATATTTAATATAAAAATATTGAAATATAAAGTAGATCAACATGTGTGAGATGCAATTATGCATCCGTACATATGTCACACATGTTGATCGGAGGCTAAAATGGTGGTTTCATGAGTTTTAATTTAATAACTCCGAAAGCATAAGTCGAACGAGAATGTGACTTAGGTCAAAAAATAGTAACTTGCAATGCGCAACTTTTGCTCTAGTTCCTATACATATGGGATACACTAAACCTTGCCTGAATCTTAATTAATAACAATTAATCCTCCTGACAGCTCGTCTTCTATAGCGTACAAAATTGAAATAACCCCCTCGTGTTTAGTGTCATTGGAATGGTCTTCCTCTCAGTTATCCGATGAGGGTTGTGACGTTCGCGTATGTATTCTACATACGCGAACTACGTAGGGGATGTTCCTATCCCTTGCATTCGGCGGTTTTATAACCCCTGACGTCATGCCCGATTCTTTTGTGCTTCGCACGTACATTTCGCTCGCGCGATCGGGCCGGTCGCAGGTAGCGGCGTCCCATCGCAGATGTGGCGAACTCGGGGATAACCGGGAAATCCGTATATATTTTGGACAACCCTGAAACTGGATAGCTGAGAGGAGCTTCCACCACGAGAGGGTGAAGTTGAGCTGTCAGATATGCGAGGGCGCTAGTTGGTTAAACTAAACTAATGTATGGCGCGAACTTTACTCATTTGGAAATGATGAATACATATACAAAATAGCAGTTGACGGAACTTGTTAAAAAGTGCCGGTAACAAAACAATAGAGATTTTGTAAACCTTTGAAGTAATTAAGAAAAAAACTAAAATGGGCGATTTTCGAAAATACCCCATACCTTTCTTGTTTGTAATTTTATTCAAAATCTGTACCAACCTTGTCAAAGTAAATGCTATAGCGGAGCAGATGGTGATCGATTTTAATTTATTTAGCGATTTGTTTTTGTTTCATTAATGTCAAGTTTCATTTTTTACATGGGAAGATATAGTGATACGCATATCATTAAACTGCATTTTTTTCTTCTGATTTCAGTGATGTGCAACACCTGTACACTTTTTTATTCTATGTTTTAAGTTGTTTTAAAACAATTTAACTGTTACTTTAGTTGCTGAGATACATATGATACCTTAATTGAAAAAGATTTGGTTGTAATTTGTTTTGTCAACTCTTTTTGGTTAGATAAAGTGTATGTTGCATTGGTTACATACCAGTAACAAAAAAAATTGTGAAAAATTGCACACCGTTGAAATCAGCGTTAAAAATACAATTCAATTTGTTTACCAACAAACAAAAGTCAATATTTATAAAACAAAATCTAATTTCCAGATAAATAGATCACTATCTGATGCGTCATAACATTTACTTTGGCAAAGATTTACAGATTTCAAAAATTTTCACTAATAAAGTAGATTTTAAAAAAACGCGATTATCAGTTTTTTCACAATAACTTAAAAGTTTTCCAATTTTTAACATTTTTCTTAGAGGAATCTGAAAAAAGCACATAAAACTACACAACTTTGCCTATTTAACCAAATCTCTATCATTAATAATAACAAAGTTACCCATACTGTCCTACTCAAAATAGGTTTACTGTGTATTTAGGAATTTTTATGTTGTTGAATCAGTGGCGTACCTAGAACTTTTGCCGACCGGAGCCGTCTCCAATTTGCCGGCCTTTCTAAGTCAATTAAATGGTAATTAATTGTAATTGAGACAAACTATAGGTGGGGAAGGTTTTTACCATTGGATGCCATATTTAAAATAGGCAGTAATAAAGAAAGCCGCATAAGTTGATATACCCATAAATGCAATTTTTATTTTTTACAAGATATTTTTTTAAATGCCACAAGAAACTTACGGAGGTCGCAGGTTCTCCACCTAAGAGACAAAGACCGAAGATTTTCATAAAGAGAATTTTTCTTTTAAGTATACATAAGCATACGTTTGCCACAGCTTATTATAAATTAAAAACTTCACAATAAATGGTCCACAATAAGTTGGCATAAATAGGAACCAATCTAACTCACTTTCGAAGAGTTTGGTCGTAGGTATATTCTAAGGTAAATTACTTATTAAGGGCGCCAGTAACCATTTACACCCTGGCTCCTAAATACATAAAATAACCGGTTACAAATTATTTTACTGATGTTGGACCAATTATCATCAAGTAATTCAAACAAACATAACAATAATCAAAGGTGTGTCAAATAAACCAAAACTAGAATTAAACCCCAACTAAATATTTATTCAATAAAATATTTATGTATACAGTCTGTTTGATTTATTGTGACACAGCACATATGTCCGTTATTAGTACAGATAGAAAAAAAAGTTAAAAACAAAAGTTTTAGTATTTTTTATGATCTATTCAATCGTAATGTCAGAAAAACAGTTGAAAATCAAATAAACACGTGAAAGCTATTAGTTTCATTTTCTTTAATAGAATACCCTGTATATTTTGTTTATTTTAAATAGGCATTAATATTAGCCTTATAATGATACCACATAAGTACCCCTTTATTATAGAAATAACACGACAATTGCCAATAAATGAAATTTATCAGTTGACATGAATAACTATTTAAAGTGTCTGTTCAAAGTGACGTCCGTTGTTTGCAATACATTCTTCACTTCTCTTCAGTAAATTTCGTCGTGCTTTTTGCAACATCCGTGGTGTTATTTGGCCACATGCCATACGAATACAATTTTTCAGATCGTCTAGATTTTCTGGACGAGTAACATAAACTTTTTGCTTTAAAAATCCCCAAATAAAAAAATCTAAAATAGACAGATCTGGCGATTTTGCTGGCCAGTTTATGGGGCTACCATTTGCAATCAATTTCAAACCAAACTTTCTTTCCAAAATATCTTTGACATTTCTTGCGTTATGGGGAGGAGCTCCATCTTGTTGGAACCACATATCTAGACGTATTTCTAGGGGGATATCATCTAAATAATCTTCAAATTCTACCGTAAGAAAGTTGGCATATCGCTCCGCATTCAACGTTCCTTGATAAAAAAATGGTCCTATTATGGTATCACCTAACACACCAAGCCACACATTAACTGCAAATCTTTGTTGGAATCTGCATTCTCGAATTTGACGTGGATTCTCAGTATCCCAGTAATGGTCGTTTTTTCTGTTGGAGATTCCGTTGTTGTTGAAATTTGATTCATCACTCCAAAGAATTAAATTTAATAAATGTTGATTGTTGCTAAGCCAATTACAGAATACTATCCTCCTGTCAGAATCACCATCTCTTAAACCTTGTACTAACTTAATTTTATATGGTCTCATTTTATGTTTTCTCAGAATAGAAAATATTTTATGCATACTTATTCCTAAGTCAGCCACTGCTTCGCGTATTGAATTAATAATAATAGGCCAATATCAATACTTCATTATTATCTTCTCTTTCTTGTCTTCTCCTTCGTAATTTATTATTAAAACACCCATTTCTCCGTAAATTTTGTTCAAGTCTTGCAAAAGTGCAATAATGTGGTTGTCTTCTTTCTGGATACATGTTTCCATAAGTGATACTAGCTTCTCTAGAATTATCGTTGCATCTAACGAAGACCTTTAGCATATCCATTTTTTCATCATTAGAATAGTAATTATCACCCATCTCTAAAGATTTGAATCAACAACACGCAAGACGGGAAGTTACTACACCACTTTGACATTAAAGCGTTAACAAATTGTTTTATGTCAATTGTTATCCATGGCAACTGATAAATTTCATTTATTTGCAATTGTCGCGTTATTTTTATTATGAAGGGGTACTTTTGTGGTATCATTATAAAGCTAAGGTTATTACCTATTTGAAATAAACAAAATATACATGGTGTTCCATTAAAGAAAATGAAGCTAATAGCTTTTACGTGTTTATTTGATTTTCAATTGTTTTTCTGACAATGCTACTGAATAGATCATGAAAAATACTAAAACTATTGTCTTTAACTTTTTTTTCTATCTGTACTAATAACGGACATATGTGCTGTGTCACAATAAATCAAACAGACTGTATATGTATATCAATAATAATAAAACAAACAGTAAATATTTATAACTTCGTTTTCCGAACTCTGCCCCTATATATATATATATATATATATATATATATATATATAAAAATATGAAATGTAATTTGATTAATAATTAAATCGCTTAAATTTGTTCCAACAGTACATAACTATATTTTCCCCCAAAAATGATCATTCATGGCTCACAAAAAAATGTAATCATTAATTCACACTTAGAATAAGAAAATCAAAATATTATTTATAACTTCGTTTTTTTTAAATCATAAATTATGAATTTAAATTCTTTTAATTAATTATTGAATTAAGTCACTGCCGAATTAAACAAAGAAAAAAACCTATTAATGGATGCGCTTATATCAGCACCGTAGCACAGACATATATTCATTAAATTAATATGATTCACTATTAAATTGTCTAACTTATTGAATTTACAAAAGAATAACTGCTGAATTTATTTAACTTTATTTTCATTAAAATAAATCACGTTAGAAAAAATAATAAACGAATAAAACTTATCTTGACTCCTGTCCCGTAATCAGTCCTCTGCACTAATTCCGAACGGAACCCCCGAGTGAAGTATTTTTCCTCAATCCGATTAGAAAACTTCAGCCTCCAACCAATCAGGAAAATAACCACAGAAACCGGAAACCTCGAAATGCGTAGGATGAAAATCTGCTAACCCCCCAGGTTTTAGAGTTTTTGAATTCAAACAAAAAAACCAACGTAATAAAAAAAACCCTAAAATATTGAAATTTCTTATAAGCATTTTTGTTTATGAGAACAAATAAACAGGACTAACACAACAGAAGCACAAAGATAATCAAAGATGAATTAATTAAAATAAACCTTACCTCTTTCAGAGGGTTTTTATCTCCACAAAATAGTTAATGAATTATTTCCACGGCAACGGTTAGAAGTGAAACCAATCCTCCTCAGAGTGTTTCCGCAATTAACTCCAAAATTCTTCAGAATAATACAAATATCTCCAAAATAATTGCAGAACAAAGTAGTGCACGTAAATCCAGAAATTTGATGAATAAAATTCACTAACGCGTCAGCCACCGCACACCTCTCCGTGACCGTGCGAAAGATAATCCAATAACCCCGAAGGGGATTAAAAAAACCAAAGACGATTATTTCTCGCCGGCGCGAGCGCCGAGTAAACTAAGACAATAGGAAAATCATTTGACGCGCGCGCGCAGCGCTATTTAAATTAAAACAAAAGAAGAGCGTATAAAATTTAACAATTAAGTTAAATACAAATTCATCTCCTACGTAATTAAATCTCTACTCAGCCAACTAATATTAGCAAATAATATTAATTAATTGAAAAGTGGATACCAATTTGTTATAAATGTAAGTAATACTGATTATATAAAAAAATAAATCGTAATGATAAATTGAACCGTTACACGTTGTACATTTGCCGACGCTCGGTTTATTAAAAGAATTTAATTTGAAGCTTTAAACGAGTGTTTTCCACTCCCAGGCTGAGCATGAAGAAAATTTCGAGTTTAGAAAAGCCTGAAAATTTGGTTTGGTCGCGGAGCGAGAAGCGCGGAGCTGCCAAACCAAATTTTCAGGCTTTTCTAAACTCAAAATTTTACTTCATGCGCCACCGGTACAAAACACTGATGGAATGTAAAGTTTAGCGGTGTGTTATAATTTTCGTAATATGTCAGTGTTTTGTACCGGTGGCGCATGAAGTAAAATTTTGAGTTTAGAAAAGCCTGAAAATTTGGTTTGGCCGCTCCGCGCTTCGCGCTAGGCGACCAAACCATTTCCAGGCTTTTCTAAACTTAAAATTTTACCTCATGCTTAGTCTGGGAGTGGAACACACTCATTTCATGTTTCAAATTGAACTCTTAAAAAAAACAATGAGTATCTAAAGATTTACGGCATATACGCTGTAATTGGGACAAAAAAGCTCCCTGTATGTACAAGTTAAGGCATTAATTGCGATTGATTGGCAACAATTTTTAATGGTCATATAGGCTTCCCAATTTAGACATAATTAAAAATTAAAGTTGTCAAATTGTATTGGATGAAAATGATCGGTGTTATATAAAACTCTCTGTATACTTAATTTACAAACAAAAATTACCATTAAATATTTTTTATTTTATATTTATAAATAAAAAAATTTATTTATTTTGGATAAACAAACAAATTGTACACATATGCGTATGTAAACATATTTATACCGGGTGTAACTCAAAACTGGTAAGCCCCCTTTCCTTTTTTTTATATTTGAGAAATTAATTTAAAATTTGGTAGGCTTATATTAACCCATTAAGCGCCATTGGTGTATACACGCAACATTATAAATTTTTTGTTAATCAAATTACTAAATGAGTTAATTTTATATATTATATTAATTGACCTGACTTGAAAATGTATGGAGAAAAATGTAAGTATTTTGTTATTAAATTTTTTCGATTAATACATACTAAAAAAAATACATTAGTGTATTTCTAACTTTACAATATTTCAGTGTTTTGTACGCGTGGCGCATGAAGTAAAATTTCGAGTTTAGAAAAGCCCCGTGAAAATTTGTCTCGGGTCGCTGCGCGACCCTCGACAAATTTTCTACGCGGGGCTTTTCTAAACTCGAAATTTTACTTCATGCTTAGTCTGGGAGTGGAAATACACGTTTTAAACTTTATATCGCACGTTTTTATAAAAAACCGATTAATACCTGCAAATTTCAGAGTATACATTTTGCATATTTAAAAGAAACATTCTACATACTGTTTTTCTTTTAAATATGCAAAATGTATACTCAATGACATTAGAAGCGTAACACCAAGAAGAAATGATTTTTTTGAATTCATATTTTAGCAACAGAGTGACTATATTTAAAGCATACATTGATAACAATTTCAACCTTGTGCCTTTTATATTTATTGTGAAAAAAAATATATTTCACTTTTTCTTTTTTGATAAAACTATTTATATGAGCTGTTTAATACAGATGTTTTTAGTTTTCGTGTTTCCGTTGAGTGTGTTAAGCTTAAATAAAATGCCTCGAGTCCGAAGACGTCCACAATATCACCATTTGAGCGATTTTGACCGGGGTCGAGTTGTTGCTTATCGAGATGTCGGTATGTCCTATCGCGAAATTGCCCGCCGTATTGATTCCACTGCAGCAACTGTAATACGTGTGTATCAGGTATGGATAGAAGAAGGTAGAGGAGCAAGAAGAAGACCAATTGGTCAACCAAGGCGTACCACAGAACGTCAAGATCGGCGCTTAAGACAAATAGCCCTGCGAGACCGTTTCGCTACTACGCGTCAAATCGGTGATCAATGGATTGGAGAAGAGGGTAGGCCCGTTAGTATGCGAACCTTATATCGCCGCATTCAATCCTTTGGGCTTCTTTCGTACCGTCCAAGATTAGTGCTTCCTTTAACAGCGAGACACTGTCGCCAAAGGTTGGACTGGTGCAGAGAACGGCAGCATTGGGAGGCAGAATGGCACGATGTCGTATTCAGCGATGAATCACCATTTTGTCTAGGCACGCATGATGCCCGTAGAAGGGTACGACGCTACCGTGGAGAACAACCTGATCTTAGGTTTGCTATTGAGAGGCATGTACACAGGACTGCTGGAGTAATGGTTTGGGGGGCTATTGCTTATGGTAGTCGATCACCTCTTGTATTCATTCGAGGCAGTATGACAGCTGCGCGTTATGTTGAAGACGTCATACGACCGACTTTGTTGCCTTATTTAGATGGCCGCCCAGGCGTACTTTTTCAACAAGATAAGGCACGTCCCCATATTGCTCGTCGAACTATGAATTTTCTTAATGAAGTTGTTGTTAATGTTTTGGCGTGGCCGCCCCGTTCGCCGGATTTAAATCCCATTGAACATGTGTGGGATATCATGGGAAGAAGAATATTCTCTTTGCACCATCCTCCACAGACTCTAGCACAGTTGATCGATGAAATTCAAGTTGCTTGGAACGAGGTGCCTTAAGAAGACATCGACCATCTCATTTTGTCGATGCCCAGACGTCTACAGGAGTGCATACAGCAAAGGGGTCGCCAAACACATTATTAATTTTTTTTAAATTGTTTTTTAATAAAATTTCTTGAAAATGTAATCATTTTATTCTTGATGTAAGACTACCATCCGGGCAAAAAATCAAGTTAAAATAATAACTCTTTCTGGGTGTTACGCTTCTAATGTCATTGAGTATATACATACATTGTACATTTTCAGTCATTAATCGATTTCTATATAAAAACGTGCAATATGAAGTTTAGAACGAGTGTTTCCACTCCCAGACTAAGCATGGAGTAAAATTTCGAGTTTAGAAAAGCCCGGCGTAGAAAATTTGTCGAGGGTCGCGCAGCGACCCGAGACAAATTTTCACGGGGCTTTTCAAAACTCGAAATTTTACTTCATGCGCCACACGTATAAAACACTGAAATATTGTGAAGTTAGAAACTCACTGATGTATTTTTTTAATGAGTAATAATCGAAAAAGTTAATAATAAGTTATTCATAGAAATCATGAAGAGAATTGCAGAATTTTACCAAAAATCAACTTTTAAAGTCGACTCTATAATTGCTCGGCCGTTAATGGGTTAAGCAGAACTTGGAGAATAGGGGTGATCTGAACGCTTTATATCATTAGATATCAATTTTCAAAACTCAAATAAAATGCATAATATATTTTTTTGTTTTTGGAGAGAAATTATACATGTAAATAAAAAATAAAAATAAAATTGCAACAAGATATGTATGACCGCCCCAAAATGCTTTGATTCGTATCATAGACTTACAGAAAATTCAAATCAATAACTTTTGTTCTATATATAACAGTATAATTTGGAAAAACTAAGAAAATCCAACTTCTTAATCTGGAATAGTATTGCAAAACTTATGTGTGTTACTCAAACTGACCACCATCAGCATCTTGGCATAAATTGGCTCTTTAAATTACTTCTCATATAACGTTATGAAGTTGCTGAAGAGTTATATTAGCTACTGCCGAAGTTCTGTAAGTCTATGATACGAAACAAAACATTTTGGGGCGGTCATAGTGCAAGTGTAATTCTTTAAAAAAAAAAACAATTGATTTGTATGTAAAGTGGCATCCTGTATCCAAAAACAAATAAATATGTAGTGCATTTTATTTAAGTTTTGAAAATCGATGTTATTTTCGGTGAATGAATTTCCGCTTAATATAAACCTACCAAATTTGAAATTAATATCTCGAGGTGTACAAGTTTTGAGTTACACCCGGTACTCTTCTAACTTTCATAGTAGAAGAATCGTGTATAAAATATTAAAAAAAGACGACCCAAAATATGTGTCGCTCGATGTGGAACGCACCCGACATCTTTTCTGAGATCCCTATAGATATTTCTTCTAATTGAACGCACCCACCGAACCGTCGCGTCGGCCCGGTAACTTTTTCTTGGCGTATTTGTATTTTTTTATGTCCATACAATTATTAGGTAATGCATCGAACACGTCGAACGTAATCTAGTATATGTAGCCATCCCTTGGGTTTTTTAGAGTGTTGACCACTATATGTGAATCCATATGTATGAGAATTATTTATCGATATTAAAAAAACAACCTGCAAAATGTTATATAGACCCGTAGCGCTTGCATATAAGAAAGCGCGTTTGGTCGCATGATTTTATTTCGATAATACCACGTGGTGGTCGTACAAAACTGCCATAAGTGATCCGACCAGGAACAATTTACTTTTATTTCATTGGTGCAATTTAGCGCGGCGGTCAACGGGTGTTACTCACTATATTGCTTTGTGTTTAGTTGTCTATCTTTTTACATCATCTATAACTGATTAACAAATCGACAATAGTCTGAACTGAGAGCTGCTATTAGATGCTGAAAAAACTGCTTCTCCTCATAAAGTTAAAAATACATAACTTGCACGAACATATACTTGACGATGAATTTTGGCTTCTGAAATATCTACATTTTCTACTTCTGCTACATTTACATCAATATCCACTTTTCTTTCACAACTAATGCGTTCTGAATTCATGTTTGCTATACAAAGGATGCTTAATTGCTTTGATGGCATTTGATGAGTTATGTTTTAGAGCTTGGGCACGCAAAATCGATATCTTATTTTTATGCTCTGCTTGACACGAATTAAATAACATTTTGCTGTGGTGCAAGAGTGTAAGCCAAGGTTGTGTCTAAAGACACAGCTTAGGATCTAGTTACGTCTTAAGATATGCTGGAGAAACCGGGCGTTAAATGCTTTTCGTGCTAATTTTCCCTCAGCGCAACTTACACAACCATTTAACGATTCTTTACCACCGTCAAATTCTTATCCGTCAATAGCCGATTTTAGTTGACACATATCACTAAATCCCATGTGATCCAAACGCCGATGACAATTGATGATATTATCACATTTCGCCACCATGTAACAAATATGCTTTGCTTCAATCACATAAACACCGCCCTGTTGTTTCGCTTTAGCAACTATTTCACTCTGGCATTGTGTATCGAACAGCAATCCGTGTCAAATTGCACAGAATTGCCGGATTGTGTTATTTCACTAACACATAGTAGGTTTAGACTCAATCCTGGCACACATAGCACTTTGTTCACTGTAATGCCGCTTCCGATTACCTTTAACCACTCGTTGTTTGCCATAGACATGTCTAAATTTGACGTTTCCATGAAATCTATCAAAATGTCTGGATGAGGGGTTAAATGTCTTGATGCGCCGCTGCCGACCACCCAGTTGCCATCAACAGCAATGCTTAGCAAAGCACTAGAGATGGGTAATCCGCTCCTGTATAGTTGTTTTCAAGCTCTAGTGCTGAGCAATAAAAAATTATCTCGAGTACCCGAAATAAAAACACAATTGCTTTACAACATTGTAAATTTGTAACTAACTACTGCGCACAATGCGTGATTTATGGGTATCGCCCAAGAAAAATTTTCTACCTGCGGCTGTGCATCGAATATTGGAAACATCGATCTTCTTAGTTTCTACGAATACAGCACGGCGCGGCGCACAGGGTGATCGCCAACAGAAAAATCACAATTTTTCATTTTTATAAACGCAATTCGATTCTAAATACTTCAAACTATCAATAGTGATATGTTATTTAACATCAAATATTAAATTGTTAAAATACTGAAATAAGCAATTTTGAGTTGAGTTATAAAAAAACTCCACAGAGCTACACGCTCTACTCAACATTTTCTTATTGCTTAATGTGTTATTTCAATATTTTGAAAAATGTATTGCCAACTTATACGGTAAAATTTACGGTTAATTTAAAGAGTTTGATGCCTACGCGTAATAGTTTATTTTAAATTAATATAGTAGCCATTTTTCCAAATATTTGTATATTTTCGGTGAAGGATATGAAATGAATTATTGTATGAAATATCAAAGTTATATTACAATATTTTTGGTTGGAACTGAATATCATTATGATTTTTTTCCTAATCTTGTTTAATGAAATACATTTTTTTTGAAAAACTGTACTTAGGTAGGCTTGATGCTTGTATTAATCTGGAAATCCCTGTAATTTGAGATCTAGTTCGTCTTGCCTGGCGAGCACATTGTCACTTTATCAACAGTTGCCTTAGTGTATACTTCGCTAGTGTTTTTCTTTTTGGTACTTTTTTGTTTACGACGACTTCGATATTCTTACGGACTTTGATTTTTAATACTGAATTTGGGATTTTTTTGTATATAACGACCTTGCTTCTGCTACGGATTTTGATTTGTGATCTGTGATTTTTAATATTATGAACTTCTTACGACGTCTTCGCTAACTGTACGGATTTTGATTTGTGAATTGTGTGATAACTATAGCTCTGTTTTTTTACGGTGACTTCGCTCCTACTACGGCTTCTGATTAGAAATTTGTGTGATATTGCAGTAACTTTTAATTTGTGACTTGGGTGATATTAAAGTGTTTAAGTAAATAGTTCTGTGATACTACGGAGTTGGACGTTTGAGATACTAGGATATACTACAGACTTTATAGATTAATCAGAAAAAAATGTGGCGACCTTGGGACCTGAACCAACACCCAAACCAACATATTGATGAGCAAATTAATGCAGTCAATATTACGAAGAAAATTTCAGTAAAAAACCAAGGTAAGTTTTTCCTACAAAAATGTATTCACATATTGGTCTACTTGCCCGTGCAGAGGCCCATACCATTTAATTGAACCGGTTCCTCAAAAAGAACACTCCTGAACCGCAAAAAAGGAGTTAGTTCGCGAGTGAGTTGGAATACGCTCCTGAACCGGCTCGCGAAATGAGTGGTTTAGGAGTGATACACTCACGAAACGGTTCGTGAGCGAGTTAAGATCCGCTCCTGAACCGGTTCGCGAAATGAATGGTTCGGGAGTGACACTCACGAAACGGGTCAGGAGCGAGTGAGCAAGGATCCGCTCTTTACGGAATCGTGCATTTCGTAAGCGTAGTGGCAATGACCGTGCATATTTTTTATTGACGGAGTTGTTTGTTTTACAATCGTTTTCGGCATTATGTTAATGCGATATGAAATTTATTTTCAGATACGTTTTACATTAAAAACCTCATTTTACATTTTTGAAATATTAATGTTCACTTCTGTACAATAAAAGTAAGCACACAAAATATGTTATAGTTTAAAACGGACATAATGAGTTTTCTAGTTACGAAAAAATGTAATTATTCCAGTTTCCCTAATGTCAAAATGCTGCGTCATTTAGACAACAATTAAAAAATTCGAATTCTAACTAAAATAGAAAATGGTTTTTCTATTTCGGCTTTGTTGTATTTATTATAAGCGTTTTTTTTTTCAAAAGGTCTTAGTTTTGGTTTTTTTAATAAAGGTGTTATTTCCAAGTAATGGTGTTTTCTCATTTATTGAAACTGCTGCTAGGCAATTAACACAAACCCAAATTATACAACTAGAATATTGTAAAAAATAGTTATGAGACTTGTACTTAATTATATTGTACTTATAATACTTTGTGTAAATTATTATACATTTTCTATTTTAATTAAAAAAATATATATAATAGTTTGCCAAGAAATAATGACTACAATATGAATACTATTTCAATTGTATTTAACAGTTGGTTTTATTGTCGTAATGATTTCATTTTTGGTGTTAAACAGACTTCACTAAAATATAAATATTACAAGAGATGTTCAAAAAGTTAACCATTAACATTATAGCATAAATTATGTCTTAATTAAATGCTTCAACCACAGCATATCTACGGCCATCCTCGAATGCGTATGATATATTTTATTTTTCGCATAACCTTACAAAAAGTCATGAACATGGAATTAGAGTAATTTGACAAACATTAAACAAACTTTGTAATATATGACAAAGAACTGTACTTGTTTAATAATTGTTATTGTTCCACTGTTAATTTTTATTTTAATCAAATATAAAATTGTAAATAACTATCGTTTCACATACCTTGTGCGTTTGTAGCCGAAACTAGTCGGAATAAATTAAAAAGTTAGTGAAACAAACCAAGTGTTTTTATTTCAAATTTTACTATGGTTTCCATGCACAAATGTAAGTTTGTGTTATATTTTGAAAACTAATGTTGATAAAAAATGGTAATATATTGATCATGGCACTTTCCTGTCATTTAAACAATTGATGATAATTGACATACTAAACTTATTTTAATTGTCAATTGGTTAAAGACCATTTCACATTAAATTAGTGTTGTGTACGCGCCAAATTTTCAGGCTTTTCTAAACTCGAAATTTTACTTCATTCTTAGTCTGGGAGTGGAAAAACACTCGTTCGCGAAATTTCTTTATTTTAACATTATTGTCTTAATCAACGTAGAAAATGTAAAGCTAGTATTTTTGAAATTTTGTATAAATTTGTATTACGACTTTTAAATAAGTTTTTAAAAATCAGTTGTCTTCTTTCCCTTCTTATCAATGTCATGTATATTTCACGCTATTAATTAAACTTTCAGTAGGTTTGGGTAATGAAATATGAAAAATGAATCTGTTTTTGAACTTTAGAATAAATCAGTGTTGTATACGCGTGGCGCATGAATTAAAATTTCGAGTTTACAAAAGCCTAAACGTTTGGATTTAGACAAAATCCAAATTAACCTGGGAGTGCAAAACACTCGTTTTATCATTAAAACAATTGACAATTGATTATCGTTGGTTTATTATCAATGGAGTTCTATGAAAGTTCGAGATTTTAAGAATTCTTAAAATGTTCTAAATGTTATAGAAAAATATGATTATCCTTCTTATTTATTTGCTCATTTCAGTGATTTTCGTCAATTACGTTTTAAAATTTCATAATTATATCATATTTTTTTCTATCATCGAAATCATGATACATTTTTTATAAAACATTGAGAACAAAAAAACATTGAATTATTGGAAAATATTTGTGTTAAAAATTTAAAAAATTTAAATGAGCGTTGAATTCTTTTTAATCTCACAAATTTTGTTTAAAATAAAATGCACTTTAAAAATCTTAATTTATCCACCGCACAGATGGAATTGTCGCTTCTGTTGAATTGACAAATAAAATAAAATATTATGAAAAGAAAGATATTTGTTTTTGTTTTTAAGTAAGCATAAATAAAATTATTTAAAATAGAGGAAAAAAAATACTAAGGTATTTGCATGACAAAATTGGCAAGTTTTATGATCACAGCATCCGTGTTTTAGAGATAAAACTCATTAAATACATGGACGATTAATAAGCATGTGATGACTTTAACTTTACCGAGTGTTTTCCACTC
The DNA here is from genome assembly GCA_932526585.2 of Philonthus cognatus. Lineage (NCBI taxonomy): Eukaryota > Metazoa > Arthropoda > Insecta > Coleoptera > Staphylinidae > Philonthus > Philonthus cognatus. The sequence goes on from OW052241.1 coordinate 108,535,053, forward strand.
CCAGACTAAGCATGAAGTAAAATTTCGAGTTTAGAAAAGCCTGAGCATTTGGATTTGGTCGCGAAGCGTCCAAATCCAAACTCAGGTTTTTCGAAACTCGAAATTATACTTCATGCGCCACGCGTACAAAACACTGATTAAAGTAAAGTTAAAAAAATACATCAAAACATTATGTTTAAATAAAATAACACAGAATCAGATATTTTATCTGTTATTAACGACTTTCAGTGTTACTAATTAATAACTGGGTGCTTATAGCAACTGGTTTGCTATTCAGAATTTTTGAAAATATTTATGATCTATAAAATTAAGAGAATATTCGTATAACATAAACCTACCTTCATTTTTAACAAATGTTTCTTGTTCCTGCTAAACTTTATTCGTAAGCTTCACTTATGTTTTCACTTTTCACAAAATATGAATCATGACAAAGTCAAACTAATGTTATTTATAGCAATAGCCTTAATTCACATTTTTAAAACAATATTTACAAAATAACTAAACGAGCTACGTTATAAAATGAATACGCAATAAATGTAATTCTTTCGATTATGTACAACTTTTCTTAGCAAGATTATTTTATATGATCAATATTAAAGAAAAATCCAAAAAAATGCTAAGAGTAAACTACCACATTCGGTTTAAGCATTTTTACAAAAAGTTGATCGAATACTACTATCGTAATAAAAAGCTTAAGTTTATAGTGTTATCTTAACCGCTCAATCAGTTTAGACTTTATCGTGGGGACAGAAGGCCAGACAGACATTTTTCGAAAATAGTCTTAATCAACTCGGGGAACCTCAAAATGGATATATCCATTAAACATTTTAATTTGAACATTTTGCGAAAACAATATATTTCCTTTGTTTTGCGTATGGGGGAAAGTAAAAATCTCATACAATTTTATCATTTAGTGTGAAATGTTTACTGTTTTTCTACCTATTTTAATAATTGAGATAGATTTAAAAACAAGTTAAGAATGAGCATACCTGCATTGTTATGCACATAATTTTAAAACTCACTTTTTTGAAACAGCTATATTTTAAATACAAAAACAGGTGAAATAACCACAAGGCTATCATGTGCAATGATTTTAAAATACTTTGATACTATATAAGACATTATATAGTAGTAAAGTATAATATCTGATTCTTATAGAGAACATAAATAACCTTACCCTGTATAATATATACGAAAACATAACATGTGACATAAGCTAAATGAAAACAAAAATATGTACTAAAAGAACTTGTGAACTGGTTGAAAGAACCGGTTCACTAAAAGGAACGAACCGGTTTGGAACCACTCACTTAAGTGAACCGTTTTGCTCACCTCTATAAAGCACTGAATCCATTTGCGTATTTAGCGTCGTTAGTTTTCCTTTTGTTTTCATCCTTCTTCTTGTCGTTACCATTTGATGGTTTTTCTACTACGCACAGTGTTTCGAGTATATAGGAGCATGGGACAAAAATCGATAAAACAATTATTAATAGATGCATTGTTTATATTTGTTTATATATCAATAATACACATATATTTTCATCAATTAACAGGTAAAAGTCATATTACACATATTTTTTTCTATAGTTAAGCGCGTTTCTTAATATGTTAAAATTCGAATTATCTTATTATAACGTATAAATAATGATTATTAATTCTATATTTAAATAATATTGGTCAATTTAGTTAAAAATAACATTCGAATAGAAACATTGAGAAATCGGATTAATATTTGGGGGTGTGTACAGGTAGTGGTATTATAGAAAAGGAGGAATAAATATTAGAAGTAATCCCTAATAAAAGCGGTAGTACGGGATTAAAAGGTATTAGAAAAACACAACTTGAAGATAGGTAGGTGGACAAATAATCTTGTTTTCCCCTAATACACTACTTCGATTTACCGGTACTTTTTCATTTCAGATAATTTGCTTTTCCCCGTAACCTTTACCTAAATTAACCTCCATGCATTAAGCCCTGTTGTCAACCTACATACTTATTTGCATCTAGTACTACAATCAAATATAAAGCAATAATTGAATATTTAAACTAGTAAGAAAAATCCTTATCACTTTTATCTAATATCGGTATATTTATACCTATATCATATGAGGCCGTAGTCTTTGTCTTTAAGTAGACAGAGACATCATCGTCAATTCTAAAATTGTTGCGTGTCGAGACTTTTCTTAGAGATGATATTAGTGGCTCTGAGGTTAATAATAAAATGTTCATCAAATCTTTATTGGAATTCATTCTTTACGATTTGCGGGTGTGTATCTGGCTTCTAACGCATCCTCAGAGAGTTGTCCTATAGGTAACTTAAAAGAACCGATTATGTCACATCCGTGAAATAAAACTTTATGAATAGTATTCGGCATGTACCATTCATAAAATTTTAAATATAGTTTTCTAGTTTGATGTAATAACTGGTTAAATTGATCTAGTTCTATATTGCAGCCACTACGTAGTACTCTAAATATTATACAGAATTTTGTAATAATATCTACGTTTATTCCAGTTATCTCTGAACTAACTTCAGGGTTCTGAAAGAAGCGTTTTGCTGTATTTCCGTCATTTGAGGACCCGTAACCCGGTTTTGGCTTATCAACTGAAAGTCCCATTTTGGTTTTGAACAACCCCTAGATGCGTTTTTTATTTTCCTCAATTATTGTTTTATTTTCAATGCCTCTTACTTGGCATTGTTTAATAGGCAGGCGATAACTTATATGAAGGAGACATTAAAAAAAAAGAATCCAACAATGCAAAGTTGATAAGCCAAAACTGTAGTTAAACACGTTAACGGGTCTATCCAGTACACTTTTATCGTTCATTTGCTTAGGTGTCGCTGCACAAATGATACATTTTGACGTTGAATTTGTACCGGACAGTATATTACTCACACTCCCGTCCATCATTGTAAATAATAATTCAAATGTGTCGGAGTATTCCAAATCAAATGCCAATCTTATTTTCAAAAATAAATTTTATTTGCCTACAATAACGTGTTGACGATGTTCTTTCGTTAATCCATATATCTTTGCCGGAGCCTACTTCGATCATTTTTTATAGGTACTAACGCTACTAAAAACAAATACTCATCAGTACTTTCGGCATCATGAAACTTAATTTTGTATGTACTATGCCCCGAACTGTCATAGAACCCCCACTTACAAATTAATTTAAATTGCTTTGATTCTTGATTTTCTAAATTTACTATATTTGAAATAGTTTTTGTAAGTGAATTGTAAGAGTTCTTGCAAATTAACTTCGGCTGAGGTTTCACTAATTTCAACCTGTGGTGGAAGAAGTGATTTTTTTATATTATTTAATGTGTATGAGCTCGGAATAAAATCTTCATGTAAGGAATTTACTGTAGATCTGAGAAGTGCGTACTTCCGCGCTGATAGATCTAAATCTAAAATTAGTGCCAGCGTCCGATGTGGTGTTAAACATTTTTTACCCTGACCTTCCATTTGTGTTGTAGATTTCGTAGCAATTGCAGCGGCTAACTGCAACTCGCCCGAACTTCTACCTGCAGCTATTACCGAAGCTCGGCGTCTCTTCGTTTTCAGCGAAGCTTCTTCAAAAGGCTTGGGAGGTCTTCCGCGTGCTCGGCTTCCACTTGGTCCCGGCTGAGCTTCATGTACTACAGTAGGATTCACACATTGCGGCAAAATAACTATTCCTTGTAGCCAAGCCACGTTATTTGACAGCAATTTTTCACGAGATCTTGTACATATTTTCCATTTTGTATCCATATGCAGGCAAAAGAAGTGGCTCACATTCGCGAACATATTTCGTTAAATATACACTGTTTGCAGTCACTTTTGTGAGAATTTAACCATACATTTGCAAGATCAATTTCTTTGATCACGGTACCTCTCTCTACAAAAAAAATCATAATTTGTAAAAGAACAGCCAAAAGCAGATGATCCTTATATAATTTAAAAGTATATTAATGTACTGATAAGGGGATGTTAACCCCCTAAAAGGTTTTGATATATATTTTTTTAAAGTCTCTTTAAAGTTTGCAATCGCAGAAATTTTATGTAAAAATTATGAGTTTGTTTGAAAATTATTTACGGAATAAATCGTACACCAAAAGAAAAAATTTAAATGGCATCTTAAACTACATACCTTGGGCTACAGAATCCATCATAGGTTTTATTTATAACACTTTGTAACAATCGTGATATAACGCTTAGAACAATTGATAAAATATAACTGACATGAAAGACGAGTACCCGCTTCATCATTACCTCGGTTTGGGGGTACACTATTAGACAATTAGCGAAACTTAGGTAGCTGGTTAATGGTTAATTAGGTAGCTGGTTAATGGAATTCTTAATGGCTTATATACATTACCGTTGTAGTATAAAAATCCTTAAAATTAAATGTTGATTTTTTTATTTTTGTCCATTGCTCGAAACACTGTGCGACGCTTCCTCGATTAGTCGGACAAATCCGACGTAAACGTCCCAATTGATTACAGCTATAACATCGAGACTTGTATTATTTTGATTTGGAAATACTGCCAACACTACGTTCACGATGCTCTTTCTGTTTGGCCGGTCGTAGGCACGAGACTGAGCAATGATGACTTGACATGTTCAACCGTAACCTTTTCACTACTGGCTGTGAAACCCATTATGAACCGTCGATACTCCGGTGCAAGCTTACCCAGCATTAATAATGCAACGAGTCGATCTTTAATTTCAACTTTTGCTCCGGTGCATCGTTTTCATGCCCCCGTCGTTTTCCCGGTGTTATCGTCCATTGACGGGCAATCACTTAATTGGATGCTCGTCAAATCCATTAATGCCGTGACTTCACGATCTATGCCCGATTCGGCGAATGATGTACTCAACATTTTACACACGTTCAACGGTGTGTCCGAATCACTGAAGTGGCTAGCAACGTTGCTTTCGGTGGACAAAACAAGTCATCCCATGGCTTCACCGAGTTTTTTGACATCAGTGGTGTCCGTTTCAGCGATACAATTATCCAATTTCTTGGTACGGAGAAATGCCAACATCGAATATTATCACGATTGGTAGTTTTCACGACCCTTATGGCCGGTTTAATAATCAAGTTAAAGCTACTTTAAATATTTAAAGTTGACTTTAATGTAAAATTCTGTTTCATAATGCAAATTTGAAGCAAAAGTCGGCTTTAAAGTTAAGGACGGCTTTTTGACAGTTTTTAAAGCCGGCTTTAAAACTAACCTAAAAATATTCTCAAATGGTAAAAAGAACCAATCGCGTGCTTGACATGGCTGCGAAGCCAGGGCCATTAATTTCACAGAAAATTGTGTTGATGCATTCAGCGGTACGGATTTTTCTCCCAAATTTTGATTATCAAATACAAATTAATGATAAGAATTTGAATCGACCAGGTTGATTTATTAAATTTATTTTATTTCGTTAAGTGGTACATTCAGCCAATTCAGCAAATAACTGAATGCAAATTGATACAGACGTTTTACCTTTATCGATTGTGATAATTTATTTGTTTTTTATTTCAGTGAATTATGTTGTTTTCGCTGTTTACAAGTTCAATTAAATGTAATTCCTCTGTGTTTGTACAATTAATTCCTTCAGTGATTTTAATGGAATTTATTCCTTTAAAAACCTCAACTCAAGATGAAATAGCGCCAGAAAACAAACACGAATTGAAGGATTTCTCAGTGATGTAAGGTATTGTTATATTTTTGCATAACGTTAGAACTGGATATTGGTTTTAACGTAAATTTATTTTCAACATAATTTGTTATTCATTTATACTTTGTGTTATGTAACTATTTATTACTATATGAATTAAAATACTTAAAAAACCGTCATAATCAGGTCGTAAACGTAACATTTGTGTAGAGCAATATGAAAAATAGTTTTATCCTAATAAATTGTAATGATTTGAACTAATGTAAACATGTGATTTTTAAAAACAAATTATACTTTAAAGCTGAATGAATTTTTTAGAAATGATATATGGATAATCAAATATTTCAGATTTCTATAAAACGCCAAAATTAAAGCTGCAAATGTTTATAATATGTTATTTATACAGGGAGTTTTTCTTTAAAGTATACGTATTCCAAATTTAGTTTATTTTCTTTAAATCTTTAGATATTCGTTTTCTGGGCTATTCTAAACTCAAAATATTATTTCATGCGCCACGCGTATTGAACACTAAAATATTGTGAAATTTATGTATATTTGAACCTCACTTGAAATCAGTGTTTTATATGCGTGGCGCATGAAGTAAAATTTCGAGTTTAGAAAAGCCTACAAAATTTGTCTCGGGTCGCTGCGCGACCGCCGCAAAATGTTCACAAGGCTTTTCTAAACTTGAAATTTTACTTCATGCTTAGTCTGGGCGTGGAAAACACTCGTTAAAAGCTTCAAATTGAACTCATTTAATAAACAACGGATGTCGGCAAATTTATAGCTTCTACATATGTATGTTTACCTAAAAGAAAAATTCCCAGTATATTATTCAATAGAAATTTATTGAAAATTCGAAACATTGAACTTAATGTTGATTATTTTTGTCAGATTTAGTTAATCGTAACACACTGTTTATCAAAATGTTCAATAAACTTAAAAATTATGACGTTTTGTTCTATGAAATTACAAGATTCCAGTTAATCTTCAAAATTCTGATGATTTACATGATTTTCTTTAAATTTAAAAATCTGGACAATTTTTATAACTTTTCGCCAATTTTTAAAATCGCAGAAGTTTTTCTTAATTTTTTAAACTTTCCTAAAACTTAAAAACGTAGACGACCTTCATAAATGCCCACGCTTTTAGTTAATTTTCAAGTTGTCGAACATTTTTTAGTCAATTTTTGAAAATTTATCGGTTTGCGTGAATGTTTAAGATTTTCGTTAATCTTCAAAATTTCGACATCTTTTGCAAATTTCTAAGATGGAAGATGTCTTTAATATTTTTTGAGATTCTTATAAAAAAATGTAATCTTGAGGATATTCGTGAATTTCATGGATTTTTGTTGATTTTCAAACTCTAGGAAGTTTTACATACATTTTCAAGATTTTGATTTTTAAAATGTTGACGCTTTTCGTGAATTTACAAGATTTTTATAAAAATTGATTATGTCATTTTTTACTGGAAAAAATCATAGTTTGTTTGTTCACTGCTATCAAATTTCATAGCTTTTCTTAATATTTACCCGTGAAATGGTTTTCTTAATATTGCATATTCTTTTAATTAAACAGAAAAACACAAAATAAGCTATTGACAATTGTCAAACGAGTGTTTTCCACTCCCAGACTAAGCATGAAGTAAAATTTCGTTGAGAAAAGCACAAAGAACTTGGATTTAGACTCGCTGCGTCTAAATCCAAATTCGGGCTTTTCTCAACTCGAAATTTTACTTCATGCGCCCCACGCGTATAAAAACATTGATTTATTTAAAAGTTTCGTTTCATTTTACAAAAATCATTTTTACGTATTGTTTGTTGTGACATTTCCAATGACATAATTGAAGTATAAACAATCAAAAGAAGAGTTGTGGAACATTATATATTAAAAATAACTATAAAAAGGCGCTACCAACCTTAAAGTCGACTTTTATTAAAGTGGGATCAGAAATTAATTATATAACGCATCAATATTTAAAGTCGACTTTAACTTGAAGTCGACTTTTGTTAAAGTCACTTTAACCCAATTATTATGAAACCGGCCGTTAAGCTTTTTAAACTGAATTTCCTTAGTTATTTTTCAGTGGGTGGACGATCGAACAATTTGTCAGTAGTTATACAAACTTACTCGTTGCTTTATTTGTGGTATTTTACTCGATAACTGGGCCCGTAACCTGTTGTAAATTCAAGCAGCTTATTTAGATCGCAGGAGAAAAATAATACGATGAAAGTAGAACGTGTTTATTCAATTACGTTATTTTGACAAAACCAAACTACATCTTGTTTTTAGCCGCCTATTATCTTTTTATCACAACAGTTTTTATTATCAGATTTTCAACAAAAAGTCATTTTTTATAAAACGTTTTGCCTCTCTTAAAAACACAATAACCATTAGGACATTACAAATTTGATATAAGGGTCTTTACAATGGATAAAGCTTATAAGAGAAGTCGCTTAAATTTTGGCTTAAGAGAAAAATGTTATAAGACAAACATGTATTTAATGACAGAATTAATTACAATATGCAGAATTTTTTTTTTGTTAAGTATATACAGCGAATTTTTGTTTTAAATATAAATATGAATACGCTGTACATTTTCCGCGGTTTGTTATCATTTTTAAAATGTTCAAATTGATGCTTTAAATGATTGTTTTCCACTGCTAGATGAAGGATGGCGATAATACTGAAATGTTCTTTTAAAAGTAACGATAATAGTCAATTGTTCGTTTTAAACTGACAGCAATAGTGAAATTTTATCTTTATGGTTTTATTTAGAATTCTTATAATTTTTATGATATTTTTTAAGGTGAAATGCCAATTAGTTAATTTTAAATCAGTGATTTGTACGCGTGGTGCATGAAGTAAAATTTCAAGTTGAGAAAAGCTTGAATTTGGATTCCCAAATCCAAATTCTTCGGGCTTTTCTTAACTCGAAAATTTACTTCATGCTTAGTCTGGGAGTGGAAGATACTCGTTGAATATTTTTAAATTATTGATGAATTTTCAGGATTTTAGTTAATTATCAAAGTTTAAAAATCCCAGCGAATAACTCATATATTTCTCACAAAGCATAAATGTTAAGAATAATAAATAAAATATAAAAATATAAACTAGTTAGCTATTCATATTTAAGGATATTTTATAATTGCCGCCCTTTAGGTCATTAAAAATAATGATAGCAATGTTTGTATTATTTTATATTTATCGATTATCATTATTGTTGACATATCATATTGCAAGGCAGGTGAAAATTTATAATTGGTATACATGACAACTATATATTTTAAAAACAAAATAAAAAATGGTGATGTGTCCATCATAGTACTTTCCCCCGTAAATTGCGTATTAAATCACTTTTAAAATATTTCTAGCACTATTATTTTCAAAATGTCTTCAACGTTTTGATAACTACAACTTTTATTTGAAACATTTTTCAATTGTATCAACACATACACTGAGACAAACCAATGACTAGATAAATGAACATTATTTATTAATTATCTCAAAAACTAAGAGTGTTATGACAAAAAGTGAAAATACAAATAATCTTTAGTTTTTTATTTCCTACAACTTTTGTTTGAAACATTTTTCAATTGTATCGACACATACACTGTCACACACCAATAACTAGATAAAACACACAACTTTTGAAATATCTCAAAAACTAAGAGTGCTATGACAAAAAGTAAATGAACAATACATCTTCATTTTGTTATTATCTACCACTTTTATTTGAAAGAATTTTTTGTTTGATGGACATTTATTGAAAAAATCTGAAAAAACTGAAAAACGCTACGAGTAAAGTACCACTTCCGGTTTTCCGATTATCACCAAAAGCTTTTCAGTTCTTCCGGTTGTATCAAAAAGCTTAAGTTTCAAGTTTCATCTCGATATCTTTAGCGGTTTTTGCGATACAGCGCACACAGACTCACACACAGGCACACAGACACACAGACAGACAGACATTTTTCAAAAATGGTCTTATTCGACTCAGGGGACCTCAAAACGGATATTTCCGCTAAAATTTTTGATTCGAAAATTTTCACGAAAACAATACTTTCCCTTTGTATTACATACGGGGGAAAGTAATAAACATGTAATTGCACAATTTTGTTCCCTATTGAAATGTTCATTCATCCCCGTTAAAATAAAAGACATAAACACATCGAGAAATAAATCAAGGTGCATTGTGTACGTGTACAATTAACGTTGCACACGTTACTCTTTTCGAAACAATACTTACATAAATTTCAAAGAGAATAAAGAGACACTGTTTGGAGGGTAAAATTTAATAAAATATCAATATATACGTACACTCAAAACATGGCATTTATGATATTACACAACATTCCCAGCGTTTTCTTATTTGGGGTATTGTCAAACGTTAAATATACAAACCGAGGGTGTATTCAAACTCTTTGCGTGCATGTAATAAAATTATATTTACGAAACATTCCCAACATGTTCTCTAAACCGTTTCAAACGAGCTCTTAACAAACCGACAGGAGACAACTATTAATCACAAGGGTCGGTGTTTTGTTGTTCGGGAAAAAGTTGTTCCAGTTTACTGTATTTATGAAATGTGACCAATAGTTGTAATGGATGATGTCTGCATAGTTTCAGTTTTCGGTAGATAACTGACGTCGAATTTTTAATATGTAATCACGTTAAACGTTTTTAGTTCGTATTCTATTTCTATTAAAGAGAAACTTTACAATAATAACACAGTGCGAGAAATTCAAACTTATTTTTCTGAACTGAAATCTTAAATCAAAAATTTCAGTGAAAGAAAAAAATAACATCTATAGGCATATATGTCCTATGACTCATTGATGTGGAATGTGCGGTTCAAATTTTTTAGAGAGTATGCCGACAGTTGTATCTGCAACGATTTTTCCTAGTTTTGTCCAATTTTGACGTTACATGTCAATGTCATACTATTTAGGTCGCGAATATATTAGTGTTCTTTCTTTTAGTAAAGCTTTAAATAAGAATTTCTTGTGATTATTTTCTATTGAGTATACATATCCCAATTACGTGTTGTAGATTTTTAAATATTCGTTGTTTTCTTAAAAGAGGTCAACTTAAAGTTTAAACAAATGTTTTCCACTCCCAGATTAAGCATGAAGTAAAATTTCGAGTTTAGAGAAGCCTGAAAATTTGGTTTGGTCGCCTAGCGCGAAGCGCGGAGCGACCAAACCAAATTTTCAGGCTTTTCTAAACTCGAAATTTTACTTCATGCGCCACGCGTAGGAGACACTGATTCCAAGCGAAGTTTACTCGTTCACAATATTTCAGTGCTTTCAGTGTTTAATACTCGTGGCGCATGAAGTAAAATGTCGAGTCCAAAATACTCGTTTAAAGCTTCAAATTGAACTCTTTAAAAAATAGCGTATGCATATGTATACCTAATAGAAAATTCCCTGTATGTATACTTAAAAAAAAATGCTCTGTATTAACAGACTAATCCGATGACTATTTGCCAAATCTACTAATTGAGCATTCGATTAAACTAACATTATTGTTTGAGCTTACACAAAATCAACATAAATGCATTATTTATATATATAAATACCTGACATATTTAGTAAATGTGGAAATCGGAATTATACTTTTTAAACTCACACTTAACCCATTAACGGCCGAGCAATTGTAGAGTTAACTATAAAAGTTGATTTTTGGTAAAACTCTGCACTTCTCTTTACGATTTCTATGAATAACTTGTTATTAATTTTTTCGATTATTACTCATTAAAAAGAATACATTAGTGTGATTCTAACTTCACAATATTTCAGTGTTTTATACGCGTGGCGCATGAAGTAAAATTTCGAGTTTAGAAAAGCCCCGTGAAAATTTGTCTCGGGTCGCTGCTCGACCCTCGACAAATTTTCTACGCGGGGCTTTTCTAAACTCGAAATTTTACTTCATGCTTAGTCTGGGAGTGGAAACACTTGTTCTAAACTTCATATTGCACGCTTTTATAAAAAAACGATTAATGACTGAAAATTTACGGAGTATACATTTTGCATGGTTAAAACAAAAATTCACAGTACGTAGAATTTTTCTTTTAAATATGCAAAATGTATACACTGTACATTTTCAGGGTTTAATCGATTTTTTTATAAAAACGTGCGATATAAAGTTTAAAACGAGTGTTTCCACTCCCAGACTAAGCATGAAGTAAAATTTCGAGTTTAGAAAAGCCCCGCGTAGAAAATTTGTCGAGGATCGCGCAGCGACCCGAGACAAATTTTCACGGGGCTTTTCTAAACTCGAAATTTTACTTCATGCGCCACGCGTATAAAACACTAAAATATTGTAAAGTTAGAAATATACTAATGTATTTTTTTTTAATGAGTAATAATCGAAAAAATTAAATAACAAAATATTCACATTTCTCTTCATACATTTTCAAGTCAGGTCAAATAATATAATATATAAAATTAACTCATTTAGTACTTTAATTAACAAAAAAATTATAATGTTGGGTTAAAACGATTGTGCGCATAAATTAAAATTATTTATAGCTGGGTTTTTATAGATTTAGTTTTATGAAAAAATTGTACCAATGGCTCTTAATGGGTTAAAACGATTGTGCATATTAATTAAAATTATTTGTGGCTGGGTTTTTATAGATTTAGTTTTATGAAAAAATTGTCAAAATGTAACGTTGAACTTTAAAGTTTCAAACTGCATACCGGAACATACGTTTTCGCATGTTCCATCTAAAAACCATAGCAGACATATTATGAAGTTTTCTGTCTCTTTTCACACGCGTAATCTGATGACATCAAAATTTTTCGTATCACATGTATTGGTGCAGAACGCACTACAAATCAAGGAAACCATGGAACACCTCTCGTGAATCGTACCTTAACTGTTTTTTGTGATATTAGGTCATTTAATGATTTAATCGAGGTCTGAAGTTTCGAAAAATGGGTATATACCAAAGAGAAGTTTTTCATCAAAAAGATCACCAAGCATCAGCTCAATGTTTAGATTGAAACGACGTTGTACTAATAATAATCAATAATTATAATTATAGTTATAACTGGATTTGATCATTAAATCCAGTTATTACTATAATTATAATTATTGATTATTATTTGTGTTCCCGCATTCGGTATGTAAATGACTATTACAGAAGACTGTTACTACAGTATTTGTAATACATTCTCGACGTGTATTATTATTGGATTTGATTTGTTAATAATAATAAAAATAATATTTTTATTTAAGTGAAAAAAAGAACATCAAATAAAGAACATAATATATATAGGGTACATATACAAAGAGTTTTATGTAACGCCGAACATTTTCATAACGAGAATTTTTCTTTTCAGTATCCATATAAAAAAAATTAATTTGAAGCTTCAAGCGAGTGTTTTCCACTCCCAGGCTAAGCATGAAGTAAAATTTCGAGTTTAGAAAAGCCTGAAAATTTGGTTTGGTCGCGTAGCGCAAAGCGCGGAGCGGCCAAACCAAATTTTCAGGCTTTTCTAAACTCGAAATTTTACTTCATGCGCCACCGGTACAAAACACTGATTCAATGTAAAGCTTAGCGGTGTGTTTTAAACTTCGTAATATGTCAGTGTTTGTACTGGTGGCGCATGAAGTAAAATTTCGAGTTTAGAAAAGCCTGAAAATTTGATTTGGTCGCTCCGCGCTTCGCGCTACGCAACCAAACCAAATATTCAGGCTTTTCTAAACTCGAAATTTTACTTCATGCTTAGTTTGTGAGTGGAACACACTCATTTGAGGTTTCGAATTGAACTCTTTTAAAAAAACAACGATTATCTAAAAATGTACGGCATATAATTGGGACATGTATACTTGAAAGAAAAACCCCCTGCATTTACAAGTCGAGGCATTAATTGTGATTGATTGGCTACAATTTGTAATGGTCATATAGGCAACCCAGTTTGCACGTAACCTAAAAAATCGAAGGTGTCAAATCGTGTTTTGGTTTGATAAATAGAATATACGAAAATTAACATTGATAATGTTCGGTGTTATATAAAATTCTCTGTATACACATTACACACGAGTACATATATATATATATATATATATATATATATATATATATATATACATGGTTCGTAACACTAACGAAATTCGAGTGCTTAATAGATGCAAAATCGGTCATAATTGATAATTAGCTGTTAAGATATTCTTGAATGCTATATGATTCAATGTTAAGAAGTAATTTTTTAATTTTAATATTAAATTGAGTTAAATATTTTATCATTTTAATATTCTGAGGAATTTAATTGAATAATTTTGTGCAAGCATGCAATGCGCTTTTCTGTGAAATAGTCAGTCTATGCAATGGAATTCTGTAATTACAATGCCTCGTACTATACCTATGTTTATATTCACAATCAAGAAAGTAATTTTGATTTTTAACAGCAAATACCAATGTATATTGCCGGAATAGTTAAAATATTAAGTACGACACGATGCATTGTATTTTAATTTGCCTATAGTTCTTACGATTCTTTTTTGAACTATGAATAATTGTATTGCATCGGCACATGCACCCCAAAACAATATCCCAAATTTTATAATACTATAAAAATTTGCGTAGTACATTGTTAATAGGGTAATCATGTGTAAATGTCGCGAGGTTACTCGTATGGCATACGCAACTCTACTATGAGTTTTCCAATTCAGAAATTCATCTATGCTTAGACGCAGAATACGAGCACTTTTCACATATTTTATAAAAGATTTTCCGATATTTTCTCACACTGGTGTTTTAATGTTTGATTTTGCTGTTTTGAATAATATACACGTTGTTTTTTCTGAATTCAATATGAGTCGTTGTTTTGTGAACCAGCTTGATAATGTGTTCATAATGTGGTTGAGGTGGAGTTTAAGATCCGTAGAATTGTCAGCCGTAACTAAGATGTTTGTATCGTAAGCGTAGTTTATTAACTTAATATTTGTCTGTACAAAAGCTGAACTGAGGTCATTAATATATACAGAGAGTTTTATATAACACCGAACATGCTTAAAACAAAAATTTTTCTTTTAGGTATACATAAACATAAGTTGTACATTTGCTGATGCTCGGGTTAATAAAAGAATTTAATTTGAACTTTAAACGAGTGTTTTCAGGATTTTCTAAACTCGAAATTTTACTTCATTTACACTCATTTCAAATTGAACTTATTTTAAAAAAAACGGTTATCTAAAGATTCACTGTAATTGGGACATGTATACTTGAAAGAAAAATTCCCTGTATGTACCGGGTGGGCAAATAAGCGAGGTAAGCGGCTTTATCGCAGAAACTAACGATCGTAGAGAGTTACGGTAAAAAATGTATAGGTAAAGTGGGCAAGGGAAAATGCTGGAATTTATTTTCAAGTTTCCAAGATGGCTGCCAGTGGGCGTTTCCACCATCTTGAATTACATAAAGTTACGTTTCTCGCGATTTTCCCCAATGAATTTAACAAACAAGTATTTGCGTTTTAATGTTAACTTAAAGTGGAACATATTTTGTAAAAACAATTTTTCTCTATCTTTCAAAATAAAGCGGTGGAGGGTATTTGAATGTTGTTTTAAATAATACAGGCATGAATTTTCCTGGTTTAGTATTTTTTTTTTAATAATTTGAGTTAGGAAAAAGATATTAAGATGCGGTTTGCGCAGGCTTATTAGTTGGTCATTTGTCTATTTTCTAGTCTAAAAAAATCATATCATCGCTTTAAATTTTTTGAGAAAATCCAATATTTTGGTTATAATATCAAATAACGCCCTCTATCGGCGGCCGTGTAGGTCACAACTGTCATAATTACGAGAAACCTAAGAAGCCCAAGAAATGCTCTTTTCAATGATACCAAATTTATCCAAATCCATTAAGCCGTTTCGTAGTTACAGGCATTTATTTAAAACAACATTCAAATACCCTCCACCACTTTATTTGGAAAGATAGAGAAAAATTGTTTTTACAAAAAATGTTCCACTTTAAGTTAACATTAAAACGCAAATACTTTTTTGCTATATTCATTGGGGAAAATCGCGAGATACGTAACTTTATGTAATTCAAGATGGTGGAAACGCCCACTGGCAGCCATCTTGGAAACTTGAAAATAATTTCCAGCATTTTCCCTTGCCCACTTTACCTGTAAAATTTATTACCGTAACTTTCTACGATAGTTAGTTTCTGAGATACAGCCGCTTACTTCGCTAATTTGCCTACCCGATACAAGTTGAGGCATTAATTGCGATTGATTGGCTTTAATGGTCATATAGGCAATCCAATTAACACATAACTCCAAAATTAAAGGTGTCTAATTGTATTGGATGATAATGTTCAGTGTTACATAAAACTGTATAAGAAATAGCAATGGCCCTAGGATGCTCCCTCTCGGCACACCGACAGTAGATCTATCTAGACGACCCATTGTCCTATCATTAGATTTTAGCACTTTTTGTTGGTGATTGCTTAAGTAGGATTTAAACCAACGTAGACTTATTCCTCTAATACCATAGGCTTCTAATTTATTGATAAGGATTTAATGATCAATGGTATCGAAGGCTTTAGATAGAATATGCCCATGGCAACTTTTTTTTCTTCTAAAGCCATTATAATGTCATTTACTAATTTGAAAACAGCTGTATCTATTGATTTATTTTTTTCGTAGCCGTGTTGTGCAGGACTAATCTGTTGGTACCGATTCAAATATTTTCGAAAATGAAGTTAACAAACTAATGGGCCTATAATTATTTATATCCTGAGGATTACCCTTTTTAAGTATAGGAATAATTTTAGATAATTTTAGTTGCTCTGGAACTATGCCGTGTAATAGCGAATTGGTAATTATATACATAATTGGTCTGCTATGGCTGAAATACAAGACTTTAATGCTTTTGTTGTAATATCATCAACTCCACTAGAATTTTAATTTTTAAGTTTTCACATTTGCTATTACTTTATGCCTATCTACGGGAAAAAGATACATTGACGTGTTAGGCTTAATTATGTTATCAGAGTATGGAAGGTGAGTTAGAGTGATAGTTGCGTTAGTTATATATTTTTATAGTGGTCGCTGAACTTTGTACACATTATGGTATAGTCTTCATTGAATTTGTATGATTCTGGATAGTTCGTTTTTCCTATTATTTGTTTAATTATATTCCATGTGCATTTTGTTTTGTTAGTGGCTAAGTTTAATTAATTACTTATATTGTTTTGTTTGGTATCTACCAATTACCAATTACTTGGTCATATTCTGATTTTGTTTTTATATAAATATCTACATATTTTTTTACTGTGTTTTATTAGAATGTATAGCGTATCTAATTGAGATTTTAAAAGTTTAATTTTAGGTGTATTAAATATCTGATTATTGCTGCCACTAAAATGTTTTTTACGAGTGACTGGAATATTTTCATTGAATATTGCTAGGAATATTTTCAAAAAATGATTCCCATTAAGCATTTACACTAGACTTTTCTATTTCAAATACAATTGACAATTTGCTTTCATGTGACTTTTTGAGATGTTGTAATAATTCTAACGAATAAATTAAACTTTTTTACAGAAGATAACACAAAATTATAAGAGTTATAGCGTGACAAAAAAAGTGAAAATCTAGAAATAATTATTTAATTTCAATAATTTTGGTATACATATTCAGTATGATAATGTGTATAATTGATTAAACTATCAAAGTGATCGGTTCATTAGAACGCGTGCAAATGATACTAATGTGTTGGTACTCCACCATGCGTTACACATTCAAGAGTACGTCTAGGCATACTTCTAATAAGATGATCAAGATCCTCCTGGGGTATCTCATCCCAGGCAACCTGTACTTCACGGTAAAGATCCCTTAACGTCTGTTTAGGACGAATTGAACGCTTTAGTCTTCTACCCATAATATCTCGCAAATGTTCAATTGAAGATAGATTAAATCTTGCTTTCTAGGGTGAAAGATTAACTCTGGAACGTTCAAAGGAGCTTTTGCAACATGTGGTCGAGCGTTATCTTGTTGAAAGAGTGGTAGGGTATGATATGGGGTCGTACAATTTTTTGTATGTAACGAGCAGAAGTCAACTGCCTGTGATTAATACTGTTGCAGACCTGGTACCATAGGCAATAGCTCCCCATACTATAACTCCAACTGTTTGATGAACATGCCTTACAACATCATATCGTGGATCTCGTCTTTCACTGCGTCGTCTTCTCACCCTTTGTCGGCCATCATTCATCCCTAAACGTCGCCAAAGACAACTCTATTCTATTCCCCATCCCATTGCAATCGCTCTGTGCACCACTGTAAACGATTACGTGGATGCTCTGGGGTTAGAGGTAGCACAAAATGTGGGCGGCAAGAAAAAAGACCAAAACTATATCCGTCTATATACGGTACGCATTCCAACAGGTCTATATTCTGCAAACCACTGATCTGCAGTTGCCCTAGTGCCTATCAAGGAGGCGGCGGGGGCAGACCAAAGTCTTCGGACGAAGGATGTCTGAAAGGGACGATGTTGCAAGTCGGAGTTGCAGACCTTCTTGAGGTAGCCTCTGTGTCCCTATCTTGTATAGGGCTAACGTGCACAGGGCGGGGTTCACTCAGCCCTGGTGCTTGTCGCCATTAAATGAGGAGTCGGGGGTGGGCCTTGAAAAGCCCAGGGGTTTCTTTCCCCCCCCCCCCCCCGGTTCACATGTAGGTTGGTCTCGGACGGGATCCACCGTTCCCTAAGACGGACGCTCTATCGGTATGCACCGCAAGGTAGGTAGAATAGCAGATCTAACAGCGAAGTCTTACAGACCCATCAGCCTCTCTTTATTCCTACTGAAAACAATGGAGAGACTGGTCGACAGACACCTACGAGACGAGATACTGGGGAAAGATCCCCTCAGTAACCGACAGTACGTTTACCAGCCAGGAAAGTCCACGGACTCGGCGCTGGACGACCTAAACAAGCTCATCACAAAGTCAGTGGAGGACAAAGAGATAGCTATGGTCACATTTCTAGATATAGAAGGCGCGTTTAACAATGTCACAACCAACTCGCTTATAGAGGCACAGGCAAGAAAAGGCGTCCCGCCAAGTCTCTACCAATGGATAAGGGCTAGCCTGGAGAAAAGGACAATTACATCTACTCTAGGAGGGCACACCATTGAAGCCAGAGCCGGCGGAGGCTGCCCGCAGGGAGGGGTTCTATCTCCACTGCTATGGGCAACTCTTGTGGACGACTTACTAAGGAAACTGTCCGAAGAAGGCATCCTCTGCCTAGGGTATGCGGATGACTTGGCCATAGTCATCAGGGCCGGTTCGCAGGAGTTATCTCACAACGAACACAAAGGGCCCTAAACATAGTAGACAACTGGTATCGAAGGGAACGACTGACAGTCAATCCCGAAAAAACACAGATTGTCGTGTTCACAAAAAGAAGAGCGCTAAAAGGCCTAAGGCCACCGACGCTCGGGGGCACAACAATTCCCTTTGCTAAGAAGGCGAAGTACCTAGGGGTAATCCTCGACGATAAAATGACGTTAAGGACGCACATCACGAAAACCGCCAAAAAAGCCTTCATGGCACGTGCGGGTAAAACTGGGGGCTCAATCCTAAACTGATCCTCTGGTTATATACAAGGGTGATCAGGCCCATGATATCCTATGGGGCAGTAGTGTGGTGGACAAGGACGGAGCAGCAGGGGGCGATAAGGCTCCTTAACAGCACACAAAAACTAGCATATCTCAGTGTCACAGGAGCCCTAAGCACTACCCCGACAGCAGCCCTAGAAATGATCCTGAACCTACCACCACTACACATCTTCATACAAGGGGAAGCCAGGGCCGTAACATACAGACTAATGCGAGGACAGGCTCCCATAAACCGATCACACGGGAAAAAGTACCAAAGGCTAGAAGACGAGCTAAAGGCAAACCCTATAACAGGAATGCCAAGCGATGCCATGGTCAAGAAGTATAATTTCGACAGGAAATACAAAGTGATGATCCCGCAGAGGGAAGATTGGGAAATGGGCCCACCTACCAACGCTGAATCAAACTGGTATACTGACGGCTCGAAGACAGAGGAAGGAGCCGGAGCCGGAATATACAGCACAAAACCGGAGACAAAGATTTCAGTCAGTCTGGCGAGGGACACCACCGTGTTCCAGGCAGAGGCGATCGCGGTCCACCTCTGCATTGGAGAAATAGCAAAGCAAGACAACAAAAGTCGATCAGTAGCTATTTTCTCGGAGAGCCAAGCGCTGCTAAGGGCACTAAGCACCACACAGGTCGACTCCAAGCTAGTGTGGGATTATGTAAGCGCTCTCAACGAAATGGGCGGTCGCAAAAAAGTGACAATAGTATGGGTCCCAGGACACAAGGGTCATCAAGGAAACAAAAAAGCAGACGAACTGGCCAAACAAGGCTCGTCAAGCACATTCATTGGCTCAGAACCCTCCTGCGGTATCGCAAAAACCACAGTCAGACAATACATAAAAAAAATGGACGGAGACACAAACTCAAACCTGGTGGACGAACACACCAGGGCAGAGGCAAGCGAAACAGTTCCTTAAAAAACAATCGCCGGCTTTCACGACCGATCTTCTCAACCAAGAGAGAAAAACGGTTAAAGCTATAGTACGTCTACTAACAGGACACTGTAGGCTCAACAAATACATGAGCAAAATAGGCCGGGCAGAGGATACAATATGTAGATTCTGCCAGGAAGAAGAGGAGGATCCTCTCCACATCCTGTGCTAATGTGAGGCCCTAACGCGGGTTAGATACCTAAAACTGGGCAACACTAAACCAAGCGCAGAGAGCTACACCCAAGGCTCACTGTCAGGGTTAATAGGGCTAATCAAAGAGGCGAAGCTCGAGCACGTCGTCTAGGATAATAGGGATCCACAATAGATCTGAAAAGGTCGCGGTGGTACAGGCCAATGAGGCCACCCCTACGAATATCTATCTAAGGTAAACACCGGAGCACACTCTAGTTGCCCTAGTGCTAGAGTTACGGTCTATTATGGCTAGTTGGCTAAAGCGGTGATCTTAGGCAGACGTCCTGTGCCTCTTGCATGCTGTCTTCAGCCTTCCTGATATGCCAACAACGAATTGCCGTATAGAATGAGCAGGAGTGTAGACACTTCTACTCATTCTATGAGCAATTTCACGAAAAGAAAAACC
The DNA here is from genome assembly GCA_932526585.2 of Philonthus cognatus. Lineage (NCBI taxonomy): Eukaryota > Metazoa > Arthropoda > Insecta > Coleoptera > Staphylinidae > Philonthus > Philonthus cognatus. Next base: position 108,555,872 of record OW052241.1, read on the forward strand.
GTCATCTCGCAAGCCGATAATTCGACCTCTCTCAAATTGAGTAAATTGGCGAAAACTAGCATATCTTTAGACTCTTGGCATAGTTAATAGCAGAAGTAAACATTTTAAAAAGCAAAGTCAAAAATTACATTCATACTAAAGCTACAAACGGTTAATACAATGATGCAGGTGTTAAAACAAAAAATGTAAAAATAACAAACACAAGTCAAGGTACAAGGCTGAAACTTTAATCACTTATTCTAAATGGCCAACGAAACACGTACAATTTTAATCAAAATAGAATAATTGATTCTTGGTGTTAACTTTTCTTTTTCACTACGTATACAGTGTGTCCCGTTAATGTGGGCAAATGGTTTAACCATAGATTCCTGGGATAGAAATATGATGATTTAACACAACTGATCTATATCCAAAACTGTACGGTTAAGCCGGAATTAATTTATAAAGTTCAAAAAAATATTATTAATTTTATTTGTAACGATTAAGCGCTATATTCGATTTGACCTGAAGTTTATTATTTTTGAATATCATAATATTATTATTATGGTCTTTATTGATTGACAAGAAGTATGAAAAACGGTAGTACCACAACATAAAAAGTATAATATGTTTTTACTGGCTCACCATATAAAAATTAAAAAAATATTACTTCACAGATTGGTTCATTTGAAAGTTGTTTTGTCTCTTAGTAATGTTTGATATCGTGTACGATTTTGCCACAAAAATATAAAATAAGAATATAGTATCCTCAAGTTCCTTGGCAAAATCCTAATACAAGCAAAATATAGTGATTTTATATTTTAGGTTAACATACAGGGTGTCTACGCTAAACCGTTCGTTAAAAGTTTATGGGGTTGCCGTTGCACTAACAATTTGAAAAAAAATCCTTGTCATACGGTTGAATCAGTTCTCCTCATGTGAAATATTTTCAACTTTATATCACTTCTGGTTCCACCGGAAGTAGCACCAAATTTGTTATTTTAAATAGAACACTCTATATATTAGTCATTTTTTGGATTTCTCGTTTAAATTGCAACATATTTTATTCAAACATATGTACACTTATCTCTTATAGTTTTCAAGCAAAAAAAATATTTCTAAAATTTTGACCTCTAAAAGGCATCATGAAATCTATCTGTAACTTCTCTCAAGAGTAAGATAAAAATATGATTTATACCTCAACTTGCACCTAAAGGATGCCTCTATGAGTGTAATAATTAGAAACTGTCAATTTTGACAATAAGTGTTCTTAAAATGTCAATATCAAAGTGCCCTCTTCAATATCTCGTAATTCAATTTTTTCAAATGGAATGACCCATATTTTATAACGTGGTACGATTGGGCGCAAGATTTCCTACAAAAAAGTATTAACAAGTATATTCCTAAAGCAAGTGGTTTTCGAATTATTTCGAAGATTCGTTTTTCGTCGCATTTATGCAGGGAATATTGCGCGCATAAGTCGCAACTATATTTTAGTAGGCAAGTAGAAATGCTTTTGTTTTGTCGCGTATGTAATGCGAAATGTCAAATAATAAAAACAATTAGTACAAAGTTATACAGAAATCAACAAAATTAATGAATACACTCATCGCCATAATTATCAATTTATTCTTTATACATGGCAACTGCGATAGAATTGTTACTCGAACATGTAGAATATTTGACGAAACATTCACTTTTGCCGCCGATGAATAAAACAAGATTTAGAAGATTGGAATTAAATTTTGTTCAATTGGCAGTTGCCATGTATAAAGAATAAATTGATAATTTGTTTATTTGTGTAATTATTCATTTTGTTGATTTCTGTAAAACTTTTTACTAATTCTTTTTATTATTTGACCCTGGCCTACTAAAATGTAAATGCGACTTATGCGCGCATTATACCCTGCATAAATGCGACAAAAATGAATTTTAGAAATAATTTGAAAACTACTTGCTTTAGGAGTATAGTTCTATAATACTTTTTTCTAGGAAATTTCCCCCCCAATCGTACCACGTGATAAAAATTGGGTCATTCCGTTTAAAAAAATTGAATTACTAGATATTGAAGAGGGCACTTAGATATTGACATTTTAAGAACACTTATTGTGAAAATTGACAGTTTCCAATTAATTTACTCATAAAGGCATCCTCTAGGTACAAGTAGAGATATAAATCATGTTTTTATCTTATTCTTAAGAGAAGTTACAGACAAATTTCAAGATGCCTTTTAGAGGTCAGAATTTTAGAAATATTTTTTTTTCTTGAAAACTATAAGAGATAAGTGTACATACGTTCGAATAAAATATGTTGCAATTTAAACGAGGAACCCAAAAAATTACTAATATATAGGGTGTTCTATTTAAAATAACAAATTTGGTGCTACTTCCGGTGGAACCGGAGGTGATATAAAGTTGAAAATATTTCACATGAGGAGAACTGATTCAACCATATGACAAGGATTTTTTCAAATTTTTAGTGGAACGGAAACCCCATAAACTTTTAACGAACGGTTTAGCGTAGACACCCTGTATGCATAAGCTGTAAATTTTCCGACATTCTATGTTTTCTTTAAAGAGTTAAATTTGAAGCTCTAAACAAGTGTTTTTCACTCCCAGACTAAGCATGAAGTAAATTTCGAGTTTAGGAAAGCCCCGTGAACCTTTTCTGGGCTTTTCTAAACTCGAAATTTTACTTCATGCGCCACGCGTATAAAACACTGATTTCAAGTGAAGTTCAAATATACATAAATTTCACAATATTTTAGTGTTTTATACGCGTGGCGTATGAAGTAAAATTTCGAGTTTAGAAAAGCCCAGAAATGTTCACGGGGCTTTTCTAAACTCGAAATTTTACGTCATGCTTAGTCTGGGAGTTTTCACGGGGCTTTTCTATACTCGAAATTTTACTTCATGCGTAGTCTGGGAGTGGAAAACACTCGTTTATAGCTTAAAATTATACTAAAAAAAAACAAGGAATATCTAAAGATTTACAGAAAATAGGCTGAATTTGGAAAAGTGTACTTAAAAGAAAAATTCCCTGTATCTGTTTGCTCCGGAGAAATATGAATATTTATAAACCATAATGAAGATAACAATTAATTCTCAAAAAACACTGGTTAATTAATATTATACACAATTAACGTTTGTTAAACAGTGCCGGCGACAAAGAAAAAATATGTATTTTTATCACCCGAGAAACTAGATTTCGTTTTACTAAATAATAAAAACTAATTTATTTGCATTGTATTTTTTTGTGGCAATTCCGTGCAAGATAGCAAGCATTATTAAAAGACAAAAAGCTTTTAATTAAACTAATCTTTCAATATGTATTTTTAAAATTTTTATAAGTTGCGCAAATAAAAACGTATTTTTATTTTTATGTTGTGTTGTATTATTGTTTTTATACTTATTGTCAATCAATAATTACCATAATACCTGAAATGGTGTGTTATCTTATGATATTCAACCATAATAAATGTTAGTCGTATCGAATATAGCGTTCAATTGTTATAAATAAAACTAATAATATTCTTTTGAAATTTGAAGATTAATTCCGGCTTAATCGTAAACTTTTGGATACAGATAAGTTATGTTAAATTATCATATTTTAATCCCACGAATCTATGGGTAAGCCATTTCCCCACATTAAAGCGACACCCTGTATTTGAAATAAATCAATAATACGGTGGTCCGTTCTGTTTTCGTCCTCGTTATTCCGAAAAAATGTAGTCCGTCGTCTTTAAACCAATGCTGGTCGTGTATGTGGAAAAAAGAACATAAAAAGAGGGTAAAAGATATAAACGTACCTGCCACAAATAAGATAAGGGCATGTTGAAAGCACCAAGCACGATCTTTATCAGTATAAATTGGATTTCTATAAGATGTTGCAGATTTTTCAGATCGTTTTTTTTCATATGGCATTTAATTACTCTGAGGAAATAGATATTTAGATCGTGTTTTTATTGTGCCTACCGGTAACGGCTTGTGAGATTTTTTTTTTTGGTGGGGCTGCCGAAATACATATACAATTTTTTTTCTTTTATGTATACATATTCCAATATAAATAGTGTACATTTTCAAGCAATAATTAATGTTTAAACCCGTTGATAAAGTAATATTAAAAGTTAAAAAAAGCCTGAAATTTAGATCTGGCGGGCTTAGCGAAGCTTCGTGTGATAGTGGAGAGCAGGGGTCTCCAAACTACGGCCCGAGGGCCACATGTGGCCCGCGGACAGATTTTGTCCGGCCCGCGGAGAGCTAGCATACTTGAACTCCTTTAAGAGAATATATTTTGTATACCTAGCAAATTAAATTTAGTTTACTGAAGTACTCTAATTTTGTGTTGAATAATTATTAATATGACATCGACATTGATATGGTCATGGGCTAATTACTCATAACATTGTTGTAGGCTTATTGTTATTGTTTTTGTGATAAGTTGGATAACGAAACACAGAATTGTAATGAGTAAAGACATGTATAATATGCAGAAAATTTAACTTCAGTATATAATAACTAACAAATTATTGAAATGAATCCAACTAACATTTTATACATTTTAAATAAAAACATAACTTATAACAAGCATAATGACATATGAAATACTAATGAGATTTATGTAATTGAGATTTTCCACTGACAGAAGTTTGTAGTTGTGGACTAATTTTACTTGTACCAATTATTAAAAGATATTTAAGATGCTCATCAGTTAATTTAGATCTGTAAACATTTTTTGTGTACTTCATTTTGGAGAAGGTCTTCTCACACAAATAAGTAGTACCAAAAACAGAAAACAGCCCACGAGCAAATTTATGCAAATTATCAAATTGTGTCAGTGGCAGACCCTTATAAAATTCCAACAAAGATGAGTTTTGATATTTGTTCTTAATTATATCACTGCACTGTAGATCAATCATTTCCATTTGAAGTTCCGGGGCTAGGGTTTCCATGTCAGTATCAAAAGGATTCTGAAAAATCTTAATTTGATTCGCAATGGCATTAAAGTCCGAGAAACGAGTATCAAAATTTTTTTTCAAAGCACTCAAAGTTTCGATTGCAAAATCGATAGGAAACTCAGTCTCAGTGGTGTGGCTGAATATTTCACATGTTTTAAAATGTCAAAAACATTTACTTCGTAGTTGTGATTGAAACAGTATCAATTTCTTCCGGAATGATTTGATATTAGTGTATAAATCAGGAAGATGCTGGTTTTCTCCTTGCAATCTCAAATTCAGTTCGTTCACATGTTTTGTCAAATCAACATAGAATGCTAACTTCGACAGCCATGCGTTGTTTTGTAATTCAGTAAGAGGGCGATGCTTTTCATTCAAAAAAATTTCGATCACTGCTCGAAGTTCAAAAAAGCGCTGAAAGACTTTCCCACAACTAAGCCAACGTACGGCAGTATGATAAGGTAAGTCATTTTCTCCAATCTCTTCAATAAATTGTCGGAATTGTCGGTGATTCAGCCCAAAATATCTGATAAAATTAACAGTTGATATGACTGGTTTCAGAACTTCAGACATATGCAAACATTTTCCGCACAAAGACTGTTGATGAATGATACAATGTAAGACTAATGGTTTTGAACCACCGTCATTTTTTACAGCCTTTGACACAAGAGCGACCAAAGGAGTGGTCGCTCTTTCCCACTCATGTTTTTGCCTCCATCAGTTGTAATACATTTCAAGTTTTTCCATCGAGGGTTCTTTTGATTAATGGCCATTTCAACTCTTTTAAAAATATCTGTACCAGTGGTTGTGCCATAAATACTATACATACCAAGAAGTTCTTCATGCAATTCATAGCTTTTATCTACTCCTCGAATATAAATCAACACCTGAGCAGTATCTGACACATCCGTTGACTCATCCAAGGCCAAAGAAAACCACTCAACATGTCCATTTGTGTCGAACAGTTGAGAGGATATATTTTCAGCCATGTTTTCTACCATTCGAGCCACAGTGTTTGCTGACATACTGACAGTTTTTAATAAATTTACCTTTTCAGGGCACATATCTTCGGCTACTGCAATTATGCATTCTTTGATCATTTCTCATTTCGGTGAATGGTTTTCCACGTTTTGCAACTTCAAGAGCCACACGAAAGCTGGCACGAGTTGCAGCCTCTTGTTCAGTTTTGAGTTTTGTAAATGAAGATTGCTGCGATTTCAATCCGCGCTTCATAGCTTCGAATTTTTCTGTCCGCAAACTTCCTGTATATTTTGAGTAATTTTGAAAATGTTTTGTTTCATAATGACGTTTAATGTTATATTCCTTGAGAACGGCTATGCTTTCATTGCAAATCAAACATAGCGCCTTATTACTGGACTCAATTACGAAATACTGAATGTTCCACTGATCTTTGAATTTTCTGCATTCACTATCAATTTTTCGCTTCTTTTCCATACTACTAAATCACACACAAAAGCAACAATTCAAATCAAAATACTGTTACAAAGATGTCTTAAGCTTAAACACGCACAAACACGTTTTAAGGAGGTACGCACTATTTTATTTCACAACAATATCATAGGAACTGACTTGTGGTTTCGCCACTAGCCTTCTTATATATTCCAATTACTGCCATCTAGAAGTGAGTGGAAGACACCAGAACTTTCTCGAACCAACGAGATTATTCTGTACGTGCTATTGGCTCCATCTGTTAGCGATAGAAGGTACTACCTATTTCCACCAGATGTCGTGTCACGTTACTCCTCATGGCTCGTACTCTACGACCAATCTATAAATTACAGATGACAGGAAAATTAATAATATGCAGTGTTGCCGTTTTGCGGACTTTAGTCCGATTTGCAGCCTTTTTTAAACGTTGCGTACTTTTTCGGACATTTTTTTTTCATCAGTGGACTATTTCACTTTTTACTACCGGCAACAATGATAATATGGTTTAGGCCCTCGGAACTTACTGGAGTAATCAGTATGGCCCTAAGACTGGAAAGTTTGGAGACCCAGGGTGTAGAGCAAGGGTTTTGCCTTCGCTATGCTGTATTCGCCAAAGACGAGTTGTCTTAAGCCGCTATAAATAAAGTGCAAAAATAACGGTTCACATATTTCCACTCATAATAAGTGAAGAGAGATAAAAAGAAAACATTCATTAACAATAAAAATCTAAATATTTTAATTTGTGTTATTCTAATTAAAGTGCTCATGTGGATTTAAACTTCAGAATAGTTTAGTGTTTTATACGCGTGCCGCATGAAGTAAAGTTTTAAGTTTAGAAAAGCCTGAAAAAAAATCAGGCTTTTCTAAACTCAAAATGTTACTTTATGCTTAATCTGGAAGTGTAAACCCTCGTTCTAGATAAATCAGTAAATGCTATACATTTTCCGTAAAACGACGTTATCCTAATTTGCAGAAAACTTATCTGTAAACCAGTTTAGAATCACAATTTACCCAATTACCGGTAAAGAAGTATATGTATGAATGTTGAAAGTTGACATATGTATATGCAAAAGTTAATAAAGATTTACAAAATTTAACACGTAAAAACCTTCTCAACATTAGATAAGGCTGTCTTCAGTTTGCCTATTCAAACTGCACTTTTTGACGACACATTAACAAATTATAAAATCTTATTTGCGGATTTATGCTGAGTTTAACGACACCAAATTTTTTATTGTAAAGTATAGGGAAAATAGTAAAAATTGATTTTTTTTTTAAAATATGTGAAATTCATTATATTTAAAAACCATCATGTTTAAAATTGAAAACAACATTGGTGTTCACTAACCACTATATGCTACTTAACTCTCAACCTGTTTTAAATCATTTTTATGAGGGATTTATTGAAAAAATAATGTCTGTGCGGTTTTTTTTATGTTTGTATTTTTATGCAATAAAACTCATCCGTTCTTTAAAAACACACTAATGCTTATCACGATTAACTCACTGAAGTTTCGGCTAAAATGGATGAAAGTCTAAATTGTGTTGTTTGTCAACGAAATACTTCTCGTACAGCAAGAACAGAAGTAATTCATTCTACCAACGGTGTCTATCATCGTCGCTGCTACAGAGCAAGATACACGTCCGATGGGCAGCAAACTCAAGGACCTGAGACTGAAACTGAGAGACCAGAACCAGTTGTAAGTACGACTGAGACAATCTCTCAGCCCACGGCGCGAATGGCCATTTCTCACACAAGATGTGTCTTCAATTGCACTAACCAAGTAACTCCACTTAGACAAGTCAACAGACGCGATGTCGTTGAAGTTTACTTGGCCCACGGCATCTGGCTGCCTTCAGGTGCTCGTGCATGTCAACTCCATTATTCCGGCGATCGCTTCGCTCCTCTAACTCAACTGCAAGCGGATTTCAGCAATATAAACATGAGTGCTGAGGACATAGCAAGGAACTTTCAAACAATGGCTCAACTTGTAATGGAAGCTCGTTTAGACGATCGTTCGTCGATTCCGAATTTTGTTGAAATGACATCGGACGTGCTCTATCGTGAAATTGGAGACGATCGTCAAACATTCAATCTGATGCTCAGATATCTCCGAGATTCTGAAACTTTTGAACGTATTGACGCAACGATGGCTCTTGGAATTTATCTGCATCGCTTGCGACAGAGCACAACCATTGAACAACTTTCAGTGAAGTTTAAAAGATCAGTTGCGACGATTTCTTCACACATGAACTTAGTTCGAGAAGCATTGAAGACCAATTTTTACAAAGACATGATGGGCTTTACCCTTTCAAGAGCTGCATTGCGTCACAAAGTGATCAAGTTGCAAGATCCATTTTCGATCCGCAAAATTAACAGGCGATGATTATTTTTGATGGCACCTACATAGTTCGAGAGAAGTCAGGCAATTTCCAGTTTGCTAGAAAAACTTATGCGACCTACAAAGGTGTCAATTGTATCAAACCTATGGTTGGCGTTACAACTGATGGTTTTATTTATGGTGTTTATGGCCCTTTTCCTGGATCGCAAGCAGATGGCGATATTTTAGGTGATCTTCTCCAACCTGAGAGAGGACCAGACAACTTCCCAAATCTTGACCGTGGAGACTTACTGATTCTTGACCGTGGTTTTAGAAAAGCTGTTGCACCTACCGAGAGCCGTGGATTCGTCGTGAAGATGCCCGACTTTGTTCCTAAAGGCAAAGGTACATTACCAACTAATCTTGCTAATAGAACAAGGCTTGTCACTAAAATACGACACACTGTAGAAGAACTTTTCGGCCGACTTAAAAAACGTTGGGTTTTTTTTGGACGCAGACAACGCAATTATGTTCTTGGATCAGCTTTTCATGATTTCCGTATCATTGCTGCAATGCACAATGCATCTATTCTATCGATTCAATGCAATTCAGAAATGCAAATGGCAATTGTTAGTCGTTTATTAAGTATGCTCGATCAAGCAAATCATTTACAGGCTGTTGTTGAAGAATACAAACTCAAAACTGTTAGAGCTGCTCGTTATTGGCGCCTTGAAGATCTTGCAGGTGATAATATTCCAGAGTTGACTCTGCAGAATATCATTGTCTACGTTGGTGGTCCATATCAGCTAAGACTAGCTAGGTCTTACTTCCAAAATCATGCAACTCAAAGTGGTGGATTTCAATTCGTAGTTGCAACTGAGGCTATGTCGATCAACTATCAGCGTCACAACATCAATGTCGCTAGTGGTTATGCAGTTCTAGTTAGATGCAATGTAATGTCGAGACATTGATCGCAAATCAAATACAAAACTTTTGTATTGTTTAATACTGCTGCTCAGTCGCAGTGCAAGGTCCAGCAAAAGATCTGATGAAAATATTCGACGGCGATGAAACTGGAGATTCTGATGATGAAGCAACCAATCCAAATGAACACCCTGCTCTTGAATATCCAGTTGAAGACGAAACTGTTACCACCGAACCTTCTCAACAGCCAACAAGCACTGAACAACCATCCAGTACTGAAGAACTCCAAGAGTCGGATCCATCGACTCGAAGTCCCAGTGAACGATGGCGTTCTAGTCCTATCAAGGACGAGATGTGAACGATTTATGTTTCACTTGAAGACTGCTGGATACTATCCCCTTATAAGCAATGCGTGGTTATAATTCAATTGATTTTCTTTGATTGTCTTAACGGTTAACTGATTTATTGTCTAAATTAATTATTATATTGCCTTTAAATTGTTTTTATGTTGTCTTTATGCATTGTGTTCGTGTAATGTTTGCTTTTAAATCAATTATATCAATTACTTCAAGTAATTTATTATATCGAGAATAAAAGATAATTATTTGTGTGCAAATCGCTTGTCAAATATGTTTTTTTTTTTTTCTATAAGGGTGTATTGAGTATAACGAATCAAAACGTGAGGCAGTTAAATGTTCAAAAAAATTGGTCCAATATAGAAAATTTGAGAAATGTTTGGGATATTCTATATTTCAAGTTTGTACATTTTCCCTAATCGTCAAGGTCAAAAATTTAGTATCGTTAGAGAGCATTTAATGTCTAGTATTGATTGGCATAGGTTTTAAAGTGCAGTTTTCTTAAGAAAAGTGAAGACAGCCTTAGCAGAAATATCAATGATATGTAATACACCTTTGTTTTTATTTATAAAAAAAAACAAAATCAATCTATAAGACATGAAGTTACAAAACCTTAAAGTTGATTGAAATTGATTAAAAAATATAAAATCAATTTTTCATCTAAAGTTTAAAAATAACCCACTGAGCAAATCCATATAAGTAATGTTTCAAAAACATTAAAACAACGTTTAATGTTCCTACAATATTAATATAACGGTATTTGTTTGTTCTTTGCTTAGTGGAAATATTATTAAATATGATTTAATTATCGGAAATAGTTAAGAAATGAATTAGTTTATTTTGCACTTTAGATCAATATTATTTTAATTTAATAAAAATATCGATCGATTGAATAATAACATTACAAAAGCTCCAATTTGACAAAATTCAGAAAATTAATATTTTACTTGATGAATTGCATATGAAAATAAAGTCAACCTCAAAATTTGACATAACTAACAGACATAGTTAAAATTATCTTTGTTTTAATTTAAGGGAAATTTGATTTTAATTCCAAATAAAATTACAAAAATTTTAAGAAAGCTAAAATTATGGAAAACACTAATGAACATTTAGGAAACATTTAAGCGGCATTTTTTGTTAAATTAAAAGCAGAGGAACTTGTATATTCTTAATAAAGCTCATGAAAAACTAAACGATGTTGGCATATTTAATAACAGTTCTTGATAATTGAAAAACAATCTTCAACATTATGCAATGGTGAAGATTTTTTTCAATTGCTCCCACTGAGCAAATCCATTTAAGTAATGTTTCATCAACATTAAAACAACGTTTAATGTTGCTAAAATGTTGATATAACGTTATTTGTTTGTTTTTTGTTCAGTGGGTATGTACAATTATTTTTGTGTGTAACAGTATATTACGTAACGAGGGTTGTAAATGCCATATTACTCACGAGTGGGACAAATTACACACGAGCCGCGTAGCGGCGAATGTGTAATTCCACGAGAACCTAGTTGCTTTTCAACTCAAGTTTTTTACTATACTTTATCTACGGCCACATTTATTTAGTATGAAACAGATAAAAAAGAGATTCAAAAAATATTTTGATTTACATTTTGTGATTTGGTTCTCTGGTAAGAGATCATTTGTGGCAGTTTTGGCTATTTCGCTGATTTTAGGTGGCGTACACGGTTAGCAAAATTAATTAAATGTATGCACCATCTTAATACATTGGGCACGAAATGTCCGGAAATTCAAAATATTATGGGCATGAAACTGCAGCATATGCGTGAAATGTTCCAATCGGAACGGTTATTATGTAATATATGTTACATACGCACCATTCGAACTTACTCTATTTTTTTTTTTTAGTTTCTATGAATGATTTGTTTGCCTTGTGTGTTGTTAATTTATTGCTGCGTTTAATTGACTTTATTTAGACTTATTTATACTGCGTTTTAGTTAAAATTAATTATAAAACATGTAAAAAAAAAATCAGTAAAGAGATTTGAATTTACTTGTACAGCATATCTCGCTTGGTTCAGTTTGAATCTTAAGAATGAATACACGAAATTTCAGCATTTTAGCATTAATATTCCTATTTTTATACAATAGATAACTTCTTATTCAGTACATATTTCTAGGCCTATTTGCACTTCGGCTGATTAACTTTAATCAACCACTAATCATTGATTAAACCTCTGATTAAGTTATAATTCTAGAATATAAGAATGTTTAAAATTTATAAGATATCCTAAACATGTCTCTTTTACAAGGAGTACTAATCACTGATTAATTTAATCATCTTGGGTGCAAACGGGCATAACAGTTTTAAAGTTATACGATATTATATTTTATTTTACGAGATTTCTTTTTTATGGATTTAAATGTGCCTTTATTAGTTTAAAATAGTCTAGGCTATTTACCAGAGCTGGGATGAATCCTCGTAAAAAGGATTCGAATCACGAATCCGAATCACCTAATATGATTCGAATCACGAATACTCGAATAAAGGATTCGTAAGAGATAAATATGATTCGAATCGAAGATTCAAATCCTGTTTTTTCGAATCACGAATACAAATCCTTTAAGAATAAATTTTATTTTATTATTTTTTTGCAACCATTAATATATAAATATCGTTAACAGTTGTTTTAACAAAAATATTCAAAACCTAATTATTTATTATTACCACTGAACATTGTTGATAACACACTTAATATCTGACTCCCTGTTACTCTGGTTAAAGATGTATTTGTGTGTTTCTGAACTCCACTTCAAATCAGTGTTTTGTACGCGTGGCGCATGAAGTAAAATTTCGAGTTTAGAAAAGCCCCGTGAAAATTTGTCGAGGGTCGCGCAGCGACCCGAGACAAATTTTTGGGCTTTTCTAAACTCGAAATTTTACTTCATGCTGCGCGACCCGAGACAAATTTTCACGGGGCTTTTCTAAACTCGAAATTTTACTTCATGCTTAGCATGGGAGTGGAAACACTCGTTCAAAACTTCAAATTGAACTCTATTATAAAATCGACACATGCCTCAAATTTACGTAAATAAAAAATTCACTGAATATCATTAAAACCGGGAAAGTCAGAGAAAAATCATGAAATTATATTCAAATTGACCAAAACACTAACGAAAAAGCCATATGATATTATTGAATTTGTCAAAATCAGCAGAAAAATTACAAAACACGTAAAAATTTATAAAATTAACTTAAATATTGGCAAAAACAATGAAAACTATTAAACAGAATGGGGGTTTCCCACAGAAAGTTATATTAAAAGGCCAGGAAAAAATCTTTAGTCAGGGAAATGTCGGAAAATTTTAACATGTCAGATTGTGGCTACCTTGTCAGTTTTACTTCAAACAATATTAAACAAAATTTTGAAAACTAGATTATTATCTTTAAAAACATTTTCAATGATTTAATAAATAATGTTCTTATCAAAGCATTCACTCTGAAGTTTCTAACAAGCCATTCCACTCCCAGACTAAGCATGAAGCACAGCGACCCGAGACAAATTTTCTGGGCTTTTCTAAACTCGAAATTTTACGTCATGCGCCACGCGTATTCGTGAAATTCAACGTGAAATTTAAAAACACAGGAAAAAACATTTTTAATGTTATTCCTCACATCTAATTCGAATTATTTTTGACGATTCAAATCCTTTTGTAATATTCGAATCCTTTTACAAGGATTTAGACTCGTATACGAATCCTCTTGAAAAATGTAACGAATCCGGATTACGAATCCAGTTAAACTAAAGTATTCGAATGCCTCTTTTGAATCCTCTAAAAGGATTCGAATTCAGGATTTGAATCCTGAATGATTTGAATCCTGCCCAGGATTTACTATTCTTTTCAAAAAGCGAAGCATGTCACTTCCGGGTGCTGTATTTTAAAAACAAAAATTCTCAGAAAAAAATTTATTTTAATCATCATACTTTATTTTTCAACAAATGTTTCTAAGCCTCACTTACGTTTTCAGTTTTCCACAAAATATTTATCATGACAAGTTTGACAACTCACGACATTTATAGTAATAACTCATTTATTCAAAGTATTAATTCGTAAAATTTACATTTTTAAAACAATTTATATGCAATAACTAAAAGAGCTACGACGTAAAGTAAATACGCATTTAATGCTATATTTTCAATTATCTACAACTTTTCTTAAAAAAAAAAATGTAATGGATGTATCCATTTTTGAGGTCCCCCCGAGTCGATTAGAACCATTTTTGAAAAATGTCTGTCCTTCTGTCGCCACGATAAAGTCTAAACCGGTTGAGCTGGTAAGATGACAGTATCAACTTAAGCTTTTTATTACAATAGGAGTATTTGATCAACTTTAGGTAAAAATACGGAAACCGGAAGTGTTAGTTTACTCCTTATAGCATTTTTTTAAATTTATTTTTAATATTGATCATATAAAAAAATCATGTTAAGAACCGTTGTAGATAATCGAAAAATTACCATTGAATTCATATTAACTTCATATCATAGCTTTGTCAGTTATTTTATTAATATTGTTTTAAACATGTGAATTTTACGAATTAATTACTCTGAATAAGTGAGCTATTGCTATAAATGACGTTAACTTTATCATTATTAATATTTTGAGGAAAAGTGAACACGTAAGTGAGGCTTACGAAAAAAGTTTAAGAGGAATAAGAAACATTTGTTCAAAAATAAGATAAGTGAAAGCTATTAAGTTCAAGTATCTAACACGGGGCAAAGTAACATGATGACACATTAACATTTTTTATAATTATTGACAATATCAAGTTTTTGTCACACGTATTTACCGAGATAAAAATAAAATTGTGTAAAAAAGTACCTACATTTTTGTGTATTTTTAAAAAGATCAACTTTAGCGTTTTATAGACATTGATTGGCTCTACAGAGAGTTTTATGTAACACCGAACATTATCATAACGAGAATTATTTTCCGATGCTCAGTTTATTAATAAAATTCAATTTGAAGCTTTAAGCGAGTGTTTTCCACTCCCAGGCTAAGTATGAAGTAATATTTCGACTTTAGAAAAGCCTGAAAATTTGGTTTGGTCGCGTAGCGCGAAGCGCGGAGCGCCCAAACCAAATTTTCAGGCTTTTCTAAACTCGAAATTTTACTTCATGCGCCACCAGTACAAAGCATTGACATATTACAAAGTTTAAAACACACCGGTAAACTTTACATTGAACCAGTGTTTTATACCGGTGGCGCATGAAGTAAAATTTCGAGTTTAGAAAAGCCTGAAAATTTGGTTTGGCCGCTCCGCGCTTCGCGCTACGCGACCAAACCAAATTTTCAGGCTTTTCTAAACTCGAAATTTTACTTCATGCTTAGCCTGGGAGTGGAAAACACTCGCTTGAAGCTTCAAATTAAATTCTTTAAATAAACCGAGCATCGAAATATGTGCAACAGATGCACTTAAAAGAAATATTCTCGTTATGAAACTGTTCGGTGTTACATAAAACTCTATGTATATAAACATTAAAAAAAATAGAGGTAATAGATAAAACCAATAAATATGTCAATCCTTTAAGCCCGTATTTTAGAAAAAATCAGGTTCTCGGTTATTTAACAATCTATTTACACAAAAGAACAAAAGTTATACACAACGCAATTATATTGCAAAATATATGATTAAATTATAAATATATGAAATATTGGTTTATTAATAGTACCTACATTTTTGTGTATTTATACCAAGAGATGGACAATATTTACGGTACAAGGGAGGCGTGGGGAATAGATAGGATAGACGGTTCTTGCGTCAAATTTCCACCTCTGCTTCAACGACAAGTGTATCATTGCCGTAGGAATCGCTGTGTAGCATACTCGCATCTCCACGGCCTGAAAACTGATTTCGATATAAAAATGTTTCGATTTTATTATTACACCCGAAGTTTTTATAAGTTTGGTATTCAATTATTCATGATATAAAGTGTCCTCATGCATTAGGCTAAGTCTCAATTCAATCTGATTTTTAATAAATGAGATTGCAGATCTTCATATTTACCCTATAATTATGGTTATATATATATATATATATATATATATATATACCAGCACAAGAAGTAACGGTCGTACTACGTTAGAGTCAGAGTTTGGAAAAATAACCAATAATACCAACCAACCAATAATACGGCAGGCCTTTTCGGCCTTTCAAAAGAAAGGTTTGGAAGAGTAAAAGATATAAATGAAAAAATCCAACTAAAATATTTATATCTTTTACTCATCCAAACCTATCTTTTGAAACATGTGAGTGCACCAAGTTAAATCTATTTCGTGCACCTTACCTAAACCTGGCATCAATAACTTTACCTATATGCATAATAGTCATATTTCAGCAATAAACTCCCAAACGGCAACAACAGGGCAGGTAAATGGGCCACCAGCGTCGATTTTTGAATCCCTCGAGCTCAAGCACGAGATTTCGAATTTCCGCGCGCTGGCTGGCGAGACGCTCCGAGAAACGAGTGACGTGCGCCTCCCTCCGTCGGTGACAGAGACGGAGAGAGCCGAACGGCACCTGTGGACAGGCACCAGCCATTGTTGTTGTTTGTGTGAAAACATGTGCGTCGTTTTGCACTACGATGCGGCCACGTGAATACAGGTTAATTAAATTTAAACAATCGCGGTGATACCACCCCGGGTTATCCAAGAAACAGTGCAACACAGTGATAATTTCCATAGTTTTAACATGTGAATGTGCCGTTTATTTTAAAATTTCACTTTTTCTGTAACCACGCTGTTACGATTTTTTATACACCATAACCTCGTTTTTTTAAATTCAACAACCACCATGAGTAGCGATAGAATAATCAAACAAACGCAGCGTCAGTTTAACAATAGTTTGTTCAAATAATCACAAATGTAAGCTCAAAATTTATTCGCTAATTTTTTTTTTAAGAATTCGTCATGTAGTAATAGTTTGATTCAGATCAGTAATTGTTTGTTTTTTTGCTCATTGTTTTTTAGTGTTAACCCTGAGGAAGGGACAAAATGAGTCCGGAAAGCTTGGTATTACAATAAAGTAGATTACACACATCTCTCCTGCCGTATTATTGGTCGAATGCCCTGTTAGGAAATTTTCCGAACTCTGCCTCTATATATATATAAATATATATATATATATATATATATATATATATATATATATATATATATGTTACAGTATATATATATATATATATATATTTTATATATATATATATATATATATATATATAT
The DNA here is from genome assembly GCA_932526585.2 of Philonthus cognatus. Lineage (NCBI taxonomy): Eukaryota > Metazoa > Arthropoda > Insecta > Coleoptera > Staphylinidae > Philonthus > Philonthus cognatus. The sequence continues at coordinate 108,573,103 of OW052241.1, forward strand.
ATATATATATATATATATATATGTTACAGTATATATATATATATATATATATTTTATATATATATATATATATATATATATATATATATATATATATATATATATCCTAGCACTTCAGGCCTAGTAGGCCCATGGCTTATTCCACAGTTTTTTTTATGTTTTTCTATCTTGGGATTTCTCTTTCCATCTTTACATTCTTCTATATCTATCATTACTTCATCTTTCCACCTCGTCCTTGGTCTTCCTCTTCTTTTTCTTCCTCCTATATTCATTTCAATCAGTTTCTTGGGTATCCTATCATTTTCCATTCTCATTATGTGGCCCAACCACCTTAATATTTGTCCTTTTGTTACAGTACAATACCTGGTTCATTATATAATTCTTTTAATTCTTTATTTGTCCTTCTTTCCCACACTTCTTGAACTTTGCCCCCCCCCCCCTATATTTGTCTTAGTATTTTTCTCTCCCATATACCTACCATTCTTTGTTCCGTTGTTCCCAACGTCCAAGTTTCACTTCCAAATAATACTATAGGTCTAATGCTCGACTTGTATATTTTTATTTTTAGTTTTCGACTTATATTTTTATTGTAGAATATTTTTCTTAGTCCTTGTAGGCATCTGTTTCCTTTCATAAGTCTCTCATATTTGGGTGCCTAAGTATGTATAGTGTTCCACCTCCTTAAAAGTATATGCTTTGCCTTTGTTATTTGTTATTTTGATGTTCCCATTTGCCTTGTATTTCTTGTCTGTCCATGTCATCAACTTCATTTTCTCTTCATTTATTAGTAAACCTATTTTATCGGAGGCTTCTTCCAGTTTGGTTAAACACGCCTGGAATTCATATTTGTTTCTGGTTATGATGGCCAAATCATCAGCAAATGCTAGGCACTGATGTTTTTTGTGGTATAACAGTCCGTTTCTATGGAGATTTGCTCGCTTTATCACTACCTCCAGGGCACAGCTAAAAAGTAATGCTGACAGTGGATCTCTCTGTCTAACTCCTTCCTTGACTTTAAAATATTCTGATGTTCTGTGGCCGATCTTCACCCTATTGTTTGTTTCGTTCATTGTTAACTTTATTAGCTTCAGTAATTTGCATTCTATTCCTCGTTCTACTAGGGCCCTGTATAACTCCTTCCGTTTATTTCGATCGTATGCTTGATGAATGTCTATAAATAGCTCATATGTTTCTTTACCGTATGTGAAACGTTTAGACTGGATTTCTCTTAACGCGAATACCTGATCGATCACCGACCTACCTTTTCTGAATCCACACTGGTATTCACCTATTTTTTCTCCTATTTTCAGCGTTATTCGATCTTTTAAGTGTGTTGCTAGAATTTTATATACTACATTTAGGAGTGGTATTCCTCTATAATTTGAATATTCTGTTTTATCTCCTTTTATATATATTGGTAAGAGTATAGCTTCATTACAATCTTTTGGGAATGTTTCCTTCTCCTAAAATTTTGCCATCAGTGTGTGGATCCAGTCTAGTAGGACCTCTCCCCCATTTTTATACAATTCGGCTATTATTTGGATATTACCTGGACATCTATTTTTTTTCAAGTTCCTTATGATTTCTTTTATTTCCTTTAGGGAAGGTGGTTCGTCGTTATTTGGATCTTTATGTTCAATTTCTACATATTCTTCTACTTCGTCCCCATCTATCGATTCGTTCAGCAATTCATTAAAATGGTCTTTCCACAATTCTAATATTTCTTCTTCGCCTCCTATTAGTTGTCCTTCTTTACTTTTATAAAATATCGATCTTGTACTACGTTCTCCTGTTTCTTTTTTTAATCCACGATTCAAATTTTTTATTTCTTTATTTCTATAATCCTCTTCTATTTCATGAATGAGTCTTTCGTTGTGTTTTCTCCTTTTTTTCTCTTATTATGTTTTACACTTCCTCCTTTGCTCCTGGTATCTTAGGTGTGTATATGCGTTGCTACTTTTTAGCCAATTTATTCGTAGTTGATTTCTGTTGTCCAGCTCCATTTAATACTCTTCGTCAAACCATTTCTTGTTTCTTTTATGATCCTTATTTTGGAATGTTTTTGATACTCGTTCGATTTTCTCTTTAATATCCCCCACAGCTGATCCACATCTTCTTTTCTCTCTATCATACCATACCGACGATACATATTTTAACGGTTGTGATGAATTTTAAAGTAACGAGTGTCTTTCACTCCCAGACTATGCATGAAGTGAAATTTCGAGTTTAGAAAAGCCCCGCGTAGAAAATTAGTCGAGAGTCGCGCAGCGACCCGAGACAAATTTTCACGGGGCTTTTCTAAACTCGAAATTTTACTTCATGCGCCACGCGTATAAAACACTGATTTAAAGTAATGTTAAAATTGCACTGAAAACCAGCCCAACTTCGATACTTTTTCAAAATTGGATGTTTTCTTTCGTATCCATGCTGTAAACATTCTGATATTCGTTGTTTTCTTGTAAAAAAATTTTTAATTCCCTGTAGTTCTTCGGTCTCCGAAGACCATGATTGGTCCTTCGAGCTGTAGCTTTTGTAAAATGGTTATAAACTTAGTAATCTAGAGGGATTTTTCAATTTGAAACTCCTAAGAACGAGTGTTGTCCACTTCCAGACTAAGCAAGAAGTATAATTTTGAGTTTAGAAAAGCCCCGCGTAGAAAATTTGTCAAGGTTCACTGGGCTTTTCTAAACACAAAATTTTACTTCATACGCCACGCGTATAAACCACTGATTAACAGTAAAGTTAAAAATATATAACGCTTAGATGTGAAAGTGATCAATATTTAGCGAGATGTAGCGAAAAAAATGCAAGAATTACTTGTTTTGTGAATAGTTTTGAAACAATAATAATAAAAGTAGAATACAATTAGTTTGTACAACTTTTATGTGATAATCGATACTTATTTTTATTACAAAAGATTGACAGTTATTAATTAATTTTGAGTGCTAAAAATGATTAACTGCTGTTGAGATTTTATTGATTAACAGGTATGACGTGATTGTTTCCAAGGCACTCTTTGCAAATAAGAAAATATCATAATTTTAAATATCAAATCTAAAATAAATTGTGAGTGTGATACATCACTGAGTTCAGAAAAAAATATTTTTTCAAAATATATGAAAATCCAAAATGGCGCCCACAAAAAAGACAAAAGTTGGCTATGGTCCCCGGGTAAATGTCATAGTTATCCAAAAAAAATGCTACTAAATTCCTCATTAAAAAGTTCTATATGTCCAGATTTTTTGAATAAAAAAATAAAAGCAATTTTTCAACAAATCAGTTTTTTGTTGATATCTCGAAAACAAAAAAAGATATTTCAAATTTGTTTTTCAATTATTGTTAGACCTTAAAATACGCAACTTTGCCCCAATTTAAATAACTCTTTAACTCTTTAAATAACTGAGATACCCATATATTCTGTCGAAATACGGGCACCCTGTATATTGTATATTCTTATTTATAGATGTGTGCAATTTTGAATGTTTGTTTCTATTTGAATAATTTTATAAGTAAATATAACATGGGAAAGGGTTGTAATATATATTTTTTTTTTTTTAGATAAAAATTGTATAATAAAAATTCGAATAATGACATTAACTTCAAATTTTATTTTCGCCATTTTTCGTACAAAAATAAAATAAAATGGGAGTGGACAAGGGTAGAAAGGTGGAATTATTTAATATTGAGTAATTTATATTTTATATCAAATATTTTCTTCGACTACGAACAATTTAAAGTAGACTAAATCGCTTTATAGCGAAATGTTCAGCTAGAATGAGCGTTTCGACCAGTGTGCGGCGGGTAGCAATCTAGTAACGTTGCTGAGGGATATGTTGATAAATCAATGCATAAAAAATCAATTGTGAAACTCCTATAGTTTTGAATAATTGTTCACATGTAACAATTAACCAATATTCAAATCATTAGTAATTTAAATATGATCTATAGTTTTGTAATTTTAAATTTAAAATGAATGAAAATGATGGGTTTACCTATTTTTATTTTTCAAGTTTTTTATAGTAAATTTTTTTTTAAACTTGCGAAGATTACCAAACTCGGTTTCGCCTTGTTTGGTAAACTGTTCTCTCGTTTATAAAAATGTTACTTTCGTCACTCGTTCAATAATATACTATTAAATTTGAAGAGTTCAGCTTTCTTATACAATAATTACATTTTTTTTAAATAAAACACTTAAAATTGGTTTAACCACTATAATTTTTACTATTCATTGACTATAGTTTCGACTACAAGCTAATCATTATCAAACTAAGTGGTAAAACAAAGTTATGTGTTTTAATTAAATTGTTATGAAGATGTACCACAAAGTGAACGCCAACCAAATTAAAGATTTAATTACATTTTACCATAGATGAAGTCAGATTCCACAAACCTGTTAATTATGTAAATGCTGCGAGGTCATGCCGGTCTTTTATGATTTTCCATACAGAGAGTTTTAAGTAACATCGAACATGCCAGAAAATGTCTACTGTAAATTTTCCTATGTTCGATTTGTTCTGGGACGCATCAAAGCATTGAGTGCAATGTGATTGGCTACGATTTCCAATGGGAATATAGTCAACCCAATTTACATTTTTCTAGGTGCGATTTCATTGGTTACGATTTTTAGTAGTTCTAATGCAAATTAGGACTAATGTAAATAGAGTACATGTAACGTCAAAATAAAATATGTCAGTTATTAAATCTTGTGCGTTTATGGTAAGTGCAGTGTGTGGGAATATGGAACATAGTTTTTTATCCAAAGCAAGACATCGGAATATCAAGACAATCAAGATTAATACTGTCGTGAAACATACATTGAGTTTTTCTTTTAAGTATACGTATTTCAAATTCAGCCAATTTTCTGTAAATCTTTAGAGATTCCTTGTTTTTTTTTAAGTTTAATTTAAAGCTTTAAACGAGTGTTTTCCACTCGCAGACTAAGCATGAAGTAAAATTTCGAGTTTAGAAGAGCCCTATGAAAATTTGTCTCGGGTCGCGCAGCGACCCGAGACAAATTTTCTGGGCTTTTCTAAACTCGAAATTGTACTTCATGTTCCACGCGTATAAAAGACTAAAATATTGTAAAATTTATGTATATTTGAACTACACTTGAAATCTGTTTTTTACGCGTGGCGCATGAAGTAAAATTTCGAGTTTAGAAAAGCCCAGAAAATTTGTCTCGGGTCGCTGGGCGACCCTCGATAAATTTTCACGGGGCTTTTCTAAACTCGAAATTTTACTATATGCTTAGTCTGAGAGTGGAAAACACTCATTTAAAGCTTCAAATTGAACTCTTTTAAAAAACAACGAATGTCGGAACATTTACAGCTTATGCATGTTTACCTAAAGAAAAACTTTAATTCATTGCAAGTTACGCATTCAATAAATTAATAAGTACACCTACATTATCTTTATTGAGTGTTATGTTAACAAATAAACCCCGTGTTGTTGTGTTGGCAGCAGACCTAGGTGCGGTACTTGCAAACCTGCCTCTCCACGCTCTTCAAATTTGGAATATTTATATTTAAAACTGCCGAATGGCAGTTTTGTGACGGCATTTTTGCTGATACACCCAAGGCAACGTACTTGGGGTGGTCCTGATCAAATGGTTTACACAATACGCTGAATCAAGTTTTTAATAATCTTCAGTGAAATTGAAGCAATGTATAAACTTATCTTGAAATATTAGCAAATGGTAGTAACAGGAATCTGTATTTCTATTATTTTTGCATTTAAGCTGAATCTGTTGTCCTCTTTCTCATTTTTATTTTCTTATTAATATTAACATTCCATTAGTGCTGTAGGCGATTAATGAATGACACATTTCATTTTGACGTTAAATGTAAGATGCGTTAGAGCTACCAAAATCAGAGCCAATGAAATCGCACTCAATGCTTTGATGCGTCCCAGAACACATCGACCGTAGGAAAATTTACATTGAATATTTTCTAGCATGTTCGGTGTTACATAAAACTCTCTGTATATTATTAAAATTTATCAGTCCCATGGAAACATCTATATAGAATGTTAATTCTGATAGTATAAACATAAACATTTAATTTCGAACTACATTTTTGTTTGAAACATGTTTGGTTTGAATCTTTTTTTTTTTTCATGTGCAGATTTGTGACAAACCGATGTTTTCCGTTTTTTACCCCCGAATTTTTTCATCTTATTAGGAGTCCAATACTTGACATGCACACAAATTTCCAGCCAATTCTGATGATTTTTAGAGGTTGGGTGGCATTTTTGTCTCCGACAACTGGCATAATACAATAAATGCAAATTTTTTATTATCTAAAACTTTTATTTGAATCAATATTTAACAAAACATTAAGTAAAATATCATCAAAAACATCTAAGAGTAAACTATTACTGTCGGTTTCCGGAGTTTTATCAAGAGCTATTCAGATCTTGTAATTGTGATTTATAATACAAAACTTAAGTTTAGTTTAATTGCAATCAAGGGCGAATGAGCAAAACATAAGTGTGTTGGAATACAATTTAGACGACTGTTACCTTTGCCAAGTTATCGCTCGTTATTCGTTTGGTTTAGATTAGATAGCAAGTTGTGAAGTTAGCTTAAAGAAGTAACTGTGAAATTAAGTTAGGTTAGATAGCCAGCTGTTAAGTCATAAATTGTGATGTGGTTGTATTAAGTTGAATGACAAACTGTAGTTAAAGTAACTGGAATCTAACATAACTTTGAAACTATTTGCATTAATAAATTAATTTTATAACTATATTAATTAATAACTTCTTCTTTAGAGAAAACTAATTTTTCTTTCTAAAATAAAGTGCACACAAAACCGCACTCATTCACCACACCTTGATTTACTAGCCAATTTGCAGGATTGCCACGCTTTCAAACATTTACAGACTTAATTGGATTAATTTTTCATCTGTTAATAATTGCGCTTATGGCACTTTATCTCACTCCGAAAGCAAATCCAATTTTAAACCACCATACGAGTTACTGTGTGTAACACAAAGAGATTGATTATTTTAAACCTGATAACTTGTTTACAACCAGATAAGTTAAATATTTGAGTATTTTCACAACAATAAAACGTTATGGTTTTCAACATATGCCTGCACTTGAGGTTGATAATATTACTTAAAAAACCCGAGAAGTAACACAATTTTCCGTGAATTATAAAAAGTTTTTTTTGAGGAATTCATTTACTACACAAAAATATGTTTTTGTTAAGAGAAGGCAAATTCAAATTATTAGGATAAAATGTATTATCACAAACTCAATGAACACTTCCATCAATTAACACGCAATCGATTTCCACAAATTAATGTCCACAAATTACGTTTAATTAAAATGTCCTAATGATTCCACACTCATGTAATGAAATTTGAATTTTCATCGAAAGTGTTTTATTTAAATTCAATTCGATTGATTTAACAGTTATTTGATTCGAAGCCGCAGACCAATTTATTCATTGTAGACCCCCCCAATTAAAAGTAGAGTTTAATTTTAAATAATTAGTTTTCCTTAACCCAGATATGCCTTAAATTGTATTTTATACATTTTCATGTCATTCCATGAAGTTTAGTAAAATATGTGCACTTTGAAACAACTTGTATGGAGTTATGTGAGTTTTTCGTCAACAGATCATTAAAAATGAGGTGTCATTTTTAAGACAGCACCTAACCAAAAATGAAAAATTAATAAATAAAAATGTCTCAGAAAAATCTGTAAAACTGTTGTTTTTGAGGTCAGTTGACATTTGGGATAAATTATAAATGTTAGAACTAGAAAGCTAGGTTGAAATACTATCTAACTGTTTGTAGAACATCTCTAAAGAATATTTTTTACACCAAAATAATTGTGGTGTTCAGCATAACATTCACTCTTCAACATGATTTAAATAAATTCCGTATTTACTTAAACACGATAAGCACGGGTGGTGGTTGCGTGTTAAATGCAATTTTCTAAGACGTGTCTTGACTTCAACTTCCGTGAATGTTCGACTTTATTCCCCCAAACCCGGTTATAATCAGAATGCTGTCTGATTTTTCATTGAGTTTCCATAACGACTCAGATCGATAATCTTTTCAGCTTTCACCAACAACTCCTCTTGTATTACTACCACGATAACGCAAACTGTTTACACATCACCACTTTCAATTAAAAGTTACTAAAACTTACTCGATATCATGATGAACATCAAATAATGATAAAAAAATTATTAATTTGTGCGGTGAACTGTTAAATTATAAAAAGTGTAAAAGATTATTGCGCTTAACCCATTAAGCGCTATTGGTGCATACACGCAACATTATTATTTTTTGTTAATTAAATTACTAAATATGTTAATATGATATATTATATTTGACCTGACTTGAAAATGTAATAATTTTGTTATTTAAATATTTCCATTTTTACTCATTAAAAAAAATATATATAATGTGAGTGTATTTCCAACTTCACAAAATTTCAGTGTATTATATGCGTGGCGCATGAAGTAAAATTTCGAGTTTAGAAAAGCCTGAAAATTTGGTTTGGCCGCTCCGCGCTTCGCGCTACGCGACCAAACCAAATTTTCAGGCTTTTCTAAACTCGAAATTTTACTTCATGCTTAGTCTGGGAGTGGAATCACTCGTTCTAAACTATACTGCACGTTTATATATAATATCGACGAATGCCTGACACTTTACGGTATATACATTATGTATATTTAAAAGAAAAATTCACAGTATATAATAAAATAAGTCATTCATAGATATTATAAAAAGAAGTGCAGAATTTTACCTAAAATCAACTTCTAGTGTTATCTTTATAAATACTCAGCCGTTAATGGGTTAACCTATACTATTACATTAATATACTTCTGGGTATATTAACCACTCGAGAATATATTAATAATAATAATAATAATAATTCGTTTATTTCCCAACAGATACAAAGGATCTAATAACAGGGAAAATATATCAAACATTCAAACTTAAATATAATAACATAAAACAAAGTTGAGTATACATACAATCAATGTCGTACATGTATAAAGTAAAATGTATTTGTGGTGGTTGGCGCGTATTACAACAAATTCATTACAGTGTTTGTGAAGTGACGGCTCGTGCAATTAAATATATCTATAGAGTCTTGAACAATAGTATGAGTTCCAGGCATTTTATTTATTGGCGAGTTGAAATAAAGGTTCGTGAAACTGCGCTTACATATGAACGTATCAATATTTCTACTACCACACCGCGGTACATATATGTTTATGAGAGAAAGAATATTAGGATCATCAATTTCTCCCTGTAATACCTGATATAACCATCTCATGGAAGTTATATTCCTGCGTGAAGCTAATGATTTTAACTCGAACATTGACAACATATGCTCGTAGGTTACTGAATCATCCGGATAAGTTAACATCACTTTGTAATGAAGAAACTTGACAAATTTCTTTTGTATGCGTTCTAAAGAATTTGAGTGGTTATTATAAGATGGCGACCATACAATTGCGCAGTATTCCAATTTTGAACGAACGTATGCATAGTATAATTTCAAAAGCGTGCGTGGATCTCTAAACGATTCTGTTATTCGACGTATAAAACCGAGCATTCTATAAGCATCTTTTGTTACCTTATTATAATGCGGAACAAAAGTTAATTCTCTATCAAACTATCGATAGAGTAGTCGAATATAATTGGCCGTGCTGTACGATAGAACGAAATAACCTCACATTTCGAAATATTTAACTCAATATCGTTAAGAAGACTCCAAGATTTAATTTTATTTAGGTCGTTCTGAAGCACTGTACAGTTATCAACAGTTTTTATATTGTAGAAAATTTTTTACAAAAGTTAATTCTCTATCAAACAGCACACCCAAATCACGAATCTCGGAAACTTTATCTATATGAATACTATCGATAGAGTAGTCGAATATAATTGGCCGTGCTGTACGATAGAACGAAATAACCTCACATTTCGAAATATTTAACTCAATATCGTTTACTCCAAGATTTAATTTTATTTAGGTCTTTCTGAAGCACGGTACAGTTATCAACAGTTTTTATATTGTAGAAAATGTTTACGTCATCGGCATAAATAAGAATATGAGAGTTTATATTATCCAATATATCGTTCACAAAAAGAAGAAACAACAAGGGCCCTAGGTTCGAACCTTGTGGCACCCCACTGGAAGGATGGAAATATTTGGACCTGTGGTTCACATATTCAACGTACTGTTGTCTATTTGTAACATAAGATAAAACCAAGCATAGCAATTTATCACTAAGACCCCAGAATTTCAATTTATCTATCAAAATATTGTGATTGAAAGAGTCGAAGGCTTTGCTAAAATCAGTGTGGATAGTATCAACTTGCTCACGCCGAACTAAGTGATACGATGCATATTCAGTAAAATTGAGCAAGTTTGATGCGGTTGATCTCTTTTTCATAAAAGCGTGCTGTCGAGTGGTGATGTGAGATTCCACATGACTATAGAATTTACTGGCAATTATCGATTCAATGGTTTTAGCAAAGTTGTCTATTATTGAGATTGGGCGATAGTTTTCAATCTCCTGCTTTTCACCTTTTTTATGTACCGGTGTAACACGAGCGGTTTTCCAACGGGTAGGGAAGCATGATAATTTGAACATAAGGTTGAATATGTGAATTAACGGCTCGGTAAATGCAAAGATACAATCGCAAACTAAGAAAGAAGAAATTCGGTCTGGCCCAGCTGTAGAGTTGTTACGTAGTTTTTTAGCTGCAGATAAAATATCATTTTCAAATGTGATTTTTTCAAATGTGATTTAACACTACTGTTGTAGGTTGATGTAAAATGATCTCAAAAACTATTAACAATATCGAGCGGGTTATCTATTTTAGTTCCATCAAAAGTCATAATCCCTGGGATACGAGTTTGAGCTTTTTTGGAGTTTACGTAGTTTCATATTTTTTTGGGATCATTACATATCGATTGCTCCGCATTGTTGATATATGTATTCTGATCCAATTTAATTTGAGCTCTAATATCCCTACGTAACTTAGACATGCGATCACAGTAAGCACGGAGTTTGTATTTTTTATATAATTTTCGAAAATGTTCCTTACGTCTAATAAGCTTAATTGTATTTGATCGTAACCAGCAGGGATGCCGGGCGGATTTATTCGTATACGATTCAAGCGGTACACATTCGTTAAACAGACCGTATATTTTGTTGTAAAGTGCATCACATGCTGAATCAACATCACGCTTATTGATCACATCATCCCACATACAATTTGATATTTTATCATATAATAGTCTAAGATCTGTCTTGCGAAAATTATATTGTCTGAGAGATGAATTTGGTTGAAATTTAGTAGATTCACTATTGCAAGAGCTAAGAGAAAAACATAGTGGTGGGTGATGCTCATCAATTTTTGTAATGGGCGGGTCATCGCTAAAACTACATTGTATATTATTGGAAGTTAAAAGCAAGTCTAGAATCCGATTTTTTATGTTAAGTTTTCTGTTATGTTGTCTTAACTTATTTAGTATAATTAAATCGTTAAGTTCAGAGACTTTGCGGTCATTAACTGGACGAGATAAGGAATTATAGTACTCTGGAATATTAAAGTCGCCACATATAACTATACTCTTATTTTCATATTTACTGCAGATTTTGTCAAGTTCAGTAAATAGAGCGCAATAGGTAGCAACCGGCTCAGACGGCGGTATATACAAAGATATAAAACATATAGCTAAGTTGCTTATGGTTACCTGTACGACAACAATTTCTACATTTATATCTAGTAAGATTGTGTCCATCGAACACACAATATTGTTACGAACGGCAATCAACACACCCCCACCCTTGCGCACCGCTCTATCACATCGAAAAACATGATAATGACTAGGAAATAATTCACTGTTATGCACATCGTCTCGTAGCCAAGTTTCACTGATAATATAAACATCATAATCACTTTCAATCACATTATTGTAGAACGCATTTGTTTTTGTTAATAAACCACGAGCATTTTGGTAGTACACATTTAGTAGTTCGGTAACCTGTTGGGAGCAAATTAGTTTTCCGAAATGATGGATAAAACTCCGCGCACATATTTTAATCTGATGTTGGTTTCACCTGCGTCTATTCGTTGCTGGAAATCATTTCTGATGTCCGCTTCTTGTTGAGATTGCAATGGTGTGCGGTCATTTCGGAGCATTGTATTTTTAAACGTCTTAGCCTGTTTTAAACGTTTAGAATTATGAAGAATAGCCGTTGCTTCAGCAACGTTATTAAACATAATTTTGAGCGGTCTACACTTATCATCTGATTTCTTTCCCAATCGCATGATGTGTTTAGGTGGAGCAGTGGTCTTAACAATTATGTTAAGGATTTCTAATACGGTTGAATTTTCATGAGCATCATCATTTTCGGGAACATTAAACATTATTATAATACTAGCACGTTTCTGCCTGTTAATTGTTTCATCTGACATTGTATTAATATCAACATAGCTATTATTGGGGGTTTGTATCTGACCTCTAATTTGAGCAATTTCATTACGTAAGGAAATATTTTCTTTTTCTAGCTGTACTACTTTTATATTAATTGAGTCAAAATTTTTATTCAAATCAATGAAAAAATCATTAATTTGGTTTTTAAATTCTATGAATTTAGTATCAATTACACCACTAATCTCAATTAACATATCTGGAGATTCTTTAAATTCCTTAAAATTAGTATCTATTAAGCTACTAAGCTCAGATAACATATCTGGAGATTCTTTCTCAATCATAGGGACTAGGACACTTACACGAGATACTGCAGAACCATTTTTTATCGTTATTGGTTTCAGATTTAAATAGTTTTAAATCGGCATCACTGAGGTTAATACATTTGCCATGAAACCACTTTGAACAGTTTCCGCTACACTTAATTGCTGTATTAACTAATTTAGGTGGAATACAGTTATTACATACAATACAGTTAAGAGACATTGTAGTTATGCGATAAGTAATTGCAATACAATATGAAAACGGTAGGAGAAACAAAAAGACAAATATTCACACTACACGGCCCGTCGTAGTGTAAACACAAAACAGCTGGATAAAAATAGGCCACGGAGGAGGTCACACAAGAGAGACAGAGGTCAGAGAGGAGATGGATTTTATATTCGTTATCGATAAATGCATGGACGATCCCAATTTTTTCTTTACCTGCGGATAATCCGTTCTGTATAAAAATCACAATTTATAACAGAATTATTAGTTTAATCAACGTAGAACTCACTCAACTGTTTTAATCACTGTATTACAACACTAATCCTCAAGTTGCAGAGGGTTTAAATCACTGTAACCACAAGAATACTGTATTAAATACGGAACAAAATAAATACGTGTGTGTCTCGCGAGAAAAATTATATATTATATATATATATATATATATATATATATATATACAGGGTCGCTACAAAGTCTGGAAACACGGCTCTCACGTGAAAACGGCTAAAAACAGAACCACCAAAATTGGGATTTCTAAATGGGATATTTTCTTGAACAATTTGGCGTGAAAAAATCAAAAATGATTCTCAGGATTTTCACATACGGACGCCATCTTGAATTTTTTTAAATGGAATTCGATTTTTTTATTTTACAACTTTTATAGACCTTATAATTCTGATTACAACCATATACCTTTTTTTAAAAATACTTGTCTTTTCATCGATAAACCGGACTTTGAAAAGTATGGAAACAGCCAAACGAGTACCTTTTCTAAATGCTGCAATACCACAAATGCATGTTCTATTTTTGATCAAAACTTAAAAAAATATTAAACAGTCAAATGAAAAAATAAAATATTATACAATAAATGATTTTTTATTTTACAATATATGTTCAAATTGCTCTCCATTAACTTCTTGGCAGTAATGAATACGCTGGACAAAGTGTTGTAATGAACTAGTTAAAATATTAGGACGAATATTTACAATTTCGGTTCTTATGCGTTCTTCTAATTCTTGTATATTGTGTGGCCTGTTGTTATAAACTCGATTTTTCAAATGTCCCCACAGGAAAAAATCAAGTGGAGTTAAATCGGGCGACCTAGCAGGCCATTAAATTGTTCCTCTCCTGCCATATGTTTTCAGCTGGATTAGCCTGAGTTTCATAATTTGGGAATATTTGTCTAAGTCTGGGAACAACCTGTTCTTGCAAAAGCTGTAAATATGTTTCAGATGTCAAATTGCCATTAATAACAAAAGGGCCGATAATATGCTGCCCAATTATACCACATCAAACATTAATTTTTTGTGGACGCTGCGTATGAATCTGCTCCATCCAATGTGGATTTTTGTTTGACCAGTATCTACAGTTATGGCGGTTAACTTGTCAATTTAAGCAGAAAGTTGATTCATCGGAAAAGAGCACACGGTTAATAAAATTGGCGTCCTGGTTTATCCTATTCATCATTGTTTCGCAAAATTCAATTCTGCGATCAAAGTCATCTTCATTCAATTCTTGTAGCAGCTGAATTTTGTAGGGATGATACTTTTCAATTTTCATTATTTTTTGAACTGATCTCCTGCTCATGTTGTTATTGAAAGCCAATTGCTGCACCGAAGTTTTTGGATTTTCAACTACATCTATCATAAGATTAAATAAATTTTCTTCATTTGTAACAGTTTTTGGTCGTCCAACTTTTGGACGATTTTTAACAGTTCCAGTTTCATTAAACCTATTCCATGTTTTAAATGCAACTGACCTGGAAATAGGTGCTCGATCTGGATGAATTACGTTGAAAAGATTAGCAGATTCGGCAAAGCTTCGTTTTCTATCCCCACACCCAATCATCATGAGAATCTCTATGCGATCCGTTTCACTCAAATGTGGCATTTTTGCAACAACCAGTTACTTACTAATGTTTTTTACAAGTTTGACAGGCTAATGAAAACTGTTTTCAAAGGCAACTATTTTTTTAAGTTGAAATTGTTAATTTTTATTTTTAAGTTTCGACCAATAATAGAATATTTACAAAACAAATGAATATGAAAAAATAAAAATTGCAAGTTGAAGGCCTTAACGTACTCTAAACCTTTGCAAAATTTCAGGACATTCCGATAAACCGTTCTCAAAATATTTCGCTGTTTCCATACTTTTCAAAGTCCGGTTTATCGATGAAAAGACAAGTATTTTTAAAAAAAGGTATATGGTTGTAATCAGAATTAAGGTCTATAAAAGTTGTAAAATAAAAAAAATCGAATTCCATTTAAAAAAATTCAAGATGGCGTCCGTATGTGAAAATTCTGAGAATCATTTTTGATGTTTTCACGCCAAATTGTTCAAGAAAATATCCCATTTAGAAATCCCAATTTTGGTGGTTCTGTTTTTAGCCGTTTTCACGTGAGAGCCGTGTTTCCATACTTTGTAGCGACCCTGTATATAAATTATTATATATTGAAAATATAAATGTATTGAATATCACGAAGGCATTTATTTAATCAATGGAATATTTTGCGATTTAAATTAACAGTCATCAATCTTAATCAGCTGTATTGAAAGTGAGTACATGCGTTAGCTTTCAGCATATAAATTGAATAATTTTAAAAAAATGTTCGATATCGGGCCGTTCATCAGAGACAACAGTTGGGTGTTTATTGCCAACTGTTGGAGAATTATTTGATGGCCGGATTGTTAATCGTAAACGTGTTTGGGATTTTTTTAATCGTACAAAATAGACCGAACGGAGTACATTAGATATCAACATACATCACAAACAAATCAAAACATGTTGAATGTTGAACATTTTGATGAAAGGGCCCATTGAGCAATTAAAAAAACGAAAGTAATATCAATTATTTGTTTTAATAAACGTTGAAGCCCGAGACATATTAAAAAAATCTGTTAGATTTTTTGTGGTTAATTGTATAATAGCGAAAGAGCTGGCAAAACGGGTGGAACGATGTCGAGAATTAATTACTTAAATCACCTCTCGTTTGGGAAACAATATTGCAATCGACGGGATTAAAAAGTTTGTAATTGCTGAATCCATTTCGGGAAATATTAGGGGCGATTTTATTCAGCTCATGATCAGAGAAATTATCGTCCGTGTGTAGAATCCTTGAATTAATTTGAATAAATCGTATCATGAAAATGTATAATACTTAAACACGACCTAAGCTTTTTTTCTTGTACAAGGTGTCCGTTTTTCGACAAAATGTATGGGGATCTCAGTTATTTGAAGGGATAGAGAATCGGATATGTTTGTTTGTTATAATATAGGGCACTTTTAAATAAGGAATCTAATAG
The DNA here is from genome assembly GCA_932526585.2 of Philonthus cognatus. NCBI lineage: Eukaryota > Metazoa > Arthropoda > Insecta > Coleoptera > Staphylinidae > Philonthus > Philonthus cognatus. The sequence continues at coordinate 108,589,370 of OW052241.1, forward strand.
CATATTTTTTTAAGATAACTATAACAATTACCCGGGGACCATAGCTTACTTTTGTTTTTCTTATGGGCGCCATTTTGGATTTTCATATTTTTTTACGCTCAACATTTATTTTAGATTTAATATTTAAAATTACAATAAAAATGTACAGCTTAGGCGTATGTTTACCTAAAAGAAATTATTTTATTATTTTCTTTAAATCTTTAGATATTCGTTGTTTTTTTTCTAAATTTAATTTGAGGCTTTAAACGAGTGTTTTCCACTCCCAGACTAAGCATGAAGTAAAATTTCTAGTTTAGAAAAGCCCCGTGAAATTTTGGCGCGTGGCGCATGAAGTAAAATTTCGAGTTTAGAAAAGCCCAGAAAATTTGTCTTGGGTCGCTGCGCGACCCTCGACAAATTTTTACGGGGCTTTTCTAAACGCGAAATTTTACTTCATGCTTAGTCTGGGAGTAGAAAACACTTGTTTAAATCTTTAAATTGAACTTAAAAGAAAAAAGGAAAGGAAAAGGAATATCCGCAACTGTTGTATCAATGTCATTATTTTTATCAAACCACATTACTTTTTCTTAATAATTTCAACTTAGAGAAACGTAGTGTTAAGTGTGAGCATTAATAAATTTAGAATTTTACCCTCTACAAAAAAGGAAAATACATTTTGTCTCTAAAATAAATAAGGAACCCAATATTTGAACACTTTAAAATTAACATGCGATTTCCTATGTTGCGTCGGCCAAGTCAACACCCGGTATATAATATCTTTATTGACAGAAAAGTAACATTTCCAGTATATTTACAATAATATTTGAGAATATATGAAAAATGAATGAATGTTAGGATGTAACTGTCTCTGTCGCTGTCTAATGGCTATCGACCTGAGGTCTTTCTGTCTAGAGTGATGGTTAATGTCGTACGTCAGTCCTTAATGAGTGTATGGGTGAAATGATGAAATAAATTCAAATATGGTTATTGTTTTTTTTTATATTTGGGAAGTAGGTATAGTGGGGTTTTTTTATGGAAACAGTATTGGGAAATAATGCGGTAATTAAAATGGTTTTTAGAAAACTTTTCGGAAAGGAATTGAAGGCGTTCATCTATGGAGATTATGAGAGTGGTATCGTAGAGGAATTGGTTGGAGGGATTATGTAGCAGATTTAAAGCATGGCGGATTTTAGTAAGGGTTCTTAGGGATGCTCGCTCGCTAACTTAGATATGGTGGAGTGTGGGATTTTGGGATGTGGAGAATAGGATGGATCCATAATCTATCAACGGACGACATATCATTTTGTAAATTAGTGTAGCTGATCTAATGTTTATACCAGCCTATTTATATGTTTAATTTTTGAACAGCTTTGCTAGAGTGGTAATTTTGTTTTTTATATCACAAGCATGTTTTTTAAAGTTAAGTTTGTGGTCTAAAATAAATCCAAGATATTTAATATTAGGAGAGGGATGAATTGGGTTTTATGATATGGAGATAGTGAATGGGTAGTGGTTAATTTTGTGGTAGGGGATAAGGAGTTGTGATTTGCGTGGATTAATTTTTATTCTCCAGTTTGCGAACCACTGTTCGAGGGTGTTAATTAATTCTTGGGGAGTTTGGAGAGCATTGGTTAGGGTAGGAGGGTCGGATATAAGGGCGGTATGTATAATCGGCGAACTGTAGGATGTATTTTGATGGGTTTAAATGTTTTGGGTTAGGATGGTAGATATCGGAACAGAAAATATTATACAGTAGTGGAGAGAGAGGGGAACCTTGAGGAACACCTTGTTCTGGCGCAAAAGGAGAGGAGAGACAGTGGTTGATTCTTACTTTCAAGGATCTGTTAAAGAGGAATGAGTGAAGTATGTGAATAAGGTGTGGAGGTATGTTAAGGAGGTTGCATTTGAAGAGGAGTCCTTTGTGCTATACAGAGTCGAAAGCTTTTTGGATGTTGAGGAATAGGGCTGCAGAGGATTTGCCTTCGAGGTGGGGTGTCTGTTGGTTGGATGTGAGAATAGTAAGTGGAAGATCAGTGGAGCGTTTGGGAAGGAATCCAAATCGATAATTTGATTAGTGAGAAGATTTTACTTTTGAGTCATCTTATTAATATACACAAAATAAACAAAAAAAGTACTACGAGATTGATATTTTTTAAGTTAATACAACAATTTCTATTTGAATTTTTTCTTGCTATATTTAATAATTAATATCCGAGCAATCGCAGTAAATTTGGTAAATGGGAATATAGAAAAATAATCGAATACGATTATTTTATTAATTTACAGGATTTTTAGTGAGAGAAAAGTAAATCGAATACGATTATTTTATTAATTTACAGGATTTTTGTTAATTTTTGATACATTTCTGCAACTCATATTAATTTACTACCTGGTAATCTATGTCAAAACTAAATGAAACTATTACCATGTTTTTTTTTACCACATTTAATAAAATAATAAATGTGCTAAAAAACATAGCAATAGTTTCATTTAACACATTAACTGCTGAGCAATTATAGAGTTAACTCTAATAGTTTATTTTAGACTTAATGACTTATTGTATAACATACTGTGAATTTTTCTTTTAGTTATACATATTGTATACGCTGTAAATGTAAGGCATTTGTCGATTTTGTATAAAAACGTGCAATATGAAGTTTAGAACAAGTATTTCCACTCCCAGACTAAGCATGAAGTAAAATTTCGAGTTTAGAAAAGCCCCACGTAGAAAATTTTCACGGGGCTTTTCTAAACTCGAAATTTTACTTTATGCGCCACGCGTGTAAAACACTGAAATATCGTGAAGTTAGAAATACACTGAATTTTTTTTTTAAATGAGTAATAATCGAGATATTTAAATAATAAAATATTTACGTTTTTCTTCATACATTTTCAAGTCAAGTCAAATAATATAATATATCAAATTACCTTATCAAGTAATTTAATTACCATAAAATGAATAATGTTGCGTATATGTATCAATGGCGCTTAATGGGTTAATGTACAGAGTGCAGCATTTTCGATGGTTTCTTCAAGTAAAGTACCAGTAATATCAATGATAGACAAAAATTAATATATGCTTCTAGAGCTCTTTTTGAAGCTTATTTCTTGTACCTTATCAAAATGTTCTGTCTATCTTCAATTGTTTTCAAGTTATACGCCAAAACTCAAAATTTAGCGATTTTGAAATATTGAAATAACTTCTTTACTTATAAAGATACTGGGATGCGGTAAAAACGTTCTCATGCACTTTTTTAAGTAGAATATCCTAACCACATTACATTTTGTTTTAAGTTTAATTTTCTTGAGATATGACAAAAAGTTGTAATATTTTAAATACAAATCATAGTTGATCATGACTTCATTTGATCACGTTTTTTGTAAGCTTTCCAAAAATATATCATTTGCATAACTTTAATTTAACTTTGATTATTTATTTTTAGTTTATTTAATTTATTTATTAAGAATGTCATGATAAAAATAAATTAATAGTAACCAACAACAATTTAAAACGTCAAATGTCTTTATTACTTCATTGCTTTCACTTTATTTGTATATTAAAACAAAAGACATTTAAAAAAACCAGAACTTATTAAACACGTAATTTATTATATTATATTTAGCTATAACATAATATAATAAATATAGTAAAATAATTACAAAATCTTTAAGTTGATTTTGAAAATTTTCTATATAACTTGCTATAAGATCATCACTAAGATTCACTGACTATAGAGGCTTCTACTTCGTTATACGTTGTTGAACATAAATAAAACACTGTTTATCACTTTGTTTGTATAACAATTGGTTTATTTGGTGACTATAGTTTCGATACTACACGTATCATTATCAAACCGTTAGTAACAAAAAACTACAAAGGAACATTATTTATATTTGCAAATTTTCTAATAACAACGTTAAAGAGGGGGGTGTATTTAAGGTCAAGCTGGTCGTTAATTACGGGAATTTACCGATTAGCGCGGGCTCTGTGAATCTCCAAAGACTCCAGGAGGTCCATCTTTCTACCCTTCTCGGCAAAGTGAATAACTGAAAGTACATCCTCGCCAAAAGAATGGTTATTTTCAATCAAATGTTTGGCGAAAGATGACTTATCAATTAATCTATGCCGAAAAGAGTAAAGATGCTCACTGAGTCTGGTCTTAAAATTACGACCAGATTGACCTATACACACTCCCTTACAATCATTACAGGTTAATTTATATATTCCTGATTTGTAAATACTTGGTATCTGAGTCTAAATCATATTTTTAACCATAAGACTCAGATACCAATTATTTACAAATCAGGAATATATAAATTAACCTGTAATGTTTGTAAGGGAGTGTATATAGGTCAATCTGGTCCTAATTTTAAGACCAGACTCAGTGAGCATCTTTACTCTTTTCGGCATAGATTAATTGATAAGTCATCTTTCGCCAAACATTTGATTGAAAATAACCATTCTTTTGGCGAGGATGTACTTTCAGTTATTCACTTTGCCGAGAAGGGTAGAAAGATGGACCTCCTGGAGTCTTTGGAGATTCACAGAGCCCGCGCTAATCGGGAAATTCCCGTAATTAACGACCAGCTTGACCTTAAATACACCCCCCTCTTTAACGCTGTTATTAGAAAATTTGCAAATATAAATAATGTTCCTTTGTAGTTTTTTGTTACTAACGGTTTGATAATAATACGTGTAGTATCGAAACTATAGTCACCAAATAAACCAATTGTTATACAAACAAAGTGATAAACAGTGTTTTATTTACATCACTAAGATGTTTACCAGCTCACAATGTCAATAGGGCTTGAAAGTATTACACTTAAAATTTTCTAATAAATGGTTTGGAACTCACAGACCAAAACGTTCGTTCTTTCTGGGTAATATAATAAGAAAAGAGATATCGAAGAACTTAAAAATAATATTCACTTACAATTCAGAAAAATCACTCCGATGTTTTAATAAAATGCAATAAATGTGTATAAATTTAAATGGCGCTCGACTCGGAAAATATTTATAGCTACTATTTATTAAGATTAAGAAAGTAAATATAATAAGGTAATAAAGACAGTTCACGTTTTATATTGTTTCTGTTTACATTTAATTTATTTGTCATCATATTGATACATCGATTATTGAAACTTAAGAAAAAAAAAACTTTTTACCGCATGTCAATATATTTTTAAATAAGAAAGTTACTTCAATATTTCAAAATAGCTACATTTTGAATTTTTGAACTCGAAAACAATTGAAGATATATAATTTTTGATTCGCTACATAAAATATTATCGAAAAAAGAGCTTTGGAAGTATATATTAGTTTTTGTGTATCATTCATATTTCTGGTACTTTACTTGAAGAAATCATCAAAAATGCTGCACCCTGTACATTAAATGAAACTATTGCTATGTTTTTTTACTGTATATATTAATATTTTATTAAATGTGGTAAAAAACATAGTAATAGTTTCATTTAATTTTGATAGATTACCACGTAGTAATGGTCAAAACCATCGTGATGTTAAATTAATATGAGTTGAAGAAATGTATCAAAAATTGACAAAAATCCTGTAAATTATAAAATAATCGTATTCGATTTACTGTTCTATATTTCCGAAAATGCTGCACCCTGTACATATACATTTTTCTAAAAACTTGATTGTATTTAATTTGAGTTGGCAAAATCCTAGCTTCGCCACTGTGTATATGTTTTGTGTAAGAATTAATCTCAGATTACAAACTTAATTTAATTATAACATGTTTGACACATTGTATTAATAATAAATGCCATTTAATTAATTTTAAGAGCATAAAACAAGCAATTAATATGAATAATGTTGCATATTAATTTATGTGCATATTTTCTAAATTGAATTCACTCATCTTGAAAATGATTTGCAATTAGGTATTATTATTATCATTATAATTACCTAGCTATATTGATGATGTGATAAGAAAGGAGCACATTCATTAGTGCTCCGTTCGTTTGATGAGAATGTCATTATTGATCGAAATTACACAGGCACTTTGATGTTGACCGTTTTAGAAAGTTTTCATTTAATTGAAATTATCGATTTGTGCATGTTTCCCCATCTCCAAAGACGGTTTCCCACATCTGATGTTTTAGGGGAGATAAATCCATTCATCTACGACTAACACGAATTACACAGAAAGTCCATTACCTATTGTATTAAATTTAATGAGCTGTTGATAATTTTACCACATAGATACAAGTATTCACAAAGGACTAATAGTTCTGGAATCACTCCGAGCAGAATAGATCGTTGTTTAATTCTCAGTTGAATATTTTTGCATAAAATCCACTTTCAACTATTAATTGATATCATGAGTTCCTAAGCACAGTTACAGTAGCTACCCGTTTATTTTGAATTTATGTTTTGAAATAGAAAAAGTGGTAATCATTTTCAAATTATTCTAAAGTTTTATCAAAAAATAAACAAGAAATATATTTACGTAAGAAATGTTTTACCTATGCCCGGTACTATATATGATTAATAAATCATTAGATAACTATTTGTGGAATAAATTTATTTAACTAGTAAACTAATACTCAAATAAAAGTGCGTATTATAAAGCAAACTTACCAAATAAATAGCAATTCTAGAAATAAATAATTTAATTAGTAGATTACAGACCGAAATTATAAATTCTCATTGTGGCCATAGCTGGAACCACCAATTTGTTAAATCGAATTGTCAATATTTCAAATTAAATTGTCAATCAAATTGGAAATTTAGTATAATTCCTTACAATTATTTATCTATCTATTTCCATCACAGGCCGTAGCCTAATTACAAAGGAACATTTCGTACATTAAATTAAACTAAATTGACTTTCTAACAGCAAATAATGTTTACAAAGTGATACCAATATAAACGTACAAATAGGGAACTTAAAATAAATTAAATGTGTATTCCTTAGTTCTCACACATACATACAGGGTGTCCCCGAATGGTCTGTACAACGCTCTACCACATATTCTTTGAAACAAAATAGGACGATTTAACTAAACTTATCTCTATCCAAAAGTGGTTCCTAAGCCATCTACGAGGCCTCAAAGATATTATTTTTTTTTTTCTTTTTTTTTCAAATATTTTTATTTTTGACTTAGGTAAGAAAACCTAATTTGGAACATTTAATTACGTTGATACCATGCACTTTTTGCGATATGTTTCTTTATCCTACGTTTAAAGTAAGTGGTCAAACTAGGACCATCGACTTCTTATGATACCTAAATATTTTTATTCAACAGGTCAAATCATAAGGAATACTTTTTTTCTGCAAGATCATTCAATTTTACGTATTTTTTGTCTCTTATAAAATTTTGCTATTTTCCCCACAAAAAAATATTTTTATTTGTCAAAACAACAAAGGAATAAAATTCTAAAAAAAAACTGATTCTTTATTTACAAAAATAGAAATTGAGACACCTGTGAAATTCATTTATCGGTGATTGTGTGACAACGTCAGTCATGTACTCAATTAATGAATTAACTGATATTGTTTTAGTTTTTGGGTTTTGTGAAGGTAATGGCCGTAAATGTGTAAGAGTGTACAGTGAAAGATTTCCAAATCGCCAAATACCAAACCATCAAACATTTGCTTCCGTAGAAAGGCGACTTCGAGAAACTGGCTGCTTAGAATACTCTGCGAGGGATTGTGGTAGAAGACGCACTGTATGAACTGTGGATGTTGAAGAAGAGATTTTAGAACGGATAGATGAAGATCCATCTAAAAGTACCCGGCGTTTAGGTGCTGAACTAGGCGTATCTAAAAATGTTGTGCATAAGGTGTTTAAAGAGCAACTGCTATACCCATATCACATTCAAAAAGTTCAAGAGCTAATGCCTCAGGATCACGATAAGCTACTTCAGTTTTGCCAATTTATTGTTAATAACCAAATTGACAATTTGAATTTCACCAAGACAATTTTGTTTACAGACGAGGCGTGCTTTACCCGAAGAGGTATAACAAATCTTAAAAATGAGCATGTTTATTCCGAAGATAATCCACATGCAACTAAAACCATGCATTTCCAACGGCAATTTAAAATAAATGTTTGGGCCGGTATAGTAAATGATATTATTGTAGGACCAGTAATTTTACCACAAAATTTAAACGGAGAACAGTACTTACAATATCTTCAGGAATTGCCAGTCTTACTGGAGGATGTGCCGCTTTTACTTAGGCGTGATATGTGGTTTATGCATGATGGGGCTCCACCTCATTTCACTTTACCAGTGCGTACTTTATTAAACCAAAAGTATCCCGGTAAATGGATTGGGAGAGGCAATGACGCACCAGTGCCTTGGCCTCCACGTTCCCCGGATATCACCCCAATGGACTTTTTTTTGTGGGGAACTATTAAATCTATTGTTTATGGTAAGCCCATAAATACGCACGACGAATTATGGGCGCGAATACAGAATGCGTTTCAAACAGTTAAAAACAATGTTGGTGTTTTACAACGTGTCCATTTTAATTTTTTGCGATGTGTACATTGTTGTATTGCTGAAAATGGCAATCAGTTTGAACATTTGTTGTGAAACTAATAAATTTGTGTTTATTGTTAGGTACTTATCTTTATTTCTACTTTGTTAATTGTTTTGAGAAGTCTATTTTGTATTGATAGCATATCAAATTCCCGCAATAACGATTCATACGATATTGTATGATCTGGATAAATGTGAAATTTACGTAAATATAAATACCTCAAAAAGTGCCGCTGTACTTTCTCCAACATCTCAATGTATTTATTATAGCGGGGTGACCAAACAGCGGCACAGTACATTAGTTTACTAGTAACAAATGAATCGTACAATCGGATTGCCGGTACACTATTTTTAAAGTCGGAACAGTTGCGAATTATAAATCCAAGCAATTTATACGATTCATTGATTACTTTTTGTATGTGCATATTAAATGATAGCTTGCTGTCAAACAACACACCAAGATCCTTAAAACAGTTATCCCTCTGAACGGGTGTAGTATTTAGGGTATAATCGAAATGTACTTTATTTCGTAACCTACTATACGACAAAATACGACACTTCGAGGTATTTATTTTCAGTCCATTTTCAACACACCGTCAGCATGGTTCACATAAGTTATTTTGAAGATTAACACAATCATCGATGGTCTTAATTGTCTGATATAATTTAATATCATCGGCATACATTAATGAAAATTGAAAAAAGCAAGGGGCCAAGATTTGATCCCTGTGGAACACCGCTTGTTGCTACAAATGTCCCGGACTGACAACCCATGTAACCGACAAAGAGGCGTCTATCCAATAAATATGAATGTAATGCCGATATAACATTTGATGCTAAATTATGGTTTTTTAAATACGAAATAAGCATATCATGTGGCATACAATCAAACGCCTTGGAGATATCTGTGTATATTACATCCACCTGAGCACCGCGATCAAGTTCTTCCGATATAAACTGCGTAAGACATAACAAGTTAGATTGTGTACTCCTTTTACGAAAAAATCCCTGTTGATGAGGTGTTAATAAATGTTCAGCATGTGCGCGAATGTAGTTACAGATTATTTCTTCAAATACTTTTGAAAAATTTGATATAATGGCAACCGGTCTGTAATTTGTGATATTAGCTCTATCACCCGACTTAAAAACAGGGCACAAACGCGCTATTTTCCACTGATCTGGAAAAATACCAGTTGTTAAAATTAAATTACAAATATGCGCGAGAGGCGTAACCAGATAAGACGCACAGCCCTTAAGAAAAAATCCGGAAATCTGATCAGGGCCCATTGTGATGTTTCCCTTAATCATTCTTAAATGGCTGAAGACACAAGCATCATCTATTCTATAGTTACCCATCACATTACTACCATCACAAATTACTACCATCATTAAAATCAAAAGATTCAACAAAATCACTCTGCACTGAAGAATTAATGTTTCGTGTATAAGTAATTTCAAAATTTAAAGCTGAGTGATGAGTATCCTCTTCAGTGAGCATTTCTACTGCTTTTTTAACTGTACATTGATTATTATTAGATATCAAGACTAAATCGAGTATTCTGCCATTTACATTGCAAATCGAGTTACATTGTTGCATATCTTTCAAAGCCATAAAGCTCATGAGTGAGGTTAATTCATTACATGGGTTCTCCACATCGATACGATAATTGTAAGTAGGGATATTAAAATCTCCGCAGATAAGTAAATTATGGAATAGGGCAGAATTACAAAGAATAAGAAAAATAAGGCTTATTAGAAATTATAAAAGACTTTAACGAGTGTTTTCCACTTCCTAGCTAAGCATGAAGTAAAATTTCGAGTTTAGAAAAGCCTGAAAATTTGGTTTGGTCGCGTAGCGCGAAGCGCGGAGCGGCCAAACCAAATTTTCAGGCTTTTCTAACTCGAAATTTTACTTCATGCGCCACGCGTACAAGACACTGATTTCAAGTGAAGTTTACATGTTCACAATATTTTAGTGTTTTCAGTGTTAAATACGCGTGGCGCATGAAGCAAAATTTCTAGTTTAGAAAAGCATGAAAAATTGGTTTGGTCGCTCCGCGCTTCGCGCTACGCGACCAAACCAAATTTTCAGGCTTTTCTAAACTTGAAATTTTACTTCATGCTTAGTCCGGGAGTGGAAAACACTCGTTTAAAACTTTAATGCCCGGTATTGTTACCGATTAATAAATCATTAGATAACTATTTGTGGAGTAAATTTATTTACGTAGTAAACTAATGGGCAAATAAAATTGCGTATTATAAAGCAAACCTACCAAATAAATAGCAATTCTAGAAATAAATAATTTATTTAGTAGATTACCGACCGCAATTATACATTTTCATTGTGGCGATAGATGGATCCACCAATTTTTAAAATTGTATTGTCAATCTTTCAAATTGAATTGTTAATCAAATTGGATATTTAGTATAATTTCTTATAATTGTGGAGAATAACCGTGAAATGGGTAAGAATTACACAGAACAAGAAAAAGAAAGCTTATTAGAAATTATAAAAGACTTAAACGAATGGTTTCCATGAAGTAAAATTTCGAGCTTAGAAAAGCCTGAAAATTTGGTTTGGTCGCGTAGCGCGAAGCGGCCAAACCCAATTTTCAGGCTTTTCTAAACTCGAAATTTTACTTCATGCTTCATCTGGGAGTGGGTGTGAACTCTTACAAAAACAACGATTATTTAAAGATTTACAGCATATACGCTGTAATTGGGAAGTTGAGGCATTAATTGCGATTGATTGTCTACAGTTTGTAATGGTCATATAGGCAACCCAGTTTACACATAACTTAAAAATCAAAGGTGACAAATAGGCTGAATTTGGAATACGTATACTTAAAAGAAAAACTCCCGGTATCTGTTTACTCTGGAGAAATGTAAATAATTATAAACCATAATGAAAATAACAATTAATTCTCAAAAAACACTCGTTAATAATTATTATACACAACTAACGTTTGTTAAACAATGGCGCCGACAAAGAAAAAAATGTGTATTTTCAATCACCCAAAAAAACTAGATTTCGTTTTTACTAAATAATAAAAAATTATTTATTTGCATTTTATATTTTTGTGGCAAACCTGTAGAAGATATCAAACATTATTATTAGACAAAAATGCTTTTAAATGAACTAATCTTTCAAGATGTATTTTTACATTTTTATAAGTTGCGCCAATAAAAACATATTTTAGTTTTTATGTTGTGGTACTATTGTTTTTATACTTCTTGTCAATCAATGATGACCATAATAACTGAAATGGTGTGTTATATTATGATAATTAACCATATTAAATTTTAGTGGGATCGAATATAGCGTTCAATTGTTATAAACAAAATTAATAATATTTTTTCCACTTTGAAGATTAATTCCGGCTTAACCGTAAATTTTTTGATATAGATAAGTTATGTTAAATCATCATATTTTGATCCCGGGTATCTATGGTTAAGCCATTTCTCCACATTAACGGGACACCCAGTATACATACGCTTTTTCTACAAGAATTCAATTTGAAGCTATAAAAGAGTGTTTTCCACTTCCAGAGTAAGCATGAAGTAAAATTTCGAGTTTAGAGAAGCCTGAAACTTTGGTTTAGTATTAAACACTGAAAACACTGAAGTGTTGTTAACAAGTGAACTTCACTTGAAATTAGTGTCTTATATCGGGTGTGTATAAATTGGCGAATAATCTACACGTGACGATATTTATTTATTTATTTATACATATAGACGGTCAAGCCTTTTTAAAGATAAAATACAGATTTTTAAAATATTACAATTAAAACAAATATAAACATAAAATATCACCTACATACTAAATACAATAAATAACATACAATATTTCTTTTATAGCGAGAACAGATTAAATTAAATTAAATTAAGTGCATTAAGTGTGCCTTGAAAGTGTTGAAGGGGTTTCCAAAAAAATCGAGCGATAATGCGACACTGTTAACATGCCTGGCGATCCGTGGCATGGGACTGTCATGCCGTACGTGGTTCTATAGTGACCTATATGTAGAAGATCATTCGATCTTAAAGCTCGACCCTGCACATTGAGGTTAATCAAATTATGCAGATTTATGCAATTTATCATCCCATTAAATAATTTGCGCATAAATGTTATATCCATTCCCTTCCTTCGAATGTGCAATTCAGTAAGACCAACATATTGACAGGATTGCTGGGGCGTAAGATATATGCCAACAATGCTCAACTTATATGCTAAGACCTTGGAAAATTTGTATTGTATAGACTCTAATCTGTCTACATGCGTTTTGAAGGATGGTGACCAAATAAGGCAACAATAATCCAGGTGTGATCTGACTAGTGCATTATACAAAATCACAAGAGCACGTACATTAATAAAATCAGTTGTAGATCGTTTAATAAACCCTAGCATTTTATTAGCCCTGTTCACTATGTAGTCAATATGTAGCCTGTAAGACAGTTTAGAGTCCAACAGCACTCCAAGGTCCCGGATACTATCTACTCTGCAGAGAGAGGTATCATTCAAATGATAATTAAAATATGTTGGTACTTTACAGCGTGAAAACGGCATAAACTGACATTAACTTATATTTAGTGCCATATCATTATTTGTGCACCAGCATTGTATTAATAACAGATTATGTTCAATGGGTGAGCAATCATTGATGTTGTTTATTTGGAGAAATATCTTGAGATCATCCGCGAAAAATAAGTGTGGACAAGTAAGTATATCGGATAGATCATTTATAAATATCGAGAACAGAAGCGGTCCTAAGTGAGAGCCCTGCGGAACCCCTGATGTTGCCCATATTTCATTAGAAATGTACCCATTGATTTTGACGTATTGAACTCTCCTAGTTAAATAAGATCCAAGCCATTTCAGTAATGAATCACCTACACCATAAGCATGCAGCTTATGCAATAATATTGAGTGATTGACACAATCAAAAGCTTTGCTGAAGTCCGTATAAATAGAATGGACTTCAGCTCCGCTTTCGAAAGCACGGACTATATAATCAGTGTAAATAGGAAGATTTGTTTGCGTAGAACGACTAGTATAAAACCCGTATTGATTATCGCAAATAATGTTTTTAAAAGTAATGAATAACTGATTATATAGTAGTTTTTCAAATATTTTCGGTATGACTGATAATATCGAAATTGGTCTGTAGTGTTTCACATTAGATTTCGCGCCTGATTTGTGAATTGGAGTTATGAAGGCAGATTTCCATATATTAGGAAAGATACCAGTGCTTAACGACAACGAAAATAATTGGTGTAGTGGAATATAAAGTGAATTACTACAATTACGTAGAAATATAGAAGGTATGTTATCAGGGCCTGGACCTGCAGTGACGTTTAACCGAGAGAGTTAAAATAAAACTTGATCAGCCGTTAAACATATGTTGTTCTTTTGATGAACGAAGGACCAAAAAGCCTTTATATTGTAGGGAATAGATTGTTCAATATTATCCAAATACTGTCTAAAGCACAAATTAATTTCAGTTTTGCAAATCCTTCTAAGATTTGTAAAAGAATTGTAGTCTGAAATAGCGGAAGAAAGTTTCCACTTTTTGTTGGATTCCTTTTTAGATTTTAATAAATTGATCAACTTACTTGAGAACCAGCTCGAATAAAAATCGTGTCTTGTGCGTTTCTTTAGTACGTAGAGGTCAAATACAAGGTAAACAATGTCATAAAAGATTTGAGTTGCCTTGGTAATATCTGAACAATCATATAAACAGGACCAATCTACACTTGATAAAAAGTTATTGATATTATCAAAATTGGCTCTACTGAAATCTGGCTTAAATTTATAATAAGTTTCAAGCATATCATGTTCATCTACTAATATATCGATAATTAGTGGTGGATGATGACAATCAGGTAAAATTATTTGTAGGCATTTATTAACTGTTAAGTGATCATAATTGGAGAGACACAGATCTAGCACAACATCATTAACATTTGTTATAGAATTAAATTGATTTATACAAATAGAGCTTAAGCTATGACAGAAAATAACCTCAATAGGAGAAGACACGTTCGTTGGAGTTAAGCCGTAGCTATCGCAGTCATTGACCCAAGTAATATTAGGCAAATTGAAGTCACCCATAATAATGATTTTCTAATCAGGATAATTTGTTGATATTTTTTCAAATGCTTTACAATAATTTCCATACAAGCATGGGGAAGAGTTCGGGGGAATATAACAGCAACATATGATCAGTTTAACAGAGCCCTTGTTAATTTTTATGGATACCATTTCCAGACTATTATCCGTTACAATTCTGATAGATTGAATATATTTTTTTTATGGCAATGAGCACACCACCCCCTCTTGCTTTATTACTTGTAAGCACTGAGCGATCTGTCTGATATAACACATAACGACTATCCATAATTTCATTGTCGAAGATGGAATCGTGTAACCAAGTTTCAGTTAGAGCAAGTACGCAGTAATCCTCAGATAAGCAGGAGTTATAGAAATCAACCAGTTTAGTGCGGAGACCTCTCACATTCTGGTAATACAGCAAAAAGCCCTGTGTAGTTTTATTTGCGACTTTGGATTTGATGGATTTGATGTCTGAAAAATTCCCGCTTGATCAGCTTTGTTCCGACGACGAGGAAAAAATTCCTTTACCGCGAGTCTTGTTGGCCACAAACTTGGATCTAAAAGTTGTTTAACAAGTGATTCTTTCACACCTAACTTGTACGAACAGACATCGTCGTTTCTTGCAAGTTCGAAGCACTTGGCATCCTTTATATCCAGAACATCCTGAACATAATCCATAACAGATTCAACTGACGAAGACGGACTGCATCTACCAACGTAAATCCACTGACGTCTTTCAGCAGATATAAGTTGATTATGAGCTGCAGCGGAATTATTGACCATGACATTTTTAGCTGTCATAATCCTATTACCAATGATTAGTTGTTTATGAGGTTGCCGATCACTTTTACTTTTAACAACTACGGCGTTATCCGAAGAGGATTTAGATCTGGATCTTGTAAACGCAGTGGTACTATTATTTGATTTACTTAACATGTCTTTTTTCACAGTTGAAGCAAAGTTAAGAGCTGACACCGGCAGCTTTATTTCCATATTGACGGATTCGGTTGTTGGTTCCGGTGTTGTTGGTGGCGGAGAAGTAGTTAGAGCAGTTGATGAACAATCTTTATTTAAGTTGAGTTTGTTTAGAATTGAATTAAGTAATGCGGAATGTTCATCCACTTTATTGAAGACCGTTTGCAAAATGTTAGCACTGAAATTATCCTTTTCAATACAATTCTTGCATGTCCAGGATAAGCTCTTATTTTCAAGTAAAGCTTTACAGACTTTTTTATTTAAATTAGCACACCTAATACCATGAATCTGATGATTGCACGTACGACAAGAAACTAGGTCTGCATCAGTTGATGACAGTGCAACATCGCCCAACAAACACTTCGACATAATTAGTCTTATAAAACGATCGAGACTGTTAAAAATAACAAGAAATGTACGTTAAAAATTATATGAAACAAGAAAATTAGACATAAGACACTTTTCACCACAAGGGGCCGATCATGTGGACTTATATTAACAAACACAGGTAGGCCTCGGTCAGGAAATACACAGTGATTTACAGAGGACAGTAGAATACAACAAACGATATTACATTTAACAGATATATAAACGTTAACGAACAGATGTAGTATAATAATGTAATAAAATTTTAAAAATAAAAAGAATAAATAAAATCGTATGTACAAGGCGCGAACCCGGCTTGATTCTGAGTCGAAGGATTCACGACCGTCGACTGAACGCTTAAGCCAACAGGGACTTGACCGCCAAATACACAAAAATGTAATGATTGTAGAAATTATTGTGTTCCACAATCAATACTTGACAATGCGTTGTTTATACATTAAAGGTTATGTTTTAGTATAATTAGAATACCCGATTATAATAATAATAATAGGTCCACTAGTACGTTGTGATTAATTACAAGAGCGTATACACTGCTTAAGAATTTCACTAGCAGTTAGAATTACGATTTATTTAATGAGTAGAGCCGGAAATTTTCCAATTTCGAACGACACTTACTGGCACAGCTGACACAGCGGTTATGTTATCATATTCTACTTAAAATTCTGAATAGAAAATGTCGTCGCAAAAATGTTGTATCATTTTTCATATACCATCAGGAGGCATTTAAAAGAAATGGATATTTGGCAACGCCGCAAAAAATGAACAGAATAATAACACGAAAATAACACAGAAACACAAAAACATTGAAAGGCGTGAACTAATACTAACCGGTAATAACGAGAAAAATAGAATTGGCACAAAATTCTAACTAGCAAGTTTAAATGAATTCGTAACAGTAAATGTCAAAAATTGTCACTGACGAAAGCGGGAATCGACGTTACCGGCTGTACTTTATATAAAAATTAGCTAATGAAGAACTGTTAAAAACGGACGTTTAAGATAGAAAGATTGCACACAGTGGAAAATAATCTTTAAACTAATCATTCTACAGAAGTTGCAGGGTTTTCTGTAAATTAATATCGAAAAATAACGCATATGAAACGATTGAATGTTCAAACTTTGAGGACCTCGTGAAGGCTTAGGAAGCATGGTAAAATTAAGAATTTTAGAACTAAGATAATTTCCTTAAAATTTTACAAACAAGATCAACACGTGTAGATTATCCGCCAATTTATACACACCCGATATATACACGTGGCGCGTGAAGTAAATTTTAAGGCTTTTTTGAACTCGAAATTTTACTTTATTCTTAATCTGGGAGTGGAAAACACTCATTTAAGGCTTTCTATTAAACTTAAGAAAATAAACGAATATATGATAATATGCAGCATATAATAGGGATATGTATACCAAAATGAAAAACTCCATGCATGCTTAAAATACATAAGAAATCAAAAATATCTTATAAGAGCAATTTTGAGCAAAAACTTTCATTGTTATAACAAACAGTATACGTATTGAGTTTTCAGAAATTGCAAGATCAGTTACCGATGTTAAACAAGATATGATTTATTTTAAATCATGTTCAAATTTATACTTTTTAAGAGTTAGTTTTGAAATCGCATTTTCTTCAAAAAATATATAAAAACAAGGTAAATCAATATTGCTAAAATGTAGTTATTACACATCTTTACCTAATTCTGAAATTAACAATTTATTATAAATTAAAATAACAATGTTTATTAAACTTATAATGCGGTCGTATTTATGGGTTAACTGAACAGCGGTAAATAACAGTTCTCAATTTTTTATTTATAAACAAAAAGTTGACCTCCAATGAATTTTTAAAAAAGAAGCATCAGAAATCATGTTTCTTTTCAAATAAAAATATTTTGAATATATTCAGAAACTTATGATTTTTAATTATTGCAGCCTAATTAAAGCAATATTCCACTGTTTGTAGGTTTTATTGACGTACAATTTCTTACATACGATTTTTTGATGAATTTAAGACACAATTCATTAATATAATTTAATAATTGTTTTTTTGCGGACACTTGAACTTCACAAATTTACAAGTGATGTAGAATCCCTAAACTTGCACAAACAAATTCTTCAAAAACATCTGATTGGTTAATTCTGTCAATCAATCGAGCATTTGATTAAGGATTAAAAAGGTTTTCATTTAAGATACTTTTTAATATCCTAACTTGATAATTGTGTCTTATATGAACGCTCAAAGTTGACAAAAACTGATGAATTATTTTTACAGAAACGACTCAAATCCAAATATTCATACTTAATCAAGGAGTGGAACCTTGATTTATCATGAACACTTGCAAAGCGAAGATGTATTATTTATTAGTTGTCATTTTAATTTTCTTGTTACAATTCTTACCACTATCAGTTAGATAATTTTTTTAAATTATTTTGCCCTAAAAAACATTTGAATTTTGGTTTGAGATAAGACTATATTTTGATTGAAATAAAATTGAAAAAGAGGTAATACGAATATTGGCGAGATTTCACAAAATGCCACAACCAAAAGTCAGATGTAGTTAGATCACACAAGGGGTGGTCAACCTTTTATACCCACCGCTCACTTTTGCATGTTTGTTGGTAGAAAAATGTTCTAACTACTTATCAATTCCAAAATTATCGTTCAAAGAGAGTTTTAAAATTTAGGTTAGATTCCACTGATCAATCACTCGTTTGAAATTTGACATTTTTACATTTTTGTCAATCTGTCGTATTTTTTTACAGTTACAGTTTCTATAAAATTTTATGTGTGTTAGTGGTTTCGATGATTTTATTTAAAATAGTAATAATTATTTAATATTTGTGATTTTTCTTAAATACTGACACAAAGGAATATATAAGAAACTGTTTGACAATCCCTACTTCCCTAGGCAAATATGGATTCTCAAAAAGCTACAAGAAAATGTTTTCTTCGATACCGTTCACATTTTAAGCGTATTCAGATTGGCCATTTTTAGTCCCGCCACAAAAGCCCAACAAATGCACGTAAATAGTAGCATTCACATACAGCCACGCCATAAAATCTGGCGCGAGTTATCTTTCGCGGACCGAAGATTAACTTTTTAAAAAGAATTTATTTTGTTGGGAGTGGGAATCGACTGTACCTGCTCAACGTCGCAGCGTAAATTAATTCATCATAGTGCGATAAGATGTATTTATATCAAATGGAATTCTTCTCTAAGCATCATTCTAGTGTGGGTGGTGCGATAACTCCTCCATCCGTAGAAGTGACATCGGCTAATAAGGTCCAGATGGAACGTTAATAGGATTTGCATTACTTTTAATTATGAAAGATTTTAATTTTTGTCTGTTCTTAATAAAATATTTAAGCAAATACAATATTATTATCAAAATCAGTATGCATGAGATTGCAACTAGCATCCAATTAATTTTGTAGTTATGGGTTTCAAGCATTTGCTGAGATTCAACGTGTTTTTCCAAAGTGTTTATTTGTTGTTTTAAAGTTGAGAATTTCGATATATCGATTCCAGTTATATTTGTTGTTTTTAAGTTTACATTTAATTCACTTTATTTTACACGAATATTAGGCATTGTAATTAACGATGGGGAATATTCTGTTTTAAATTTTGATATTAATGTTTTTGAATTAAATTTTCCTTTACATCCATGAGGTAACGAAATTAAATAATTTCCAAGGAGTGATTTTCGTTGTATCAATTTTGTTGAACAATGAATTTCGATAGTGGATTCATTTTCAGCAATTATGATCCATGAATTGCTATTATCAACTTTGATAATTTGGTTTCCAAAATTAGAAATTTTTCGAGTTAAACAATTTCTTTCTTTTGCGTAAGTGATTAATTGTACTGCACATGTTTTTTCGTTTAGGTTATGTAAAACTTTAGCTTCACATAAATATGATGATTTTTCAAGGTGAAAGCAGCGATGGTCTTCTTCGATAAACGAATTTTCGTTTAAAAGTATGAATTTAGAATCTGGTATTATTAATTCATTATTTTTATTTGGAATAGGGTAGAGTTGATAATATTCATATTTAGATTTTTCAATTAATGGAATCTTAATGATGAAATATATGACCATTTCTTTTTAGTATGTTTTGACTTTTATAATTTCTTCGTATTTAGGCATATTTTCTAATGTTGGTTCGAATAAAAGAGATGTATCTTGCAGATGTTCTTGAATTCCTTTCAATTCATTTTGTAATTTGAGAGGATTAATAATGCTTGGGTGCATTTCTGAATGTCTAGCAAAACTTTGAGCTGTTATCAATTGATTTAAATAATCATTGATTTCATTGATTGATGCGATTAAAGCTAGTTGGGTATTGATTGTCATTTGAATCCATGCACAATCTGATAATTTTGTTATCGACATTTTTAAAGTGTATATATCATTTACAATTGTGTTTTGGTTTTTAATTAATATTGAAATACTTTTATTAGTTTCATCTATTAATTCTTTTGTGATTGAAATTTGATTTGTAATATCAGCCTTTAAATTTTCTTGATTATGAAATAAGTTTTTAAAGTTGTTTTCGTATCTTTCACCGTCTTCTGCATCTAAGTTTCCAGTGAGTGTTTTTTGAATTGTTCCAATAAAGTTGAATAATCCTCTTTTAGTTTTTCGGTATGAAGGTGAAATTTCATTAATTAAATTGTTTGTACGTCTTGTTTCTTATTTTAAAATATCAAGTAATTGTTTAGTTATGTCTGTATTAGTATGACATGATTTTTCTTTTAAGGTAATTTGTCGTTGAAATTCCTCTTGGTGCTCTTCAGATATCTTTAAAATTTCGATTAATGATGTAATGTCGATTGAATGTATTAAATCCCATTCTGATATTATATTGCTCGCTGTTCCCATTCTAAATGTTATTAGTCCTGGATGATCTGGTATTTGATTGATCATTTCGGTTTTGATCCTCCATCTGAAATGTTGATTTTAGATTAGTTAAGTGAACCTTTTTAATTACGTTTTCTTTTATTTGTATTTTTGCAACATTGTCTGGGTCGATAGATATTATTGTGTAAGGGCCGTGGTATTTAGCGACGGTTTTCTGACCTCTTAATTTTTTCTCTTATATAAACTTTTTGATTAGGCCTAAAATTTTGAACATTTTTTAATCTATCGTTATGATATTTGATATATTTTTCTTTTTGTTTTACATTCGTGGTTTTTACTAAGTCATGTAAAATTTTCATTTGTTTTAAATGTTCGTCGATAATATTCTCATTCGTAGTAATTTCATTCACGGTGTTTGTATCAGTTCCGTATAATATTTCTTGTGGTGATTTTCCGGTGTTTGTATGAATTGTATTATTGTACGCCAATAATGCTAATTTGACAAGTTCTTCAATATTTAATGATTTTGTTTCTTCTTTAAGTCGAAATATTCTGATATGTTCAATTAATGTAGAATGAAGTCTTTCGATTGGTCCATTGGAATTTGAGTGATCCGGTGTAATAAAGTGAACGTTGACAGCATGAACTTCTAAAAGGTCTTGTACTAAAGTATTTTTAAATTCTGAACCATTATCTGTGGTAATTTTTTCAGGAGTTTTATATAATGAAAAATATTCAATTAATTCTTTTCCAATAACTGCTGCTTCTTTACATAAAATCTTTTTCGCATATCCAAATTTCGAAAAGGAGTCTATTATCGTAAGATAAATTGTTTGTTCGATCTGAACAACATCCATAAATAAATGTTCGAATGGTTTTCTTGAACACGGTGTCAAGTTCAATGGAATTTTAGGTGGGTGTCTGTCGTATTTTGCTTTTTGGCAAATTTCGCAGTTGTTTATATAATTTTGGATTGTTCTTATCATATTTTCGAAGTAATAATGCTGTTTTAATTTATTGTATGTTTCAATGGCTCCTCTGTGATTTGTTTTTCCTTCATGGTACATTCTTATTACGCTTTCAATTTTTTCTTGAGTCTTCAAATTTTTGTTCTGTTTAGTATGCCATATTATTTTGGGTGCGTTGTTGTTGAATATTTTTGAATACAATTTTGAAAGTTCAGTATACAATTCTTTTCTCGGAGAAAACATGTGAAATGTTTCGTTTTCCATGGTATAATTTTTTAAGATGTTTATCAAATCCTGTTTTGAGTAATTAACGTCTATATGGATTTTTGTTATTTTTCTCTGTCCTAATTTTTCTGATTTCGATTGTTTTGAGTTCTCTGATATTTTTATTATTATCTGACGTCTTTCTTTATTAATCGGTTCTTCACTTATTTTTATTGATTCTCTCGGTTCATCTGTTTGTGTTGAATGAACAGTGTTCATGGTTTCGTCTTCTAGTGGAATTTCGTTGTAATAATCGATCATAGGTTGTGATGAATTTGGCTGTTGATTGTATGGATTTATATCTGGTGATTTCAAGATTTCTCTTTCTCTAATGATGTCATCTAGTAATTTATCAATTTCTTCGTCTACATTTCCTTTTGTAGAAAAATTCTCTATTGGGTGAATTTCGATTGGTGTTCGAGATAATGCATCAGCATTTGTATTTAATTTTCCTTTTTTGTATACTACTTTATAATCGAATTCCTCAAGTTTTATTTTCCATCTCATTAGTTTACTGTTGGGTTCTTTTAAATTATTTAGCCATTGTAAAGGTTGATGATCGGTGTAGATTGTGAATTTTCTTCCGTATAGGTATGGTCGGAAGTATTTGGTTGCCCAAACGATTGATAATAATTCTTTCTCGATTGTTGAATAATTTCTTTCAGTGTCATTTAAAGTTCTTGATGCATATGATATGGGTCGATCTTGTCCTACAGTTCCCTGTGATAAAACTGCTCCTAATGCTTCATTTAAGGCATCTGTTGTTAATATAAATGGTTTGGTAAAATCCGGGAATTGAAGTATTGGACTGTTTGTTAAAAGATGTTTACAAGTTTCGAATGATTTAATGAATTCGGATGTATGTTTTATTTCTGCGCCTTTTTTAAGACACGATGTTAAAGGTTTAGTTAATTTCGCATAATTTTTTATAAATTTCCGATAGTATCCTGTTAATCCTAAAAAAGCTATAATTTGTTTTGTTGTCTTTGGAATTGGATAATCTAAAACTGCTCGAATTTTATCTGGGTTAGGCGATATTCCTTTTTCTGTGATAATATGTCCTAAATATTTAACTTCTGTCTGTAAAAATTCAGATTTATCTAGCTGTACTTTGAAATTTGTTTTTCTAAGTCTTTCGAATACTTTCTTTAAACTATGAATGTGTTCTTAAAGAGATGTTGAAAAAATGATTACGTCATCTAAGTAAACCATGGATATGTCTCTTAATCCTGTCAAAACGTTATCCATTGCTCGCTGGAAGGTCGCTGGAGCATTTTTGAGTCCAAAAGGCATTCTTAGGTATTCATAGTGTCCTTTGTCTGTCGAGAATGCTGTTTTTTCTATGTCTTCTTTATCCATTTCTATTTGGTGAAATCCACTTGCTAGGTCCAAAGTAGTGAAGTATTGGCATTTTCCTAATTTGTCGAATATATCTGTTATATTGGGTAATGGGTATTTATCATCAATAGTCTTATCATTCAATTTTCGGTAGTCTATGACTATTCTCCATTTCTTCTTTCCGCTTGCATCAATCTTTTTCGGAACTATCCATAGTGGTGATGACCATGGTGATTTTGAGGGTCTAATTATTCCTTGTTTTGTCATAGATTCAATTTGATTTTCGATTTATGTTTTATGAATTGGTGGGTATCGATAAGATCTAGTATGTATTGGTAAATTATCTGTTGTTCTGATTGAGTGTTTAACTTGATTGGTGAATGATAAAGGGATTCCTGGATAGTACATAATATCTCTGTATTCATAACATACATTTCTAATTGCTTTATATTCTTCTTTGTTTAAATGTTCTAAACGTAAGTTTTTCAAATTTTGTTTTTGAAGTGCGTTAAAGTTTATTTCTGTTTTTAATTCATTTTGTTCAAAATTAATATTATTAATTTCTAACGGTCCTGAGTGAATGTTTAGTTCTGGAAGTATAAATGTAATATCTTCTTGAGTTGGATTTGTTATGAGAATGTTTGTTGAATTATTTACTATTTTACATATTCCTGCTGGTATTTCTAATTCGTTATTAAATTTGTAATTTTCTATCATTCCTTCTTTATTCTCACAGTTATGTGTCATTAGATGAATTTGTATTTGTGTTAATGATGGTACTTTAATTTTCTTTTTGCATGTTAAAATAATTTCGTTGCATTTGTTTTCTGGTAAATGAAGTGGAATTTGAGCATGTGGTGTAACTATTTTATTATTTTTGAAGTCTATTACTGCATGTAGTTTTTGAAGTAAATCGGATCCTATTAATCCTTGATAATCCTTATGAAAATTAAAAATATAATGTTTATGTAAAATATCTGGTCTGTTGAATATATCTGATAATCCAATGTATATAGAGTAATTATGATTTGTAATTTGATGTGGAGTTTTAATTTGGAAGGGATCTATTTTAATTATGTCTGGAAAATATTCTTCTGCAATTTCTTCATTTATTAGGGTTCTAGTTGATCCAGTATCAATCATAAATTTCGCGTTAATTTCGGGAATTATTATGTAAGGTAATTTATGAAAATTCGAGATGTTGAGTTCTAAGTATTGGGGTTGTTCAAGGCTGGTGTTGTAAAATTATCTTCTGTTGAATCTTTACTATTTTCTTCATATTGTTCTCCATCATAGAATTCTTTTTGTTCATATTCTTCAAATTGTTCGTACAATTGTTCAGGGTCTTCTTGGTGATAGAGTTCTTGTGCTGTATATCTTGGTTGTTGCTGTTGTGGGTATATCATTGCAGTATTTCCTGATGAGATTTCCATTGGTGTTGGTGTCGGTTTATGAAATTTGCGAAGTTTTGAGGTATTAGTTACTCCGGAAAATTGTCTTTTTATTTGATTTGATCTGACAAATTGTTGTTGTTGTGGTTGAAATTGTTTAAATTGTTGTTGAGGTTGAAATTGTTGTTGAGGTTGAAATTGTTGTTGAGGTTGAAACTGTCGTTGAGGTTGAAACTGTCTTGGTTGTTGATATTGTTTATGTGAAAATTGTTGATTAGAAGTTGAAGGATTTTGTTGTTGTTGATAATTCGGATTATTTCGAATCGGTAAAGGTTGAATTCTCAAATTATGATTTGGTGTTTTATTTTGTTTTCCTGAATTTTGATTTGAATGTAACTGAGTTCGGTGGTAGTTCATATTTTCTTCTTCTACTGCCATACGCATTGCGTCTTCGATTGTTGCTGGTGATTTACAACGTAATAGATGACTCATGTGGCTGTTTAGTCCTGCTAAATATGCTTTTAGTGTTGTTGCATTATATAAATTTCTCTTTGCGTCTTTGATAACTTGGTGAATATTTTGAAGTTCTAATTTATTCAATAAGAGGCATCGTCGATACATTTGTCTGCAAATTGTAAAGGTGTTTCATTTGCTTTTTGCTTTATCATGACAAGGTCTCTTAAAAGTGATTCTTCATTTCTCTGATCTCCAACTAGTGAAATTAGTATATCTTTTAATTCTTGTAAGGTGTTAAACGGTCTGGCTGCTAACATTACTGCTGCTTTTCCAATTAGTTTTGATCTTATGTGACATAATGTGAAACCTGTTCTTGCGACATCGTTATTTGGTGCCATCATTGCCATTACAGATTCACATGAACTTATGAAAGTAGATAATTTTGAAGGTTCTCCGTCAAATTTAGGAATTATGTCTAGAATGTCTTTAACTGAAATTTGTGGTAAAGCCATGTTGTTTATTTGGGGGTTATTTATTTGAGGGTTATTTATTTGAGGGTTTATATCGATGTTTTGAAAATGTTCTATTAGTTCGTCTAAATCGTTTAAATTATTTAAATTGTTATTCATTTACTTACACGAGGATTAAAATGATGATTCCTTTGATAATGTTCATTTGAATTGTATCACTTGCACAATTAAATTATTATTTTAATTTTGATTGGAAAAATATGTTGAATTGAACTGTATTATTTTTGTAAATTTCGAATTTTTGAAAATGCTATTGTTTTTTTGAAAAATGCTATTGTCGTCGATATCGTTTAATTTGACGTTTTATAACCAAACAATGATATCGGCATTTTAAGGTGAGGATGGGAATTTCGGGTAGTCTCGATGGTTTCTTTAAAGATGGTTTCTTTCTTTTGTGTCAAATTTCAACATAGGTATTAAGTTCTCCTATGGTCTTTGAAATTGACAACTGTCTTCTTTTCTTCAAGGGCTTATAATAATTTGACACTTCGACATCAAATTATTAAGTGCAAGGCCTCATGGTGATCCTGGGATTGGCTTCTTTTTCTTTCTTCTTTTCTTCTCTTCTTCTTGGGGGACTGGGATCCGTCGGAGAGTCTGGTTGATCCAGATGTCGAACACGATGTTCCTCTCTCGTGGTTGACTCCAATAGTCAGGGGGAATTTGTTACCGTTGGAAGAGTCTAGGCGATTCTAGAAACCGAACACGATGTTCCTCTTCGATGGTTGCGACTCCGATAGTCAGGAAATTGAATTTACGTTACAAGCCGGACAAATACACGACGATTTTGGGTTTTTGGTGAATCGTTGAAACGAACGAATTTTTGATTAATTCTCCAAAAAATTCGAACGACTGCGCCAGTTATCTTTCGCGGACCGAAGATTAACTTTTTAAAAAGAATTTATTTTGTTGGGAGTGGGAATCGACTGTACCTGCTCAACGTCGCAGCGTAAATTAATTCATCATAGTGCGATAAGATGTATTTATATCAAATGGAATTCTTCTCTAAGCATAATTCTAGTGTGGGTGGTGCGATAACTCGCGACTGGTCACAAAGTACAGAATCAAATTGATGCATTCACACTTACGCCTGTTCTTTAGTGGCTTATAGTGGCGGCCACAATTATCAATGCTAAAATCCGAAACTTTAATTTTATGATTTTTGAAATGTCCTTAATAGAATGCCTTAGGTCATTTTTCAAATTTTTAGTTTTCAATTTTGGTAAAAAAATCGCCAGTAGACCTCGCGCTGATACACTGTGCACTTGTAGCTATACAAATAAGCGATTTTTGTGAGAAATATAGTATATTGTACAACGAGCATATAATGATAGCTATTAATCACGAGAACGATGTTTACGGAACGAGCCGTTGGGAAAGGGGAGCAAGTCGTTCGAGTGATCAATAGCCATTATATGCGAGTTGTACACTCGAAATGTTAGAACATTTATTGTCCACGACAATATAATACTTTTGTTTTTTTTATTAAGAAGTTATATAAATAGGAATAGTATTTATTTTTAACATTAATTTAATACAATACAATATTATTTAGTAATATTAAATGTAATATTTGGACAATTTGATAAATTAATTGCAGGAATAGAATTGATATTAAAACTAAGATTCTGATTATTTCGGCAACTGCAAGAATGTAGCAATGTGTTTTCCCATTTTAGTAAATTTATTAATTCCTATTCTTTGGGCGGTGGATTTTCATTTTAAGAATTCAGAAAAAATATGTTTGTTATAATGTGAGATGGGCCGCTATTAATGTAGTTTTTACAAATATTTTAAAAACTATCGGTGACTGTAAACTTTCCAGTGATTTTTGTCTTTGTATTGGGCACATTTACTAAAAAAGCTGATCCAAGATCTTGCAAACCAATTATTTTCATGCAATACATTTCATTAGCCCGACAAGCGCCCATTACTCCCATTATTAATGCAACCTTAAATAAAGAAGTGAATGATTTTTGGAACGATAATGATTCAAATCTAACCTTTGTTGCCAGGTATTTATCATCAGAGGCTTTAATAATAAAATCATTGACATTCTCTGGAGAAAAAATGCAGGATTTTTTGGGTTGAAAACCTTCAGATTTTGGTTTTAGTAATGCTTGCAATTTCATATAATTTTCTATATGTATTCCATGATAAATGTTGATCGTACTCCTAAGCATTGAATAACACTAGTCTGCAAAAAACATTTTTTTTTCGAGCCCTGACACCATTCCTGCTGATTCTTATGTAAAATGACCTCCTAAATCCGAATAAGACCTCCGTTTTCCCCCATCACCCACCGTTTTCGGGGGAGGCCCCCCAACCTATTTTTATAACTTTTCGATAATTTGGAGGGATGAAAAGGATTATTTTAGCCTTTACATTTCTTCTAAGGGGCTAGAGAGGTGAAAAGTTCCAAAACATGAACATTTGTAGCAAGGAGGTAGAATTGGGGGGGGGGGGGATTTGCCCCCTTAAATTGTAAAAAAATCATTAAAAATTATCAATTTTTTCCGTTTTTTTCGCTTATTTTCTACATATTCCAGCTTCCATTCCCCCTCATCTTCCCCCAAACACCCCTAAATAATAAAAATATATTGAAACAATATATAGCAACAATAATAAAAATATATAGCAACAATAATAAAAATATATAGCAACAATAATAAAAATATATAGCAACAGTTCGGAAGATTCACTGTACCACGCTGGCGCTCTCAATACTAGGGAGTATTGAGAGCGCCAGCGTGGTACAGTGAATCTTCCGAACTGTTGCTATATATTTTTATTATTGTTGCTATATATTTTTATTATTGTTGCTATATATTGTTGCGTTTCCCCCATCCATTGGAGGGAGGAAAAGGATTATTTTAGCTGTAAAGAATAATAAATAAAAAGTAAAATAATAAATGTAAAATAGTAAATGTAAAGAATAATAAATAACTAAGATAAGTACCTTCATTTGGTGCTTGCTTTCCTTTTGTACCCTGAGGTAGAAGTTTCTCCTATCAAAAACCAGCAGTACTCTGCTAACATGCTCGCATTCCATTTCCCCGAAAATCTCCTCTCGAACTTAGAGATGTCTTGATGAAACCGTTCCCCGTGTTCATCCGAAACAGCTCCTAAATTTTCAGGGAAGAAGTCCAGGTATGAGTGAAGGAAATGCACTTTAAGAGACATGTTACACCCCATGGCCTTGTACGCTGACAGCAATTCCTCGACATGAGCGACATAATCATCACTTTTGTTGTTACCCAAAAAGTTCTCACACACGTTTTGGAATGCAATCCAAGGTCGTTTTTCTTTTCGATTCAGGTGTTCAATAAACGTCGAATCTTGGAAATGTTGTCTAATCTGGGGGCCCACGAAAACTCCTTCCTTGATTTTAGCCTCACTAAGACGAGGGAATTTAGTTTTCAAAAATTGAAATGCATCACCGGTCTTGTCCATTGCTTTCACAAACTGTTTGATCAATCCGAGTTTGATGTGCAAAGGCGGCAAGTAAATATTTTCCTTCGGGACCAGAGGATCGTGAGCGACGTTTTTCTGACCGGGAGTAAAACTTTCTCGCAGAGGCCAGTTCCGTACGATGTAATGTTTGTCTCGGGCTCGGCTGTCCCATTCGCATAGGAAGCAGCAGTATTTTGTGAAGCCTGATTGCAGGCCCATGAGTGGAGCAACAACTTTTAAGTCAGCGGAAAGTTTCCAATTATAATCATGGTATTTGATTTTATCAAGGATCCGGCTGATGTTTTCGTACGTCTCCTTCATATCCACAGAGTATGCAACCAGGAGTGATGGTAACTCATTCCCATTGGCCAATAGGACAACTTTCAAGCTTGTCTTTGATGAGTCTATAAACAGTCTCCATTTGTCTGGGTCACATGGCATCTTAAGCTCTATCATCAATGCATTTGAATTGGGGCAGAACACTAAGCCTTCATCTGCCGAAAAAGTAATTTCAGGGTTGACTGCCTAGTCCTGTAAGAAGAGATTTTTTACACCCTTTTCTAAGAGATTCCACTGCTGAAGTCGAGATCCAAGAAGTTGAGATTTACTCTTAGGTAACTCCAAATCCCTGACGAAATCATTCAATTCCGACTGAGTAACGAGGTGAGGTTTTCGATGAGCTGAATCAGCAGAACACTCTTCATCATCGGTGAACGTATCATAAGATGGTCCAGGCTGTGGCTCAAAGTCTTTCAAATCCGTTTCTGGCTCTGGAGTATAGGTTTTTGGGGGCACTGGGATTGGCAAAGATTCGTTGTGAGGAACTGGTCTTAGAGCTGAAGGGATACTAGGATACTGAATTGTATGCTTACTTTTTCTAGATAACCCGACGGTGGAAGTCATACAAAAGTAACAATCTGTGAGATGACAGCGAGGTTCGCGCCAAACCATGGGCACAGCAAATGGCATTGATTTACGGGTACCTTTGAGCCATTTGGTCAAGCTACTGTAACAAGTAGTACAGCAAACTGTTGGAGCCCAATTCTTGTCCTGATCGCCAACTTGGCAATCAAAGTAAAATTTATAAGCAGTTTTAAGAAGCGGAGAAAGGGGTTTTCGTTGCGCTTTTAAAGTCAATTCCCCGCAAACATAGCAGAAGCTATTAGGATGATTTTTACACTCGCGTGGCATAATTAAACAGTAAATAAATGCTCGATATTAATCACAACTCACACTCACGTACTGTAATTCACTTGGAAAAAGCCGGAATTAAAAAATGTCTACCGTTATACATAATTTAAACAACTTGGAAACACAGAATCCCCGCCTAGAGCACCGACAAGTTGACTCTACGATCGCTAGAGATGTACTGAGGGAAGATAAGGATTACAGTGCAGGTCTATAGTGACAAGAGCAATGCAAGTTTAAACCTGTCAAAGCATGAAAATTCCTGGGCAAACCTGTGCGCGCGTGATATTGAGAGCGCCAGCGTGGTACAGTGAATCTTCCGAACTATTGCTATATATTTTTATTATTGTTGCTATATATTTTTATTGTTTGGGGGAGGATGAGGGGGGATGGAAGCTGGAATATGTAGAAAATTAGTGAAAAAACTGCGAAATAAACGGAAAAATCGATCATTTTTAAGGATTTTTTTACAATTTAAGGGGGCAAATCCCCCCCAAATCTACCTCCTTGCTACAAATGTTTATGTTTTGGAACTTTTCACCTCTCTAGCCCCTCAGAAGAAACGTAAAGGCTAAAATAATCCTTTTCATACCTCCAAATTATCGAAAAGTGATAAAAATAGGTGGGGGGGCCTCCCCCGAAAACGGTGGGTGATGGGGGAAAACGGGGGTCATATTCGGATTCAGGAGGTCATTTTACATAAGAATCAGCAGGAATGGTGTCAGGGCCGATTTTCATGCCGACCAGTGTAATTGGACCATAATGTTGAGGGTTTATATTTTATGGATAGTTCTGCAAAATACACCAATAAAACAGATTCCGAGAAGGAGTTGGTTTTCTTTTCGCTTCTCCATTTCAAAAATGATTCATACGCCGCTAAATATATTTTTCTTGATTTTTCAGGCAATAAGTTTAATAAGGCAATTTTTGCAGCTTCTTTTAAATTTGGCGGTGTTAAAGAAATCTCGTTATCACTGTCCTTCTCCATTTATTTTCTAATTTTTGATATTAAACCATTTCAAAACTCTCTTATAATATAAGTTATTTTGACGTTTCAATTTAATTATATGACACTTTGCGAACTACTAGTTAAAATTTTGAAAATGATATTAAACAGTGAAAAATGATCACTGGCAGAAGTGAATAATGAATATACTTACAATTGAAGAAATACAAATATAATGAATATATTATAAGATAGTCGTGGACAAAATAAATTATTGAGTAACGATTTCAACCGGCCAGCATTTCCTTTAATTTAACGTGTTTGGTTTAGTTAAATATATTTTTAAATTATTTTTTTAAATAATAATATTTTAGTTGGCAGATGTCTTAATGTTTTGCTCATATGTTGATATATATAGTACATTCAGTTTCTTGTAATTTGCTAGGAACCTTAGGGTGTCGCCATTCCCCCACTTTACCCTGTCTATGATATAAAACAAAACATGGAGCGGTTTTGATAAATAGATATGACACTTGGATTTATTTAACAAATACGAATACTAATATAAAAAAAAAAAACGAAATCGTCAAATCGAATACGAAAATAGTATTCAGAATATAAAGGACTTCGTATGAAATTCCGTTGGATGTGAAAGCCGTAGCCTGACGTTAATGAGGTTAAATTAGAAAATATTTATAATTAGGTTACGTAGCAGGTGCATATGCTGTTTTAGGTTAGGCCGGAAGAGAGTGGCCTATGCTGGGATAGGTTGATAATCAGTGATTTGATGTTCTAATAAAAACATGTGGGCTCGTCCGGGATTTGAACCCGGGACCTCTCGCACCCTAAGCGAAAATCATACCCCTAGACCAACGAGCCGAACGCGATTTTCTTAAATTAATGTTTATCGAGTATTTCTTATAATATCATTCTAGAAAAGTAGACGTTTTATTAAAATTACTATAAAAAAAATAGTATAAATAAAATACAATCTAAAACTAAATAGCACTTTAAAACACGATAAGCCACATCAAAATAGCAACAGGTATTATTACACCTTCCGAAAAAAATCGATTTCGAGTGAGAGTTTGAGTTCAAGTAATGAAATGCATGGCACAATAGACGAGAGTGTTATTGATTAAGGGGAGGGTAGCACTGCATTTCTTGCATTGTTTAATCAATCCCTTACACGTTATTTAAATAAATAAATTAACGACAGAAACATATATTATTATCCCAATCATAATAATTATGTATATTCAAAAAAATATTAGTTCTGACTTTAAACAAAGAAGTAAAGTTAATGCAAAGAATTTTGAGTAATTACTTTTATAAAATACCGAAATTTTACAGAGTAGTAGCTATGGCATTGTTACATGTCATGAGTAAATTTGATAAAATTTACATCATGTATAAGGATGTTATTTGCTCTTAATTAAAAAAATTATATTGTTTTTCGCCGTTTTGCCACCTTGTTTTAAGTTATTTGTATAACAGATTGTTCACTTTTTGTAGTAGCATAAACATAATAATTACGCTTTAATTGAGGCCAATTTTATCGCAATCCGTTAATAAATAGCTGAGATTCTTTGCATATTAAGAAGCAATTTTATTAAAAGATGTTTCTGTGTTGGCGTTTATACGGTCGTCATATAACGGTCACTTGTCCGAAGGACCGAAGATTTATTGGACGCCATAAATGAGATGGCACGGCTGACCCTTCGTTGAACTGTATAATGGTTTTTCTTTTCTCAAATTACTAACGAATTTCACCATCGACGAGAAACCGAATGCTTATTAAAATATATTCTTGCCTGACGGTTTATAAAATGGACAGTTCAGTTTTACCATTTAAAATGAATCATTTTCTATGCTATTTAATTTTATTTAACTTCCTGTTTTATAAACAGTTAAGTAAGAATCCAATTTTATGTATAGAACAGGCTATACATACACACAGGGTGTTTCAGCGAAGAGGGGAAGCTTGATATTTCATAATAATAATTTTATGTTGTGAAGTAGGTAAATTTGTGCAACTTGTATCTGAAACATTTTTCGTATATTTCATATTAACGGAAATGTCGAGCTTTCCGCCCTCGCTAAAACAGTATGTATTTGTATGTATGCTTATACACAAAAAGCAATGAAAGGTAAGCATTAAATAATAGCAAACGATCGAATACAATTAATTTATTATCTAATAATTATAAGCATAAATTTGTGTACATAGTACATAGTAACAATATAAAATAATACAATAAAATTTAAAAAAATATACAATTAATATACTGTATACTAATATAATATCCGAATAATGACCAACGCACTAAAATTAATATTATATTTAGAGGAAATTGTACAGTTAGATTTTCAAAAGCAAATGTAAGTGGAAACCTTAACTGGAATAAATTCGGTATTTATGAAATGAGAAGTTCCAGAAAAAAATCCGCGGACAGGTCGATTTTTGTTCTTTATTGAGCACTTTTTAGCGTCTTCAAAACAAGTATAACGTCACTAGCCTTTCACGTATGACGTCATAGGCAATTTTTTTAAATAGAAACAATTTTTTTTACTTCACCAAATTTGTAGCCTTTTTCATTTTCTTTACGACCATGCAAAAGTATATTTTTTATTCTTTTATTTTTTTATTACAAAATTAAACAAAAATTCTTAAAGAAAAGCTTATATATTTTACCGGAACTGTTTTAAAATATAATGGATGGGATTTATCACTGATTGGCTATTTGCCAAGAGAGAAATGGTACTAATTTTGAACATTTGTTACATTAATATATTTTTAAAAAAACATTTTTTGTTTAATCTTTTTTTTTTAATAAATATGTACATGGTCGTAGAGAATGAAAAGGGCTACAAATTTAAAAAAATAAATAAAATGTTTCTATTTTAAAAACTTGCCTATGACGTCATACGTGAAAGGCTAGCGACGTCATACTGGTTTTGAAGATACTAAAAAGTGCGCAATAACGAACAAAAATCGACCTGTCCGACGATTTTT
Source organism: Philonthus cognatus (assembly GCA_932526585.2). Lineage (NCBI taxonomy): Eukaryota > Metazoa > Arthropoda > Insecta > Coleoptera > Staphylinidae > Philonthus > Philonthus cognatus. The sequence goes on from OW052241.1 coordinate 108,623,745, forward strand.
TTCTGGAACTTCTCATTTCATAAATACCGAATTTATTCCAGTTAAGGTTTCCACCCTGTATTTTTTTCAAATTAAATAGAAATAATTGATATCTGTTCAAATAACGCTATGGGGTGCGCTTCTCGAAACGAGCGCCGTTTTTTTCTAAAATTACTAGCTGAATATTTATTTTCACTAACGAAACAACCGAATTGATTGTCTAAAGATAAGATTGAAAAATACTAATATTATTGAGAATCGATTTTCTACAAAAGTTTACTACTCGTAACTTAAAATTGTTCAACTTGTGGGATAGTGGAAGAGAGAGATTAAATTGAAATTCCAATAGAAAAACCAGCTAAACCTGGATCAGTATCGGTTCGAAGAAAATATACCAAAGAGATTATTTTTGCCCTCCAGAGAAAGCAGGTATAAATAATTAGCATATTGTGCGAGCTGAAGAAGAAACGATTAAGCGACTTTGTCGCACCGCTCCAACCTGCGGGGGCTGGAGCGCGGGGTTACTCTCCTGTAGTTTCGGTAGCTACAAGGTTGAAAAATGATTATAATTTTATAGAGGGTATTCAAGTTCATTGCCCAAAGAATACAGGCACGACTAACGCAAAGGTTAATAAATACATTATTGGGGACAATAAACGGGTTTTGTTGCAAGATCACAAATCTCTATAATTTATTGCACCAATGCCGGTCGAAAATGCGAGTTTAGCTACATCTAGGCGACCGTTCTTGAAAGTACTTCTTTGCTACCCTCCCGTTAAGACTTTGTGCTACCAAACAATGGTGGGCATCCAGATACAAGTAAACTGTGTATTTTATTTCTTATTTTGTGGCATTTCATGTTTTACAAAAAAAAAAATGATGGCTTACCATGATATTGCAGTAATAACATGATAACATTACCCAAAGTAACAGAAACAACACCTAAAAAAAAAACGGCCGTTTCTTTCTAGACAAGGAAGAGACGAAAGTTATAAATATGGCCTCACAAAAATCCACGAAGAAAACATTTCCATACGCCCCGTAGTGTCCTACATAAATTCACCAACACGTCAAATCGCAATAGAACGTAATTCCATTTTTAACAACATCACTAACTTTAACGATCCACACTATTAAAAATTCCGTAGAACCACAGAGGAAAGAATAACAGAGTAATCACGCCTGTAACTCGGAATCCACAGTTTGCATAGTGTAGCCATCTCTGAGGCAATTATCAAAACATCCACCTATTAAAACCTTCAACCAAAACAGTTTCCTGTAATTTTGATGGCGATTTAAGGCACAAAAACATATGTTAAAGGATGATTCGTTCATTGGAATGTTAATGTAAATATACTCATATTTCAATAGACCCATACACCAATTTACTGCTGACTGACAGATGTGAAATAAAAACATTATTATTTTAATGCGTTCAGTTTATAGATAATTTGATCTTTTATATCTCCACTAATATATAGCCACAGAGTAAACAATAATATTGTTTCCTCTGCGATTAAGCAAAGTTCTCCGCCACCGCCGAGGTATTACCTGTGAACTAATTATGTCAATCGGGCACGGATCCACGGGTGGGGGGGGGGGGCGTAACTGGGGGAGCATATAATATAATATTTGAAAAATAAAAACGTGTATTTTGAACGGTTTATTTTATTATTATCGGTGTTCATGAGGGAACAAGAGTAATTAAAAAGAATACGTTTTTTAAACATCTCATTAAATCAGTGTTTTATACGCGTGGCGCATGAAGTAAAATCGAGTTTAGAAACGCCTGAAAATTTGGATATTTTGTTTATTGTATAATCAAATTTAATATATAAAATTGATGATTATTTAATACATATATTGTCTTTGAAATTAACGCCTACAATTTATTGTTCCTATATAAATATTCTTGTAATGAAAAATATGAAAATTAAGTAAGTATGTAATATTTAAGTACACATTTTCCGACTTTCTATTGTTTATAAAAGTTCAATTTGAGGCTATAAACAAGTGTTTTCCACTACCTGGTTAAGCATGAAGTAAAATTTCGAGTTTAGAAAAGCGTGAAAATTTGGATTTGCCGGGAGGCAAACACTGAAATGCTTTTTGTAATATTTTCAAGTTCAAAATTGACATTTAAACGAATTCCATGAAGGTTTACTAAATTAAAAAAAGTTAAATAATCTATACAGGGTGTCCCGATTAAGCAGCCCATGCATGGGTATCTTCTAAATGGTAAGAGATAGAGATTTGGTTAAAGGGGAGAAAATATGCAGGACGATGAGTACTCGCTATATCCGTTATATAATTAACAAAACAGTTGAAAGTTCAGACCATACTTATTATTGACGATAGAAGGATAATATCTTGACATTATTAGGGCACTTTTTTATGCTTTTTAATAATATCTAGTCAGATATATCATAAAGCAAATATTTTCCAATATATGCATACTAACTTAATTTTTTTATATGGGCGTCAAAGTTGGCCATGAGCTAATTTTATAGATTTTTAATTCTCTTTAATTTGGTATATCATATGATATGTTTATTTTTTCAAAAACAAATAACGCTTTATGTTAGTATTGTTATTGTTATTATTTCATTTATTTTGGTATATTCATAGCCAACTTCAAATACTATGAAAATATCGTCCAGTTTTCATTAATACATTAATTGATTAAGGAATATATGGTAAGTTCAACAATTTTATATTGCACGTTTTAAAGGTTTATTCATTTGTGATTTTCGAAAAGAGAGCGAAGTGTTTAATGAGATTTATTTTTTAAAAGTTACGACTTTTATTCGTTATATCAGATCGTTGGGAAAAGAAACGCTATCCAAAGTCATATTTACATGTATTTACTACCCTATATATATATATTTTTTTTTAATTATACGGGTTACATTTATTTTCAAGTTCTCTTTGGAGAACTCGGACACATTAATAGATAGAGAAACGGTTAAATGAACAAAATAATGCAGCTTAGCGAGCAGAATAAAAATCCACTTGTATTTTTTTTGAAAAATTAGATACTTTGAAAAATGTCAATAGTGTCAATTTTTTATATAGATTTTTCTTGGTTATTTAAAGAGAAAAAAAACTAGAAAGGGTGAAGTTTTATATAATATTACACTAATATCACAAACTTACGTTTTTTTTAAATGGAAACTATAGTTGGCTATTTCATTATTAAAAAGGTATTTTATTCTCTTTAGATATATCACTTGACCTACTTATTTATAAAATCAACTGAATTTTAACAATTTTCTATTTAATTTTAAACCAAAATATAGTTATCCTTGACTTTTTCGAAGTATTTCAAAGTTTATTTTTATTCAGATCGTAAAACTGCACTACTTTGCCCATTTAACCGTTGTTGTAAATTTCAATCATCACATATTAGTAATTAGCGTCCATCGGCATTTAATGTATGTGCAAATATTGTGATGCACAAAAGGACATTAATGATTTCTTTTGCACACGTCTTCTCCCCATTTATAATGTTTTTGAGTTTACTTTTAAAATTTTAATTGATTTTTGAGAACCGATTCAGCCTTTGGGGTGATCAGATGTCTTGCCCTTTTTGTTAATAATGACAAATGCAATACTTGTGTAAAATTTAAATACAAGTCTGAGTTAAAGTTTATCTACAGGTTTGTGTCAACGTGACCCGAACCGTATCTCTATCTCTTAGAGTTTCCGAGATCCCCATAGAGAATATTAAAAAAAACTCATCCTGTATAGTATAGTACTCGATGAAACCAGTTGACACCAGCAATGGGGCCGACTGGTAGCTGCAGGCAGAGGCTACCGAGCGCGTCTCCAGGTGGTGGATAGGAGCACGACCGAGCATTCGGCCAGTAGCTGGCATAGGGTCGGGCAGGTGGGACACCCCCGCATGACCGGCCTAAACCAGTTGCCGCGAACCAACTCCCCCAAGCTACGGTGTACAGATATCGTGCCAACAGCTGTATGGCACAGGGTTAAGTGTCGCGAACGATTCCGTTGGGATACCGGGCGACCTCCCAACGTAGTGAGCCTTCTGTGCGTATCGGGGCACTGCGCACAGCGACCGGTTATTTCCTCCGTACTCGTGGGACCAAAATGGAACCAAAAACCAAAATAAAAACAACAACCATAGGGGGCTCTTCGGAGAACCCTACCTCCACTGGTGCCGCCGTGGCCGAACCCGAACGCCCTAAACAGCCATCGGGGGCGACCAAGCGACGCCAGAGGAGAGAAAAGCTCGCCCTGAGGGCAGGGACGCCTAGGCGAAACCTACCTCAGGGAAAGCCGACGCTAGGGGGGGGGGACGCATATCCGCGATACCCTGGACCAACGTCAGCACCCGGCTCGTCAGGGACGCCAAAGCGAAACCTGTCGAGCGACTGCACACCTCCGGGACTCCTCAAGAGACCGGCGAAAACCCCAAGGGAGGAGAAAGGGCCTCCGCCAAAGAGGACCTTCAGCGATATCCTTACGGGCATAGCACTCGCTATTATACCGAAGGGATATCCCGAGAATAGCATCAGTGCAGAGGAGGCCGAGGTTATTAAAACCTCGATCATCCAATGCATTGATGCCACGGCGAATGCACCCACAAAGGGGGATTCCTGAAAGTAATATGCTCCGACATGCAAACCAGAGCATGGCTCGAGAGCATCTCCAAGGAGAAAAACCTTTTGGGGAACGGGAAGGAACTTCAGGTCATTGATCTGAAGGACCTACCGGAACCCAGGAGAGTGCTAACCTGGGCTCCAGGACCACCCATAGAGGCGACCACCTTCCTCAACAGAATATCGGTGCAGAACAACCTGAGCACCGATACCTGGAGAGTGGTCAACGAGAGGCCGGACCCCAGGGGAACTCAGTACATCTTACTGATGGACAAGTTCTCTTGGGGGAAGGTCAGCGAGAGGAAGAAGCTGCACTTCGGCCTCTCAACGATCACCCTCAGGGCCCTGGCGGCAAAGACCGACGCCAAACCTGAGGAGACCACAGAGGGAACAATGGAAGACATTCCATTGCCCGGAGAGGGAGCAATGGACAGCAGTCCGTTGCCCAAATCACCGAAGGGTAAGTAATGTTCAAATTACTTCAAATTAATATACACCACTGTAGGGCGGCATCCGCTGCCCTCAGTGCATATATCCTTAAAGAGAATATTGACATTGCACTTGTACAAGAGCCATGGCTCTACAAGGGAATTGTAAAGGGGTTAAACATACAGGGCAGGCGACTGATAGTGGCCGAACCTATGTGTAACCCACGTACATGTATAATCGTAAAACATGAACTGAATCTAATGCCCCTATGGGACCTATGTTGCAGAGACCTAGTGGCAGCACGGCTGGAAGTAGTGGAAAGGGGAACGCGGAGGGAGTTTATACTCGGATCCGGTTACCTTCCCTACGACCAACCAGGACCACCGCCGCCAGACATTGTCCAGCGGCTGATAAATCGCGGGAGCCACGATGGCATACCGCTGATCCTTGGATGCGATGCCAACGCACACCACATTATATGGGGGAGCACGGACATCAATCCAAGAGGTGAGAAACTATTAGATTTTATCCTAGAGAATGACATTGAAATAGCAAATATTGGAAATGTACCCACGTTCGTAAACGCGGTGCGAAGCGAAGTAATTGACATTACACTTGCCTCTCGCAAGGCAAGTGAACTGATAAAACTTTGGCATGTGTCTGATGAACCATCATTATCAGACCATAGATATATACGATTCGATATCGAATCAGAAAAACCAACGGAAACCCAAAACAGAAACCCGAGGAGAACTGACTGGGACCTGTACAATGAGGTACTAGCCAGCCGAATCGGGGACTGTCCAACAGGAGCAAGAACAACGCATGAGCTGGAGTTCATGGTGCAAAGCATCACGGACTCCATCAATACGGCGTTTGAAGCAAGCTGCCCAAGAACTACCAAACCCACTTCAACCAGGGTCACCTGGTGGAACAGGGATCTTGATAGGGCAAAGGCATGCACCAGAAGGCTATTCAACATAGCCAAGAGAAACGGTGAATGGGCGCAGTACAAAACGGCCCTCACGGCATATAACAATGCCATCAAAAAAGCCAAGAGAGACTCTTGGCAAAAATTCTGTGGGGACATAGAAAGTGAACCCACAAGCTCCCGTCTACTTAAGACGCTCAGCAAAGATCATGCTGGGAACATCGGCTCACTGCTGACCAAAGATGGAGAGTACACAGACTCGGTAGAAGGGACCCTGCAAGTATTACTGCAGACGCACTTCCCGGGTTCTGTAACACTTGAAAATCCTGTATCCGGGGACCTAAGCGAGCCCAACACATGGGCTCCAAAACAGGACTGGGACACAGCGAAAACAATTATCAAACCTGGTGACATTGAGTGGGGAATTAACACGTTCAAACCATTCAAATCACCAGGTCCTGACGGGATATATCCTGTCATGCTACAAAAGGGGATAGCAGCGCTGAGGGGACCACTATGTGATATCCTCAGAGCTAGCCTTGCCCTTTCATACATTCCAAGCAGCTGGCGGACTGTAAGGGTGATATTTATACCCAAACCAGGGCGTGCTTCGTATGCCCTGGCCAAATCTTACAGACCGATCAGCTTGTCATCATTCATTTTAAAACTACTAGAAAAACTAGTAGACAGGCACATACGGGAAGGAGTCCTAAAGGACTCACCACTACACCGTCAACAATATGCCTACCAAGCGGGAAAGTCATGCGAACTGGCAATCCACCAGCTAGTGAGCAGATGCGAAAGGACCATACAATGCAAAGACATTGCGTTGGGGGCCTTTCTGGACATTGAAGGGGCGTTTGACAACACAACCTTCAACTCCATAGCAACAGCAATGGAGAAAAGAGGGATCTACCCGCAAGTCCGACACTGGGTGAACAAGATGCTCAGGAGCCGGACTGTAACAACTACCCTATACGGAAAGACAGCAGAAGCGGTGGTCGCTGGCGGGTGCCCCCAGGGAGGGGTTCTCTCGCCGCTCCTGTGGTGCCTCGTCATGGACGACCTTCTGCTGCTACTTGAAAACCAGGGCATTTATGCCCTGGGGTACGCAGATGATCTGACCATTCTAGTTAGCGGGAAGTTTGGGACCACTGTATCAAGCCTGATGCAGAGGGCACTAACTACCGTGGAAAGATGGTGCAAGAACGAAGGGTTAGCTGTAAACCCGGCCAAAACGGCGATAGTCCCCTTTACCAGGAGACGAAAAACCGATGACATAACATCGCTACGCATGTATGAAATGGAAGTCCCAATCAAAAATGAAGTAAAATATCTAGGGGTCATACTTGATACCAGATTGAACTTCAACTTCCACCTGGAGAACATCAGCAAAAGGGCCATGAGAGGACTTTTTGCGACCAGGAAAATGGTAGGACGCACATGGGGACTGAGACCCAGTATGACCAAATGGCTATACACCGTGGTCATAAGACAGCTCATAAGACAGCTCAAGAACATCCCCTGGCCCAAACTCCTGGACTTCCTAGAAGACACAGGAATATACAGGGAGTAAAATAACCAGAGGAGCACAAAAGGACCACGGAGACCGTAGTGCAGGGACGCAAAGCGATACCACCTCATGTGGAAAAAAAAAAAAAAATAGTATAGTAGATTTGCCTGAAATATTTCCACAAACGTACATTTTTTTAACCAAATATGTATGATTGTCTTAAAAACGGTGGATTCAAAATCATAATGAAATTTCTTTTTTCGTGTTCTTCATTTTCAAAATAAATCCAAAAAATACAAATTAATTCATGATTAAAATTGGGTCAAAATTACAGAAATATCTGCCCATGTATTTTAAATATTTTTACCATCAATAAATTGATAAGCTTAAAGAAATTCGTAAAATTCGTTTAAAAAATAACTTGCACAAAGTGAATTTTATTTATAAAATCTTGGCAAAAACTTGAAACCTGTTACAACATTTCAAAAGAAGTGGATTAATAAGAAATCGTGGAAATTAGTGAAAAACCTATTTAAAAAATCTATAAATATAAAACATGGATTTGTGTGAGTGTTTTCCACTCCCCGATTAAGCATGAAGTAAAATTTCGAGTTTAAAAAACCCTGAACATTTGGATTTGGCGGCACGAGCGAAGCGAGTTCAGGCTTTTCTAGACTCGAAATTTTACTTCGTGCGCCACGCGTACAAACACTGATTTATTATGAAGTTCAAAAACATATAATCGATCTACTATTTTTGTCAGAAGTATAGTTGAAGATGTGAAATAAATGTACATAATGTTGATATGATTTACCAAAATACCGGTACATTTTGAAGAGCAATTTTTGCGATTAACCGGTATGCCAGTATTCTAATCCCTACCTGTATCATATAACTGTATTTATTTTAATTTAAATTGCATTACATGAGAGTAAATCTAGATTTCAATATTATATGTGGAATTAACAATTGAATGGTGTAGATTCACGCTCGATTTGTTCATTTTGATAAAATAAACAAACCGAGCGTCATCATTTTTCGTTCCGTCGGTACCGTTAGAGAGGAAAAAATATAAACATTCCTCTGCGGATCCGATATACAAATGAATTGGGAAGAGTGGGGAAACCTAGTAGTTACTCTAAATCACACGCCTGCTAGGTGAGCCACCTGACAGAGCCGCCCCCCTGACCCCGCACAGCCAGCGTGAATACTCTGTTACTCCATACTCTGTGGTAGAACTAACTAATTTATTAAAAAACATAACCTTAGAAAGTAACTGTAAACTTGTTTCCTTTGACGTTTCCAATATGTTTGCAAAAATCCCACCCGCCGATTACATTGACCTAATCATTAAACATGTATATAGTAGTAATGTTCACCCTATCGTTAAATCGGATTTGCTGTTATTATTAAATTTAATAATTAAATCAAACTATTTTTCATTTAATAATATATTTTACAGCCAACACGAAGGCTTCGCAATGGGGATCCTCCTAAGCCCACTGCTAGCTGAAATATTTATGAACAGTAAACTCTCCGTTAGGTAAAAAACATACTACATTGATTCAGATATGTAGACGATGTCCTAGCATTTTTTAAAGGTACAGATAGACAACTTCAACAATTTCTTAATTTTCTTAACACAATACACCCTTAAATAACGTTCACAATAGAAACAGAATCCGATAACAAAATTAACTTCCTTGACCTAACCATTACAAAAATTGACAACTGAATAAATTTTAATATATATAGAAAACCGACTTATACCGATTCCGTTATCCCTAACCACTCCCACCACCCACAAATTCATAAAAAAGCTAGTTTCAATACGATGATAAATAGAGCATTTACAATTCCACTTAGTATAAATGATAGAAATAAAGAGATAAATACAATAAAAGAAATAGCATTGAATAATGGCTACACAACGTCGTTAATAAATAATTTAATTTATAATTATGAAATTAAAGAGGTGCAATAATCCTTCTACCCTAAAATTAAGTCAATAGAAAATCAACAATTTAAAACAATCAGCTATTAACATATGGTATTATAAGTTGTAAAATTAAAAATATCCTTAAAAAATGTAACAATAATGTAATATTAAAAGCCCCCCATGAACTTAACTATATAATTTATAATCCAAAAACAAAACTTAATCCTTTAGTCAGATCCGGCATTTATAAATTAAATTGTGAAAATTGTAAAGGCGTGTACATTGGGCAATCTGGTCGTAGAATTGAAATAAATAAATAAGAAATAAGAACACGAGCGAGCTTTTAGATTGAAACAAAATTGTTCCACCTATGCTAACCAACTTTTAGAAGAGAATCACACTTTTGGTGAGGATGTACTTTCAGTAATCCATTTTGCTGAAAAGGGCCGTAAAATGGATTTACTGGAGGCACTAGAAATACACAAAGCCCAAACTAATCCTGGAATTTCCCTTCTTAATGACCAGGCTGACATTATGTACACCCCTCTCTGCGAAGCCGCATAAATAGTTTTTAATATGTAATTTTTATTTTCTTTTATTTGAGAATGACTACTAGCTAGTCGAAACTATAGTCACAAAATTAAGTGTAAATACAGTGGTTAAACAAAGTTAAAAGTGTTTTAGTTACAAGTTTAATAATATTCTCTTTATTTATTAGTAATACCCATGAATTAATTTCTACAAACTAAGACTAATTAATATCAAATTGAGAATAAGCAATATTTAATTGGGACTTCAAGCATTGCTGCCAGTTTAATTACAATCAAATTGGAAATAAACAACATCAAATTGGGAATCAGCAATTTCAAATTAGAATTGAACTTATATTACTCAAGAAATAACCAGTTTAAATAATTTAGCAAAAATAATAGAAACTATATTAATTTGACATGTTTTGTATCAGTCTTCTAAATTTAGAGTATTTTTGAATGTGAGCAACGTATAGAGAGTTTTTCTTTTAAATATACATTTTGCTATTACAGCGTATATGCTGTATATCTTCAGATATTCGTTGTTTCTTTTTTTAAGAGTTTAATTTGAAGCTTTAAACGAGTGTTTTCCACTCCCAGGTAGAGCATGAAGTAAAATTTCAAGTTTAGAAAAGCCCCGCCTAGAAAATGTTCAAGGGGCTTTTCTAAACTCGAAATTTACTTCATGCGCTACGCAGTATGCTAGAGATGTATATTTTGAGCTTTAATTTAAAACCAGTGCTTTCCATTTTTTAACAGTTAATGCAGATTTTTATGGTGGCAAATATTAACAATATAGAATTACATATTTTTTCGAAAAAACATTTACACTTGTTTTTGTAGGCAGTAACATGATAAACCACAATATTTTAAAATAAAATTGTTTTTCAGAAGATAATTACATTTTCGTATTCTGTTTTTAAGCATATTTGTCAGAAAGATACCTAATAAACTTATTTAAAATGCTTTAATTTTAAATTTCATAGTGATACGTTTTACAATTTTTTTTTAATTTCAAGCTCCAGTAAATCATTTTTGTTTACTTGTGGCATATCACGTTATTGCAAGAAGCCATTCATTTATAATTGTTAGGTTAGAAAATAAATACACTTAGATTAGATGGCAGATACAAAATATTTAGTTGGATTAGATTGATTGGAGTAAGTTGCATATCACATTATTGGTGCTTTTGTACAGGGTGGGCCATCTAGTGGCTTATTTTTAAATCTTAGGTAATTTTGACACTGACATCTTTTTTCCCTCGAAATCTTGACAGAAAGTCAGTATCATTCCTCCGCGGTACGAAATGAGTCGCTTTACTATTGAACAACGTTGGGAAATATTGCAAACTTATTTCCAAAGTGAGTGCTGTGTAGCCCAAACAGTGCGTTTGTTGAAAAGAAGTTTTGGCCAAAATGAATCAGCCACCGCGCCTGCTGTACGCAAGTTTGTGTGCTGTAACCGAGAGTGTGAGACTCAATCCACGAACATCAACTCGCCGTCGATCTCAATAGCTCAACATTGCACGCACTAGCCTGAGGAGAATTCTGCACAAAGATCTCGGATTATTCGCTTACAAGGTCCAATTGACTCAGCAATTGAAGGCGCATGACCATCCGCTTCGTTATCACTTCGCAGTTAGGGTCTTAGAGCAGCTTGAATTGGACAACGATTTTGGACGAAAAATCATCTTTTCTGACGAGGCTCATTTTCATTTTGGCGGCTACGTTAACAAACAAAATTGCCGCATCTGGGGCTCGGAGAACCAACGTGCGGGTTCTCCGAGCCCCAGAGAAGCCAATGCATCCTCGGAGAGTGACAGTTTGGTGCGGATTGTGGAGTGGTGGCATCATTGGACCATTTTTCTTCGAAAATGAGGCTGGAAACAACGTTTTGCTCAACGGTGAGCGTTACAGAGCCATGTTATCTGACTTTTTTTTAATGAAATTGAAGATATGGATTTGGACGACCTCTGGTTCATGCAGGATGGCGTGCCATGCCACATAGCCCATGCCACAATCGATCTTTTGCGCACCAAATTCCCAAATTGTGTTATCAGCCGTCTTGGCGATGTCAATTAGCCGCCTCGGAGCTGCGATGAAGGACCGATGTTATGTCAACAATCCAGAAACGATTCAAGCACTTCAGGCCAATATCATCCAAGCAATCCGTGAGCTACAGCTTGAAACCATCAACAAGGTCTTGGAAAATTGGAGTGACAGAATGCGCTATTGCCAAGCCAGCCTAGGCAGCCACTTAAACGAAGTTGTGTTCCATAATTAATGGGAATGTTTGCTCTTACTTATAAAGCCATAATACATGGAAAAGAAAAATTTTGTTCATTTTATTGCATTTTTAAAAAGAAACCACTAGATGGCCCACCCTTTATTGTAATAAAACGATGCGGGCTCGTCCGGGATTTGAACCCGGGACCTCTCGCACCCGAAGCGAAAATCATACCCCTAGACCAACGAGCCGATGAAGTTACCTGTAATCATATTATTATCGAAAATTATTATATTATTCTTGTAAAGCATATCAGTACCCCAGGATAAAAGTGGAGATTGTCCAAATTTTGAAAAAAACATTTTTTCTCGTAAATTCACAATATTAACCACACTTTTATATACTATAAAGTATTATATCCTGTCTTAATAAATAGCTAAGTTCGTGTTTTTTAAACAGTATTAAATCACTCATCCATCTGGAATAAAATAATACCATGTCCGACTGAAAGTATTAAGTCACTTGACGATCTGGAATAAAACAATATTAAGTGCTACATCTGTTACTGACAGTGCTAAAGTGCGTACAATTGTGCAATATCTTATGTGTGATAGTTAACAATACTTTCGCTTTGATTATAAATTATCTACTAAGTTTCATAACTTAAGGGTAAAGTACTAATGTACGCTGATGATACTTGCATAACCGTAGCCAGTCCTGATTATGTATCATTGAATATAAAACTAAGTAATGTGCTCCATGGTTTTGATGATTGGTGTTATAAATATCAATTAATAATTAATTACTCTAAAACTGTGTGTGTTGAATATTTTACAAAACAAGCTAAACCTTACGAAAAGTTTGATATTATATTAAATCAACTTATATTAACTATACAAAAAAGCTCTAAATTCCTATGAATAACTGTAGATCAGAGCTGGGACGAATCCTCGAAAAAAGGATTCGAATCACGAATCCGAATCACCTAATATGATTCGAATCACGAATACTCGAACAAAGGATTCGTAAGAGATAAATATGATTCGAATCAAAGATTCCAATCCTGTTTCTTCGAATCATGAATACAAATCTTTTGAGAATAAATTTGATTTTTTTGCAATTATTAATATATAAATATCGTTACTAGTTTTAACAAAAATATTCAAAACCTAATTATTTATTATTAACACTGAACGTCGTTGATAACAGACTAAATATCTGATTCCCTGTTACTCTGATTAAAGATGTATTTGTGTGTTTCTAAACTTCACTTCAAATCAGTGGATTGTACGCGTGGCGCATGAAGTAAAATTTCGAGTTTAGAATAGCCCGAAAATTTGTCTCGGGTCGGTGCGCGACCGTCGACAAATTTTCACGGGGCTTTTCTAAACTGAAAATTTTACTTCATGCTTAGCCTGGGAGTGGAAACACTCGTTCAAAACTTGAAATTGAACTCTATTATAAAATCGACGAATGCCTGAAAATTACGTAAATAAAAAATTTACTGAATATCAATAAAACCAGGAAATGTCATGGAATTATATTTAAATTGACTAAAACACTATCAAAAAAGCCATATGATTTTAATAAATTTATAAAATAATAACGAAAACAATAAAAACAATTTAATAAAATGGGGGTTTCTCACAGAAGAAACTTATATTAAAATGCCAGGCAAAAAAATCTTGAATATTGGAAATGTTGGAAAATTTAACATTTCAGATTGTGGCTACCACGTCAGTTTTACTTTTAATAATATTAAACAAAATTTTGAAAACTAGATTATTATCTTTAAAAACATTTTCAGTCATTTAATGTTCTTATCAAAGCATTCAGTTTGAAGTCTCGAAGGAGTGCTTCCACTCCCAGACTAAGCATGAAGTAAAATTTCGAGTTCAGAAAAGCCCCGTGAAAATTTGTCGAGGGTCGCGCAGCGACCCGAGACAAATTTTCTGGGCTTTTCTAACCTCGAAATTTTACTTCATGCGCCACGCGTATAAAACACTGATTTAACGAGAAATTTAAAAACACACAAAAGACACATTTCATGTCAATCCTCACAATTAAGTATTCGAATCATTTTCTAAATATTCGAATCCTCTTATGAATATTCGAATCCTTTTATAAGAATTCGAATCACCCACATTTGGATTCAAATACGAATTCTCTTGAAATAATGTAACGAATCCAGTTGAACTAAAGTATTCGAATGCCTCTTTTGAATCCTCTAAAAGGATTTGAAACCAGGATTCGAATCCTGAATGATTCGAATCCTGCCCAGCTCTGCTGTAGATAGACATTTATCCTAGTCAGCTCCAAGTTGAATGGATTTTGTTTTGCTATAAGATTACTCAAAACATATTCTATGAATGAATGCCTGCTCTAAGTCTATTATGGCGTATTCTACAGTAGACTTGGTTATAAAACTACTACATGGGACCTAGCGAACGGTATAAATCGCCTGTTTACTATTCAGAACGTGTGATTAGATTAATTTTTTAATATAGGGAGACTTAACTCATGTAAATCAGTTTTTATCAATTGACCGTTTACTTACTCTATGTTTACAGAAAACTAGTTTTTATACACGAAAATTATAATAACATGTCTCGCATAGACAGCATCACAATTACACTGGTCGGCATGAAAATCGGCCCTGACACTATTCCTGCGGATTCTTGTGTAAAATGAGATCCTGAATCCGAATCAAGCACCAAATGAAGGTACTTATCTTAGTTATTTATTATTCTTTACATTTATTATTTTACATTTATTATTTTACTTTTTATTTATTATTCTTTACAGCTAAAATATTCCTTTTCACCCCTCCAATGGATGGGGGAAACGGGGGGAGTATTGAGAGCGCCAGCGTGGTACAGTGAATCTTCCGAACTGTTGCTATATATTTTTATTATTGTTGCTATATATTGTTGCAATATATTTTTATTATTTGGGGGTGTTTGGGGGAGGATGAGGGGGAATGGAAGCTGGAATATGTAGAAAATAAGTGAAAAAACTGCGAAAAAAACGGAAAAAAAGTGATAAAAATAGGTGGGGGGGCCTCCCCCGAAAACAGTGGATGATGGGGGAAAACGGAGGTCATATTCGGATTCAGGAGGTCATTTTACATAAGAATCAGCAGGAATGGTGTCAGGGCTCGAAAAACAAGTTTTTTTGCTGACCAGTGTTATTCAACGCGTAATAGAAAAAAACATACAGGGAGTTTTATGTAACACCGAAAATTTTCATTCAATGCAATTTGACACCATAACTTTTAAGTTATGTGTAAACTGGGTTGCCTATATGACCATTACAAATTGTAACCAATCAGTTGCAAATAATGTCTCAACTTTTACATACAGGGAGTTTTTCTTTCATGTCCCAATTACAGCGCATATCCCGTAAATCTTTAGATAATCGTTGTATTTTCAAAAGAGTTCAATTTGAAACTTAAAATAATTGTGTTCCACTCCCAGACTAAGCATGAAGTAAATTTCGAGTTTAGAAAAGCCTGAAAATTTGGTTTGGTCGCGTAGCGTGAAGCGCGGAGCGGCCAAGCCAAATTTTCAGGCTTTTCTTAACTCGAAATTTTACTTCATGCGCCACTGGTTCAAAACACTGACATATTACGAAGTTTAAAACACAGATAAACTTTACTTTGAATAAGTGTTTGATATCGGTGGTACATGAAGTAAAATTTTGAGTTTAGAAAAGCCTGAAAATTTGGACTGGCCGCTCCGCGCTTCGCGCTACGCGACCAAACCAAATTTTCAGGCTTTTCTAAACTAGAAATTTTACTTCATGCTTAGCCTGGGAGTGGAAAACACTGGTTTAAAGCTTCAAATGAATTCTTTTAATAAACCGAGCGTCGGAAATTGTACAACGTATGCATATGTATACTTAAAAGAAAAATTCCCGTTATGAAAATGGTCGATATTACATAAAACTCTCTGTATGTTTACAGTTGTGTAAGAATAATCTGTGTTAGTTCGTGGTATTACTGAAAGGGTAAGTGGTATTGTATTGGTGATTGTACGCCGCTGGTCTTGATGAGCCGAAGCTGGGAAAAATCGATGTAGACTTGGATCAGGACGTCCAAAAAGCATCACTGAGCGTACATATCGAGCTCTTCGTCTTGCATCTTTAAGAAGCAGATTTACAACATCACAAGCATTAGGAAATGTCTAGTTGGTTCTAAATGCCCAAAAAGTATCCATGGTTAATGTTTACCGAAGAATCTGCAGTTTTGGAATTAGATCCTATCGTCCATTATTGTGTCTACTTGTTACTTCGCAGCATCGCTTAGCAAGAATTGATTGGTGCAGTGAAAAACAACACTGGACCAGGCCTGGATACAAGGTATGAGAACGGACCGGAAAAATTACCTTCCTACCGGTTCATTAGTAGCCAAGGCCCGACCCATTAGTAGCTAAGGGCCGACTCATACAGTAGCTAAGGGCCAGCCCATACAGTGCTCTGGTCTCAAGAGCCTTCCCACAGGGAGTTATGGTTTGTGTGGTCGTAGCATGTAGCAGTCGATCTCCTCTAGTTTTTTTAGAGAGATTCGCGATTCGGTACATTGACAACATTTTACAGCTTGTGTTAGTTCCCTATGTAAATGGCTTGCAGAACCCCATTTTTCAGCAAGATAATGCTCGTCCTGGCATATCGGCCATTGCAAGACAGTTTTTTGATTATGCCGAAATCACTTTCTTACATTGGATATTTCGTTTTTCCGATCTATCGCCAATAGAACATGTTTGGAATATGGTAGGCGTTAAAATAGGCAACTTACAGCGCTTCCCCAACACGATAATGGAACTTAAACGTCAAATTAACGAAGCATAGAATGAAAAGCCCCTAGTAGATATTGCTAGCCATATGTCTAGAATGCCTCGACGTGTTAGTAAGTGCTTAAGAAATCGAGCTCGCCCAACAAATTATTAATTGTTATTCATTTGTTTTGTTTTATCATCAATTAAATCATTAATTTCTGTGAATTTCATTAAAATCGTCCAATAAATACTTAGTGTTCTGATTTTTTTTAATTACAGTATACGTGGAAGTGTAGTGTTATGACATTTTTGAGTAAAGTTAATAGGATCTTTAACAATGATTTGATACGTTGCGATTTCATATTGATAAAAATGTTAAAACATGTTATCATACACAAGGTTTTTTTTTATCAGAAATGATATGTCATTTTGATCAATTACTACATTAAAATCGCTATTTAAGGTTTACATCTCTAGTAAATTAGAGCATTGTTCTGTTATAAGGGCACCACAGTTCAATAAGTACATAGTTTTATTAGAGACTGTTTATTGCACATTTTTAAAGTATTTGTATTTTATCAAACATCAAAGGTATTCAGATAGAACGATTAGCTACTCCAATTTACTACTAGAATTCAACACCATTTTTACACACGATAGGCGTAGGTGTATCTTATGACTGTATCTATAGAAACTAGTTAACAGCATTATTGATGATACGTCTGCCACAGATTTAGTTAACTTTCGTGTACCCAGGCTGGCAAGCAGAAACTGCAGCAAGTTTTCTTACGCCACTCCTCATACACTTCATCATTATAATTCTCCACTATATAAGCTCTACAAATCATCCCACATTATACAGCAAGGTTTTTTTATCTGTATACATACAGGGAGTTCTTCTTTTAAGTATACATACCCCAATATACTGTACATTTTCAGATATTCGTTGTATTTGAAAAGAGTTCAAATTAAAGCCTTAAAGGAGTGTTTTCCACTCCCAGATTAAGCTTGAACTAAATTTCGACCAAATTTTCAGGCTTTTTTAAACTCAAAATTTCACTTCAAGCGCCATGCGTATAAAACACTGATTTCAAATGAAGTTCAAAATTTTACTTCATGCTTAATCTGCGAGTGGACAACACTTGTTTGTCACTTCAATTTTAACCCCTTTTAAAATGAACGAATATCTGAAGATATAAATGAAAAATTGTGTGTACTCGTATGTAAACAGATAAAAAAAAACCTCCCTATACATTACAATGTAACGTGGATATATTTGGTGATTCATTCCTTAGTCACTCAGCAGACATTAATTAGTCTTGTTTTGTAATTGCGTCTACGTGTTCATTTTTATCATGTATGTTTAATTTATATTGTTATTACTGTGTTTTATATTCAATTGATGATGTTACCCTGTTATTGATTTAGTATCTGTTGGGTAATAAAGTATTATTATTATCTAATTACGCAAAGTGAAGTAAGGAATGCTTACAGCATTTAAATATGTTACAGATATCTACACTTTCACGTGCCGTCGACTTGCTTCTTAAAAAGATCTTTTTTTTTCCTGATAAGCCAATTCCAAAGATTTATTACACATTCTTTAAATCGGGAAGATGCGCATATGCAAAATTTAATATAAATTCCTAAAATTAATTTCCTTTTCCGTATACTGCCAGATCAAGAAGTAGAAAACCGTAATAAACTCAGAATTTGCATTAAAACTGAAGCGCTGTAATTTAATGAAATCCCAAAAATGTCATTGCGATGATGTACCAATTAATTAAACCCACCAATCAAAAATCAAGTGACCGAAAACTAATGGAGCGATTTAGTGTACTTAGACAAACTACAATAAACAACTTATCTAACCGTTTATAATGGAGATAGAGCATAGTCCCTTCAGAGTCTTATGCAAATTTGTTATAATCGCACCCAGGCCGTAATAATTATGCCATAATAAATAAGTCTCGCATCAATTACGTTTAAAGGTCATCTAAATTGTAATTAAAAATACTTTTTTCGAAGTATTTTTTTCAAACAAATGTACTCTGTGCTTTCTCTCGAAGGATTTGAAATATAATTTCGTATGTTTGAGAATGAGGAGGAATCCATCAATCATCCGTTGAAGTGCGTATCGGAATACCAAAAGGGTGAATTGGTGATTTATTGTGTTTGTGACAAGTTTGATTTGTGATTGCATTTGTGAAGCTGACCGTAAATGTAAACTGTGTAAATTGTTTGAAATTAATGGTATTTCATAATTAGAGCGAATTCTAAACAGGATCATGAAACAAAAAATATATATAAAAAGCAGTGTCTGGAAAACACACAAATACATACAGAGAGTTTTATGTAACACCGAACATTTTTCTTTGAAGAATCCATATATGCATACGTTGCACATTTTTCGATGCTTGGTTTATTAAAAGAATCCAATTTGAAGCTTTAAGCGAGTGTTTTCCACTCCCAGGCTAAGCATGAAGTAAAATTTCGAGTTTAGAAAAGCCTGAAAATTTGGTTTGGTCGCGTAGCGCGAAGCGCGGACCAGCCAAACCAAAATTTCAGGCTTTTCTAAACTCGAAATTTTACTTCATGCGCCACCGGTACAAAACACTGGTTCAATGAAAAGTTTAGCGGTGTGTTTTAAACTTCATAATATGTCAGCGCTTTGTACCGGTGGAGCATGAAGTAAAATTTCGAGTTTAGAAAAGCCTGAAAATTTGGTTTGGCCGCTCCGCGCTTCGCGCTACGCGACCAAACCAAATTTTCAGGCTTTTCTAAACTCGAAATTTTACTTCACGCTTAGCCTGGGAGTGGAAAACACTCGCTTAAAGCTATAAATTGGATTCTTTTAATAAACCAAACATCGGAAAATGGGCAACTTATGCATATGAATACTTCAACGAAAAATTCTCGTTATGAAAATGTTCGGTTATACATAAAACTCTCTGTATACATAAATTTTATTATTAATTAAATCTTTCGAGTCTATATCAGTGGTTCATAGCGCGAAAATACGCTCCAAAGGGCGTATTTTGAGTTTTTAGTGGGGCAGTTGAAAATTAATAAAAACGATTTATAATTGTACACATCTAATTAATATTTGTTGAACTTCACTTGAAATCAATGTTTTATTCCCGTCGCAGATAAAATATATTTTTACAAACGTAAAGAAAAGCAATGTAGCATAACTTCTAAATTACTTCAAATTTAATTTGTTGGAACACTTGAAAGTGCCATGTTGTCACGAACAAAATTTAAATTTTGGCATAAAATTCAGAAAAACCAAGCGAGATGTTATATTTTCTATAACTAGTTATTTAAAGTAACTGAATTAATTATTTTTTTTTAACAAAATGAAGGTTTCAAAGTAATTTACTAACATATAATGTTTAAATGGAGGAATAAATATGTTTATAAACATAACAAACTTTTAACTTGATTTTTTCTTTTTTTTATGTCTAAATTAGAAAAAAAAAGAAACGATATATTTTCATTTTCTTTATTGATTATTCATTTAACTGCATTCAATTTTAAACAACAACTGCAAATGACTCAAAATATTTAACAGTTCTCTCACCAGTTTCAAATATTATATTTAAAATAGTTGCCTAATTACTATTATTATTGTTGTTATAATTATTATTAATTATTCTTACTAATTTCCATTATATTATAATCTTTTATTGTTAACCATTTGTACATATATTTTGTATTTTTGTATTAACCTATTAACCGCCAAACAATTATAAAGTTACTCTAAAAGTTGATGTTAGGTAAAATGCTGCACTTAATTTTATTATTTCTATAAATGACTTATCGTATTACATACTGTGAATTTTTCTTTCAAATATACATAATGTTTTTTTACTTTGTTAATTTTCAGGCATTAGTCAAATACATATAAAAACGTGCAATATGAAGTTTAGAACGAGTGTTTCCACTCCCAGACTAAGCATGAAGTAAAATTTCGAGTTTAGAAAAGCCTGAAAATTTGGTTTGGCCGCTCCGCGCTTCGCGCTACGCGACCAAACCAAATTTTCAGGCTTTTCTAAACTCGAAATTTTACTTCATGCGCCACGCGTATAAAACACTGAAATATTGTGAAGTTACAAATACACTGATATATATTTTTTTAAATGAGAAATAATCAAAATATTTAAATAACAAAATATTTACATTTTTCTTCATACATTTTCAAGTCAGGTCAAATATAATATATTAAATTAACTTGTAATTTAATTAACAAGAAATTATTAATGTTGCGTGTATGCATCAATGGTGCCTAATAGGTTAATGTATTCTACTTTTAATTTATTATTCCAAAACTATTCACAAAAAAAGTAATTCTTGCATTTTTTGCCACATCTCGATAATTATTGATCAGTGGTTTTTACGCGTGGCGCATAAAGAAAAATTTCCCGTTTTTAAATTTAATAGAAAATCCCATTCGTGAGCGAGACACCGCACAGAGCGTACGTACGTGCAGTGCTAGCGAATTCTAAAAACAGCCAGCGCGCGGCGTTAAAATAAATAAAACTGACTAGACAGTAGCGATTGGAAACTGCTACTACAACAAGGTTGTCGTCCAGAATAGGGCGTCAGCCCTAAAAATATAAACGACTCGGATTCATCGGAATCATCTTCATATGTCGATTCAAAGGACATAGAGCTGCCACTCATCAAGGTCAACACGAAGCGCGGCCGTGGTCGTCCAAAGAAAAACAATAAAACGAAAAAGAAAAAAACAACTACTCAAGGTAACAATATATAACAACAAAATTACTCTAACACTACACATAATAACTCTATAACGCAACAAAATACAACACAATCACCAATAATGCAACCTCCAAGGCTACAATTATCATCGCAACAATTAGGAACTATTTTAAATACTGCAACACAACCATCGATTTCTAATCACACAACAATCACTCAAAACACGACCAAACCAACTCAAAATACGACCAAAACAACACCTAACAATATTTCACAAAACATAACAAGAAATACACTTATCAATTTCAACAATACTTATGTTTTAAAATCAACCACTGAAATGTCCCGCATACAAATGGCCCAAATTTGGGGAGTATACAAATTTAATATCATCAACAACATAGAAAGAATTAATACCAAATTTGGGTTTCTACTTAAATTTAATCAAGAGGAAAAAGAACAAATCAACAAATGCCTACAACAATTAGTAGGAGATAAAGTAATCCAAAATTATAATGAATACAAAACAAACAGTGCCAATACTCCACGAAATACATCGTACTGTTGCGTAATTAGAGGAGTAGAGTTGGAAATTGAAGACGCAAAAATCAGTAACAGACTATACGAATTAGGCATTCAACATCGATATTGCAAGCGGATTACTGCAAAAGCGACTGGCCAAAAAACAAGAATTATTAGAGTTATAACTGGATCCCACGACGCATATTCTAAATTACTTTACGATGAATTCCTTTACCTTTGTAAAAGCTACTACGTCGAGGAAAGCGCAGCTCCAGCCCCAATTCCATTGCCCTGTGGGAAATGTAATAAGTACGACCATACTACAGAACAATGCAAGGAGATTATTCTCTGTGCCAAATGCTCCGGACAACACCCAACTGCCATGTGCACCACAGACCTGCCACCGAAATGCCGCTCCTGTGGGGATACTACTCACGGCGCCTGGTCAAATAAGTGCCCAAATCGACCACGTCAGCTCATCGAAGGAATTCCCAATGTACAGATACAATCGACAAATAAAAAATCATCACCAACCCCTAACCCTGCACGACTTTATCATTGAAACATACACCTCCGCAATAAATACTAGCGCTACTAATGTAGATAGACTGACACTACTTGAAAAACTCAAGGAAAGATTTATTAGTTCATATCATATAGATACGCATGCATCGTTCTCGGGGAATCGTATGTTTATAGTAATGTTCGAATTAGATTTTCCAGAAATAATTCCCACAGTCATACCCAAAACAGGCGTTCAAACAGGCAGCTAGCATATACAATCATAATTACCGTGGCGGATCTTCAATATCAACACATCCTTCTATATCCTTAGGGAAGGCCAACCCCCCAAGAATAAATAACATTCGCAATGAATGTATACATGCTACCCTCTCCTTCTCCTCTTTCCAGATTAATATATTCTTAGTATACATCCATCCCTCTTCATCAATCGAAGACACAATATTCACCAAAGCATCCCTTTACGACAACGTTATAATTATAGGAGACTTTAATCTGAATGCCAACAAAAAAAAACACCTATCACATTTCCTGTCCCATTCTAACTTCTCCCAAATAAAAACTGATCCTATCTTCATCATGAATCAAGACCAAGCCACTACGCCCGATATCCTACTTTGCACCAATAACTTAAAACCCATGATCCATTCGGTCCTACTTACACCCGACTTATGTTGTGACCATCTTTCCATATCATTCCAACTATATACCAATCACAACCCTTCACAATTATTACCTGAATTCATCCCAGACTACAAGAACTCCAACATCCCAAAAATCACCACAGATCTCCTCCAATTCATTTCTAACCATCCTGAAATAGATCCTACAATCACGTCCAAGTTTAATAGCCTGCTCTCAAAATCCATAGATCACCACACTCCTAAAATTCATAAACAACACTACAAATATCCTTTACCAAAGTACATACTGCGACTAATTAAATACAAATGACAGTTATACCGCGATTATAGACAGTTAGAAGACGGACATATTAAATCTAAATTCAATAGACTAAATAAGGACATTAAACAAATGAGTACAAAACCCACAAATGGCTTGAAGCTTGTAATAAGAGTAACGATTTACAAGGCAAAAAATATTGGGCCGAAATAAAAAAAATAAGCAAGCACAAATCGTACAACAATATTAAAGAAATTATCGACCCGACGACCAATTTGACAATTACAACAGACAAGGACATATCAGAAATATTTGCTAATACCTTTAGAAAAACATATACTATGAAGACTGACGCCTCCTTTGATCCCAACTTCTTTGACACCATCAACAACTGGTATGAAAACCAATACCGCAATGAACCAATAACCCCTCCCTCTCCAAATGACAAACTAGACGAACAGACGTATTATGATCTTCTTAGAAAAAGTAAAAACACAGCTCCCGGACACGACAAAATACATCAACGGATACTAAAAGCCCTACCCACTCCTAGTCATTCATTTATCATAAAAATCCTAAACTACAACTACATCCAGCAACTATTTCCTCCTGAATGGAGACATGGCATTATCACATGTATCCCTAAGCCCAATACAGATCCCCTAATAGCCAATAATTATCGCCCAATTACCCTTCTACCCGTCCTCGGAAAGATGTATGAAACCCTATTAAAACAAAAAATCCTCAGTCAAATTCAAAACAAAATTCCTATCTACCAATTCGGCTTCCTCCCACAACGCTCCACAACCCTACCTTTAACCATCCTTACGTCTAACTGCCAAACCGCCTACCTTGAAAAAAAAAAAATCAGCCTTGCTATTCCTAGACATCTCCAAGGCCTTCGATTCTGTGTGGCACAGGGGCCTACTATATAAGTGCAATATCCTTAGCATACCCAAACACCTCATCCAATTAATCGATAAATTCCTATCTCATCGAAAACTACAAATCCGCATCCGAAAATCCCTCTCATCACCATTCTACCCCGAACAGGGTGCCCCCAAGGTCCCCCACTACCTCCACTCCTATTCAACATATATTCCTCGGATCTAAATAACTCCAGTCCAAACTTCATAAATTTGTCGCTTTACCCCCTTCAATTTGCCGATGATACAGTGTTAATTTCCCACTCCTTGAATCTTACATCAGCCCTAGAGTCCCTACAAATATTCATCAATAGAACCTCCATATGGTTCTCCAAGTGGAGGCTGAAAATGAATCCAACCCAAAAACACCTCATCCAATTAATCGATAAATTCCTATCTCATCGAAAACTACAAATCCGCATCCGAAAATCCCTCTCATCACCATTCTACCCCGAACAGGGTGCCCCCAAGGTCCCCCACTATCTCCACTCCTATTCAACATATATTCCTCGGATCTATATAACCCCAGTCCAAACTTCATAAATTTTTCGCTTTACCCCCTTCAATTTGCCGATGATACAGTGTTAATTTCCCACTCCTTGAACCTTACATCAGCCCTAGAGTCCCTACAAATATTCATCAATAGAACCTCCATATGGTTCTCCAAGTGGAGGCTGAAAATTAACCCTAATAAATCCCAACTTTTTCTACCTTATCACCGAATTCCACCCAACCCTCTAACAGTAAATATCAATGGTACAATAATACCCCCCCCCCCCCCCCTCTTGTAAATACCTGGGAATCCACCTAGATCCAAAATGTTCCTTTAAGAAGCACACATCCTAATTAAAAACTAACATCGTAAAGAGAGCAAAATATTTCCGTTGCCTAACCTACAACAACAAAGGAATAAGTATAAAGACCAGCACGAAAATTTACAAAATGATATGCCGTCCTATTCTTGATTATAGCTCTATTATTTATGTAAACCCAAATACCACTACCCTTAATAACATCCAGGTAGCAGAGAGATCCTCACTCCAAACATTAACAAAACTCCGCCATCCTCAGAACCCCCTCCATAATCCATCCAATGCTCTCTTATACAAACTAACCAAAATCACTCCCATAAAAGATAGGCTACGATTCCTCGCAGAACGCTTTGCATGCAATAACAACAACTTAGAATTACTTCAAAAATGTGCATCCTGAGAAATACCGACATAACTTCCAAATTTAAAAACCCGCCCATCACCCTATTTGAATATATATCTACCTTCCATCCTTAAATTAAAACTAACAGTTAAAATATAGCAAATACGATAGATTTTCATAAAGGGCAGAAAGACTTATGGTCGATAGCCCTTACTTAAGTAAAGTTTGTACATATATATCATAAGTTGTATATAATATAATTACATGTAAGTTCTTAAGTAATAAAGATTTGTTAGTAGTTAGTAGTAGAAAATTCCCACCATACAAATGTTTATTATTTCTTTAAGCTGAATTTAGTACAGGCATGATATACGAGTGCATTTGAGGAGCAGACTTTCTATATGCATTTTGTCCATTATTGAACATTTTCAACTATACAGGGTCATTCTTGACTTATACGCATAATTGCGAGAAATTATAATTCGTGATTTGTATTGATAGGAAATGAAAAAAAAATAGTAGAAGTTTTGTATTAACAGAGATAACAAATTAATTATTTTGAGATGGTGAACTGTTTGTCATGAGTGAAGGTATAGAGTAGGATTGTGAATGGATTACTAATTAGGCCCTTTGTATTTGTTTAACTGGTGATGCTTATTTAGAATTATTGCAAGAAAATTTACCAGAATTGCACGAGGAAGTTAATATTGACGTTCGATGGCCAATTTGGTTCCTTCACGAAGGCGCAGCACCACATTAGGTATAACTGCTTGGCCTCCTAGGTCGCCTGACCTAAAACCCCTTAATTTTTATTTTTAAGGACACTTGAAAAGATTGGTGTACTCAACCGAAGTGAGTACTGAGGAAACGTTGCGAAGTTGGATACATCCTGCTACCGAGTTAATTCGGCAACTTGCTGGTTTACGCATTGCGTGTGGTGGATAAAATCGACACGCTCAGTTATGCATTGAATACGAAGGAAATCACATCAAATACTTATTGTGATACTTCAGTTTAAGTTACATAATTAATTCATTATCTCTGTTAATAAAAAACTTACTATTTTTTTTAAATTATAAATCAGTACACATCACGAACTATAATTACTCGCAAGTATGCGCATAAGTCAAGAATCACCCTGTAAGTGGTGCCACAATCTGTGAATACAATGTTATATAGAAACTACAATGTTATATAGAAAAACACATTAATAATAATAATAATAATATATTTATTGCATCAGGACATGAAAACATGTATTACAATAGTCAATATCTAGAAGTATACAAATACAAACGTGGTGAACTAATTTAAACAGATAGTTAAAAACAAAACGAAATACAATGAAAACAGAAAAACTCAGTAAAATAAAATAAGTTAAAATAAAATAATAATACGAATTTAATTACTGCCTATGAATGAGTCATTTAAGAAGTCGTTAATCGAGTAGTATGCCTTTTCAATTAAGAGCGCTTTAAGTTTTTTCTTAAACAAATGAATCTGCTTAACAGTTCTAATACAGTCAGGTAGCTTATTATATAGGGTGAGGCACATATAATACGGACTTTGCTCATACAAGGATATGTGGTGAGTTGGTACGGTTATCCTGTCTAGGTTACGAGTAACGGAACATTTGTTATATGTTTGATTAATTGCAAACTTGCTTTTATGCTGGTAAAAATAAATACAGCATTTATATATGTAGATACTATATAGCGCGAGAATACCCAGTTTGATAAAAGCAGGTTTGCAGTTTTCTCTATAACCAGAGAAGGTGATTCTTCTTATTATTTGCTTTTGCAACCTAAACAGTCGAATTGTGTGATAAAAAGCACCCCATATAATAACTCCATAGCTCAAGTGACTACCAACATAGGCGTGATAATATTTTACTAGCGCATTTTGATTGACGGAAGCCCTCATCGACAACACTGCGAAGCTAGCAGATCTCAGCTTACCACAGATCTTATCAATATGCTCACTGAAGTTTAATGACGGAGTTATTACAATTCCAAGAAAAGTTTCTTTTGACAACATATTGACACTGCTTCCATTTACAGCTATACTATCTAATTCATATGTTCCGCGACTTCGCAGGTGTTTGAAATATATGTACCCGGATTTGTCCGCGTTCATTAACAATTGATTTTTTGAACACCAATTATTAAATATATTAACTGCTTCACAGGCACTGTTGTAAGCAGCATCAGCCGTAACATCAGGGACGTATCATCAGCATATTTATGTACTTTAAGAGCATATGTGAAAACGCGGTATCCAGATCGTTGATAAAAACAATGAATAAAAAGGGTGCTAAAATTGAACCTTGTGGAGTACCCTGTGTAATAAGATCTTTCTCAGAGAAGTACTGGCGATTTTCTACTCTACATCTAATTCCGATCGGATTGTAACACTCTGTGTCCGCTGGTGTAAGAAAGATTTAATGAAGTACAGCGCATTACCAGATATTCTGTAAGCATTTAATTTCTTAAGCAGTATATCGTGGCTGATTACATCGAATGCTCTGGATAAATCTGACCACCTTGCTTAAATTGCCACATTTGTGAACAAGGACAGAGAAAATGATTCACCACCAAAAATATATAGACGCATAACCAGTAACAAAATCAAATTTTTCAACAGTTCATTACAATCTGAAACCTGGCTAACAATGTATGACAAAATTTGCGTAAATGAAGAATTTAATGAATTTACGCGCATTCTTCTAAATCATTTAAATAATAAATTTCCTTTAGATATAGTTAAATCCGGTAATAAAAAACAAAAAATAGTGCTATCAGCAGAAACTATCGCATGCAAGAAAGAGTTGGAATTATATGATATTTTGTCACATTATTTCAGAGAATGTAAAGATACATTAAAGCGTTGTAAACAGAGATATAATATATTGTTAAAAAGAGACCGACAACAACAGTATAACAATAAAATTTTAACATTAAACAACATAAATAAAACAGGAAAGGCTGTTATAAAAGACATTACTGGAAAAAAAACAAATAACCAATTACGAAAGCTCTACCTTAGAATCAGATGTGAATAAAATAAATAGCTATTTTGTAAATACCGCACCGAACTTAATACATTCGAAAAAAACTAATTGCGAATCTTAACATAAATGTTAATATGAACGAACACTCTCTGTTTTTTAATCTTATCACATATAGTGAGTTAATTAATATTATTATAAAGACCATGCCAAATAAAAAAAAGCTATGGAATTGACGAATTATCTAAGTTCGTTATCAAAGAATGTGCGGAGCACTTATGTGAGCCTTTGTGTTTTCTTATAAATAATTCAATTAGTTCCGGTATATTCCCAAAAAAGTTAAAAACTGCCGTTGTCAAACCAATTCACAAAAGTGGAGATTCATCAAAAATATAAAATTTCAGACCAATCAGTCTCTTGTCATCCTTCTCTAAAATATTTAAATGTATAGTAACTGTGCAATGTAAATAATTTTTCAAAAAATTTAAACTAATTTCCGATCATCAACATGGTTTTAGGGAAGGTAAAAACATCAACACAGCTCTATACGATTTTACACAATTCATTATAGAGGGAATGGAGTCGGGTGAGATGGCTTGTGGCATATATTTGGACTTGTCCAAGGCGTTCGACTGTATCAACCATAGTGTGCTGCTCTCTAAACTGTATAATTGTGGAATTAGAGGTGCAGCATATGATTGGTTCAAAACGTATCTAACTGGTAGAAAACAATTAGTAGAAGTGGTATCCGGAAGCACTACATATCGGTCGAATGCTTTGGACATAGTCCTGGGGGTGCCTCAGGAGAGTGTCCTGGGTCCATTCCTTTTTAATATATACATAAATGATATGTTTAAAATTACTGACAATGAAACATATAATATCATCAACTATGTTGATGATACGAATATCTGTGTACGATCTAAGAATATCTCAGATTTAGAGACTAAAATCACCGTTTTGTTGAAGATGATAAAAGCTTGGTTTGATAACAATCAACTAATTTTAAACGAGAGTAAGACAAAATATATCATCTTTAAAAATTCCGAGGGTACACAGCTTCCTCAGCAAATAACTATTAATAAAACTAGTGTTGATATAACAGGAGACACCAAATGTCTGGGAATATTTATTGACAATAAATTAAAATGGCAAAAACATATCGAATATGTGTCTTCGCGTTTATGTACAACCTGGTATATGTTGAAAATTCTAAAACCAAATGTATCCTTTTGTATATTAAAATTAGTATATAGCTCACATTTTTTGTCAATAGTTCGCTATGGTATTGTTTTCTGGGGTAACTCCACGTGCGCTGAAAACCATGTTAGGTTTAAGTACGACTCTTGCAGGACATTATTTTATAATAATAGCTTATTAACGGTAATGGTTATTTATATCGTAGAATGTCGTTTGTCAGGAAATATAATTATTACTTCAAATCTGATATAAATGAACATAGTTATGGAACAAAACATAAGTGTAGGTTTATGTACCCGAAACATAAATTTACACTGACTGAGGGGCGTGTTCATTACTCGTGCTTGCGATTTCACAACAAACTACCAGTGTTTATTAGAACAGAGATGAATTTCGTAAAATACAAAAATATGTGTTTGAAATTTTGCGGCAAATTGAGTATACAGTAGAGGAATTTATGTGCTTTGATCTAAATTCCATTATATTCTGACGGTTTCTAATATCAAGTAGCGGTTAGTAATGATCATATTATTATACTATTATGTGTTATTATTATATTGTCTATTTATTTATTGGAATAAAGTTTATTATTATTATTATAAATTAAAGTAAATTCCAAGAGCTGCATAGCCGCCGCTATGAGCACTGTATACGGTCATTAGAGAGTTGAATAGTGAATCTACTGTTGACTTATTTTTTTGGAAACCTGACTTTGAATCATGTAGAAGATTGTATTTTTTAAAATAGCACATTAACCGTTTTAATATTGCCTTTAATTCCGTATGTCATTCTTGTCCTTCTTCTAATAGATCGGGCACACTATTACATATTTTAAACAATAATACCCTGAGCAAAAGACTCGTTTATAATAAATGTTAATGGGCTTATATATTTTGCTATGTCTTTTAAGATAAATCCTGGCATATGATCATAACCAGGGGCTTTGTTTGAGGGCAACTCTAAATGATTTCTAAAACTTCTTGCTCATCAACCGGGCGGAGAAAAAATGTATATTGCGCATATCTGTTCGTGTTTCAGGTGCATTGTTAGAAAAAAACATTTTACCTGACCCTTTAAAATGTTCACCAAACAAATTGCATAATTCCTGCGGATCGGTCACTACGGTATTATTATGATGTAGACTTATCGTGCTAGAGCGATGTTTGTTATTTGTGTGCGAGTTTATAATATTCCAAACCGCCTTGTTAGGTGTTAGGTGCATTCTAAATGCATGTTGTCTCATCAAAAATAATTCATGATAATGTTGTAGACATTCTATGGGTAGTATGTCCAACGTTGAAAGACGAAGACAGTGTTGTGATAGTGTTTTGTTTCACTTATCGTTAGGTTTGTATTGAAATAACCCTAATCATGAATGCCAATTGAGAGAAGCATATTGTTGGTGATGTTGACCGTAGTAGCAGGCGTTTTAACACCACCAGCGTTTTAAAATTTAGCAGTGTTTGGGGTTTTTATTATTATTTTTATATTTACTTTTTATCAAAATCTGATCAATGTTTTTATCTTTTAAGGGCACTCAGACCGTTTCCATAACTCGGAAAATATTGAATTAATTTGCAATCATAAACGTAATGATTTTTGCTGTTCTAAGCTATTATATATAATAGCTTAAAACAACGACGATTGTTCGCACCGGTTAATTAAAGCGCAAAATTGATAAATTTTAATTTCCTATTTCGTAAAATTTGTAACATTCCTTTCCATTGCACGATTTACATTTTATGGCTTGTTTACGCCCGAAACTTATTTTACGAAGGTCTAGTACGCCGCGTACCCCAATAAACGGATCATAAACCTTTTCAGTAAAATTTTGAATCTGACAATGGTGTACTGCCAATACGTGCTTCATTGCAGGCAATCGGAGATAATCTGTAGCTGAGGGTTAATGATCAGTTGTCGTAAAAATACAGCTCTCGGAAATTCGAAATTTATTTTGAAATTTCATCATCGTTTAGTTTTGTCGCGTTCTTTTACTCAGTTTATCTTTATCTTTTCTTACCACTTTTAACCTCTACATCTTCCTAAACTTCCTACGGTTATCCCTCTAAAAGTAAGACTAAACACTTCTTCTCCAACCTCCAAACGAGTGAGTTATATTTATCCCTGTGTACTTGTAATTTTCAACTGTTAAATCAAATCTAAGTTTTGCTCATTTTAACTTATGTTATCTTAACTTTTATCTTGAAACTTTATCTTTGTGTCAGTCTCTTTGCTTATTCTTATTCTTATTCACTGTATATATATATATTTGTTATAATTGTTTTGTTTGTAATTATTATCAATACTCATTTTTTTAATATAGAAAAATATTCTAAACCTTTAGTTTTATTATTTTTATATCAAATCGCCAATGGAGTAAACAACGATATTAAAGCAATCAGAAAATTGTTTTTATAAGAATGAATTAAAATACACACCATAATAAACTTAGGAATTGTATGGTTGTTGAAAAACCAATTAGAACCAGAAAATAATGCAATGATTTTCGCAGTATAATTAATTACCAAGTCAGTCAAGTTACTTTGTGCCATTAAACAAACTGCAGTTTGTCCCAAAATAACAAACAAACTGCAGTTTGTCCCAAAGTAACGAACAAATTGCAGTTTATCCCACCGTGACAAACTAAATGCTGTTTGTTTAAAACATCTTTGAGTTTATTTTGAAAATTATAAAAACTATATATTTTTCATCTGGGTACGATGATTTTGTAATTTTCTTTCCATTTTTATACAAAACATACTTTCTCAATAAATCAATCCACAAACTTGTAACAGTTTTTCTCTATTTTTGAATATTGTTCATTCATGGACAATACTCATATTGAAAGTCCGCTCCTCATTTGATTACGTTCACAAATAATGCATTATATGCTGAATATTGCAGAAAGTATGTTTTCTAAAAGAATGGAACGCAAATCACAAAATCATTGTACCCAGATGATTACAATGGATTTTGTAATCATATTTTCTGTAGAACAATGTTTTATAGTAGTATTAAATACGATAGTTGCATTTCAATTAGGGCTGCGGATATCCGGATACAAATTATTCGAATATTCGAATAACGGATATAACGGATATTCGTTATTATTGTCGGATAGTCCGTAACAATATATTCGAATATCTCGGATATCCATAGAATGCGAATAATATGAGGGGTCGCGACCTAAAAAAAGTTGAGAGTTGGGATCACTGATTACGATTTTGAGGTAAGATTGTAAAATTCATAATAGCAGATCCAATATTCCGGAACGTAACTTTAAATCAAAATCTTTTTAGATTTGATTAAATCTCGGAATTTACAGAAATTTTCTTGTGTACAAAGTTTAAAAAAATGTTTGCAATTTTGTTTAATCTTTCAGCGATTGCAATGGTAAAAAGAGCAGAGTGTAGCAGGGGAACAAAAAAGCGGCATCTTGGACTTCGCACCGCGCTGATGCAACGTTGCTTCTACGTATCGCTGCGGATAATAATGCGGGTATTCGAAATATCCGAATATTGCGGATATCCGGATAGTACGAATAACCGATTATAAGGTTTTTCGTTGAGCTAGCAAGCGATAATGTGGGGAAAAATGGTTAAAAGGAAAACTTATCCGTAGACGTTTCGTCTGGTACAACAATGGCTGTCCTGTGCACTAGTGGCTACCAACTATAACACTAACTACGAATGTTACAACTATGTAAGAGGTTTAAGACTCCATGAACACATCAACACAGGTTTTGCCACCCCCATAGCAGGTCGTGTATTCACTTCAAAACAAATACTTTGCACATCATTTAAATAGATTTATAGGTTTTCTAAATGGCAACAAACAGTGGAAACATAGATTTATGCATTTCCTAAATGGCCGAAAAAAAAAGTGGAAACAGAATGACAAGGGTGAAAAGGAATGATATTAATTCGTTATGTAAATGCAAAAACGACCAAGAAACGAATGAATTTCGCAGCCCCCTAGACTCCGAAAAATCATGCAGCAGATATCAGCAAAAATATGTAAATAAAATTATGATTTCTCCAACAAAATCTATGATTTTTTTTCTATTCTCAACATAAATCTTATAAAAATCTTACGAGTGTTTACCACTCCCAGATTAAGCATAAAGTAAAATTTTGAGTTTAGAAAAGCCTGAAAACTTGGATTTGCCGGCGCTAACCTCGAAATTTTACTTCATGCTCCACGCGTATAAAATACTGAAATGTTGTGAATAAATACTACCTACTGTATTTGATAATATGAATTAATTAACAAAAAGTGAAAACTTGAAATAACATCTCGATAAACAAATTATTGTAATGCTGACATCGAGAGTTGACAAAAGGCATGAATGTTTTCATAACGCTAAATGATTTCTTTTTATTCATCATTTTACATTGCTAACGTTTAATTTAAAAAAAATCCTCGGCCCCTCTTTAGTGAAAATCCCTAAATAGAAAGAAATCAAACCACAGCACTAACCTTTTAATTAATGGAAGACGATCCTTTACATTCAAATATCTAGTGCTGCTGGAAAAATCCGTTAAGCAACACTGCACTAAACTAAAACACAAGTACTTCTTCTTCTTCAATAATTTGCAGCTCTCTCGATCAGCCATAGCAATTACTGTCGTAGATAACTAAATAAACAAACACTACCACTTGAAACCTCGAAATCAAACTCGAAAACCGACCAGTGTTTTCTAAAAAGCGAAGACACGAGATACACCACGTGAATAATCGATCTTAACTGGAGCTTTTTTTTTTATTTTGGGTTTTTACGTCATATATTTCCGCTGCTAAGGCCAATCATGACGCCGGAGATTAGGTCTACAGCTATCCGGGAATTTTGCCGAACCCGGTGGGAGTTCCAACCCACCGGTAGGGATCTTTAACGTGCACGCAACATCCAGGCAGTACACGGGTCCTACATGCTTTAACGCCATATCCGAGAAGACGGAGTGTTTGGCATTTTTATCCTAACCTATATAAATGCAGACAACTTGTTAGACCGGTATTTGAACCCCGGTCCGTGGCGTGGCAGTACAACACTCTAACCACTACACCACCAAGCTGCCCTTAACTGGAGTTGAAAAGGTGAATAGAGAATCTTTGGAAGAATGCAATTATTTCCGATGTTCGCCTGAGTTTTTGCGTGTGTGGTGATAAGCAAATGAATTTATTGATTGAAACCCGTTTTAATGTTTGGTATTTCGATAAATACGAATATTTATGTACATTAAACTCAATCAGGATTCGAATCCTTTTTGGAGTATTTTAAATATGTATTTAAATACATTTTTTTCGACCAACTAACCCCTTAACGGCCAAGCATTTATAGACTTAAATCTAAAAATTGATTTTAGGTGAAATTATGCACCTTTCTTTTATGATTTCTATGAATAACTTATTATATTACATACTGAGAATTTTTCTTTTAAATATACATAATGTATATGGTGCACATTTTCAGACATCCGTCGATTTCATAAAAACTTTTAATTTAAAGTTTCGAACGAGTATTTTCACTCCCAGATTAAGCATGAAGTAAAATTTCGAGTATAGAAAAGCCTGAAAATTTGGTTTGGTCACTCCGCGAAGCGGAGCGGCCAAACCAAATTTTCAGGCTTTTCTAAACTCGAAATTTTACTTTATGCGCCACGCGTGTAAATCACTGAATTATTGTGAAGTTTAAAACATACTTTAAAACACTCTTTTAAAATAAGTAATGATCTATATATTTAAATAACAAAATATTTACATTATTCTTCACACATTCTCAAGTCAGGTCAAATAATACAATATATTAAATTAACTCATTTGGTAATTTAATTATGAAAAAATTATTAATGTTGCGTTTCTGCATCAATAGTGCTTAATGGGTTAGGAAATCAATAAATATATTTTTACAGTTTTTTCTAACATTTAGGGAACCCATAAATCTATTTAAATTATGTGTAAAGTATTTGTTTTAAAGTGAGTACACGACCAGCTCTCGGGGTGGCAAAAAACTGTGTGGATGTTTTGATCGGGTCCTAGAGATTTGCGATTGACCGATAATATGCGTGTTTGCGAACTGCATTCTCGACACTCTCTGCCTACAGGCAAGGGGGAAGGGGTAGGTTGAGCAGGACACGATCAAAACATCCACACAGTCTCTCTGAAGAATGCCTAAGATTGGAAATTTTAAAAGCAGAGATTCCTTGTATAAAATTAATTCTTTTGTTTAAGCAAAGTAAGCGTTGGAAACAAAACCAACACGATTGGTTTTAAAGAAAACATATACGATTCACGAAACATTAAGCACACTATTTTTAATGTAAATTGCATATTTCAATGGAGAAACTGCAAAATATTCCAAGGTTTTTCTTTGTTTTTTTTTTGGGCTTTACGTCATCTATTTCCTATCATGACGCCGGAGATTAGGTCTACAGCTATTAGGGAATTTTGCCGAACCCAGTGGGAGTTAAAATATTACAAGTATTTAAATTTCTGAAAGTAAATATACAGAGAGTTTTATGTAATACCGAACATTTTCATAACGAGATTTTTTTAAGTATCCATATGCATACGTTGCTCATTTTCTGATGCTCAGTTTATTAAAAGAATTCAATTTGAAGCTTTAAGCGAGTGTTTTCCACTCCCAGGCTAAGCATGAAGTAAAATTTCGAGTTTAGAAAAGCCTGAAAATTTGGTTTGGTCGCGTAGCGCGAAGCGCGGAGCGGCCAAACCAAATTTTCAGGCTTTTCTAAACTCGAAATTTTACTTCATGCGCCACCGGTACAAAACACTGATTCAATGTAAAGTTTTGCGGTGTCTTTTAAACTTCGTAATATGTCAGTGTTTTGTACCGGTGGCGCATGAAGAAAAATTACGAGTTTAGAAAAGCCTGAAAATTTGGTTTGGCCGCTCCGCGCTTCGCGCTACGCGACCAAACCAAATTTTCAGGCTTTTCTAAACTCGTAATTTTTCTTCATGCTTAGCCTGGGAGTGGAAAACACTTGCTTAAAAGCTTCAAATTAAATAAACCGAGCATCGAAAAATGTGCAACGTATGCATAAGGATACTTAAAAAAAATCTCGTTATGAAAATGTTCGGTGTTACATAAAACTCTCTGTATACGAATAAGTACTTTAATTTTTTTACTTAAAAGATATTATTAAAATTATTCCAAACAAGTAGATAAAAGACCAGCGTTACTGCTGGCAAAAATAGTGTGGATGCTTTGATAGGGTCCCAGTTGAGCGGTTCATGAGCGGAACACTTGCGCCCTCAATGGAACATCGCATGAGTACCGAACATTGCTTTTTTACATCTTCGCTATCTCGTATATATCCATTACACGAGATCTCGACGGGGAACTTAAACAAAAAAAAATCCTGTATAGAATTTTTATTCTTTCCATCCCGAAATACAACTAATTGGTCTGATTATATTTATTTTATTAGCCAATTCATTAACCATACATCTTCATCAATCTTAATCCCAGGTCACATAATATCCTCTCCTCGGCGTATAAAAATAATAAAATTAATCATGATAGAAGTTGTAAATTCGCCTCTGACGAGAAAGAAAAAACTCCATTGTAATTTTTTCGTATTCATTAAATCGAGCATTCGCAGATGTAGAATAATGAAAGTTTATTCGGAGTCTAAAACTTTGTAATTTAACCTATTGGTGGAAATGGGTCAGTTTTTTGTGTTTCCTTTGTCTTAAAAGTAAAGTAGAGGAAAAGGAAAGGTGGTCATTAACAAAAATATAATCGTACTTCACTAAAATATAGTAAGGAGAAATTAAAGAAACAATTATTTTTCGTAATAAAATTTAATATAATTATTATATATATACATACATCTTTATTCAGACAATTACAGTAGTATAGTATAATACATATATATATATTATTACACTATGGGGTTACTCTGTCTGGGCTATCGACCAGAGGTCTTTCTGCCCTTAATTATTATATTATACAGGGAATTTGTTTTCTAAGTATACACATCCTGATGTATGCGCTGTATCGGGTGGGCAAATAAGCGAGGTAAGCGGCTGTATCTCAGAAAATAACGATCGTTGAGAGTTACGGTAAAAAAATTTACGGGTAAAGTGGGCAAGGGAAAATGTTGTAAATTATTTTCAATTTTCCAAGATGGCTGCCAGTGGGCGTGTCCACCATCTTGAATTACATAAAGTTACGTTTCTCGCGATTTTTCCCAATGAATATAACAAAAAAGTATTTACATTTTAATGTTAACTTAAAGTGGAACATTTTTTGTATAAACAATTTTTCTCTATCTTTCGAAATTAAGTGGTGGAGGGTATTTGAATGTTGTTTTAAATAAATGCCTGTAACTTCGAAACGGCTTAATGGATTTGGATAAATTTGGTATCATTAAAAAGAGCATTTCTTGGGCTTTTAGGTTTCTTGTAATTATGACAGTTGTGACCTACACGGCCGCCGATACAGGGCGTTATTCAATATTATAACCAAAATATTGGATTTTCTCAAAAAATTTAAATGCGATGATTTTTCTTAGTCTAGAAAATAGACAAATGACCAACCAATAAGCCTGCGCAAACCGCATCTTAATATCTAATAATAATTATAATAATAATAATAATAATCTTAATAATAAAGATATTAAGATGCGGTTGGCGCAGGCTTATTGGTTGGTCATTTGTCTATTTTTTAGTCTAATAAAAGTCATATCATCGCATATAATTTTTTTGAGAAAATCCAATATTTTGGTTATAATATTGAATAACGCCCTCTATCGGCGGCCGTGTAGGTCACAACTGTCATGATTACAAGAAACCTAAAAGCCCAAGATATACTCTTTTCAATGATACCAAATTTAATCTTCCACTTTAGGTTAGCATTAAAACGCAAATACTTTTTTGTTATATTCATTGGAAAAAATCGCGAGAAACGTAACTTTATGTAATTCAAGATGGTGGAAACGCTCACTGGCAGCCATCTTGGAAACTTGAAAATAATGTTCAGCATTTTCCCTTGTCCACTTTACCTATAATATTATTTACCGTAACTCTCTACGATCATTAGCTTCTGAGATATAGTCGCTTACCTCGCTTATTTGCCCACTCGGTACATTTTCAGGTATTCTATTATTTTATAAAGGCGGGTAATTTTAACCTTTTAAGAAGTGTTTCTACGCCTTTTTAAACAATAAATAAAATTTCGAGTTTAGAAAATCCTGAAAATTTGGCTTGGTCGCGTAGCGAAGTTGAGCGACCAATCCAAATTTCCGGGAATTTCTAAACTCGAAATGTTACTTAATGTACCAGACGTATAAAACACTTATTTAAAATGCATTTTAAAAGATACTGCTTAAATGTTGCAAATATTTATTTCGTCTAATCCAATATTAATAATAATAATAATAACGATTTATTTTCCCAACAGATTACAATTTAATTACAGGGAAATTAATATACATACTTAACTAAACTATATGTAACACAGAACCTAATTCTAA
Organism: Philonthus cognatus; assembly: GCA_932526585.2. Taxonomy (NCBI): domain Eukaryota; kingdom Metazoa; phylum Arthropoda; class Insecta; order Coleoptera; family Staphylinidae; genus Philonthus; species Philonthus cognatus. Next base: position 108,663,143 of record OW052241.1, read on the forward strand.
GAAATAAATGAAAATAACACAAAAAAAACAAATACAAAAAATGGTCATGTGTCCATCATAAGTGCTATGATGGACACATGACCATTTTTTTGTATTTGTTTTTTCTCCGTTAAAGATATGCTGATTCAAATATCAACAATATGGAAAAGATGCTCAAACTAAACCCTACTTTTATTTCAAAATTATTTACAAACGAGAGCTGGGACGAATCCTCGGTAAAAGAATTCGAATCACGAATCCGAATCACCTGATATGATTCGAATCACGAATACTAGAGTAAAGGATTCGTAAGAGATAAATATGATTCGAATCAAAGATTTGAATCGTGTTTTTTCGAATCACGAATACAAATCGTTTAACAATAAATTTGATTTTATTATTTCTTTACAACCAATAACATATAAATATCGTACGTTATCAGTTGTTTTGACAAAAATATTCAAAACTAAATTATTTATTATTAACACTGAAAATCGTTGATAACAGACTAAATATCTGTGTTACTCTGATTACAGATGCATTCGTGTGTTTTTGACACACACTTCAAATCAGTGGTTTATACGCGTGGCGCACGAAGTAACATTTCGAGCTTAGAAAAGCCCCGTGAAAATTTGTCTCGGGTCGCTGCGCGACCCTCGACAAATTTTCTACGCGGGGCTTTTCTAAACTCGAAATTTTACTTCATGCTTAGTCTGGGAGTGGAAGACACTCGTAACTTTAAAATATGGCACAACTGTTAAAGAATGTATCGTCGGATGCCCGTCTTCAGGGGTGATATGTAAGCAAATTATGGGTCCTAGGAGTTGCTAAATAACAACAACAATAACAATACTTTATTGGTGCTAGTAACAGTTGTTTTACACAGGTCAAAAGATGGGGTATAATGTTTTAAGACATTCTAATAATATAAACGGATACCAAAGTGATGCAACTTAGTAGACAGAACTCTATTATGTTAATAAGATTAATAAACTTATTTACTAAAGACATAACGATAATAATAATATACTTGTAAATAAAATTAGCTTAAAATCTAGATAAAATATTAAAAAAGGATAAAAATAATGCACATATAAATAAAAAGTAAGTCACAATAAAATAATAAATTATAATATAAAAGACAGTTATGTTAGTAAAACTTAAACTTAGAACGTTCACAAATATGTTAAAGATGTATATTAATATTACAAAAATGTATCACAATATATTGTTATAAAAATTTAAATATTCTTCAAATGTATAAAATGCATGTTCAGTAAAAAATGATTTACACCAAGTTTTAAACCTATTAAAAGTAAGGTCCTGTACATGTTTTGGTAAAACGTTAAAGAATTTTATGCAATAATATCTAGTGCCAGTTTTTGCCTTTGATAATCTGAATGGATTTAAGCCTACGTCGTTTTTTATTCGAGTATTATATGCATGGAATGAGTTATTGCATGTAAACAAGGTTCTATTGTTTCTGATATATAGAAGACACTCCATAATGTATATACAAGGCGCAGTGAGTATTTTAAGTTGTTTAAAGGAGTTTCTACAATCCTCTCCATATCCCACTGCGGAAATTACGCGCACTGCACGTCTCTGGATTTTGAAAACATTTTCATTATAGCCGAGTGTCCCCATATGAGTATTCCGTACGTGACATGAGAATGAATAAAAGCAAAGTATGCACACTTTAACATATCGTTGGTGACAGATCAGGTCAAATTTCTTAACAGATATACATTTCGACTTAGCCTGCTCTGCAATTCTGAGCCGTGCTTTTCCCATGTGAATTGTGTATCAACATACATACCCAAGAATTAACACGAAGTGTTTGACATATGTTGGCTTCGTTTAAGTGAGAAGAATATTTCGATGGTTTTGTTATTATTTAGTTTAAGCTTATTACTAGCGTACCAACATTTCGCAAGTTCTAAATTAACTTGCAGTTGAGCTGTTACTTCTTGGGTAGTATTGCCTCTACATGATATTGTCGTATCGTCTGCGTATAGAATTGTAGACGCACATGGAAACTGAGATGGCATCTCGTTGACATATATCAGAAACAACAGAGGACCTAAAATTGAGCCTTGAGGTACCCCATTCACAATATCACGTTCTTCTGAAACTAAGTTGGTAAAATATACTCGTTGTTTTCTATTACTTAAATACGATGTCATCATTCCTCAGCTATGTGGACTAAAATTATAAAAATAAAGCTTTCGTAGCAATATAGAATGAGTGACACAATCGAATGCCTTACTTATGTCTATTAGGTCACTTGCAACCATTTCATTATTTTCAAAGGCATCTATGGCATACTCAATAAATGATTGTATTGCCATAACTGTGGTTCTACCCTTTCTAAACCCAAACTGAGATACTGTCAAAAGCTGTTGTAATTCAATATACTCTGTAATTTGACCAGACAAGATAGATTCCAATATTTTAGAAAGAATAGGCAGTATCGATGTTGGCCTGTAATTATCCGCGTTAGCTCTATCTCCCTTTTTGGAATGCATTTTGCAAGTTTTAGTGCATTAGGAAAAGTGCTACATTATATAGATCGATTTATTAGAAAAGTCACAATATCAATATATCGATAACTGATTTTAATATTGATAAGTTCAGGCCATACATGTCTTTGCTAGCTTTGTTGTTTAGTTTAAAAATAACATCTCGTACTCTGGTACAGGACACTTCCTCAAAACTAAAATATCGTACCGGACCATTATATTTAATAGTAGAGCACAGCATAACAATAGGATCAAGCTCACTCTCGGCAATTGATTGAAAAACTTTTTCAGATATTTGAGAAAAATACTTATTAAATTCATTTGCACTAATATTTATATTTTCTTTCGTATTACATTTATTATGCATTTTACTCTTAAGTATATTCCAAGTGGCTCTTGATTTATTACATGAAGATCTGATGTAATTATCATTTGCTGGTATCTGAGCCTTTGCAATATGCTCTTTGTACATTTTTTTGTATTTTTTAAACTGGGAAATTATGTATTCATAGTTGTTAAAATCTCGAATATCCTTCAGTAAATTTAGTTTACTTCTCATCTCTTTAAGCTCTGGACCAAACTATCGCACACCATTTTCATTATTTTTTTAATGTTATTTGTTTTTCTGGGAAAGCATTGATAAACGATTCACCCAGCCTATTGATTAGCATATTCCATGCCTGATCAACATCCAGCGAATCATCGATCAAGTCTGACCAATCATAGTTATCAAGCAAATGATAAAACTCAAATCTTCCTGTCTGTGTAATTGGCCTAACAGTTCTTTTTTCTATTGTTTTAGTGTATTCGATTTCAATGCAAAATCCCAGGTGATCTGACACACAAATATTGATTGGATTGATAATAACTGGGTTATTATTATAAATTATATTATATTCTATTATAAGTGAGTTACTCAACTGTTTCCAAGGCACTCTTTGAAAAACCAAAAGATTAAAATTTTACATATATAATGTACAATAAACTATAAGTGTTATAAATCATTGAATTCAGTAAAAAATATTCTTCCAAAAAATATGAAAATCCAAAATGGCGCCTATAAGAAAAACAAAAGTTGGACCATAGCTAGGTAAATGTTATAGTTATCTTTAAATAAAATATGTTACTAGATTTATCGTTAAAAAGTGCCTATAATGTCAAAGTTGTATATGTCTAGATTCAATTTTTTGAATAAAAAAATAAAAACGAATTTTTAAAAAATTCGTTTTTTGAGAATATCTCATTAACGAAAGAAGATATTTTAAACTTGTATTTGGATTATTATTAAGCCCTAAATTATGCAACTTTGTCCCAATTTAACCGACTCTCTATCTCTTTAAATAACCGGGATCCCCATACATTCTGTTAAAATACAGACACCCTGTATAATAATAATAACAATAACAATATAAAATTTATTGTATTGTTATTTCCTAAATATTTTAATTAAATAAATATTTTACATTGTTTACCGCATATTTACGAATACAATAAAAAATAAATAATTATTTCAGTAATTTAATATTATTTATACCATCAAATGTCTAAAAGTCTTGTGTTAAAAATCACCAGAAATCATTAGATGTTTTTTTATTAAACGAATTTCACTATGGCTTTCGACGTCTAAGTCAAAAAATGTTCGAAACAAAAGTTGTAGCTAACGAAAAAATAAACCACTTTTACCTAAACACTTTTCACCTCAGCTCTTTTGTTTTTTTTTTTCAATAAACCGAGAAAGATTTATGATAATTCGAAAATTTACGAACGGGTGTCTTCCACTCCCAGACTAAGCATGAAGTAAAATTTCGAGTTTAGAAAAGCCCCGCGTAGAAAATTTGTCGAGGGTCGCGCAGTGACCCGAGACAAGTTTTCAAGGGGCTTTTCTAAACTCGAAATTTTACTTCATGCGCCACGCGTATTTAACACTGATTTCAAGTAAAATAGTTTTAATTTGTTTTCATATTTTTAGAAAACAAATTAAAACTATTTTCAGTTTTAAAAGTTATCAAAATACGTCAACATTATTTAAAATTGCCAAAAACATCAAAATGACCAAAATGTCATCTCGTAAATATAAAAAATATCAAAAACGTCAAAAACTCAGCGTGTTGATAAAATCGATTTACGTTAAAATTATCATTTTATGTCAGTACGTGACAATTGACAAAAACGTTCTTACAAAAACGAACATTTCTGTCAAAATCAGTAATAATGTCAAAAAATGTATCTAATAATATAAAAATTGTCATTTAATGTAATACAAATAAATATGTAATATCAAAAATATCAAATGTCAAAATTGTCGTGTAATGTCAAAAAAGTAAAAAAATATAAAATGTCAGAATTGCCATCTAATGTCAAATACGTCATTTAATGTCAACATCAGAAATTGTAAAAAAGTAAAAAACTTCATTGTTTATCAAAAGTAACATCTAATGTGAAACATGTCATCTATTGTCAAAAACGTCATCTCAAAAGGTAAAAAATATCAAAAATGTCAAAAATGATTAAATGTCTTGAAGAAAAAGAAATCTCAAGTTTGTGTGTTCAAATAGTGATTCAATAATTTTTGAAAATCGTTACAAATCTGAATAAAAATATTGAAAATCTTACATAATAACATTTTATATAATTTGAGGAGAAAATCTCGAAATATCGAAAATTTCATCAAAATTTTATAAATCGATAAAAATGACAAAATATCAAAAATCAAGATATGTTGAAAATCTGATAAACATTTTCATAAATTAATTATAAATCTCCAAATATTGAATATTTCATCAACATTCGACAAATTAGGGAAAATTGAGGAAATATTGCAAAATCTGATGAAAATTTAATGAATCGAGGAAAATCTCGAAATGATAAGTTTACGAAAATATCGATTTGTTGAAAATCTTATAAAAATGTTATAAATCGACATATTAAGTGTAAACACTGATTGGAAATGTCAATTCATATGAACATGGTCAAAATATAATTCGAAACGTCATAAATATCAATCCGTGTGAAAATTGTCAAAATATGATATGATTGCTAACGTCAAAAATATTAATTTGTGCGAAAATTGTCAGAATACGATTGAATACGTCGAACATTAAAAATATCATATTTGAGGGAACTATTTAAAATACAATTAAAAATGTCAAATTTGACGGAAATTATTGAAATTTATCAAATTGTCAAAGTTGACAGAAATCATCGAAATTCATCAAAATGTTACATTTGGCGAAATTACCGATAAACAATTAAAAATCTCAGATCTGGCAAAAATCATTAAAATTTATCAAAATGTCAAATTGGACACAAATCATTAATTTACTTGATTTTTGATTTTATCACTTACAAACGAGTGTCGTCCACTCCCAGACTGAGCATGAAGTAAAATTTCGAGTTTAGAAAAACCCGCGTAGAAAATTTGTCGAGACAAATTTTCACGGGGCTTTTCTAAACTCGAAATTTTACTTCATGCGCCACGCGTATGTGATTTAACGAGAAATTTAAAAACGTATAAAACAAATTTTTTATGTTAATCCTCACGATTCATTCGAATGTTAATCCTCACGATTCATTCGAATGTTAATCCTCACGATTCATTGACAATTCGAATCCTTTTGTAACTATTCGAATCCTTTTGTAGATATTCGAATCCTTTTATAAATATTCGAATCCTTTTATGAAGATTCGAATCCTTTTATGAGGATTCGAATCGCCCGCATTTGGATTCGAATACGAATTCTTTTAAAATAGTGTAAAGAATCCGGATCACGAATCCAGTTTAACTAAAGTATTCGAATACCTCTTTTAAATCCTCTAAAAGGATTCGAATCCTGCCCAGCTCTGTTACAAACAAAGTAATTCTTATATTTTTTGGCTACATCTCGGTAAATATTAATCACCATTACATCTAAGCGTTATATATTTTTAACTTTACTGTAAATCAGTGTTTTAGACTCGCGCAGCGACCCGAGACAAATATTTACGGGGCTTGTCTAAACCCGAAATTTTACTTCATGCTTAGTCTGAGAGTGGAAGACACTCGTTACTTTAAAATATGTCACAAGTGTTAAAATCTGTATCGTAACTGTCATAAATAAAAAAAAATAATATGGCGATCTCGTTATAGTTCAATTCAAACTTGTGTCAAGTTGGCACTATTGGTTAAGTGTCGTCTTACGCTGACTTATGTCAACTGTCATTACAGTTTAAATGCCGTCTACCGCTGATGTATATCAATTCTTATTATAGTCCAAATGTTCGCTGGCGCCGACTTGTATGTCAACTGTCATTATAGTCGAAATGTCGGCTAACGCCGACTTATGTCAAGTTGACACGATGGACTACATGTGGGCTGCCGCCGACTTATGTCAACTGTCAATATAGTTCAAATTTTGACTACCGCCGATTTATGTCAACTGTTATTATAGTCCAAATGTCGGCTGGAGCCAACTTATGTCAACTGTTATTATAGTGAAAATGTCGGCTGACGCTGACTTATGTCAAGTTGACACGATAGACTAAATGTCGGCCAGCGCCGATTTATGTCAACTGTCATTATAGTTCAAATGTCAGCTGCCGCCGACTTATGTCAACTGTTATTATAGTCCAAATGTCGGCTGGCGCCGACTTGTACGTCAACTGTCATTATAGTCTAAATGTCGGCTTACGCTTATGTCAAGTTGACACAATGGACTAAATGTCGGTGAGCGCCAACTTATGTCAAGCTAAAACGATAGACTTATGTCACGCATCTTAGTGATGTATAGTCATAAATTCACATTTTGACTATTGTGACATTATGTCTGTAAGTCACTTGGTTGACTGCCTTTTGACTATAGTAAGATTTTGTCTGATTTCTGCTGTTCGGTTCGGTTCGAATTTGTTACATAAGTTCATAAGATAAACATGTATTATATTCAAGAATATAAATTTGTGTTCACCGAATAACTATATACCAGAGCTGGGACGAATCCTCGTAAAAAAGATTCGAATCACTAATCCGAATCACCAAATATGATTCGAATCACGAATACTCGAATAACGGATTCGTAAGAGATAAATATGATTCGAATCAAAGATTTGAATTCTGTTTTTTCGAATCACGAATACAAATCCTCTAAGAATAAATTTGATTTTTCTTTTTCAACCATTTATATATAAATATCGTTACCTGTTGTTTTAACAAAAATATTTAAAACCTAATTATTTTAATTAACACTGAACATCGTTGATAACAGACTAAACATCTGGTTCCCTGTTACTCTGATTAAAGATGTATTTGTGTGTTTCTGAGCTTCACTTCAAATCAGTCTTTTGTACATGTGGCGCATGAAGTAAAATTTCGAGTTTAGAAAAGCCCGAAAATTTGTCCCGACCTGCGCGACCCGAGGCAAATTTTCACGGGGCTTTTCTAAACTCGAAATTTTACTCCATGCTTAGTCCGGGAGTGGAAAACAGTTTTATATATAATATTGATAACCTTTGATAAACACTCGCGTTCTTGATTTAAAAAAAAAAAACAATTGACTTTTTCTTTTAGATACTTTATGGATCACCCCGTATAAAAACAAATACGCCCATCTTCTAGATGTCCTCGCAATAGCCTAAATGCATGTATTATACTTTTCTGTAGCTCGAATAGTTTTTGAGTTATAACGTTTTTTGTCAAAGTTGAAAAATGTCGATAATTTACGCGAGCGTGCTCGCTTTTTTTGTATTTCGCAAAAGTTGGGAATAACTCAATAACTAATGGGAGTTCAGAAAAGTTGTTAGAATGAAAGTTTTAGATAATAAAATTTCGGATAGTTTTTCTATCTTCAAGTTTTTTCGTAGCTATCTTAATTCTTGGAAAAAAATCGACAGTTTGTTGAAAGCTTCGTAAAAAACTAATAATTAACACAAAATCATGGAATAACTTCTTAGAACTATTTATTGGAATTTTTGTGTGTTTTTAAACTTCGGGATAAATCAGCGTTTTACGCGCGTGACGCATGAAGTAAAATTTCGAGTTTAGAAAAGCCTGAAAATTTGGTTTGGCCGCTCCGCGCTTTGCGCTACGCGACCAAACCAAATTTTCAGGCTTTTCTAAACTCGAAATTTTACTTCATGCTTAGCCTGGGAGTTGAAAACAGTCTTGTATATAATATTGATAACTTTTGATAAACACTCGCCTTCTTGATTTAGAAAAAAAAACAATCGACTTTTTTTTAGAGACTTTATGGATCACCCTGTATAAAAACAAATACGCCCATTTGTAGATCTCGCTGCAACAGCCTAAATGTATGTATTATACTTTTATGTAGCTCGAACAGTTTTTGAGTTATAACGTTTTTTTATCAAAATTGAGGAAAGTCGAGAATTTACGCTTTTTTGTATTTCGCAAAAGTTTCGAATAATTATTGAGTTATTCGAAATGGGAATACAAAAAAATCGCTCAAACAAAAGTTTTACATAAGAAAATTTTGTACAATTTTTCTATCTCTAAGTTTGTTCGTAACTACCTTCTTTCTTAGAGAACAATAACAATTTGTTGAAAGATTCTTAATAACTTATAGTTTTTAAAAATCATGGAATAACTTGATTTTACGCATTATTGAAAAAATATATCATTAGTAATTAGTAATATTTAATGTCGTTTTTACTGTGCGCGTTAATAGAGATGATAAAGTTTGTTAATAATCTAAGCATTATAACATAAAAACATTTTATATGTACAGAGAGTTTAAAGTTTAGGGACCACGATTTTTGCGTAACAACAATTTTTTAACACTTTTAGTAAATAACACACAGGCAGATAAATGATAACAATTTTTCAGTTGAAACAATTAAATATGTTCGAAATGAAAATAAACACATTAATTACTGCACGCTGTATAAGTTCCAATTGAAAAAAAAACAAATTGGCCAAAAAATAGTTGCAGTCCTCTCGATAAAGGTGCTATGACAATTGAAAATGTCAAAGTTGGTTAAAAAAATTTCGTCACAGGAAAATTTCATTAGATTATGTAAGCAACCATTGCAGTGTATCCAGCCATGGCAGTGTAAACATAACAAATAATCATAATGAAGAGACACTAAAAATGGACTTGCCAACTACATTTTAATCAAAACTTGAAGAATTTTATAATAGAGAAATAAAAACTTTATCAAAACGTTGGCTAGAAGTAGTTGGAAATAATAGCAATTAAATTATAACGAGTGTCTATAAACTGTCGGCATCTCGGTTGCTTTGAAAAACAAATAAAATATCTCAGATTATGCCATACGAAACGGTAAAGCGGTGTAAGTGTGTTCTTAATTATCTTGAAATTGTCCAATACTTTCATAGATTTGAGATTTTTTCGCCCAACTTGGGGCCATGCTAACGCTAGGCCCTTGTTGGGCGCCATAAAATGTGAAAGTAAAAGTTAAAAACTTCACAGTGATTAGTGTTTCGTACGCGTGGCACATGAAGTAAAATTTCAAGTTTAGAAAAGATTGAGTTTGGACGCTACGGGTCTAAATCAAAACGCTCAGGCTTTTCTAAACTCAAATTTTTACTTTATGCTTAAGCTAAGAGTGGAGAACACTCGTTTAAAAATACTTAAAACGCTTGCATTTAAGGTTTATTGGAGCCCAACCTGTGGCCAGGCTAACGCTGTGGCCCCTAGTTGGGCGCCATAAATCGCAAGCATCTACATTTAAAACTTTCCACTGAATCCGGGTTTTGTAGGCGTGGTGCATGAAGTAAAATTTTGAGTTTAGAAAAGCCTGAGTTTGGATTTGGACGTTCAGGCTTTTCTAAACTCGAAATTTTACTTCATGCTTTGTCTGGGAGTGGAAAACACTCGTTTAAGCTTAAAAATGAACGCTTAATCATTTTGTTAACTTATTGATTAATAACTAAATACGCTTTAACTTGATTGGTACATTTTTTATACAGGGTAATTATACGGGTAATTTACCCGGTATTCGATTAATTAATGAATCTAAACCGGTTTACCGATATTTCAGCGGGAAATCATGATATCGTTGTTTCAGGGGTAAAATTCATTAAGTTCGTTACGTGGATAATAATTAGAATTTAAAGATTTACCTTTACCAAGTGTTTTCTACTCCCAGACAAAGCATGAAGTAAAATTTCGGGTTTAGAAAAGCCCCGTGAAAATTTGTCGAGGGTCGCGCAGCAACCTGAGACAAATTTTTTGGGCTTTTCTAAACCAGAAATTTTACTTCATGCGCCACGCGTATAAAACAGTGATTTATCGAGAAATTTAAAAACACCGAACAGACATTTTTCATGTTAATCCTCACAATTATTTCTAATTATTTTTGACGATTCAAATCCTTTTGTAAGTATTCGAATCTTTTTATAAATATTCGAATCCTTTTATAATTATTCGAATCCTTTTATAAATATTCGAATCCTTTTATAAGGATTCGAATCCATTTATATGGATTCGAATCACCCATCTTTGGATTCGAATACTAATCCTTTAAAAAAAATATAACGAATCCGGATCACGAATCCAGTTAAATAAAAGTATTCGAATGCCTCTTTTGAATCCTCTAAAAGGATTCGAATCCATGATTCGAATCCTGAATGATTCGAATCCTGCCCAGCTCTGCTATATACGCGTTTCAGGTGAATAAATGAATGCATATTCTTAATATTTGTATTCTATAAAATAAAGACCTGTTGTGGATGAACAATTGCTGTATACAAATGTTTAGTTTGCCAGCAATTGACGGCGATACTTAAGCTAATGGGCATTGGACGGCGTTTACGCTTTCGAACAAATGAATTACAGAGCTGAGCAGGATTCGAATCATTCAGGATTCTAATTCCGGATTCGAATCTTTTTAGAGGATTTAAAAGAGGCATTCGAATACTTTAGTTCAACTGGATTCGTGATCCGGATTCGTTACATTTTTTTAAGAGGTTTCGTATTCGAATCCAAATGTGGTGGATTCGAATCCTTATGAAAGGACTCGAATATTTATAAAAGGAATCGAATATTTATAAAAGGAATCGAATATTTATAAAAGGATTCGAATATTAATAAAATGATTCGAATACTTACAAAGAGATTTGAATCGTCAAAAATAATTAGAATTAATTGTGAGGATTAACATGAAAAATGTATTTTGTGTGTTTCTAAATTGCTCGTTAAATCACTGTTTTATACGCGTGGCGCATAAAATATAATTTCGAGTTTAGAAATGCCCAGAAAATTTGTCACGGGGCTTTTCTAAACTCGAAATTTTACTTCATGCTTAGTCTGGGAGTGGAAACGCTCGTTCGAAACTTCAAACTGAATACTTTGATAAGAACATTGAATGACTGAAAATGTTTTTAAAGATAATAATCTAGTTTTCAAAATTTTGTTTAATATTATTCAAAATAAATTTTCCTGATTTAAGATTTTTTCCCTGGCATTTTAATATAACTTTCTTTTGTGGGAAACAATTTAACAAAATGAGGGGTTGAATCGTTTTCATTGTTTTTGTCAATATTGCCAATATTGTAATTTGCCTGCTGATTTTACAAATTTAATAACATCAGATAGCTTTTTTGTTAGTTTTGGTCAATTTGAATATAATTCTATGACTTTTCTCTGACTTTCCCGGTTTTAATGATATTCAGTGAATTTTTTATTTGCGCAATTTTCAGGCATTCGTCGATTTTATAATAGAGTTCAATTCCAAGTTTTAAACGGGTGTTTCCACTCCCAGGCTAAGCATGAAGTAAAATTTCGAGTTTAGAAAAGCCCCGTGAAAATTTGTCGAGGGTCGCGCAGCGACCCGAGACAAATTTTCATTCTTTTCTAAACTCGAAATTTTTCTTCATGCGCCACGCGTACAAAACACTGATTTGAAGTGAAGTTCAGAAAGACACAAATACGTCTTTAATCAGAGTAACAGGGAATCAGATATTTAGTCTGTTATCAACGATGTTCAGTGTTAATAATAAATAATTTGGTTGTGAATATTTTTGTTAAAACATCCGGTAACGATATGTATATATTAATGTTTGTAAAAAAAATAATAAAATCAAATTTATTCTTAAAGGATTTGTATTCGTGATTCGAAAAAACAGGAATTCGAATCTTTGATTCGAATCATATTTATCTCTTACGAATCCTTTATTCTAGTATTCGTAATTCGAATCATATTAGGTGATTCGGATTCGTAATTCGAATCCTTTTTACGAGGATTCGTCCCAGCTCTAATGAATTATATTCACTTTTTGATGAACACTCTTAGTTGTTCGAAAAAAAATCTATTTCTCTGAAATTACAATATAAATGGCGGGGAAAGCACAATGATGGGCACATCAACATTTTTTATTTCTACAAAAAAATCTTTAGCATAATTTTTCTTTATTTCGCAGATTTTTTTTTTTGTCGTTTTATATTCACTTGTGCAGATACAGACTGCATTGGGATGAAGTGATGGGACCGAATTTTAACACTCATACTCGGTTAAGTCTTTTGAAAGTTTTTCGTCCCCCTAACTTTTTATTCAGTTCAAGTGTGCACGTATTATAAATGTCCTCAATTTGAACTCAGGGCAGACATCGACGAAAAAATATCGCGACATAGAAAAATCCTAAATATTATTTCAGGACGTTGATTAATGTGCGAATATTTCATTTGCGGACATGAAATAATACACTTTCTCTAATGATGTAATCGTTCCTTAATTGATAAAAAAAATTGGAATTAATCTTGTTTTCTATTTTTTTATAGCAACAGTGTATTATGTAAATAGGGTGTAAATTAAGTTTGAAATAATTGTGTTTAATGAACATCTAATATTTCTCTAAAAATACCGCGTTGATAAATCACTATTTTATTTTTAATCTATAACACAATTATTAAAATATATACAGGGTGCGAGTAAAGTATGGAATATTAAAAATAAAAATGAACTCAACCGGTTTTCTTAAAAACGCTGAAACAGGTCGATTTTTGTTCATTAATGCGCCATTTTTTGCGTGCTCAAAAATACTGTGACGTCACTAGTATTTGACGTGTGTCGTCTTCGGCAATTTTAGTTTAAATGGAGTTCGTTTTTTATTTCGCAACTTTTGTAGAGCTCTTAATTATCTTTACAGTCAATTCCTTATGGGACGATAACTGCTATTAAATGGTAAATATATTTATTTATTGACGGATTCACCTTTTACAATGTATAGCAATAATACCATTAAAATTTTTACATACATATACATAATAAATTCTGTATTGTGGAGGCTTCTACTTCGTTATACATGTTAATTACACAATGAAACACTTTTAACTTTGTTTGTATAACACGTTTTATTTAATGTGACTGCAGTTTCGACAAATTTAGCTTGTCATTATCAAACATGGAGTAACTTAAACTAGAGGTTTTACAGGTATATATACACAATTACAAGACAGCGGTAAAAATGGGGGTGTACATTAGGTCAACCTGGTCGTTAATTAAGGGAATTCCCGGATTAGCGCGGGCTTTGTGTATCTCTAGTGCTTCTAGCAAATTCATTTTACGACCCTTTTCGGCATGATGGATTATGGTAAGTACATCTTTTTCAAAAGTGTGATTTTCGTCTAAAATGTGTTGCAAAAGACGACTTATCACTCTGTTTAAGCCGAAAAGAGCGCAAATGTTCCCTCAATCTTATGTTGAAATTACGACCAGATTGGCCAATGTATATCCCTTGACAATCTGCGCAAGTTAATTTATATATTCCGGATTTATTAAATTTATCTAATTTTGTTTTACTATTAAAGATATGGTTATTGATTTTACAGTACGGTTTAAATGCAACTTGAATATTATGCTTTTTTAGGATATTTTTAACTTGAAAACTGACATTACCAAAATAAGTTAACGATTTATATTTAATTGTTTCTTTTTCAAATGATATTCCAGCGTATAATAGATGTTTGATGTTATTAAATTTCTGTTTTTTAAGAAGTCTATCAACCAAATCACAACCATAACCATTGTTAATAGCCATAGCTCTAATCAAGTTAATTTCCTTCTCGAAAAAATTAGCTGACAAAGGGATTTTTAAGGCTCTATGAATCATTGAATTGAATGCAGCAATTTTATGTTTATAGGGATGTCTGGAATGGTTAGGGATAATTGAGTCGGTAAAGGAAGGTTTTCTAAAAATGTCAAAAGAGAGTTTGTTATTTATTCTGGTAATAGACAGATCTAAATATTTAATGTTGTTATTGATTTCGGTTTCAGCTGTGAATTTAATTTTAGGGTGAAGTTTATTTATGAAATCTAAAAATTGAGTGAGTTGTCTATCAGTTCCCTGGAAACAAGCCAATATATCATCGACGTAACGGTGCCACATTTTAATATGTTTTTTAGCTAGTGGCGAATTTAATATTATTTTTGTAAAATTATGCATAAATATATCTGCTAGCAATGGACTTAAAGGGCACCCCATTGCTAGGCCTTCTGTTTGTTTAAAAAATTTATTGTTAAATGAGAAAAAGTTATTATTTAAGATGATTTCTAAGCAATCCAAAAATTCTGTTTTTACTGTGACATTAATATTACATTTATCGAATGATTCTTCTATTAGTTTAATACACTCTGATGGAGGAATATCAGATATTGTTGAATTGAAAAAAGACCCGACTACTGAATTACAAACTTCTCTAAAAGAATGTTTTAAGAAATCACACGCAATTTTTCCGAATTGTAATCAATTTTCTTTATTTCCGATGAATCCGATTCCTCCCCGATTATATGGCCTAATCAAAATCCACAAACAAAATACACCGATCCGTCCCGTAGTATCCTATATGAATTCCCCAGCGCGTAATATGTCCATCCATCTTAATTCAATTTATAAGGAACTAACCGAGTTCAGAGATCCTCATTCAGTTAAAAATTCAGTAGAATTAACAACAAATTTAACTAACATTAAAATGGAACCAGGATATAAGCTTGTATCATTCGACGTAACTAATATGTTTGCTAATATTCCTCCATCAGAGTGTATTAAACTAATAGAAGAATCATTCGATAAATGTAATATTAATGTCACAGTAAAAACAGAATTTTTGGATTGCTTAGAAATCATCTTAAATAATAACTTTTTCTCATTTAACAATAAATTTTTTAAACAAACAGAAGGCCTAGCAATGGGGTGCCCTTTAAGTCCATTGCTAGCAGATATATTTATGCATAATTTTACAAAAATAATATTAAATTCGCCACTAGCTAAAAAACATATTAAAATGTGGCACCGTTACGTCGATGATATATTGGCTTGTTTCCAGGGAACTGATAGACAACTCACTCAATTTTTAGATTTCATAAATAAACTTCACCCTAAAATTAAATTCACAGCTGAAACCGAAATCAATAACAACATTAAATATTTAGATCTGTCTATTACCAGAATAAATAACAAACTCTCTTTTGACATTTTTAGAAAACCTTCCTTTACCGACTCAATTATCCCTAACCATTCCAGACATCCCTATAAACATAAAATTGCTGCATTCAATTCAATGATTCATAGAGCCTTAAAAATCCCTTTGTCAGCTAATTTTTTCGAGAAGGAAATTAACTTGATTAGAGCTATGGCTATTAACAATGGTTATGGTTGTGATTTGGTTGATAGACTTCTTAAAAAACAGAAATTTAATAACATCAAACATCTATTATACGCTGGAATATCATTTGAAAAAGAAACAATTAAATATAAATCGTTAACTTATTTTGGTAATGTCAGTTTTCAAGTTAAAAATATCCTAAAAAAGCATAATATTCAAGTTGCATTTAAACCGTACTGTAAAATCAATAACCATATCTTTAATAGTAAAACAAAATTAGATAAATTTAATAAATCCGGAATATATAAATTAACTTGCGCAGATTGTCAAGGGATATACATTGGCCAATCTGGTCGTAATTTCAACATAAGATTGAGGGAACATTTGCGCTCTTTTCGGCTTAAACAGAGTGATAAGTCATCTTTTGCAAAACACCTTTTAGACGAAAATCACACTTTTGAAAAAGATGTACTTACCATAATCCATCATGCCGAAAAGGGTCGTAAAATGAATTTGCTAGAAGCACTAGAGATACACAAAGCCCGCGCTAATCCGGGAATTCCCTTAATTAACGACCAGGTTGACCTAATGTACACCCCCATTTTTACCGCTGTCTTGTAATTGTGTATATATACCTGTAAAACCTCTAGTTTAAGTTACTCCATGTTTGATAATGACAAGCTAAATTTGTCGAAACTGCAGTCACATTAAATAAAACGTGTTATACAAACAAAGTTAAAAGTGTTTCATTGTGTAATATACATAATAAGTGTGAATTATTATATAATAAATACAAAATAAAATACGGGAGAAAAATAAGTGTATATAGATATGAAAAAAAAAATAAAATTAACTGCGTTTCAAGCAATCTGAATAATCTATATATTTTATTTGACTCTTAAAATTACTAAATGTTATTCCAAAAAGCGATATACATTGATTATTATTAATTATATTGAAAAATCTCATCATTCTACTTATTGGGCTATTAGTGCCATAGTTGAATCGATGAAAATGTTCACGAAATGTGACGTTATTTCGAGTATTAGTTGGTATATTAAAATTAATCATACTTAACAAATCGGAGCAATTAACTATAAAATTAACAATTTTGAATAAAAAAACATCAATCAAAATAAATACGTGTATTTTCAAGAGATTTTAGATTTAGCACGGATAACATTTGAGTACGACTATAGTTATATCGACTGATCCCTAATTCGAAACTTATATTTAGCAAGAATTTATTTTGGACTCTTTCTAGCCGTTCTATATTATTAGCATATTGTGGAAATCAAACATTGGACGCATATTCCAATTGGGATCTTACTAATGATAAGTATAGATTTTTTTGAGTATTATTAGAAAATTGTTTACAAAACCGATTGATAAAGCTAAGAGTTTGCATACCTTTGCAGCAAATATTATCAATATGTTTAGTAAACGATAAAGAAAAATCAAATATTACACCGAGATCTTTTATGTATTTGACTGGTGATAAACTATTATCGTTAATATTATAAATATTTTCTGATACTCCACCTCTACCAAAAGATATAAAATAACATTTGTCAATATTAAGAAAAAGAGAGTTCTCAGTACACCAACGATATATATTGTAAAGGTCAATCTGCAGTAACAGCCGATCTGAGGGGTTACTGATAATTCGAAAAATCTTAAGGTCGTCGGCAAACAATAATAACCCAGAATGAGCAGCATATGATTTGATGTCATTAATGAACAATAGAAACAATATAGGTCCGCAGTGGGACCCTTGAGGAACACCAGATGTGACTGTGATTGGCTTAGAGATAAAATTATTTAATTTAACAAATTGCGTTCTATTGCTCAAGAAATCCTGTAACCATTTAACAACTGGTAACCCAAATCCAAAATTTTCAAGTTTTCTTATTAAAATTGAATGGGAAACACGGTCAAAAGCCTTCGAAAAATTGGTATAGACCGCATCAACCTGTTTTCCATTCTCGAACGAATCTAATAAAAATGATAGAAAAATCATCAAATTGGTCACAGTAGATTTACCTTCACAGAGATAATCTCATTGCAGATTACCTGCTTACTAGCCCATATTAACTGGTCGGTAATAAGTTTATCAAACAATTTTGGTATAACCGATGGAATAGCGATACCTCTGTAGTTTGTAACATCCTCGCGATTTCCTTTTTTATTCAGAGGCCTAATATAACTTGTTTTCCAAACATTGGGAAATATACCTAATTTTAATGAGGTCTAAAATAATATATGTAATGTCGGGCACATTGACTAAATACAGCGTTTTATAAAATAGGCAGGTAAGTGGTCAAGACTATATGAATAAGAATCAGGTAACAAATTAATACAATCAAAAATATCCGCAAGAAAAATGTTAAAAGAATTAAGACTAACATATTTTAATTATAGACGATTCCATTTGTTTCTGGATCTCGCCTAGCTATGGAAAAGTGACAGTTTAAGTATTGTAAATGGGGCTGGTTGTGTTTTAAATCAGGGTTTTTAAATGTCACTGTCAGATGTTCGATTTTAAGGTTATAATTTCTGACTATTGTGATCTTACACTGTTGCCTGTTTTACAAATTTTCAGATATAAAAGGATAATAATATGCAGTTTTAAGATTAACAAAATTTACTACTTGGTTTTTGTACATACAAACACAGCAATAATATTGTATATAACAAATATAATGAATTCGGCTCTGCAAACTTATTTCGTCATCCATTTGTATTTCTCGCTTGGGTCTTCCCGTTAACACATTTTGATCAACTCCATCCATCCACCTTAATTTTGGTCATTCTCTCTTCTGTTGGCCCTCAGTATTTTTTTGTAGAATTGCAAATTTATTCCCACCCTCTTGTGATACTGAAAATTTTCATGTACAACAATTTTTAAGCCCTCATTCCACTTTTATTATTTAGTCAAGAGAACCTGCATCTGAATCTTCTGATGTTTGTTCTGAGCCAGATTCCCCAAGCGAAATAATAAAAGGAGGAATGGTTTCAAAAGAAAGGTTCCCCATGTGTTTTGTCCAGTCATCCGAAATAAGTTTTTCACAATGATCACAGAAATTTCGCCACATATCGGATGTACATTTTGAGAGAGACTTAAGCCATAAATTCTGAACACGATCCTTAGATGGTTGCTTAGAATTTATGTGCTTATTGTAGTAAGTCTTACAAAACCCCCATGCCATTTCAATTGGATTGTATTGACAATGGTATGGCGGTAATCTAAGAACTTCGTGCCCGTTCTTTCTCAAAATGTTATCAACTACGTAAATTTTGTCATTTGATCGAAAAGGTATAAATAAAGCCCATAGTTCCTTTTTGGTTAATTTTGGATTGAATTTTACATTGTGTTTAACCAACCACTCCTGCATTTCGCATTTCTTACAAGAAAATGAAGGAGTTTTGTCTAATTGCACAGAATGGTATGCAGCATTATCCATAATAACTACACATTTCCCTGAAAGCTTAGCCAAAGCAGGAATAAGTTGATTAACCACCCAATTTTGAAAAGTATTACCATCCAATGTGCCATGGTAATCTCGGTCATTGTTTTTCGAATGTAATAAAAAATCGCACCCATCCAAAAACCCACCCCTATACCCAGCATGTAGAATGGTGAAGCGTTTGCCTTCATTTTTGAATTTAGTTGGATTACTTTTTATATCCGTTTCATGTACCCAGCGTCGAACCACGGATCCATTCTGATAAATCCATGTTTCATCCAGGTATACGAATTGGACATCTTCACTGAAATTTTGATACTGTAAAAATTTTCTAAGGAACATAATTTTAGCTGCAACAACATGTTTTTGTTCACAGAGAATTTTGCGCCCATTAATTAATTTGAATTTATACCCCATACTTTTAACAACCCTATAAAGTGTTGTTCTACTCCCATGGAACTCATAATTTTCTTTCATATCATTCAAAAGATCTCTCAAAGTAAAATACTGATTTCTAGAGTTATATTGCCAAATTAGTTGTTGCGGATCTTTTCTAGCTAGGTGATTCCAAAAATGGCAATAAACCTCTTGAAAATTAAAAAGAGGATTACTTATGATATCATAAATTATTGCAACACTGTTAAAATAAGGAATCAGGAGTGGCAACTAATAAAAAATGTAAATGTTGATACTGCAACATAACAACACGAAAGCATGACTAGGCGAGATCCAGAAACAAATGGAATGGTGTATACCAAGGCGAGCACTATACACTTGAGGGTCACTGTACGCTTCAGAAAAGTATTCAACAAATAAATTCGCGCAACTTTGCCCCGAATCACTATACTTATCGTTAAAATGGGTAGCCATCAGTTTTTCTTGATTCATTGACGTGTGACCAGAAAGATCTTGAGTTTACATTATTCTTCTCTTTTACCTTTTTCAAATATTCTGCATGTAGTCTTTCGTTGAGTTACTTACATTCAGCCCTTAACCATTGGAATTCTGCATAGTCATTGGGTGACGCACTTGATTTAAACTGCGAATGCTTTTGTTTCTTTAATTTAATTAATTCTTTATCGAACCATTTAGGATATATTGAATTCCGTATTCTTTTAAGAGGGACATATTTGTTCAAAACATATTCGAAGATGATATAAACATTTTCCACAGCCATATTTACATCAATGCTGGCTAATAAATTGTCCCAATTTATAGATAATAAAAATAAATTAATGTTGTGGTAATTTACTGACTTAAAATCATATTCAAAGCTAACCATTTCTTTTACATCAGATCTGGCACCGCAATTTAATAGCATTGAATAGCCAATATGATGTATACTTGGTGGAGCGATAGGATCAAGAGCCGTAGACAATTCTATCGATGTTAAATTTGAAAATACTAAATCCAAAAAGAACCTGTGTTGTTGGGTATTGAGTTTACTTGTAATAAATGATAATATTCCAGGCACTCAGCAAGTACCTGCCCCTGTGTAGATTGGTTGTCACGAGATAATATTGAGTTTCCATTTGTGTTCCAAATAGCTTCTGGAAGGCTAAAATCGCCACATAGTAGAAAATTGTGATCAGCATATTGACTACAAACACCGTCAACTATATTGCAATATTCTTCATACATCATCGAATGGGGGGGGAATATAGATCGCAGATATGACAAGGTTGAAACCAACCTGAACAAATACAGTCTCTAATGTGGTGACAATATTTATACTATTGTTCGTTAATCGTGATCTGATTGCGATTAGAACCCCACCACCTCTGCTTTTTGTGCTCGAAGTTAAACATCTATCGCATTTATAAATTGAGAAACCATGAAGAAATAATTCACTGTCGCTTATGGAAGAATCTAGCCATGTTTCAACTACCATAATAATATCATAAACTGAAATATTAATATTAGACCTTATATTAACAAGTTTGGAAATCATTTCTCCGATGTTCTAAAAGTATATCTTTATTTTTTTTGTTGATTGTTAACATCGGGCTCTTCCACTATTGTTGGGTTGCCATTTCGGTACTTTATCCTGAGATTGGTTACTCCTTTCTCTTTACGTGGTCCAGTTCGCGACGTAAATCATTTAAATGACCACGTTGTAATTTTGTTTTATTATTGCTAAATTTAATATACCCAGGATTTAGATCTTTAGATAACTTGAGTAAATTGTAAGCTAATTTTTTAACTTTAAAAATGATTTTGACGGGTCTGGGCATAAGTGGTTTACTGTTCCCAATACGGATTATTTTTCGTGGCACAAAGCCTAATTTTCCATTAACCATTTTTTGGGTGGCAGTTGTGTCTATATCAATTTTATTTTGAATTGTGCCGGATGACTCAGGAAGTTTATAAACAATGACGTTGTGTGCCTTTGTCTGCCGTTCTTCACGTTCCGCTACAAGATTGGCCTGAGTTATAGTATCAAAGTTTTGACAAGCGCATGGAGTATTCTCAAGTTTCTTTAGTCGACTCTTAATATTGTTTAAATCAGTAATTACGTCTTTCATGACAAGTTGGAATTCCGCTTTGAAGAGAGTCGACAGCTCTTGTTTTAAAACACTTTTAATTGTTTCCGTTATTGGATTGAATGATTTCGATTTTAGCTGAGTGGTCGGGTTAACTGGTAAGCATTTAAAACATTTCCAGAAATCACCGTCACGTTTCTTATGTTTACTTAAGTAGTATTCAATGACATCTAGTTTATCAATCAAGACATTCAGTATGAAACCATTCATCACAACCACCATGACATTTTAGTGAATCGGAACGTGGACTTTACAATTGTTACATATATTGCAATTCAGAACCATTGGTATCTTAGAAATGTAATGAAATTAGGATAGGAATAAATAATACAAAAAAAATAGGGACTCAATTTTTCACACCTACTGCGATCGTAGTGACTAAAAACAAATGCGTATAAAATAAATATATTTGTTGAGTTTAACAATTACAATCTCAAAAATCTCTTCAATTAAGTTATCAATTTCAATTATTCAAAAATCAATGTAATGTCCTGAGAATGATCTCTTCGCAGGTATAAGTCTATAATAAATTGCTATATTATTATTAATTAATTGAGTGGATTTTTACACAGCACTAATTCACTAATTCACACACACACAATCACAAGTATACAACAATATTAGATACATAAGTAAAAAATAAAATAGAACAATCAGGTCAAACTACTATAAACTAAATAAATAAATAGTTATTCGATATGACTGAGCTCTGCCTTAAAAGTTGAGAACGAAATCCCAACAAAATCCAGTGAGGATGCCGCGCTGTTATCATTTCTGGCGATCCGCGTCATGTAATCGTGCATGCCTTAATCGCTTCGTTCGAGGGGCCCGGCAAATCCAAATTTTCAAGCTTTTCTATACTCGAAATTTTACTTCATGCTTAATCTGGGAGTGGAAACACTCGTTAATAGTTCAAAATTGAACGCTTTTATAACTAAGTCGCCTATTTCCTAAAACCCCTAAATCCATTTTTTACAAAAATTGAACTAGTAACGCCATCTGTTAGTATATAGTTAGAGGAATATTTTACCACAATATTAGCCATAAAATTGAATTAAATCCTGCTGTAAAAATGTGTGTAAGATCGCTGTTAATTTCAAAAATCTCTAAATCCACTTGTGTTTACTTTTCAAACACCGCAAAATCCAGTGACGCACTTGGTAAACAAAAACCGCTAAATCCAACGTAGACTTTATTGTAATATTAAATATTATAACAAATGTAGATACATCCAATTTTGTCGATTTCCGCGCCCAATTAACCGAAAAATATATTAAAAAAAGGTACCATAATCGACGGGAACGACTATTGCAATATATTTAAAAAATGGCGGTGTAAAGAAATTAGATGCACACATTTCTGCCATTATTAAAGCTATTTATCTGCTTCATTTTAAATTAAACTCTTGTAAAAGAATTGTGTTGACAAAAAGCAAAATAGGAATCATATTAGTTCGTGATACGATATACAAAAGAGGTAAACAAATTGGCTCAACTAACCCATTACTTGTCATATTATACAAAGTAAAACTAATCCCAGAAAAAAATAAGAATGCAAATGACAAATATAGTCTTTTAAAACTGCGGCATTGAGTGACAGCGAAAAGCGATAGATGAAAACCTCAACTACTACAAAAACGTCATTAGAAAATATAAAGCTAGAGGAAGACAAATATAGTTTTATAACAGGTTAGTATATAACCTTATTGCAGGTGAAAGTATAGCCTAATCGTAGGTCAAAATGTAGCCTTCTTCCAGGTCAGAATATAGCCTTGCCACAGACCTACAGCTATGTTTCAAGTAAAAATATTGCAGAATCGTAGGTCAAAATATAGCCTTGTCTCAGTTTAATATATTGCCTTATCGTAGGTCAAAATATTGTCCTATTGTAGGTCAAAGTATTGCTCAGTCATACGTCAAATTATAGCTTTATTACAGGTCAAAATATAGCTATATGAAGTATGGCCACATTTTGACGTAACAAGGCTCTATTTTGACCTACGACAGGCCTTGCCGAAATCCAAAATGTAGTCGTATTTCAGATTGATATATAGCATTATCGCAGGTCAAAGTATAGCCTAGTCATAGGTCAATTGTGTCATGTTGAAAAAATCTTGATACAATAATGTTTTAATCTTAATTTTCAAGTTGTAATTCAATCTTGTAACAATATAGAATTTCTACTTAGGATTTTTATAAAAAATATATTGTAGCGGTTTTTGTCTTCAAAATATCTACGTAAACTATTTATAATAATATTAAAATAACAATTTAAAGCTAAACTTTGTCTAAATAAGAGATATAGAATTTCAGATCCGGTAGGCCGCGAAACTCGGTGAAACTCGGGTATGGGGCCCATTTTTCCTAGAGTCTATTAAAGGTGCCAATCCGCACCTGTTGTTGGATGATGGTGAAAGATATTCAATATCACACCTCCACAATATTGTTTCTATATTGCGTGCACATTGTATAACAGTTTCAATGTATATTCAACGTAACAATATAGATACAGGAAGTTTTTCTTAGAAGTATACGTATTCCAAATTCAGCTTATTTTCTTTAATTCATTAGATATTCGTTGTGTTTTTAAAAGAGTTTAATTTAAAGCTTTAAACGAGAGTTTTCCGCTCCCAGACTAAGCATGAAGTAAAATTTGGAGTTTAGAAAAGCCGCTCATTTTCTGGGCTTTTCTACACTCGAAGTTTTACTTCATGCCACGCGTATAAAATACTAAAATATTGTTAAATTTATTTATATTTGAACCTCACTGAAAATAATGTCTTATACGCGTGGCGTATGAAGTAAAATTTCGAGTTTAGAAAAGCCCAGAAAATTTGTCTCGGGTCGCTACGCGAGCCTAGACAAATTTTTACGGCGCTTTTCTAAACTCTAAATTTTACTTCATGTTTAGTCTGGGAGTGGAAAACACTCGTTACAAGCTTCAAATTGAACGCTTTTTAAAAAACAACGAATATCTAAAGATTTAAAGAAAAGAAGCTAAATTTAGAAAACTCTACAAAAAAATTAAAGGATTTTTGTTAAGTGAATGCTCTGGAAATTTTCCGACTTTCGTTGTTTTTGAGTTCAATTTGAAGCTTAACCACTCCCAGATTAGGGATGAAGTGAAATTTCGAGTTTAGAAAAGCCTAAACATTTGGTTTAATCGGTGGAAACAAAATTTGTAGGCTTTTCTAACCTGGAATTTTACTTCATGCGCCACGCGTATAAAATACAAATTTCAAGTGAAGTTTAATGATAATGCCGAAAATGAAGACATTGGTGAAAAAATTGAAATTTTAGAAAAAATATTTTAACATATAAGTTTTGTATTGCGTGTTGAAAGAATAACATGTAATTCATTTATGTTTCATTTTTATACCTATTATATAAAACTAAGTTATAAGATAAAATGTACAAAATTAAAATAAATGAATAAAAGTCAAAAACCCCGAAATCTCGATTTATTTTCAAAACCAGATAAATACAATTGCTTTTTAATCATTTAAGAAAAAGTATGAAAGTAAGATTTTACTCATTAGAGTCTCTTATTTATCATTGTAAATACTAGCGATTTCTGCTATTGCAATTTTAATTGATCATCATTCATTAAGTGAATATAAAAATATTAAATTACTCGAAACCAATCAAAGTGGATTTAGGGGGTTTTGGGAAATTAACCTTCTATAAAAAATCTACTTTACGTAATTGAAAGTGATTCTTTGTTAAATAATACAGTTTTAATAACTGTATGTTTTTAAGTTTACGTGATTATTACACTAAAAAAGACTGTTATTCCTTAGTTCACTTTTTATAAAAAGTGAAGTAATAAATAACATTCTTTTTTAGGGTAATACAGTTTTGTTTGATAATATTTATAGTTAAACTTATGCCTATAATTATTTACTTTTCAAATCAAGTAGTTTTATTTTTATTTAAAATGAAAAAAGTATCAAAATTCGAATACAATTAGTTAATTTGGTTAGAAAATTTGTTATTTAAATCAAGTCGTTTTATTTTAATTCAATGTTGAAACAAATTATGTTTATGTTTTACCAAGTGATTAATGATAAACAATACATTAATTTATAGCTATAATTTTGCAATATTTGAAAATTGTAATATTTTTCAATAGCCGTCAGAAATTTAACACCCATTCATTCGCCCGGCGCTTTATAATTCATAATTTTTATTATTCGTTGTGATAAAATTCGGCAGGTACTACGAACCAATACATAGTCAAAACTACTTTCAGCAATTTTGCTAAAGAAAAATTCCTTGAATAGTTGCCCCGTGGTCTTGGGTGTAACTCATTTTGAATTAATTTGCCTAAATCTTGTTCATCTTTATTTTGATCTGGAGTATTCGCACGTGAAAGAGTCAGCTAATAATAATTCCCGTCCAGATTTATTATTAACATTTGATCATTTTTTTGTGAAAGCATTAGTCGAAATCTAAGAGGACAACTAATTAGTATTTTTCTAAATGAGCCTTTCATTTTGAAAGTAGCTTAAGTCCATTTTCAATTTTTTATTGTTGACTGTAATAATCTTCTTAATTTGAGGATCTTGTCATAAACAGCAATTTCTGGTTAAGTATATTTATAGTTATGACATTTGACATAATGAAGTAGTTCGTACTTGAATTTGTCATTCGATCCTGTGAATGTTAATCTAACCCAGTTTAATAAGTTTTTATTTTATTCGACATTTCAATGCCCACTCACACGAAGAAAGAAAAAACAACACAACAACTATAAGAACAAGGCAAACTAATGAGCTACTGTTTAACACAATCTGACATTTATGTCAAGTATGACAAAACGTAAATTAAGCTGCGACTTTACTTTTTCGTTCCATTTCCTTCTATCAATAAAGCAACACCTCCTCGGTCGTGTTTTTAAATGAACACCTCAGATAATTAAATAGGGAATTTTAAACAAAATATAATGATTACAAAAAAACTTTTAAGTTGTTTATACCACTTTCATTTTACTGCCAGATTGAATCCGTAAAATTGAAACTAGTTACAAAAGTAAAATAAATTAAAAGTACTCTACAAAAGTTGGGTGTTTTCTTTATTTTCTTTATTAGTATACAGGGCTATTCAAAAAGAAGGAACAGATTTCAAACATTTATTTCTTTCAATCTACAAAAGGTAGAACCATAATTCTAACGTTCCTGGATAGACAAAAGTTTAAAATTTTAACAGTACAGGCAAAAGTTTCAACCACGGCCGCGTTAGCGCTGTTACTTGTCATGTTGATTGTCTGTAGTAAAATAGCGACAACAAGAAAAAGCATTTTGTGTGCTGCAATTAGCAAAACTAGAGTCCATTATTGAAGTTCAACGTGCTTTTCGCTGTCAGATTAATAAACAACCGCCTCGTCATGAGCAAATTTACCAGTGGCATCGAAAATTCGTAGACGATGGTCGCATCTTCAAACAGAAAAGCACAGGATGTCCACGCACATCGAATGAAAATGTCGAGCGTATTCGTACATTTTACGAAGCTTTCTCGAAAATATGCGACATTGAATTGTTGAAGCTGTGAATTCGATTTCTAGAGACCAGCTGATTCGTGTGTAACAAGAAATAAGCCACCGTTTTGATATTTGTCGTATAACACATGGTGGCCATATTAGATGCATAAAAATTCAACTTTTCTCTTTCCAGGAACGTTGGAATTGTGTTTCTATCTTTTGTAGTTTGGAAGAAATAAATGTTTGAAATCTGTTCCTTCAATTTAAGTAACCCTGTATTGTTTTAATTACGGTCTTATTCGACTCAGATTAGTAACGAAATAATAAATTCGTGTATTTATCAAAAATAATAACCTGGACATATTTAATAAATCAAATTCCATTTAAACCACGCAAAACACATCAAAATAGATTAAAATCTGCATTTATAAATTTAAATATATTCCTTTCAAGGGATTCAAAAGATCCATTTCGTGTCGTAGTAAGTTTCGCTCAATTACAGGCATTCATTACTTTGAATGGAGAGAGTGTCGGTGCAAGTTTATAAGTTTGTTATGTAAATCCAGTTAATTTGTCGGGCTTTCAAGTGGTGGCATATGTGGTTATTATAACTGCCATAGTATAACTATGTACATATGATAACATGTTTTTGCATTTGATTTAAATTTTAATTAATTCCAGCTCTGATATCTAAATCATAAACGGCACTTAATTCAATTTAGATTATGAGAGATTTTTGTTCCAGGCGCGCACCCAGGGAGGCGGCTGGCGGGCTTTAGCCCTCCAAAAACCAACTAAATTGTAGTATGTCGATGTAAATGTTGCGAACAAAACACGAAATACGGACAAAACGCGTTTTGTCTAAACATAATGCGAATTGTCCAATGTTTTTAGACAATAGCCGAATAAAATTTGCATTCGCCTGTCATTTCACACATTTCACCATTCCTGCTGATTCTTATGTAAAATGACCTCCTGAATCCGAATATGACCTCCGTTTTCCCCCATCACCCACCGTTTTCGGGGGAGGCCCCCCCACCTATTTTTATCACTTTTCGATAATTTGGAGGGATGAAAACGATTATTTTAGCCTTTACATTTCTTCTGAGGGGCTAGAGAGGTGAAAAGTTCCAAAACATAAACATTTGTAGCAAGGAGGTAGATTTGGGGGGGA
The DNA here is from genome assembly GCA_932526585.2 of Philonthus cognatus. Classification (NCBI taxonomy): domain Eukaryota; kingdom Metazoa; phylum Arthropoda; class Insecta; order Coleoptera; family Staphylinidae; genus Philonthus; species Philonthus cognatus. The sequence goes on from OW052241.1 coordinate 108,691,859, forward strand.
TTTGTCCCCTTAAATTGTAAAAAAATCATTAAAAATTATCAATTTTTTCCGTTTTTTTCGCAGTTTTTTCACTTATTTTCTACATATTCCAGCTTCCATTCTGGACACTCTTATTATCCGAAATCCTAATGGAAACTTAAATTACACCGTATACCGAAAACCTACACACACAAACAGGTACTTGAATGCGAAGTCACATCACCATCCAGCTCAAATAGCGTCTGTGGCAAAATCGCTTCTACTAAGAGCACGTACGCTATCGGACGAACACCACTTAAATAATGAAATATCCAATGTCAAAAAGGCATTAATGGAAAATGGGTTTTCCAAAAAAAACAATCAATAAATTAAACAGAAACAAAAGTCCAAAAACAAGAAGTGAAAGTCCGTGTAGCAACGTCACCCTTCCCTACATTAAAGGAACAACTGATAAAATCGGAAAAGTCCTCTCCAAATACAATATTAGAACTTGTTTCAATATACACACAAAAATTCAAAATTTACTCCGAACTCCAAAAGAAATTATCCCACTTGAAGCTCAAGGCGTATATGGAATTCCATGTGGTATGTGTGAGAAGAGCTATGTAGGACAAACAAACCGGAAAATTAGTACTCGTCGAGATGAACACATTTTAGCAGTTAGAAAGTCTGATCCACAATCTTCTTTATTTCAACACGTAAACATTTCTAAACATACAATAAATTTCGAAAAAACGAGAATTTTAAAAAAGACAGACTTCTTCCACGCGAGGATTATTAGAGAAGCGATAGAAATTGAAAAGAGGCCGAACAGTCTAAATCAAAGAGATGATGCTAAAAGACTACCACCAATTTGGAAAACTTGTATAAATTCTGGTCAAAATATATTATCTCCGAACAACAACCAAGAAATTCAAAATCCAACCCCTTCCGAAAATAATATTGAAATTGTCACTACTACATCATTAGAAGAACAAAACAGAAGAGTAACACGAAGCCAAACAAGAAATTCACGCATCAAGTAGTACGTAAAAGTCAAACAAGTGGTTGCTAGAGCAATGGAATTTTGATAGTTATTCCTGACGATGATGACTGCGACGTCATCGAAACGTCGAATTAAAAATAAAATGGACCAGAGCCAAGAAAATACGCGGGACCAAACCCGAAGAAACAATGATACATGTTACGCCCGCGAAAATCTACGTTTTAACATATATATATATATATATATATATATATATATATATATATAAGCACAAGAAGTAACGGTACTACGTTAGGGGCAGAGTTCGGAAAATTTCCTGACAGGGCATTCGACCAATAATACGGCAAGAGAGATGTGTGTAATCTACTTTATTGTAATACCAAGCTTTCGGGACTCATTTTGTCCCTTCCTCAGGGTTAACACTAAAAAGCAATGAGCAAAAAAACAAACAATTACTGATCTGAATCAAACCATTAGTTAATGACGAATTCTTAAAAAAAATTAGCGAATAAATTTTAAGCTTACATTTGTGATTATTTGAACAAACTATTGTTAAACTGACGCTGCATTTGTTTGATTATTCTATCGCTACTCATGGTGGTTGTTGAATTTAAAAAAGCGAGGTTATGGTGTATAAAAAATCGTAACAGCGAGGTTACAGAAAAAGGTAAATTTTAAAATAAACGGCACATTCACATGTTAAAACTATGGAAATTATCACTGTGTTGCACTGTTTCTTAGATAACCCGGGGTGGTATCACCGCGATTGTTTAAATTTAATTAACCTGTATTCACGTGGCCGCATCGTAGTGCGAAACGACGCACGTGTTTTCACACAAACAACAACAATGTCTGGTGCCTGTCCACAGGTGCCGTTCGGCTCTCTCCGTCTCTGTCACCGACGGAGGGAGGCGCACGTCACTCGTTTCTAGGAGCGTCACGCCAGCCAGCGCGCGGAAATTCGAAATCTCGTGCTTGAGCTCCAGGGATTCAAAAATCGCCGCTGGAGGCCCATTTACCTGCCCTGTTGTTGCCGTTTGGGAGTTTATTGCTCAAAAATGACTATTATGCATATAGGTAAAGTTATTGATGCCAGGTTTAGGTTAGGTGCACGAAATAGATTTAACTTGGTGCACTTACATGTTTCAAAAGAAGGTTTGGAAGAGTAAAAGATATAAATGAAAAAATCCAACTAAAAATGTAATGAAATTATAATTTTGAGCGCAACGAAATTAACTCCGTAGAGTGTCACCCCAACCTGAGACTCACTCGACGACTCTGCCGTCAGTTTACCCATTTCTAAAAGACCAAGAAATTGCTGGGCCTTATCTAGCTAAATATGAATTGATGAATAAATTACCTTAATGTGTTTAATTGACGATTCATGAGTCAAATTTCAGACAAACTACCACTATCTAAATTATTGCTGAATGTTATTAACCTGTTAAGCTGAAGGAGACCGGTGCTAACGGCTCTGATCTGTCCATGTCTATTAAATAGGAATAAATGCAGCTAAGACCCTCCGTGTCTGCTTTGAAATTCATCGTTGCAACGCCTGCTTTTTTTATGTGAAACATCTCAAGGAATAAACGACTTTTATAAAACATTGACTTATCTATAATTTCGACGTTTGTGAAGTCAGGTGCATGGTCCTCACTGTTACAGTGTATAGACAATGCACATGACTTCTTATTCAGTCTTATGTCACTTTTATGTTGAATTATTCTGCTCTTTATCCATTGAGAAGTTTGACCTACATATCGGATTGGGCATTCAGTGCAAGGGATGATGTAAATTACATTAGACATTTGAGCCGTGGGCACCGGGTCCTTCAGTTTTGTGTAGAATCTTTTCAGTGGAGCCACCCCGTATTTTGCTATCTTAATGTCACTGTTGTCGTTCCTCAGGATTCTGGCTATGTGCCGGATTTGGTTGGTTTCTGATACCAATCCAGTATGATCTTGTTACAGGCTGTGCGGATAACTCTTGTATCCAGGAAGGGAATAGATCTATTGATCTCCTGTTCGGTTGTGAACTGAATGTGTGTGTTGTAGCTGTTGAAAATATCACATACCGTCTGTGCAGAGCCTGTAGGCAATCCAAGTAGCAGATCATCTACATATTTCTTGACAAATGATGGCCTGAAGGGCAGTTTGGGAATGACGTTATCTAACAGCTCATCCATGACGATGAGAGCCAACACCAGACTAATGGGTGAGCCCATAGGGGTGCCAAAGGTTTGTTTTCACTTTCAATAACATAATTTTCAAGATACACACACATATATATATATATATATATATATATATATATATATATATATATATACGAGGAGTTTTTTATTAAAGTATACGTATCTCAAATTCCGCTTATTTGTTGTAAATCTTTAAATTATTGTTGTTTTTTTCAAGAGTTCAATTTAAAACATCAAACGAGTGTTTTCCACTTCTAGACTAAGCATAAAGTAAAATTTCGAGTTTAGAAAAGCCCCGTGAAGATTTGTTGAGGATCGCTGTGCGACCCGAGACAAATCTTCAACAGGAAAAAGCCCCGTGAATATTTGTCGAGGGTCACGCAGCGACCCGAGACAAATTTTCTGGGCTCTTCTAAACTCGAAATTTTACTTCAAGCGCCACACGTATAAAACACTAAAATATTGTGAAATTTACGTACATTTGAACTTCACTTGAAATCAGTGTTATTATATAATAATAATAGAGTTTAATATCTATATCTAGAATTTTATGCTCTGTTCGTGGTGCGAAAACCATGGAAAAGTGATAAAATATCATGGTAAAAATGTTTAAATTTGCCAGAAGTTTGAAAAAAATCGAAAAATATCGAAAATTGATGAAATGTTTAAATTTGATAAAATGTTAACACAATGTCAAAATGTGATGAAATGTCAAGAAATATTTAAATTTAACAACAATTTGAAGTATGTGAAAAGTAACAATCTATAATAAAAACATGTTTTAAATATTTTTAACTTTACAATTAATCAGTATTTTAATGCGCGTGGCGCATGAAGTAAAATTTCGAGTTGAGAAAAGCCCGAATTTGGATTTGGACGCTGCGCGTCCAAATCCAAATTCTTCGGGCTTTTCTCAACTCGAAATTTTACTTCATGCTTAGTCTGGGAGTGGAAAACATCTGTTTAAAAATAATCACTGGTTTTTTTACAATATTTTCATTAATTTACAGAATCTTGAGGGTTTTAAGTTTTTCCAAGATTTTAATTAATTTTTAAAATCTTGACGACTCGGGAATTTTGTAATACGTTTGTTAATTTTTAAACTTTTTTTAATTTTCAAAATTTATAACAACTTTAAAGATTTTAACAAAAATCATGCTTTTCTAATATTATTGTAGATTTTTTTTTCTTGAATCTCTACTTCTTAAAACTTTGACACCTTTCATGTATTTACTAGATTTTCGTTAATTTAAAAAAAAGATGCCGGTATTCATGAGTTTTTGAGAATTTCGTTAGTTTTTTGGTTCGCAAATTTCAAAGAAATTTATTTGACAAAAAATATGAGGCCTTTCTTCAAAACGTTTATCAATCGTTAACGATTAATATAACGTCTATATTAATTAATCGATGCTGAAAAATTCATGACAAATTTTCACAATTATTAAAAATTCACAATAAATTTAGATAACCTCTTGCAAGTTCACACTTGTATGAACATTTTAAACATTAACGGAAATTTTGGAAATCATCGAAAATCTTTGGGATTCACGAAAACCGTCGAAATTATGAAAATTTGGAAATTTACGAAAATTTGGTAATTTACGAAAATTTGGAAATTTACGAAAATTTGGAAATTCGCGAAAATTTGGAAATTTACGAAAATTTGGAAATTTACGAAAAGCGTTTAGATTTTTAAAATTAACTAAAACGTTGAAAAGTCACGAAAAGCGTTTACATTTTTAAAATTGAGTAAACGTTAAAAGTTCACGAAAAATTTTGATAATTAACTAAAATTGTGGAAAATTATGAAAAAAAAGTTTAGGAAATTCACGAAAATTGCTAACATTTTAAGTATATATATATATATATATATATTTATTTTTAGGTTTTCGCGAGCAAAATATAACTTTCTTGAGTTTTTTGGGCTGCTTTCTCGCGTTGATTGGTTTATTTGCGCTCTACGTTTCGGCAGCATCACTTCTGCCATCCTCAGGAGCTTTTTTGTATACTGAGTGATGGATGTCACGTTCACTGTCAGTACATTTGTTTTGTAAACTAAGGACTTGTAGTCTAGATCTGCTGCGTGTTATTGGTCCACTCGATGTAGAAGGTGCTAAAATTTCTTGATTTGTGTCCGATGTATCTGCATTATTGAAATTACTTGAATTTGTCTGAATATTCCGAAAATTGTTGGATATTGGAGGCAAGTCATTTTTTTGTTGTTTTATAATATTCATCAAAGGTTTCCATGTGGTTTGTAATCTTGTGCCATCATCTCGTTTATTGAGGCACAAAGGATGTTTTTCTATTTCTATGGCTTCACGTACGATTCTTTCTTCAAATTTTGGGATAGAACTAATTACCGAAGTATGTTCAAAATCTATGTTATGGTCTGTATCAAATTTATGTTGGAATAATGAGGAATTTTGGTCGTGATTTTTTATGGCTAATTTATGTTCTTCTCGTCTGACGCTAATTCTTCTGTTGGTTTGGCCGATATATGATTTATGGCAGTCTTTACAGGGAATTTTGTATATTCCTTGTTTTTCAAGGAAAATTTTGTCTTTAGGGCTACGTAAAAGTTGTTTTATCGTAAGATATGGTTTGAACGATGTGTGTATGTTAAATTTTCTGAAAATATTCGAAATTTTGTCTGTAACTCCTTTTATGTAAGGAAGAGTTATTGTGTTCGTGTAATCTGTCTTTATAGTGTTTATAGGTTTTGGTGTATTGGCCCTCTCAATTAGTTTGTTTATTGTGTTTTTTTGGAATTTGTTTGATTTCAAAATGAATTTGAGTGTATTTATTTCCGATAGTTTGTTGTTTTGATCTGTGAGTTTGAAAGAACGTGTAATTAATGTTTTGGCTACTGAACTAATTTGAGCAGGATGATGATGTGAGTCGGCGTTTAGATATCGATTTGTGTGAGTTTTTTTCCTATAAACAGAATGTCCCAGGTTGCCATTTGATGTTTTGTAAAGTAAAATATCTAAAAACGGAAGTTTGTCATTTTGTTCTATTTCCATGGTAAATTGAATGTTAGGGTGAATACTATTCAAATGGTCCAAAAACATGTCTGCATTGTTTCTACCATGAGGCCAAATCACTAATGTGTCATCAACATATCTTAGCCATAGTTTTGGTTTTAAATTATAACTGCTCAAAGATTTCTCTTCAAAAAACTCCATGTAAAGATTAGCTACAATTGGTGATAGTGGTGAACCCATCGGAGCACCTTCTATTTGTTTGTACTTTTGGTTGTTATAGCTAAAGTATGTAGAGGTAAGACACAGGTTTGCCAATTCCATAATATCCTTCGGAGGACTGTGTTTCTCTTCTATTATTTTTAGAGCTTCTTTTATGGGTACTTTTGTGAATAGGGATTTAACATCGAAACTGATAAGGAGGTCGTCACTGTCCAATTTAATATCGTGAATAATTTCCAGGAGATGAGAAGAGTTTTTTTACAAATGAGTGCATTTGTTCCGAAAAAGGTTGCCATTGTTTTGCTATAAATTTGGATAATTTATGTGTGGGCGATCCGATTGCACTTACAATTGGTCGTAAGGGAACACCTTCTTTGTGAATTTTTGGAAGACCGTACAATTTAGGGCACATCGATGACTTTTCTCTTGGTATAATTACTTTTTTCACGTCGTCAGGTAAGTTAGCAGCTTTAATTTTGTTTTTAGTAATTTTTTCCAGGTATGTGGTTGGATCGGATGCTGATTTTTTGTATGTTGGGTCATCTAAAAGCTCACACATCTTGTTGTTGTAGTCATTCCAGTTCATTATAACTGTGGAATTTCCCTTGTCTGCGGGTAGAACGATTAGAGATGTGTCCTCTTTTAGTAATTTGATTGCCCTGCGTTCATCTTTCGAGATGTTAGATTTAGGAAGTTTTGCACTACGAATTGCAATTGCTACTTCTTGCCTGACTATTTCCGAGTTCGTTTCATCTAAGTGTTTAATTGCGGCTTCAGTTTTACATATAAGATCTTCTATAGGTATATGAGTAGGAGTTACAGCGAAATTGAATCCCTTTTCAAGTGCCTGAGTGGTAACTTTATCTAAAGGTTTATTTGACAGATTATGTACAAATGTCGGTTTCGCTAATGTGTTTTTGTGTATCTTCTTTGGTAATAATTTATCAAATTTTGAAATCTGTTTATTAGTTTTTTCATCAGTATCTGATATATCTTGGAAGTAGCTAAGCTGTTCAATTTTATTCCAAATTGTTGGGTGTACGGAATTGCTCATTTCTAAGTGAAGATAAAAAAGTGTTTTTCCTACTGAATCTAGGTCTCTTCTTACCCTATGTATTGCTTCTTTAAGTAGATATTCCCTTGTTTTCTTTAAAATTCGGTTAATTTGTTCTGATTTGTAATTGTATCTAATATTTATAGATTTTGGTATTACGTTTTTATCTCTACATCTGCAGAGGAAGGTTAGATCACACAGTAGTCGTCCACGTCTTGTCCTTAGTTTTTCGTATCTTTTTAGTTGGTGTAGAACTTCTTCCCCATGAAGGTTTGTAATATTTATTTTTAGGTTTTCGCGAGCAAAATACTGACTTGCCTCCAATATCCAACAATTTTCGGAATATTCAGACAAATTCAAGCGATTTCAATAATGCAGATACATCGGACACAAATCAAGAAATTTTAGCACCTTCTACATCGAGTGGACCAATAACACGCAGCAGATCTAGACTACAAGTCCTTAGTTTACAAAACAAATGTACTGACAGTGAACGTGACATCCATCACTCAGTATACAAAAAAGCTCCTGAGGATGGCAGAAGTGATGCTGCCGAAACGTAGAGCGCAAATAAACCAATCAACGCGAGAAAGCAGCCAAAAAACTCAAGCAAGTTATATATATATATATATATATATATATATATATATATATATATATATATATATATATATATATATATATATATGTATATATGTATATATATATATATATATATATATATATATCTTTATACTTACTTAAAAATCTCGAGAATTTAAGAATAGAATCGACATTTTAAAAATTTCAAAATTCACAAAAACCGTCAGAGTTTTAAAAATTAACGAAAATATTGGAATTTCATAACATGCGTCAAAATTTTAAAACCTAATAAAAGTCTTGAGGAAATTTACAAAAACTGGTAAATTGACGAAATATATCAACATTTTAAAAATTAAGTAAAATGTAAACTATTCAGGAATTTTAAAAATTAAAGGAAATCTTGGAAAAGTTACGAAATGCGTTCAAGATTAATTGAAATTCATTAAAAATTCTCAAAACTGAAAATAAACTAAAATCTTCTAAATTTACGGCGCAAATAATTATTATTATTTTAAATAAACATTATAAATATCAATTGAAATTTTTTAAAATGTCGAAAATAACAAAAATTGAGAAAACCCTAAAAATTTTGCAAATTATCAAAAACATCAAAGGTTGTTAATTTTAACGATAACAAAACAATATAAATTATAATACTATAAGTTTTTACTTATAGATCCAAAAAAATTTGTAAAATTTGAATAAATTTGTAAAAATCAACAGCTCAAGTCAATTAAAAAAGTCGTCAAAATTGACTTAAAAAAAAGTTAAAATTGCTTAATTTAACAGAAGTATAATTTTCAGAAACGACAAGCTTTAAAACACGTATCATCAAAATTGACATACTCATTGAAAATTCAGTCAAATTGATAAATTCAATATAAAATTATTAGGATCTTTAAAATATAAAAATGTAATGTCAGTTTAAGATAATTAGATTATTACAAAGAAATACCTAAATATTAGATTTTAAGATATATTGAAATATGTATACTGTAAATTTTAAAGCATTTGTGATTTTTAAAAGCTTTCAATTTGAAGCTTTAAACTGCCACATTAAGCATGAAGTAAAATTTCGAGTTTAGAAAAGACTGAAAATTTGATTTGGTCGCGTAGCGCTACGCGACCAAACCAAATTTTCAGGCTTATTTAAACTCGAAATTTTACTTCATGCGACACGCGCATAAAACACTGATTTATTCCAAAACTCAAAATATATTGATCATGTATGTACATTTACAAATCATAGCATAAATAAATATATCATGTCGATTTTCAGCGTACTGTAATAAATAATTAAGAAATCAGTATTCCATATGTGCGGGCGCCCATATGATCATAATAAATGGTGATTGATATTAAATAAGTCAGAAATACCTAAATATTCACTGCACCTAAAAAACGCTAAGCTGACTCAGTGCCTCGGTGATCAAATCGCCGATTGCCACACATTCAATTTGGTAAATTACAAATAAAAAAAGATTTTTTTCCGACTCAGCACTTGAATCAACATTAACTAGCATTTCACATTCCTATTTAAAACATGAACCTAGAAATACAATTATATTTACAAAATGTATTGGGATATATTTTAATAATGTCTATCTTTGATGTGTATTAATAAAATAATGAATGAATTGTCCACGTCAGAAAAAAATCCATTCGCAACTCAAGGTCGGGAGCCGGGAGCCAGAGCCCGTGTTGCGACAAATATCGTACACGAAATCCACATATCAATCCTACTTTCTTTTTACATGTTTTTAGAAATCACAGTATATTTTTCAAATATTACTAAAAAGGCACGATGATTTATTGAAAATATAATCAAAATTTACATTGCTCTTATGGATATTTCTAAGCAACGATTAATTTTATTTATCATTTATTTTAGACCAATCTATTTAATACAGCATGTTTATAATAATTACCTCAACAAATTAAAGCAATATGAACAAGAAATAATGTTGCATATGGATTTGAGTAATCATTTGAGAGTGATCCATTATTTAATTCAAGAAACATTTTATTGAAAACAAAAATTCTGTCAATTTATTTGAAAAGCTTCGGTGTACAATATCTATAAGTTTTAACGCTCTATTTTCATTATTGTGGAAGATTAATTGTTGTTCGTTCTTACGGACAAATAACATGTAAATTTCCAACCTTAAGTAAACATATTCCAAAGCATACGTTGTATAATTTCAGGAAATAATGGTTTTTAACAGCGATAAATTTCCTTGATTAAGCGTAAAGTATAATTTCAGGCTTTTCTAAACTCAAAATGTTTTTATGAACGTCACGTCACTAAAATATTACGAAATTAAAAATATTTTGCTAAAATTTAATTAATAATCATGCTCAATCAAAGAAAATGTTAAAATGACTAACAATAAATTACACGAAATGCAAAATGATACTATAAATGATCCTCTAATAAGTAAAATATTAAACTTCGTTAGAGGAAAATTGCCGACTAAATTGACTAAAGAATTATTTTAGAAAGATCAATAAATGTCAATTTTCAATTAGAAACATTATGGCATAATAGCAATCAATTAATAATTCCTTTAAAAACAAAATCCAAATGTTTTAATAAAATTACAGTTTAATGCCATCACCATCAGAGCTGGGCAGGATTCGAATTCTTTTAGAGGATTCAAAAGAGGCTTTCGAATACTTTAGTTCAACTAGATTCGTGATCCGGATTCGTTACATTTTTTTAAGAGGATTCGTATTTGAATCCAAATGTGGGTGATTTGAATCGTCAAAAATAATTCGAATTGTGAGGATTAACATAAAAAATGTTTTTGTGTGTTTTTAAATTTCTGGTTAAATCACTGTTTTACACGCGTGGCGCATGAAGTAAAATTTCGAGTTTAGAAAACCCCAGAAAATTTGTCTCAGGTCGCTGCGCGACCCTCGACAAATTTTCACGGGGCTTTTCTAAACTTGAAATTTTACTTCATGCTTAGTCTGGGAGTGGAAACGCTCATTCGAAACTTCAAACTAAATGCTTTGATAAGAATAATAAATTACTGAAAATGTTTTTAAAGATAATAATTTACTTTTCAAAAATTTCTTTAATATTATTTAAAGTAAAACTGACATGGTAGCCACAACCTGAAATGTAAAATTTTTCCGACATTTCCCTGATTCAAGATTTTTTTCCCTGGCCTTTTAATATAACTTTCTTCTGTGGGAAACCCCCATTTTATTAATTTGTTTTTGTTGTTTTTGTCAATATTTAAGTTAATTCTATAAATTTGTACGTGTTTGGTAATTTTCCTGCTGATTTTTGACAAATTTAATAATATCATATTGCGTTTTTGTTAGTGTTTAAAGCCTTTTTCAGGCATTCGTCAATTTTATAATAGAGTTCAATTTAAAGTTTTGAACGGGTGTTTCCACACCCAGCCTAAGCATGAAGTAAAATTTCGAGTTTAGAAAAGCCCCGTTAAAATTTGTCGAGGGTCGCGCAGCGAGAGACAAATTTTCGGGCTTTTCTGAACTCGAAATTTTACTACATGCGCCACGCGTACAAAACACTGATTTGAAGTGAAGTTCAGAAATACACAAATACATCTTTAATCAGAGTAACAGGGAATCCGATATTTAGTCTGTTATCAACGGTGTTCAGTGTTAATCATAAATTATTAGGTTTTGAAAATTTTTGTTAAAACAACTGGTAACGATATTTATATATTAATGGTTGCAAAAAAACAATAAATTCAAATTTATTCTTAAAGGATTTGTATTCGTGATTCGAAAAAACAGTATTCGAATCATTTATTCGAATCATATTTATCTCTTACGAATCCTTTATTCGAGTATTCGTGATTCGAATAATATTAGGTGATTTGAAATCGTAATTCGAATCCTTTTTACGAGGATTCGTCCCAGCTCTGATCACCATCATATTAAACATAATATTATATTTGCCATGATCCCTTCTGGTGTCTATGAGTGCCGCTCCGAGACAAACTGAGACCAAAAATACCGGTTCGTCACATAAAATAGTTTGGGAAGCGCTGGTCTAGAAGAAGCATACCCGAATTTTGACTTTCTAGTTTAGAAAAGCCTGCAAATATGCATTGGTCGCTTCGCTTCGCTATGCGATCAAACCAAATGTTCAGGCTTTTCTTAACTCCAAATTTTACTTGATCCTTAATTAACTCATTAGAAACTTCAAATAGAACGTATTTATTAAAGCTACGAATTTCAGAAAATTTAATTTATATAATGTATACTTTAAAGAAAATTTCCGTATATAATTAAATTACCTTAGGCTTACCGTTGAGTTTTTGAAAATACGCAACAAAGTCAATTAGAAAAAAATACAAATACTAAGAAATCTTAGATAAGGATCTCTTTAATCGACAGTGAAACTTAAAGTAAAACCTAAAGTGTTAATAATTCATTTTAGCGATATTAATCAATTTTATTTATTTTAAATCGATTCAATCGCAATCTGCTTGATTATCTGATGCTTATCGCTCATAGTGCATAAAAATGGTGCTTGTCTTTTTTTGCTCAATGAGCAGCATTTATATAACGTTTTATTAAATTCCTTTTCAAGACTAATCCTACCATTGTTTTAATTAATAAACACGAACTGAAGGGAGACATTTTACCGATGTAATTAAAATTACTGAAAAGGTTAAACATGAAGTTAATGAAAATAATAAAATTAAAAACAAATACTCCAGTTGTTACCGGCGTGTCATTTTGACACGTCGTAACTCGTTTAATTTTTAATCCGCGATATAAATTTCTTCAATATAACATCGGATCCCATTGCATTTCATTTCATTTGATATTATAAGAAAAATTAAACGTAATTTAATTCGAAAATCCGTTAAGTTCGTAAAGAAATGTTTTCCTTTTTGTATTGTTAATAGGGTCATAAAACAATAAACCGCCGGCGTATTTTCGGGATAGGTAATAAAACCTTTTCGGTCCAGATTAGCAAAATCTCCGAATTTCAGTTTCGGATTAACAAAATCTTCAAAGCTCAGCTGGACAAGCAATAAAACCAAAATTTCCTAATTTTTCGAAATTCCCAAATCCGTCCGATCGGGATTATTAATATCCCGAACGTGCGGATTGCGAAGAACACCGGCTTACAGATAACAAAAGGGAAGAGTATGCCCACTGTTACCGCCCGGTGTTCCAGTCCCGAAAATACGTCGACCCTAATTAAGGCATCGTAAAATATTTCTATAGTGTACAGTTTTAACAAAACATATTTTTCTCCAACATAATTTAATTAAACATACTCTTAATTAATTTAACTTATTCTAATCTGATGCCTTAATCGAATTTGTACATATTCATAAGTTGAAATATAATTTCAATCAGACTTTAAAATCAGTTTTCCTTTTGTATATATTTCATTAACTATGTCACGTAATTTGAGTACACGCATTAATCGTGACGTTTATTTTCGAACATCATATATGTAGGTGTATTTTGTATATGTATTTTTAATAGTTTAGACAAACATTTTTATTTCTAACATTTCATTTTAAATTCATAAAAGTGCTAAAAGAGCACCAGACCGTCAATCAGCGCTCCACCAAAAACAATAACACCAAATAGTACACAAATGTACAAAACTAAAAGACAGCAAATTATAAAAATATTTGAAAATATTCGTATAATTTGCAAAATCAGAGACGTGTCACTCTCAATTCCGCTGTTGCTAAAATAACGCTCAGCAAATCAGCGTCGAGCATTGGATCAGCCAATGAGAATTGAGAGTGATCATTCACGCCAAGGGTTGACCAATGGGCCTCGGGGAGTAAGCATCCCTACCACGTCCTCAACCACTGAGGTAAGGGTGAAGATACCCTTCCAGGGCTCTGCTACCCCCAACTCATCCCCTGGTGAATTTTCGGGCTATAAAGTCACACGACGGCCAGAAAATATTAAGTATTCTCTCAGTATTCAAAACGTCTTCAAAAAGTATTCTTCGAAGTATTACCCATGCAAGTGTTTTTCAAAGTGTCAAGTCAAAGTGGTGTTTTTGGTGGTGACCGATCGACGGTAATTTCAATTAATAGTTTTTTTTGAATTTATGAATTTTAAATCATTATTATTTAACTTGTTTGTCTAAACATAATTTTTTGTGAAATTGTTCTATCTCTTAATCAACTTTTTTTTGATATTTGTTGTAACTGTTTGATTTTTTTTTAATTTATTATTTATTGTTGAAATTTAAAGAGAGAGTTTTTTTTATTAAATTTTAATTGAATCTCATAAATTCCCCGAGTGAAAATGTGGTTCGAGACGAAACGATTCAAAACATGGTAAGTTTACAGTTTTTTTAATTGAGCTAACGGAACGTGATAGGGTTTCGACCGGAAGTGGCATATGTCGTAATTTAATTATTTAAACAACTCAAGTATAATTTATTATTTTTCTCAAAAATACATATAATGCCAACCCCGGTTCGACCGCCCCGTTACACAGTATTCTAATAAATTATTACGTGAAAAGATCTTTAGACTCGTATGAAAAATATTTGTAGATTAGCACAAAAAACTTCTTAACATCCTTCACGAAATTTTGGGTTGGATCGCTTCCCGTTTTTGTTTTTTTATTAAAGATTACGCAATTAAATTTTTGAGTGAGAAAAAAATGTATAGGGTCTTTATAAATTGTTATCTTCATTATTAGTGTGTGATTTATACATTTTTCAGCCTGGTTTATTTAATTTATATGAACATATTTAGAAGAATATAAACAAGAATTCTAGCTTAATAATGAATTAATATCGTATACCTCTTCTGTCTTAAGGCTGTGATTTACAATGGGTAAAATCATACGTTTTTGGTAGTCACTAATTACAGCACCGTAGGTGTTTTAATATATTGCTACATCAAAATGATCATAAAACTTGAAGGATTGTATTCTCGCCAATTTAAAACCATTTAGATGATTAGTTTTTTTGTAAAAAAATCCTGAAAATAGCTATTTGTGAGTAATTTATTTACTGAATTTTTGACAAAAAATACGCTTTCTACGGAAAATTCAAGGGTGTCCTTACGTACTACATTCAATTTGCTCAATAAATATTACCAATTAGTTCCATTATATTATATATTCGGTTATCCCTGTTATACTAACAATGGTAAAATGTTGAAATACACAATCAGCCATCTTTAAATTTCGAGCCTATAGTTATCTGCAGAGTGTGGTGGAATATTATCTACTAGGTGGCTTTGTTAATTTTTGCTTAGTGAATTATATGTTGTGTGTGCGTTTTCTTTTGTGAGGGAGCGGCGACTATTCGATTAGTCGCCGCTTTATTTTCAAACTTCTCGAAGACGGCCTAAAGCTCGGCGTGGGGCACTATGGGTTCAAAATCTCAAATTTTCTTATATTTAGATGAAAATAATATACGGGGGTGTTCGTGTATCCTGATGAAATTAGGTAACAGAAAAATTTGGTAAGCCCGTTAAAGTAGAGAAAAGGGCCATTGAATGCTTGATATGACCACCCTAAATTATATTTTACAGTGTGGAAATTGAGTAGCGGATAAATTTGGCAACTCCGTTAATGTGCATGATAGAGAAAAAATCTAAAAGGTGTATAGCGATTTAAATTATTGCGCATATGAAAAACATTTTTTTCAGATTTTTCACCCTGTATATACCGCTGCTTTGCTTTGATAATAGCACAAGTGAAATTTGTGAATCTTATAGGAGGAGCCCGCAAAAGTTTACAAAACACTTTTATTGAAATATTGAAATCTCTATCTTCACTGGATGTATCTTATTTTTTATATTTAATAAATATTGAAAAATAATCACTTTTTTAGTTGTGCCACTATCAAAGCAAAGCAGCGTTATATAATATATTTCTGGAGCAAAAAATCATTCTGAATTGTGAGTTTGAGACCAAAGGTAAGAAAATATCTCTTTCGAAATTTTGGCCTCTGTGTTTAAAGGGCAATAGTTTGATAAATTATTATTATAATAAGTATTTTAAAAAAGTAGGTATTTTTAATTCGTTTTGTGTATAACCTAACTTTAACCTGTCTAAACTTCTTTGCTTATAAAAAAAAATTAATAAAACATTACAAATAACTATATAAATATGTTGTGATTTCTTTGGTGTAAATCAAAATTGTAAATAATTTATACTTGTAATGTTATTAATTTATTTATAACAATTTAATATTTATTTAATATTCATGTAACCAAGTTTTTACTACAACAGTACGTCAACTATGAAGTATTACGACAAAATAATATCATGTATTTTATATAACATATTCCGTTTTAATACAATTTAAATAAACCCTCAAACCGTAAGCAACGTAATTTCTTAATGACACTTGCGACACACATTTTGATAGTTGTGACATATTTTAAACCGACGAGTGTTTTCCACTCCCAAACTAAGCATGAAGTAAAGTTTCGAAAAGCGTAGTTCATTTGTCGAGGGTCTCGCAGCGACCCGAGACAAATTTCCACTGGGCTTTTCTAAACTCAAAATTTTACTTGATGCGCCACGCGTATAAACCACTGAATAAAAGTAAAGTTATTAGTATATTACGTAACGAGAGTGGTATGCAGCATATTACATATGAGCGGAATGTTGCGCACGAGCGTCGCAGCGGCGAGTGCAGTATTCCGCTAGTATGTAATTGCCATACCACTCGAGAAACGTGCGATACTTTACCTACGCTCTAACAAAATAAACAATGACCATGAAAGAACAACTTATTCACTGTAATAATTTTTAATAGTACCATGACAATGATGAAAACTAAATTAATACTTGATCAATATACAAGGAATAAAGCTGTACGTTTTTCGACATTCGTTGTTTTTTAAAAGAGTTCAATTCAAAGCTTTAAACGAGTGTTTTCCACTCCCAGACTAAGTATGAAGTAAAATTTCGAGTTTAGAAAAGCCCCGTGAAAATTTGTCGAGGGTCGCGCAGCGACCCGAGACAAATTTTCTGGGTTTTTCTAAACTTGAAATTTTACTTCATGCACCACGCGTATAAAACACTGATTTCAAGTAAGATTCAAATATACATAGAGTTCACAATATTTTAGTGTTTTATATAGTGTTTTTTTTGCGTGGGCAGAGTCTGTGCCCAGTCATTTGCTAGAGTGAGATAGACCTATATTTCTATTTTCAGTATATAAAGGTAAACGTATTATATCATGGACATTTTTTTAATAAATATTGAGCTAATTGAATGCAGAATGTACGGACACCCTTGAATTTTACTAAGTACTAGTTTTTGTTGCCTAAAAAGGATTCAATAAATGTCTCAAAAATAGCTATATTCAGGATTTTTTTTACAAAAAAAACTAAATATCTTAATCATTTTAAATTGTTGGCATTAAAATGTCCTAAGTTATAGGATTACTTTAATGTATTATGTAATATTGTTCTATAATCAGAACATGAATGGTGCTGGAACTAATGACTACCAAAAACGTTGGATTTTACCTATAATGAATCGCAACCTTAAGGTTTTGTCAGCTGTTGCGTCTAATAATAACGTAATAAGCATAATGTAAAATGGACGTGCTCTCAGCCAATTAAAGTTGTAGGTTTTGGCGCGTGAAACTTAAAACGCTCCTTCTAGGTTTGTTGGATAACAATCGGGAATACATTATCTTTGATAACGCGGAACAAATGTTTAGTCTGTTAAAAATATTTAATTTACCGAAGAGTAAAATACGAGAATATAACATTTTTGATGTCGAATCTTTAAGCATTAAAAAAATAATGTTTTAAAAGTGAAGTCGTTTTTTTAAAGTTAAATAACTAAATATAAGTATGGATGAAATTGACAATACTTGGTTGTAGAATACTTCAAAACATTAAGAGTGCGTTTCTTTAGGCAATCTACAACAAATTTGTCTTACAAAGACTACTTAAATAAACAGTAAATTGAAAAGCCTAGTTCCTGAGCTGACACCCCAACAGATAATGGATTATACAACAAGTGTTTACTGTTACCTACAGAAGCAATCAGCAAATTCAACTATTCGGGTCAAACTATTGAAGTGATCTATAGATGCGGTTCGAGATTTATCTCTCATTGACATAGCAATGCTATACTGATGAGAGATAAATCTCGAAAGGCGCATAAATGGCCCAAATAATTTAACCTTAATGCATTTGCAGTAGGTTGCTGTATGTAACAGCAAGCACTTGTTGTATAATCCAATGTCCGTCGGGGTATTAGCTCGGTAAGTAGTTGTTTTAATTAATGTTTGATTTAGTCTATGTAAGACAAATTTGTTGTAGATTGCGTAACGAACGTTTCTTTCTCAATAAAGCATGCAAATAACATAAGATAAGGTTTCAATAACGTGCACACATTGACACGGAAATATTATTTATTCTTTGTTTTCCCAAATTGATAAATAAAACAGTTACATCGAATATGCATTACCTTCTTTACATTCTGTATGTATGTAGGGTATGGACTTACAAAATGTATATAAGTTTTTCGAACTATATGGAACGTATACAAAACATTTCCAACTGCACTTTAAAGTTAGGGTTTATAAAATGTGATTGCAACTGAATAAGCCTTTTGTTCCCTATATATAATTGAAAATGGAACTTTTGTTTTTCTGTACTATTGAATTATATGTGCGGAGCGGATAACATGCGGAGCAGAAAACATGTAATGCATAAATACCGCTTTAATGGGAAATACGCCCTCGGTCGCATCATAAAGACCATCGATTATCACTTAATTTGTCTAAACATTTAACATTTAACACAAAAAGAAGTATCAGTTTTACGTTTTCGGTAGCATGTCAAGTCAGCGCCGTATTTGTTCATTATCAGTAGTAATATTTTTGTCATTAACCGTGATCAAATCTATTTTTTTCAGTTATGTATATAAAAAATTAAGGTAAATATATCCATCCTAAAACGTCATTTCCCTCTCAGTTCTCCAAACTGCAGTGCAGTTATAATGTCAATGTAGGCACTTTTCAAACTATTGATTCTCTCCTATGAGCAAAGCTAAAGTTTTGAACGAATTTTAAATGAGTGTTGTATCAAATACCTTCTTACTAAATCTGCTTTTAAATAAGAATGGGTTAACACTGCGACAAAACATAGTTTTATTCAATACTTAAGCGATTGAAATAAAACTATGTTAGCTCTTTTGGTTTACATATACAGAGAGTTTTATCTAACACCGAACATTTTCATAACGAGAATTTTTCTTTTAAGCATACATAAGCATACGTTGTAAATTTGCCGATGCTCGGTTTATTAACACTGATGCAATATAAAGTTTAGAGGTGTGTTTTAATCTTCGTCATATGTCAGTGTTTTGTACCGGTGGCGCATGAAGTAAAATTTCGAGTTTAGAAAAGCCTGAAAATTTGGTTTGGCCGCTCCGCGCTTCACGCTACGCGACCAAACCAAATTTTCAGGCTTCTCTAAACTCGAAATTTTACTTCATGCTTAGTCTGGGAGTGGAACACACTCATTTCAAGTTTCAAATTGAAAACAATGAGTACCTACAGATTTACGGCATATACGCTGTAATTAGGACATACTTGAAAGAAAAACTCCTTGTATGTACAAGTTAAGGCATTAATTGCGATTTATTGGCAACAATTTTGGATGGTCATATAGGCTTCCCAATTTACACATAACTTAAAAATGAAAGGTGCCAAATTGTATTGGATGGAAATGTTCGGTGTTATATAAAACTTTCTGTATATTACACAGAGAGTTTTTCTTTCAAGTATACATATTCCAACTATCTGCTGTCAATTTTCAGATAAAGTTTAATTTAAAGCTTTAATCAAGTGTTTTCCACTCCCAAGTTAAGCATGACGTGAAATTTCGAGTTTGAGTTTGGTTTCTAAACTCGACATTTTACTTCATACTTAATCTGGGATTGGAATACACTTGTTTAGAGCTTCAAATTGAACTCTTTTAAAAGAAGTGTATCCATATGTATACTTAAAAGAAAAATTCCTTGTAGGTGTGTTTGCTAGGACATAACATAGTTATTCTTAATTTATCACAAGATTAAAATAAAATCAGGATACATGATTTGATTAATGATGGAAATTTTGAAAACGGAAGTCTTCGAAAAACGTATGTAAATTTGAATATTAAAACATTTAAAATATTCAAATAAATATTTGAATAATTAGAATAATTAAAAGAAATTGTACATTTGTTTGAATATTCGATTACATCAGTTTTAATAATTCCCAGTCTTACTTACAAATAGGTTAAAAAATAGTAACAAAAAACCTTTAATTATTATTTTAATACTAAAATGTTACACTCAAGCTTACATTAAGTACTTCTTACATCTTATTTTAACTTTGAACATTTTAAATGAAATTTCATATTGAATGTACGTTTACCTGACTAATGACTATTTGTATCATAATTTACTAAGTAATTTAATTTATATACCGGGTGTTGACTTAGCGGACGCAACATAGGAAATCCCATGTAGATTTTGAAATGTTCAAATTTTGGCTCCCCTATTTATTTTAGAAACAAAAGGTAATTATCTTTTTTGTACATTTTACATTTTAACATCCGCAGTTGTTGTTTCAATTCCATGGCATGTCATTATTTTTATAAAATCACATTACTTTTTCTTAATTATTTTAGCTGTTAATTTTCGGACATTCGTTGATTTTTAAAAGAGTTCAATTTGAAGCTATAAACGAGTGTTTTCCACTCCCAGACTAAGCATGAAGTAAAATTTCGAGTTTAGAAAAGCCCCGTGAAAATTGGTCAAGGGTCGCGCAGCGACCCGAGACAAATTTTCTGGGCTTTTCTAATCTCGAAATTTTACTTCATGCGCCACGCGTATAAAACACAGATTTTAAGTGAAGTTCGAATGTACATAAATTTAACAATATTATAGTGTTTTATACGCGTAGCGCATGAAGTAAAATTTCGAGTTAAGAAAAGCCGAGAAAATTTGTCTCGGGTCGCTGCGCGACCCTCGACAAATTTTCACGGAGCTTTTCTAAACTCGAAATTTTACTTCATGCTTATTCTGGGAGTGGAAAACACTTGTTTAAAGCTTTAAATACAACATTGAAATCAACGATTTATCAATTACAGGCAATGAAAAAATTAACGTGCTTTGTTTTACAAAATTATAGCATTTATTAAGATTGTTTATAACAGATGTTCAATATGTAGTCGAATAAGTTTGTACTAATCATACATACACATATTCGGATTTCGGCAACAGGAAATTTCGATTTAATAAAGTTTGATACGTTCAGATAGTTCTGCTATCTATTAATGCACACTACAATACACAAAACTAATTAAAACAATTTATAAACTCAATTATTATCTAGATAATCTAAATTTTTGTTTGTGATAAATTGCTTCCAGAACAATGGTGTACTAAATATAGAAAACTAGATTCGTTAGTTACTGAAGACCCTCACCATCCTTCCTTATGATGTGCTATATCAATTACAACTTATAATACCCATAAATTTATTTCAAGTAGTACTAGGAAATATAACTACAGAATAGCCAACTTGCTGAACTTATATGAAGATATTTCTTTGTTGGAGTGGGATTCACTTTATACGTTAGCAGATGTGATTGTTTATATTCTCATCTATATAGTGTCCCAAATGTCCATAAAAACAAAAACACAAATAAATATCCACCTTGGTTTAATAATGATATTATTACTCAATTAAAACTTAAGAATAAACTTAGATTAAAGTATTTGAAGAATAACAAAAATTCTAATAAATTAAGGTTTAATAAAGTACGGCAATCTGTAAAATTTAAAATACAACATGCTCGTGATAATTATATTAAAACGACAAAAAGGATATTGACTGACGATCCAACTAAGTTTTGGAGTTATATTACCATAATGAAATCTTCAACAAGAATTCCTGGAACTATGAAGCATAGTGATTCGGTGTTAACAACTTCTAATGCTATTGTTGATGGATTTGCGACCCATTTCAGCTCTGTTAATAATACTACTCGCTATGAATTGGATACGGATCTAAATACTCCTTATAGACCACTCTTCATTGGAAATGTTTGTACAGATGAAGAAACTGTTATTAAACACACTAAAAGATTAAAGGCGAAATAACATCTGAAATTGATCTTATACTATCAGAGAAATGATGAATGATGAAGGATTGTGCTGTAGTGTTACCGGCGCTTTTCCGTAAGCGTCGTCAACTTGTTCATTCAGCAATATTTCAGCTGCAACATAACCACGGGCGTTATTTTGTTACATATTTTAATATTCGGAACAACGGTCTCAATTCACCTCATTCTATTTTTCAATACACAATATTGCTTCATTCTCTTTTATTTTCCAAATGAGTAAAGTTCGCGCCATACATTGATATTATTTAAGTTAGATAGGTTGCCTGGTGGAATCTCGTCAAATAGCGCCCTCGAACATCAGACAGCTCAACTCAGCTCAAAACTCCTCTCGGCCGTCCAAGGGTAGAACTCTACGGCATCCGCTATTTCCAGTTCCAGGGTTGTCCAAAATATATACGGATTTCCCGGTTATCCCCGAGTTCGCCACATCTGCGATGGGACGCCGCTACCTGCGACCGGCCCGATCGCGCGAGCGAAACGTACGTGCGAAGCACAAAAGAATCGGGCATGACGTCAGGGGTTATAAAACCGCCGAATGCAAGGGATAGGAACATCCCCTACGTGGTTCGCGTATGTAGAATACATACGCGAACGTCACAACCCTCATCTAATAACTGAGAAGAAGACGATTCGAACGACACCAAACACGATATGGTTAGTTCGAACCAGAAGGATATAAACTGCGAGCTGTCATGATATTTAATTGTTACTAATTTGCTTTTAGACGAGGTTCCACATAGCAACAAATATGTATAAACAATTACTATGCTCCCCGTTATGCTTGGACGAAGTTTCACAAACTTCTATTCAGTATTTTCCTTATTATTATACATTTTCTAAATCCAGCCATAACACCCCTATTGTTTATATGTTTTCTGGAATTGGTAGGCGTAATTGTTTATGCATATTGTTGCTAGGTATACCAAACGATGCGCTTTATCATTCCACATCGTTGGTATTACTTTTAGGCAAATTCGGTCAACCCCTTCGGCTTAATTAAATTAAACGTCTATTAAACCCCGTTCTTAGCTCGAATCAAAATATGTCATATATGCCCGGACGCAGAATCATATCGCGCATATAATGACATATTTTGTATTTCAAAATATTAATATTTAATATTTATTTTGGCCATTTTTCTTTCGGCCAACGAAAGTTGGTGGTCGCCAGAGGGGAAGACGGAAGAGGGTTGACCAAAAACCAAATAAATACCGCCGGCCTCAAGGGCTAAAATCACTTCAAAAAAGTCTGTTGACCCGTCAACATCACTTCGAAAAAGTCTTCGAACCGTGCATCGTCACTACGCTAAATTTCGGTCCGCGTCCGCGTCCGCGTCCGCGAAAGTTTTTACAAGTATTCTTTACGATCCAGTGGTCGTATGTAAGTTATTCTTTTAATTGTATTTCTTGTTTTCTTCTTTTGCTTGTTTATTTTTCTATCTATATTTGTAAATTTATATTCGTTGTTTAATTTGTTTCGTGTTAATACATTTATTATTACTCTTTGACTAAAGTTTTCATTTACTTTTAAAGTTCAATTTCAACCTTTCACCTGGTAAGCATAATTTTATTATTCAGTGACTAAATAGCTAGCCGGAAGTTGCGATGTGGGTCTTCGTTTAACACCTCAATTGTTTAACGAAGATTTTATATAAATTCCAACTGCGAAGCACCCCACCCCGTAACATTTGGCGCGCAACCACTTCTAAGTTTAACTAAAATAATTTTATTTAGCAGCCATAACATTTAGTTCTTAACTTAGTCTAAATTTGGTTAGAATATTCTAAATTAGCGAGCATTTTGATAATATTTCTGAGCTCAATTTGTTTAAATTATTTTAGTTAGCTGCATAACCGGCCTACACATAGTTAAAAAGACCGGACGACCCACAATGTGCCAAATCCGAGCGCGAGCGCCAGGGGGGGATTTGGAGGAAAAAAATTAAATTAAAAATTTCGAGAAAAAAACATATCCACTCCATTGTAGATACATGAAACCCTTATAATCTTGCATGTTTATATTTTTTAACCCCCTATATTATTAACAATTAACGCTTAAAGTTGAGCAATTTAGAAAACATCGATTTTACGGCATTTCATTCGCAAGTTTAAATAATTTATTACATGGATAGTAGGCGTACTATAAATATAACATTATACACTATTGTTTATAACATAATACTGTATATTATGGTTGAAAGATCAACTCTCTAAATATTTTAGAAAAAAAGTTAAAAAAATTTGAATATGAAATATATTTTAAATATAAATTTTAACTTTAGAAAGTGTTATAAAAAAAATGCCAACTCGATGAGGTCTGTGACTATCACTAAAAATTAGTTCTATGTTTTCTCTAACTACCCTCAAAATTTCGTATCTCCACCGGTGCGTTTTTGGGGTCTTTTTAATTTTTTTATTCGACGCCACCAATTAAAATTGGGTCGGGCGAGGCCCGTGTGCGGTGGCATCGCGGAGTCGAGCTCGCTATTCTCGAGCAGCACGCAACATTATTTCTACGTTGGCCCCGAACAAAAAAATAATAAAAACGCACTTAAAACGCACATGTAAAAATTCAAAAAAATTAGGGCTGTTACAGAAAATATTGACAAATGTTTACATAATAGTCATAATCCTCACAATCTACAATTTTTCTAATATACAGGTATATATCATAGGGAAATTATTTCTTCTCTGAGTATTTTTTGCAGCATTTAAATCACATTTACAAAAATAGTTTTATGGGTTTTTTTCTTATTGATATATAAGGGTGTACATCTGTTACTGATAAAGGTCATCTGGTTTGTGTTTACATTTTTATTAGGGGTCCGATTGAAGCTGTCATTTACCGTAACAAATGGCATTCTTGTCACACAGTTTTTACGGTTTAAGTATCTGAAATGGATTATTCTTAATTTTCTTGAAAGCAAAATATGCGTTTAGTGTTGAACGAAGTCTCCAACAGTTCACATATTTTTCTGATCCATAAGCGAACGATTGAACATTATAAAGTAATTATTAATTAAGTTAGTGTTAAGTGTTATTTAATTTGTTGACTATATACTCTTTCTTTGATGTAGTGTTTTTTTGTGTATAAAATAGTTTACTTTAATTAAACTAGTGTTTAGTGTTAGTGTAATTTAATTAATCCAAAACGCTGAGTGATAATGGAGAAAATTAAAATTACAAACGGTGATTTATATAAGGTATGGTACGAACTAAAACCTAAAAACCTTATTCAGTCAAGCAATACCATTGATTATTTAATAAAATATATTGAAAATGTTTCGACGAAAAACAATAGTGAAAATGATGACATTCTTAAAAAAGTTAAGGGTTTCTGCAGTACTCTTAATAGAAAGTGGAAAATGTGCTCAAGATCTCATATCAATTTCATAAAAAAAAAAAATAGAAATTGGTTACTGCTGCCTTTTAAATACAACGAGGGTTCTGTCTTAATTGAAAATACAAACCCCTTTGAAAATATAGAAAATATTTCACCAATACCAAGTACATCAGGTACACAGTTCACAATACAAAGTAATACATCTAAAAGAAGACAAACTAATTTATTGATCACCGAAAATACATAATATATAAATTAGATTTGAAGAAAACAACTACTCACGGATGTACGATAGAAGAGAAAAATAATATATTTAGTCGGAAAACTAGAATACAAAAACTATTACGTAAATAGTTAGGGATAAGGGTTGATATTGTTGTGCAAGGAGGAGGTACTTCAAATACTGGCAACGTTGCTCGAATATTTTTTCGAAATTATGAGAAAGTAGCTGTCATCACTGAATTGAATGAAGAATTATTGAACAGATTTTATACAATTCTTATAACAATGTCGAGTTCTCGTAATATAAATGTATTGATGTTTGATAAATATGCAGAAGATACGGCCCGGCCCGACTTTACACCTTGTTATATGGATGGTATAGAATGCCTCCTAGTGTCCATAAAATTTTAATTCACGGGAGCAAAATAATTGGACAATGTCTTTTACCAATCGGAGAACTTTCGGAAGAGGCACAGGAAGCAACCAATAAAATATATAAGAGAGTTAGAGAAAACCATACTAGGAAAAACTCTAGGCTTAATACAATTCGAGATTTATTTAATATGCTTCTTGTATGTTCTGATCCAATAATTTCTTCTTTGAGAAGCGATGTAAAATTCATAAAAAACAACTACCTGCAGACGCTAAAAAATTAGTTATTTGTGAAACGGACACAAGTGACAGCGAAGACGAACAGACTGATGAGGATACTGACAATTTTTCATTTTAAAAAAGTAAGTAAATAAAACAGTATAAAATACATAACTTCGTTGTGCAAAATCAGAAAAATGTAATGTATATTCTGATTAAAAATTCATATTTTAAACAACAGATTAAATTATTTTTAAACTACAGCAGATACTTTTCACATTTGTAGGTTTTTTTGAGGTGCTTTATTTTTTATTAGGCGCAACCGATAAAAATCGACTCGGTCATTCGCAAAAACCTGACACAAAACGCACATGTAGAGATACGAAGTTTTTAGGGCATTTAAAAACATACCACAGTTTTTGGTGAAAGTCACAACCTATGTAATGATTATAACAATTGTATATAATTTTGCTGCCTTGAATTATTATTATATTATTTTTCTAGAAGATTGCAAACCGGAAGAACTGTGACTATCATATAAACATTTGTTAATATTTTCTGTAACTGCCCTAATTTTTTTGAATTTTTACATGTGCGTTTTAAGTGCGTTTTTATTATTTTTTGTTCGGGGCCAACGTAAAAATCATGTTGCGTGCTGCTCGAGAATAGCGCGCGCTCGACTCCACGATACTCACCGCACACGGGCCTCGCCCGACCCAACTTTAATTGGTGGCGTCAAATAAAAAAATTAAAAAGACCCCAAAAACGCACCGGTGGAGATACGAAATTTTGAGGGTAGTTAGAGAAAACATAGAACTAATTTTTAGTGATAGTCCCAGACCTCATCGAGTTGACATTTTTTTTATAACACTTTCTAAAGTTAAAATTTATATTTAAAATATATTTCATATTCAATTTTTTTTTAACTTTTGTTCTAAAATATTTAGAGACTTAATTTTTCAACCATAATATACAGTATTATGTTATAAACAATAGTGTATAATGTTATATTGATAGTACGCCTACTATCCATGTAATAAATTATTTAAACTTGCGAGTGAAATGCCGTAAAATTGATGTTTTCTAAATCGCTTAACTTTAAGAGTTAATTGTTAATAATATAGGGGGTTGAAAAATATAAACATGCAAGATTAGAAGGGTTTCGTGTATCTACAATGGAGTGGATATGTTTTTTTCTCAAAATTTTTAATTTGATTTTTTTCCTCAAAATCCCCCCCTGGCGCTCGCGCTCGGATTTGGCACATTGTGCGACCCTGAGATTTTTATTTATAATCACTTTGTTTCTTTTAATTTGGGAAACAAGTTGACACTTGGTTAAAAATAGACAACTCTGTGATTTTTCTCTTATATTTCGCTTTTAATTCATATTTATTGAATAAATAATTTTCATATATTTTTTTTTGATAAAATGTTTATGTAATTTAGTTTTAAATATTTCTCACATAAATCTAAATTCATTGGTCAAGTCTGTTTATTCATTAGTTCTGTTAATATATTTCGTTGGAAAACTCAGTTTATTTTTAGTTATAGTTTTAAATAACCGTAATTTAATTTAACATATTGTTTTGTTTGAAAATAAAGTTAGACTAAATGCACAAGCTTGTTATTAAATACTTTATTGTTTAAATATTTAGTTCATAAATTCTGTCGAGTTAAAATTTTTAAACAAAAGTAATCTAATGTCATTTTTTTTCTCTCATTTTAATTTGAAATAATTTGACATGTATACTAAATTTATAATTTAACATTTAATTTGGTTTACTTACCATCGTTCATCACAGACGTTGCTATTTTTATATTAAGTGCACAAAGTAAATTTATTAGTCAACATATAATAAATATGTTGTTTACTTATTATTTTTTTTAAATTATAATCAAGTTTTTAGTAAAAACAGCGTACATAACTTTTAGAAAGCCACTCTTTGGAGACTTTTTATTACTTACAATTGATTTATTTGTATTCTGGGTGTGCGTTTTGTTATATAATTTTTCTTGCTAAACTAATAATTTATTTCTGTCCATAGTTGCTCATACGTATTTATATTGTTCAAAGTTTTATTTGTATTTTACATTTGGGAATCTTCGTACATCTCTGTGCACTTCTTTTGATAGTAATTTTGATTTCGTTTTTCTCATTTACATATCGTGTAGTGTTGTATTCTCACTTAAATTTATTCCAAAGAACTGATTACAATATTTAACTCTGTTGTCATAATTGATTTTGGTCTAAGTTTATTTCCGTTGCTTATTAAATCCCAATTTGTTTTAAAGATATTTGTTTTAGCGAAAGATATACTATTTCACATTTTTAATTTAAATTCATATTTTATTAATTTAATTTTTTTTTTTGTAATTAACTTATATTGTCCATCGGTTAATTAGACACTAGTTGTTGTAAACATCTTGGTTTTGTGGGATATAAATCATCCTCATATTAGTTAATTTTTATAATTTTACTTCCTTTACGAAGAAAGTCATTTAAGATCGGGGCCGATATATTTATATTATTATATCAATCATTTTTATCTCCCTTCTGTAAATCTATTTCACGGAATTCCAGTAGGGCTGTCTCCGACGCATACGCGGATGCCATGGATGCCATAGCCCGGGAATACGAGGAGAAGACGCGTCGCACCCGAGAACATTTTGAACAAATACTCGAACGAAACGAAGAAGAAGAATACGAGAGAGAAAGGTTAGAAATTCGAAAAGAACGTATCGCTATACTCGAGGAGAGGAAAACCCTACAACGTCAGCTACAAGAACAAAAATAAGCCATGATGCGCCAAGCCGAGCGTTTACTTCGCGAACAGCGAGATGATATGCAGAGGGTAATGCGCGAGGAGAGAGAGAACATGCAGCGGGAAATGCGTGAGCAGAGAGAAGAAATGCGGGAGTTGCGTGACCACATAGAACGCGAAAACCACATAGGTAACGAAGAGAGACCCCTGGCAAAAGATACTCGGGTAGAAGTCGACGTGCACGAACCTCCTACTACGAAACAGCACCAGACAAATCCACAATGCGCTGCGGTTCGAGAGCCGACGGAAATTAACAAGCAGCTCATCGAGTTACTGTGGTTGAGTAACAAGGGCTCCGAACTGCTAAATATATTTACTGGCCGGGACCCGGAAGGATTCATCGACCGATTAAACAAAATTTTTGAGGGATTGCAGCTGGAGGATGCCGTCAAAAATAAGAAAGCCCTTTCGCTGATGAGCGAAGAATATGCTAACAAATATAAAGCATATTTTTTGGAAGATATTCCCTGGGAGCGAGCCTGCAACCTCTTCATCAAGTCCATTGACCCCACGGCATTAACCCGCAACGAAATCGTCGAGATGATAACGGCGACTCAAGGAGATGTGCCACCGGGAGTCTTCGCCACTAAGAAACAGGTGCTGTTCGAGAGACGGAAGATTTAAAACAACATTTACACGGCTTGTACAGAAACCACACAGAACAACAAAATAACGACCGCCATTATCCCCAAAACAGAAGCCGCCCCACTTCAACCGGAAACGTTACAAGTTAGCAGAGTCCCAACAACCCGGGAAAGTCATCTCAGCAAGAAATTTCCGACCGCCCGGCTCACCAACAGAATCCCGCACAGAGTCGTAACCAAGGATTCACGCGGAATTCGACTTTTCAAGAGCCACCACGGTGCGAGAGTTGTAAAAGAGGAAACCATTGGCACCGCGATTGTCCCAAGAACCAGGGAAACGACCAGCAGCGGCAGGACAGGAGATAAACACTCTAACCTCCCCTGCGGCCACCGAACGCTAACGCCGTAAGAAACCGCAATATCCAACCCGGTACCTCCACCAGAAAACCATTCCCGACACCTTCACCATACCCGGCGATTTCACCAATCCCAACACCTCCACCATACCCGGCGATTCCACCATTCCCGACATACCCGGCGAATTCGCCACAAAATTATTACCCGGCACCTTCACCAGGAGTCCAGG
Organism: Philonthus cognatus; assembly: GCA_932526585.2. Classification (NCBI taxonomy): domain Eukaryota; kingdom Metazoa; phylum Arthropoda; class Insecta; order Coleoptera; family Staphylinidae; genus Philonthus; species Philonthus cognatus. The sequence goes on from OW052241.1 coordinate 108,722,146, forward strand.
GAACCCGCGACAACGCCGATGACATTAGACCTGCTCCTGTACGACCTGATGTAGTACCAGCCGCCCCGAGAGCACCGGAACCCGCCGACGAGGAAGAGATGGACGATCCTGCAGCCCCAACACCCCCAGGTTCACCAGAACCTGCCGACGAGGAGTACTTGGACGACCCTGCAGTTCCTGGCCCCTCAGGATGGCGACCCCCCCCAGCGTTCGCAGCCCCTAAGTGCCTAGTTTTCCGTGATAAGGACACTCCCCCGAGAACTAGAGACACTCTCCCCGATGTGCTACGCTCGCGCCAGCTATCCAGCGATACGAGATCCAGGAGTGTGATCTTGTTGGACGATTCCCAATAGCAATGGACGCTCATGTGTCGAGTGCTTTAGGTTAAGTGTTAGTTAGGGTAGTGTTAGTTTCGCGACCCGCAGGCACACTCTCGTGTCTGCGAGAAACGCGCGTAGTTTTAATTAGTTAAGTGTACATATTTTGGTTTATGTTTCAAACACCATGCGGGAAAAGGGTGACATCAAGTTATTTCCTGTACGCTGCCTCCAGCCAGTGCTAGAGAAGGGAAGCGACGCTAATCCACGCTTCTAGAGTTGGGACGAGTAATCGACTGCCGGGAAAACCTCGAATCAACAGGCGTGAGGTACACGCCCAAACCCCGACTCCAAGATATTTGCTGTCGTCGAATGGTGGAACCAGACGCCACCATCAGCAGATATCCACAGGATCAGCGGCCACGAACCAGCGTTCCATGGTGGAACCAGACGCCACCACACTCGCAGTTCCTAACTGACAATGGGCAGTTATTACCCATTGTGGCGCCCAAATCGACGTAGCTAGTGCTACACCACATAGCATGGCCAGTGCTATGCTACGAAGAAGAGGACATAACCGCCGTTCATGCCAGGATTGTAGAAAGCCAGTGCTTCCACCTGGATGAGCTCAACCGATTCGGCCAGTGCTGAATTTCAGTCGGTTGAGAGAGGACATGGCCAGGTGCCATTCCACACCACGATAGCCAGAGCTATCAATAACACCAGCTCACAGGAGCTAGATGCTAGATCGCGCAGGAGCCATCGACGAGCCACAGCAGATCACAAGAATTGACGCAAGGTTTTTTTAAATACTTGTATTGCGACATATTTTCGCATGTTTTCTATGTATATATTTTCTTGTTGTGCATTTATCTTGTATATATTTTATTTTTAGGCTCAATGTATGGAGATCGAACCTTGTATATACTGATCAAACGAATTTTACTCATTTTACGGGGCCGAATTGTTACCGGCGCTTTTCCGTAAGCGTCGTCAACTTGTTCATTCAGCAATATTTCAGCTGCAACATAACCACGGGCGTTATTTTGTTACATATTTTAATATTCGGAACAACTGTCCCAATTTACCTCATTCTATTTTTCAGTACACAATATTGCTTCATTCTCTTTTATTTTCCAAATGAGTAAAGTTCGCGCCATACATTGATATTATTTAAGTTAGATAGGTTGCCTGGTGGAATCTCGTCAAATAGCGCCCTCGAACATCAGACAGCTCAACTCAGCTCAAAACTCCTCTCGGCCGTCCAAGGGTAGAACTCTACGGCATCCGCTATTTCCAGTTCCAGGGTTGTCCAAAATATATACGGATTTCCCGGTTATCCCCGAGTTCGCCACATCTGCGATGGGACGCCGCTACCTGCGACCGGCCCGATCGCGCGAGCGAAACGTACGTGCGAAGCACAAAAGAATCGGGCATGACGTCAGGGGTTATAAAACCGCCGAATGCAAGGGATAGGAACATCCCCTACGTGGTTCGCGTATGTAGAATACATACGCGAACGTCACAAACCTCATCGGATAACTGAGAAGAAGACGATTCGAACGACACCAAACACGATATGGTTAGTTCGAACCAGAAGGATATAAACCGCGAGCTGTCATGATATTTAATTGTTACTAATTTGCTTTTAGACGAGGTTCCACATAGCAACAAATATGTATAAACAATTACTATGCTCCCCGTTATGCTTGGACGAAGTTTCATAAACTTCTATTCAGTATTTTCCTTATTAATATACATTTTTTAAATCCAGCCATAACACCCCTATTGTTTATATGTTTTCTGAAGTTGGTAGGCGTAATTGTTTATGCATATTATTGCTAGGTATACCAAACGATGCGCTTTATCATTCCACATCGTTGGTATTACTTTTAGGCAAACCCCTTCGGCTTAATTAAATTAAACGTCTATTAAACCCCGTTCTTAGCTCGAATCAAAATATGCCATATATACCCGGACGCAGAATCATATCGCGCATATAATGACATATTTTGTGTTTCAAAATATTAATATTTAATATTTATTTTGGCCATTTTTCTTTCGGCCAACGAAAGTTGGTGGTCGCCAGAGGGGAAGACGGAAGAGGGTTGAACAAAAACCAAATAAATACCGCCGGCCTCAAGGGCTAAAATCACTTCAAAAAAGTCTGTTGACCCGTCAACATCACTTCGAAAAAGTCTTAGAACCGTGCATCGTCACTACGCTAAATTTCGGTCCGCGTCCGCGTCAGCGAAAGTTTTTACAAGTATTCTTTACGACCCAGTGGTCGTACGTAAGTTATTTTTTTAATTGTATTTCTTGTTTTTTTCTTTTGCTTGTTTATTTTTCAATCTATATTTGTAAATTTCTATTCGTTGTTTAATTTTTTTCGTGTTAATACATTTTATTACTCTTTGACTAAAGTTTTCATTTACTTTTAAAGTTCAATTTCAAACCTTTCATTTACCTTTTAACTTAGAATCAGTGAAGTGATTACCCTGGTAAGCATAATTTTATTATTCAGTGACTAAATAGCTAGCTGGAAGTTGCGATGTGGGTCTTCGTTTAACACCTCAATTGTTTAACGAAGATTTTATATAAATTGCAACTGCGAAGCACCCCACCCCGTAACAGTAGTACTTATTGAACCACTTTCAAATCCGGTAAAAAAATGAATGTTGAAGACTATCGACCAATTTCAATACTCAGCAATTTTTCAAAAGTCTTTGAAAGTATCTTAAGCGAACACATTATGTGGACTGTGCAAAATAGTTTGTCACGATGTCAGTATGGATTCTTATCTCGGAGGTCAACTGCTTGCAATCTGTTTAATATTACGCAGATTGTATCCACCAACTTAGATGACGGCTATCAAACAGATGTATATATATATATATATATATATATATATATATATATATATATATATATATATTGATTTATCGAAAGCATTTGACCGTATGAATCATCAGGTTTCGATAAATAAGTTGAAAACATTCAATATCAATGACAGCATAACAAGAGTTATTGAAACGAACTTTTCTGGTCGGGTGCAAGTAGTTAAATATTAAGGTGTACAATCTTTTAGCTTTGTTGCCACGTCTGGGGTTCTACAGGTCTCAAATCTTGAACCGTTGCTATTTTCACTTTTTATAAACGACGTCTGCGACACAATTAGATCTTCATACCTTCTTTATGCTGATGATTTAAAGATTTTCGGGAAAATAGAAAACGAAATTGACTGTGGTATCCTTCAGAATGATTTAAATAATATTTGTGACTGGTGTGATATCAATGGTTTATCATTAAATACTAATAAGTATAGTGTTATGACACTTTCGAGGAAAGCGAATACGATTTTTAACAATTATTTAATACGAATTGAACCTTTACAGAGAGTTAATCGTTTTAAGGATTATTAGGATCATTATCGTGCTCTACTATAATAAACTTACGTTCAATGATCATATTGACAAAATTGTTAAGGAATGTTGTCGTACATCAGTAGAAATAGCAAGTCATTTTCTTCAGTGGATACATTAAAATCGCTATTTAATGTTTACATCTGCAGTAAATTGGATAATGTTTTGCTCTGTTACATGGGCACCGAAGTTTCATAAATACATTGTGCTATTAGAGAGCGTTCAGCGCAGATTTTTAGAATACCATATCAAACGTATATCATACCCAGACAGAATTTTAGCTACTCCAGTTTACTCCTAGAATTCGACAAAATTTCCATAAATGATAGGCGTATGCGTATCTCATGCCTGTATCTGTACAAACTAGTTAACAACATCATTGATGATACCACTGCCATTGACTTACTTAACTTTCTTATACCTAGGTTGGCAAGCAGATCTTGCAGCACCGTTTCTTACAATACTCCTAATTTACTTCATCATAATAATTCTCCACTATATAAGCTGTACAAATCATACCATAGTGTGCAATATAATGCAGATGTATTTGGTGAATCTTTCAGTACATTTCTTAACCAATGCCTTAATTTGTAATTGCGTCTAAGTGCTTATTTATTGTACATTTTTTAATTATTTTTTTATGTTTATATTGTACGTTCACCTCTAAATTTGTACATTGTTGTTTGTATACTTAAATTATGATGTTACCCTGTCACTGGATTGTGTATCTGTTGGGTAATAAAGTATTATTATTATTATTATTATAAAACTAATGTACTTCTGGTGAAATATGTTGTTATTCTTAAATTTATTTATAAACTCTATGTTGAACCTAATAAATTTAAAAAAATCCGATTCAATTATTATGTAATAGTATATTACGTAACAAGAGTTGTAAATACCATATTACGCAGGAGTCGAAAAAGTTACGCACAAGCCAAGTGTGTAATTCCACGAGGGCGTAATTGCTTTACAACTCGAGTTTTGTACTGTACTTTATCTACGACCACATTTAATTATTATTAAACAGATGAAAAAAGATATTCACTATTTTTTTTGAGTTATGTGGTGTAAAATTAGTGAAGATAGAAAGTCGAACCGTGTTTTATTAGATAAAAAAGAGATAATATTTTTTTTTATTTGCATTTTGTGATTTGGTTCATAAGTTCGTATCTTTTACGTGATTTTTCTGGTAAGAGATCATTTGTGACAGTTTTGGCTTTCTCACTCATTTCAGGTGGCGTACACATCTTTTCCTCGCTGTCGCTAGCCATTTGAATGCACCAATCCAAAAGAATTAGTCGATTAATGACATATTTTACTAAAAATTATCTTTATCAATACGAATGGGCAATGACAGTTGCAATTTCTAAAACTATCAATCTGATGTGACCGCGGCTAATTAGATATAACGACAATACTTACGAGAGCACGAGCGTAATGTTAAGTACAAATGTCGCTGTGCGATTTTGTCACTTAACGCACCAAACCAAATTTTAAAGCTTTTCTAAACTCAAAATTTTACTTCATGCTTAATCTGGGAGTGAAAAACACTCGCTTAACGCTTAAAATTGTACTTAAAAAAACAACAAATAGCTGATAATTTACAGCTCATATAATTGGTACATATCCCTTTTTTGAAAAAGGTGACTGCTGTATTAGGATCTTATGCAAATTGAATTTTTTAGGACATAAATTTGCAAATAATTTTAAAATGGCTTAATAAAAAGTATTCAGGGTAGGTAGATATTCTTATCTAATCTAGTACTTCAAAAAGTTTCAATACCAGTTTCTGCAAATTTAATAGGGGAGCCAATAATTGGCCCATTTAAAATTTACATTGGATTTCCTACATGTCCTAAGCCGATGCATCACCCGGTATATAATTATATATCTATAGTTATAACTGTTTTATGCACACAGAAACGATTTTGTACTATTAATTATACACGGTGCTTATATAAATATACAAATGCATTTTACCAAAATATCAATCTCGATTATTTTTAAAAATAGAGAGTCAGTGAAATCGAGGCTGAGTTGTGCAGTTTTTCAATTGTAACGTTTTAAGATTTAAAGTTTTCACAAGTTTTAGTTTGGAACAAACTGAATATCGGAATATATATATATATATATATATATATATATATATATATATATACATTTTTGAAATCAATATAAACATTTTCAAACCAACTTAATGCGGCACAAGGAATAGTAATTTTGCTTGTAGAGCATTAAGATTTTGTATTTCGAAGCACAATTTCTTTCTTATTCGCGTATATAGAGACATAAGAAAGATTGCTATTACTTTAGTTTATTACTTATTATTCCAAATTACCACATTGTGTGCGTTGTAGAAAGCTGCTGTCTAAATTTCGGAAAAGAAAATATGATCAATTTTATAAAATCACAATAGTAAGACAACACGAATAAAGATTTTTTTGTATCAATGTATTGTTAAATAACCGAGAACGTAATCAACCACTTTTTTCTTCAAAATAGGGGTTGACCAAGTTGAAATATTTACATTTTCTTTGCGACGCTATATTAATAAAGGATTTATTTATTCGATGATTTTCTTCCTGATTTTTATACCTAGTCAATAAATGTCCACAAAACGATGAAGTTGACCTTTGTAAAAAAAAGGAAAATATAGGTACTTTTTATGTGAATTCCTATAATATCGCGATAAACAATGGTGATAAAAATTAGATTTTTTTCTGAAAAAAAAGAACATTCTAAGAAATGTAGACCTGTTTTCATTTTCTTTCAGTGATGTTTTGTTTTTAAAATACAGCACCCGAAAGTCACATGCCTCGATTTTCGAAAAAGATAGTAGGGGAGAACACTTCCAATTTTTTACAAGAAATACCAGGAACGAGTCTACAGGAACCCAAAGGCATCGTTGGTCAAAACATTAGTCGTCTGAACCGGATATAACCCTTTATCAACCATCAAGGACTTTAGTGGCCTGAAAACTCCCTTGCTCGCATTAATTGACTACTAAAGATAGTAGAAAGACATAGGAAACGAGCCTTGTTATTTAACACATACCTAAGGAATCATCCCGTATTGGAACACTCAGAAAACGCAGAAACCACCGCAATCAACTAACTCCATGTCGATTCTTTAGGAAGCTTGGACACTGCAGTTCTTCGACGCCGTACGTATCAACCAAACAAATAGTAAAACAATCAATTTTTCCTACTTTTCCCCCCTCCTGCCTTTGTACTTGTATTAAACCGTCAGAAAAGGAGTTAAAATAAGGAATATGAAAACGTAGCAAACTTAAATCAACTTTACACAGGCTAACACCCTTTATGACAGTACAAATATAGCAAGGGTTATTAAAGCCATTTAAAACAAGGTTAAACTGTGACTTTCTGAAATCGTGCCATTGTTGGAGACTTTTAATGCATTTATAGATTAGACTGAGAAGATCGGCGAAGATAACATGGAAATCCATAATGTTTTGTAATATCTAATAACTCTGTGCATTTATAAAAACATTGTATTAAAATTATGTTATTAAATTACAGAATGATAATTTTTATACCATACAATTGTACCGGCAACATTGTCTCATCAAGTGTGCTTTAACCTGTTGGAATTACGGTATTTTGGAACTTTGAAATATTGTGTATAGTAAGTTTGCGCAATCAAACGTGCTAGTTGACTCATTATCGTGTTTGTGATCAGTGATGAAAGGTGCAAACGTTACTTTGACGAAATCAATTGTTCAGTATACAGTACTGAACAATATATGTACAAACAAACAGGCTAATTAGTGGACATTCCAGCGCTCATGATTTTGTTGTCGGTGTTGCTGACCTCATGTTGATTGTTCAGTATACAGTATATAGGAACATTTGTCAAATTCAAATTAGTTTTAACTTTAAAAATGACCGCAACGGATTGAAACACATGTCAGGCAACTAAAAATAAAAATATGGAACATAACAAGTGTAGTACTTTACCCAATTTCTATAAACTGCTATTTGTGATCCATAGACTGTGACCAAGTATTAGTTGATACGGACATAGACAGCGCGGTAGGTATGTTTAATAATGTAATTTACAATGCGTTGAATACGTATGTGCCAAGGAAAGTACTGACGAATTTTACTTACCCGAATTGGTTTAATTCTCAAAAAAAGTAGCCCACAGCAAGTACAGGATGTCTGGTTGCAACTCCAATTACTTAATTTTCAGTAAGTTACCATCAGAATGTCGCCAATTAAATGATAGGTTATACAGATCATATATTGATAGAATTCAAGCTAATATAAATATAAATTGTAAATCTTTTTGGAAATACACAAAAAAGTAGCCCGCAGCAAGTACAGGATGTATGGTTGCAACTTCAATTACTTAATTTTCAATAAGTTACGATCAGAATGTCGCCAATTAAATGATAGGTTATACAGATCATATATTGATAGAATTCAAGCTAATTTTAATATAAATTGTAAATAATTTTGGAAATACACAAATAAATATAGAAAGGTAAATGAAATTCCAAGAAAGATGCATTTAGGTACACAGTCGTCAAATTCTCTACATGGTATTGCGGGGTTATTATCTAGTAATTTTAGTAATTCTTATATTGTTAGTGATTTAGAAACCATGCACACATTTGAATTAAACCAATCAGTAGAGTTTTCCTCAATGAATGTTAGTCTTACAGAGGTATTTAAAGCTATGGCAAACTTACAGGAATTTTATGGAGTAGGCCCTGATGGAATATCAGCGTACTTTCTAAAAAACGGTAAATACTTACTTGCAAAGCCTATCTGTGATCTTTTCAATGTATACCTTGAATCTGATGCATTTCCTGAATGTTGGAAACGAGGTTTTCTAAAGCCAATATTTGATAGTGGTGCGAAAGATGTATACAAAATTACAGGGGAGTGTACTTACAGTTAGAGCTGGGCAGGATTCGAATCCTTTTAGAGGATTCAAGAGAGGCATTCGAATACTTTAGTTCAATAGGATTCGTGATCCGGATTCGTTACATCTTATTAAGAGGATTCCTATTCGTATCCAAATGTGCGTGATTCGAATCTTTGTAAAAGGATTCGAATATTTATAAAAGGATTCGAATATTTATAAAAAGATTCGAATATTAATAAAAGGATTCGAATATTTATAAAAAAATAAAAAAAAAATAATTGTGAGGATTAACATAAAAAATGTCTTTTGTGTGTTTTTAAATGTCTCGTTAAATCACTGTTTTATACGCGTGGCGCATGAAGTAAAATTTCGAGTTTGGAAAAGCCCAGAAAATTTGTCTCGGGTCGCTGCGCGACCCGCGACATTTTCACGGGGCTTTGCTAAACTCGAAATTTTACTTCATGCTTAGTCTGGGAGTGGAAAACACTCGTTTGAAACTTTAAACTGAATGCTTTGATAAGAACATTAAATGACTGAAAATGTTCTTAAAAATAATAATCTAGTTTTCAATTTTTATTTTAATATTATTTGAATTAAAAGTGACATAATAGCCACAATCTGAAATGTTAAATTTTTCTGACACTTCCCTGATTCAAGATTATTTTCCCTGGCCTTTTTTTAATATAACTTTTTTCTGTGGGAAACCCCTATTTTGTTAAATTGTTTTGATTGTTTATGTCAATATTTAGGTTAATTTTATAAATTGTTACGTGTTTTGTAATTTGCCTGCTAATTTTGACAAATTTATTAATATCATATGGCTTTTTTGTTAGTGTTTTGGTCAATTTGAATAAAATTCCATGACTTTTGTCTGACTTTCCCGGTTTTAATGATATTCGGTGAATTTTTTATTTACATAATTTTTAGGCATTCTTCGATTTTATAATAGAGTTCAATTTGCAGTTTTAAACGGGTGTTTTCGCTCCCAGGCTAAGCATGTAATAAAATTTCGAGTTCAGAAAAGCCCCGTGAAAATTTGTCGAGGGTCGCGCAGCGACCCGGGACAAATTTTCGGGCTTTTCTAAACTCGAAATTTTACTTCATGCGCCACGCGTACAAAACACTGATTTGAAGTGAAGTTCAGAAACACACAAATACATCTTTAATCAGAGTAACAGAAAGTCAGATATTTAGTCTGTTATCAACAATGTTCAGTGTTAATAATAAATAAATAGGTATTGAATATTTTTGTTAAAACAACTGGTAACGATATTTATATAATAATGGTTGCAAAAAAATAATTAAATCAAATTTATTCTTAAAGGATTTGTATTCGTGATTCGACATAACAGGATTCGAATCTTTGATTCGAATCATATTTATCTCTTACGAATCCTTTATTCGAGTATTCGTGATTCGAATCATATTAGGTGATTCGGATCCGTGATTCGAATCCTTTTTACAAGGATTCGTCCTAGCTCTGCTTACAGTCAACACTACCAAAAATATTAGACCAATTAGTATTAGATAAATCAGTGTGGGTTAGCAAACACACTATAATAGACGAACAGCATAGATTTTTTAATAGTAGATCCACCAGTACTAATCGCATTTCGAACTACTCTTACATTTCGAATACCTTGGAAAACGGCTGTTACATTGAGGCAATCTACACGGATTTTGCTAAAGCTTTTGACCGTGTAGACCACGGTGTATTATTATCATAATTAGAAACACTAAGATTTGGGAGTAACATGCTGCATTGGTTGCACAGTTATATGACAGAAAGAAGCCAACAAGTTAAAATAGGCGATGTTACTTAAGATCAACGTTACGTCTGGGGTTCCTTAGGGTTCACATTGCGGGCCAATATCGTTTTTATTGTTTATTAATGATATCGAACAAAATATTAGAGCTAGTAAGTTCCTCCTGTTTGCCGATGACCTTAAAATGTTTAATTGCATAAAAACATATGAAGATCAGGAACGATTGCAATATGATCAGAATAGTGTCAATGCATGGTGTCAAAAAAATAAATTATATTTTAATACAAAAAAATGCTGCTCTATCTCGTTCTACCGTCTCAACAAATTAACCTTTGAATACAATTCATCTGGTGAAATGTTAGTTTATGTTTAAGACGTACAGGATTTGCGAGTTATTTTTAATTATAAACTTAACTTTTCGAACCACATAAAATATATTACAAACAAGGCAATGCGTTGTCTTAGCTTTGTGCGATGGTATTCCAAAAATGTTAGTGTGGAAATTGTGCGAACACTGTATACGTGCCTGGTTAGACCTCACCTAGAATATGCGTCTTGTGTTTGGTCACTATACACACGTTCATTGTGCTACGAATTAGAAAAAGTCCAAGCCAAATGTTTGATACTCGCATCCGCCACAGCTGGGACGAATCCTCGTAAAAAGGATTCGAATCACGAATCCAAATCACCTTTTATGATTCGAATCACAAATATTCGAATAAAGGATTCGTAAGAGATAAATATGATTCGTTTCAAAGATTCGAATCCTGTTCTTTCGAATCACGAATACAAATCCTTTAAGAATAAATTTGATATTATTTTTTTTCAACCATTTATATATAAATATCGTTACCAGTTGTTTTAACAGAAATATATAAAACCTAATTATTTAATAGTAACACTGAACATAGTTGATAACAAACAAACATCTGATTCCCTGTTAATCTGATTAAAGATGTCTTTGTGTGTTTCTAAACTTAATTTCAAATGAGTGTTTTGTACGCGTGACACATGAAGTAAAATTTCGAGTTTAGAAAAGCCCGAAATTTTGTCTCGGATCGCTGCGCGACCCTCGACAAATTTTCACGGGGCTTTTCTAAACTCGAAATTTTACTTCATGCTTAGTCTCAGAGTGGAAATCGACGAATGCCTGAAAAACCGGGAAGTCAGAGAAAAGTCATGAAATTATTTTCAAATTGACCAAAACATTAACAAAAAAGCCATATGACATTTTTAAATTTTTCAAAATCAGCAGGCAAATTACAAAACACGTAACAATTTATAGAATTAACTTAAATATTGACAATAACAATGAAAACAATTTAAGAAAATGGAGGTTTCCCACAGAAGAAAGTTATATTAAAAGGCCAGGGAAAAAATCTTGAATCAGGGAAATGTCGGAAAAATTTAACATTTCAGATTGTGGCTACTATGTCAGTTTTACTTCAAATAATATTAAACATAGTTTTGAAAACTAGATTATTATCTCTAAAAACATTTTTAGTCATTTAATGTTCTTATCAAAGCATTCAGTTTGAAGTTTCGAACGAGCGTTTCCACTACCTGTGGGTCTTTTTAAAATTTCTCATTTACCACAACAAACCACAAACCTTGCAAGTCTTAAAAGACAACATTGAAGAAGAAATCACCAGATGTTTTACGAACAACAATTCAAAATGCTGTAAAACGAGCACAATCAACATCAACTCAGGAGATGGTCATTTGACCGATATCATTTTTTTTTAACTTTATATTACCAATTTTACACCTTTAAATTAACTTTCAGTTGAATAATTGCCAATTTTTTCATTTCTAATAAGATGGTAGCCAATTCATAATATGACATTACTTTTGCCTTATATTACACGAGACAAAAAGTTTATATCTTAAGAAATATTAATTTTTGTTTTTTTTAACATAGATTTACTATACTTGTTTATGCACGAAGTAAAAGAAGTTTAGAAAATTTGGTTTAGTTGCGTAGCGAAACGGATAAAACACTAAAATATTGTGAAATTGAAAATATACTGGTTTATACTTATTATGTTTGAATTTCATAGTAAATTTATTTTCATTTTATTAGAAATATCTATGTCCCGAGCAATACAGAGAGTTTTTCTGACGTCACACATGAAATTCCTCGCGTGGCGTAAAAAGTCAATGTAATTAAACTAACAAGATCGACTCGGTTTTAAATTAAGACAACCTCATACACTAACCACCTTGATTGCTGACCTCAGGCGTGGAAGTCCTCACGTAACGTCAACAATCAAGGTAATTAACCAATACAAGGTTGGCTCGGTTTAAATCAAGACAAACTTACTTACATACCTTGGTTGATGTCGTCACGCGTGGAAATCCGTTGTCTCGATTTAAACCGAGCCAACCTTATCACGCGCGGAAATCCTCACATGACGTCAAAATCAAAGTCATTACTGTATAAGGTCGACTCGGTTTAAACTGAGACAGTCTTGTACAAGGTTGTCTTCATTTAAAAGAGTGTTTTCCACTCCCAGACTAAGCATAAAGTAAAATTTCGAGTTTAGAAAAGCCCCGTAAAAATTTGTCGAGGGTCGCACAGCGACCCGAGACAAATTTTCTGGGCTTTTCTAAACTCGAAATTTTACTTCATGCGCCACGCGTATAAAACAGTGATTTAACGAGAAATTTAAAAATACACAAAATACATTTTTTATGTTAATCCTCACAAATAATTCGAATTATTTATGACGATTTAAATCCTTTTGTAAGTATTCAAATCCTTTGATAAATATTCGAATCGTTTTATAAATATTCGATTCCGTTTCTAAATATTCGAATCCTTTCATAAGGATTCGAATCCTTTTATATGGATTCGAATCACCCACATTGGGATTCAAATACGAATCCTCTTAAAATATGTAACGAATCCGGATCACGAATCCAGTTGAACTAAAGTATTCGAATGCCTCTTTTGAATCCTCTAAAAAGATTCGAATCCAGGATTCGAATCGTGAATGATTCGAATCCTGCCCAGCTCTGGCATCCGCTAGGCTTGGTAATAGTAGAGAACATTTTACTCGTAGTGGAATGCTGAAGTTATGGGATCTATGCTCGTTGGAGGACAGGAGAACTATTAATGAATTAATTTTTTTGTTTAAATTAATTAATGAGCAAATTGATTGTCCATATCTTATCGGCAAGTTAGATTTCTACGTTCCTCGCAAAGGTACTTACAGAGTAAAACCACTATTCTACAATCGGATACACACTACCAACTATGATAAGTTTGAGCCTATTTGTAGAATGATGCGAATCTGTAACTTTTTTAACAGCAAATACAATTTCTTTTTGTTCCAGCTGTCTCTTTTTAGATTTAAAATACACTTAACTAGCATTGATTTGTCGCGTTTTTCTGCAAGTGGTTGTAAATAATTCTAATCTGTTATTTATTCGGTTTGTCTAGCAGTTATTAACACTAAATTATTGGTTTCAAATCTTACTAATTTCTGCTAATTAAAAACAAACATTTCGTTGATTTCTAGTTTCAAAACAACAAACCTTGTAAATATGTGCAAGATTTTCTACATATTTGTGCTTATATACCGACTATTGAATACCATCAAAATAATTATTTTTTCCTTTTAATTTATTATAAGGATAATCATAAAATCTAAACTACTCAAAAATGTCTAAATTCACAAAACTGCAATATTTCATTTTAGCCATATTTGAGTATCTGTAGTTTTACATCTAGTTACTAGATAATTTAATATGTTGAAGCATTGTATTTGTCCATTAAAAGAGATTTCTGATGTTTCCATTTAAATACAATAACGTAAAATAGTATATTTAAAAGTTTAAAATTATATCACAGATTTGACGCACTTTCCTTTGTTATTTTAACAAATTTGATACATTTCATAAATATCTCAGTTGGTTTGATAGAAATTTTCATAGTTGATTGATTTGAAAATATATTAATTCTTAAAAGGATTACATTTCTTTCTTTAGCCTACGTTCAGAATTACTGCTCTAAACGAATAAGTAGACCTTACAAATTAACCACTCTTTAATTTAAATTTTGCTGAAAGTAAGTATGACTTTAATTGTTATGTCATTTACAGTACTTCTATAAACTTTAATCTGTGATATATTCTGCAAATTCTCAGTGTTATTTATCTAAGTTATTTATTTTAAGACTATTTTAATATGTTATGTTTTGCGACTGTCTATTAGTTTACAGTCTTATATCTGTTACAGTCATTTTAATGTAATGTGAAATATAGAATAATTTCTTCTAATTGTTAGAGATATTTGCCTGTGATATTTACTTGAGATCTTGTGATTTATATTTGTCGTCTAGCACGTGTTTCATTTTGTTTATTTGTGATAGCATACTTACATTTTTAGTCTCTAATTCGATGTGTAACTAGGCATTTATTTATTCATGTATGCGAATCGTTCGCTCCTTTATCTGCAGTTATGGAGCAGCGTAAGTCTAACATTCATCAATCGATGAAAGGCACATGGAACGATCTGCCAATTGTTATTAATTTTTGTGTCTCTCTCTCTTTGTTGATATTTCTGTTGTTAAACATTAATGTATAGTTCTTTAATTGTATAATTATTTGTAAAATATTTGTAAAAAGGTAAATCAGTCAAATATAAATGTTAATTTATTGACAAAATTAATACATACTCACAAGTTCTAATATTTACTTACCCTCTGCTTTCACGTCTCGTTTAAAGTGAGCAACATTTTAGGTCGTGTTTCTATCCACCTTTGAAGAGTAAGTAGTTCGTTAAAGTAAATAAAGGTAGATACTCAAAATAGGGGACTATGTAGCATACATGAGAGTAATATATCCTGAGGCATATCACTAGTATGACATGAAAATATTTAAAAGGAAGGCTCGTTTCCTTGTATACTTGAGTAGATGGCTTGAATAAGTAAAAAGGTGGAATTTTTTAATCGAATGTAGGAAAGCATTTTTAAACGTAAATGAAAGCTGCTCTTATATAAAAATGAGTATTACTATATTCGTTCTAAGAGGAAATAAATTTAATTTTATTATTTAATATTATAAACCCGCTACTCGGTGTTTGGTTATTATGGAGTGTAAATAATATCATTTTATGGTTTTGAGATTACCTGACTTGGCCAAATTATCAACAGCTTCGCTCCACGCCAGCAAATCCAAATTTTCGGGCTTTTCTCTAAACTTCATAGTTGATTTTTGGTAGAATTCTGCAATTCTCTTTATGATTTCTATGAATAAATTATTATTAACTTTTTCGATTATTACTCATTAAAAAAAATACATCACTGCGTTTCTAACTTCACAATATTTCAGTGTTTTATACGCGTGTCGCATGAAGTATAATTTCGAGTTTAGAAAAGCCCCGTGAAAATTTACTTTATGCTTAGTCTGGGAGTGGAAACACTCGTTCTAAACTTCATATTGCACGTTTTTAAAGAAATCGATTAATGACTGAAAATTTACAGTGTATACATTTTGCATATTTAAAAGAAAAAATCACAGTATGTAGAATGTTTCTTTTAAATATGTAAATTTTCAGGCATTAATCGGTTTTTTTATAAAAACGTGCGATATAAAGTTTGGAACAAGTGTTTCCACTCCCAGACTAAGCATGAAGTAAAATTTCGAGTTTAGAAAAGCCCCGCGTAGAATATTTGTCGAGGGTCGCGCAGCGACCCGAGACAAATTTTCACGGGGCTTTTCTAAACTCGAAATTTTACTTCATGCGCCACGCGTACAGAACACTGAAATATTGTGAAGTTAGAAATACACTAATGTATTTTTTTAATAAGTATTAATCGAAAAAATTTAATAACAAAATACTTACATTTTTCTCCTTACTTTTCAAGTCAGGTCAATTAATATAATATATAAAATTAACTCATTCAGTAATTTGATTAACAAAAAATTTATAATATTGCGTGTATGCACCAATGGCGCTTAATGGGTTAATTAAGGAGTGGAAGACACTCGATACATAGCATAGTACTTTGATTGTCTTTACTGCTACTACAGTAAAGTCATTAAACTAAATGTTATAATCTGCCGAAAAATTATTGGTAAACCAGTTTTAAATCACAAATTTACCGAATTCCCCGTGATTTAAAAATGTATACAGTTATTATATAAAGTGAAACAATTCAAATTAAGATTTTGATTTAATTGGTAAAACATATTAAGCACTAAATGACTTTATTTTAATTGTGGATAAAATAAATTCGAAATAAAATTACTGTGTTTGAAAAGATAAACACATCTTTTTAGATACAGTAATATTTTTTCGAATTTATTTTATCCACAATTAAAATGTTGTTTTATTTAATTATAATAAACGCTTACAACGCCAGATTTTGATGAAATGAATTATCGTTAGAAATCAATTAACCGTATTTTAGTGTTAGAAAAATAAAATTCAAAAGTAATTTGAACACATAATATTTCTTAAAATAAAACAATGTTATGAATTGAATAAGTATTTTTGTCATGTAACGTTAAATTGTATTTTACAATTGAATGGCTTATTGTAATGACGTAATATGCCAAAAGTAAACAAAAATTAGTTATTGGAGTTTGAAATTTAAAAAAAAATGTGTAAAATGTATTACTATGAAATTTAAAATAAAAACAATTTTATTAAGTTCTAATATACTTAGAATGATGACACAAAAATGTAATTGTCTTCTGAAAAACAATTTTATTTTAAAATATTGTGGTTTATCATGTTATTGCCTACAAAAACAACTGTAAATGTTTTTACAAGAAAATATATAATTCTATATTGATTGATAAGGTTGATAAATGTTGAAAGTTCATATTCACTTTTATATAAATAAAACAATTTAATTTAAACACTTTCAAATATATATTGTAATAACGCTACAATTGTTACGCCACACTGTGGCTTCTTCAGGCGAAGAAATGATGCATATTGCAAATTTCTTCGCCTGAAGAAGCCACAGTGTGGCGAAACAATTGTAGCGTTATTACAATATATATTTGAAAGTGTTTAAATTAAATTGTTTTATTTATATAAAAGATAATTCTATATTGTCAATATTTGCCACTACACAAATCTGCATTAACTATTAAAAAATGGAAAGCACTGGTTTTAAATTGAAGTACAAAATATACGTCTTTAGCATACTGCTTTAGTAGCATATTGCAAATTTTACAATATTTTAGTATTTAATACGCGTGGCGCATAAAGTAAAATTTCGAGTTTAGAAAGGCCCCGTGAAACGCGGAGCTTTTCTAAACTCGAAATTTTACTTCATGCTTGGTCTGGGAGTGGAAGACACTCGTTTATAGCTTTAAATTGAACTCTTATTAAATGTTAACAACGAATATCTCAAGATATACAGCATATACGCTGCAATAGGGAAATGTATAAAAGAAAAACTATATATTGCTCACATTCAAAAATACTCTAAATTTCGAAGACTGATACAAAACATTTCAAATTAATATAGTTAATGTTAATGTTATGTTATTTTTGCTAAATTATTTAAACTCGTTATGTCTTGAATAATGTAAGTTCAATCCTATTTTGAAATTGCTGATTCCCAATTTAATGTTGTTTATTCCCAATTTGATTGTGATTAAAATGGCAGCTATACTTGAAGCCCCAATTTAATATTGCTTATTCCCAATTTGATATTAATTGGTCTCAATTTGTAGAAATTAATTCATGGATATTACTAATGAATAAAGAGAATATTATTAGTTAATTAATGGTATTACTGAGTTTCTCTCTGCAATTATTGAATCCAACTCACGAGGTTTAATGCTTATCTTGCTTTTTGCTGTTGAATATTTGTTTCCTAATTTTCTCCTTCTTTTCCATATGACTTGTATATAAGTTTCGTCTCTCCTTTGTCTCCAAAGAAATAGCCGGTTTTTCAGGTGTTGTTTCTGTTACTCTGGTTGATGTTATCATGTTATTACACCAATAAAATGATAAGCCATGTTAAAAATGTTGATATTTTTTGTTGGTAAAACATGATATGCCGCAAAAAGAACTAAAACACATAGCTTACTTGTATCCGAAGGCCCACCATCGGTTGGTAGCACAAAGTCTTAATCAATAACACTCTCGTCAATTGCGCCATGTATTTCATCACTTGGGCTCAAATTCATACACGAAATTTATTTTTTTCGGAAGGTGTAATAATACCTGTTGCCATTTTGGTGTGGCTTATCGTGTTTTAAAGTACTATTTATATAAAACCCCTAAAATGTAATAACTTGATGTTAGGTATGGTGACGATATCTGTTAGACGATGACCACAATTCATCTGCTGTGGCTTATTATATAACTACTTCATCGAATCGAAGAATAAAACAGAAACTTTTGTTTTTTCGGCTGATCATGTTATTACAATAAGCCCTTCAATTCAGCGTTAGATAATTATTGAAAATATTTATGAAATTCATAACAAAATTGTTTTATTCTAAGAAAAACTATATAAATTGATTGGACATGAAGTTACAAAAGCTTAAGGTTGACTTAAATTGAGAATAATACTAATAATTAACTAACGCCCAATTTCACCATTATCTAATAAATCTGTAAATAGTTAATCGTCGAATAAAATGTAGTATCCAGTTAAATATAGAATGGTTTTACCAACACATTTAAATTCTTAATTAACCATTCAATGAATAAATATTCGTGAAATTGTATATACCGGGCTGTCAATACCTGTCTGTCTTTGTTCTGTCATTCGTTGACGCGAAATGGAAAGCTAAAAAACGAAAAAGATGCAAAAATTACACAGGGGAGAAAAAATAAAATCTTTTGGTTGTTGTGAATAGATACAAGGAGTTTATAGAAAATAATAAAACTGATGCGCTGTCAACAAAAATGATAAATAAAGTGAGGGATGATATTCCAGTAGTATTTAATGCTACAGCGAATACGGAAATAAGGACAGGACCGTAACTAAAATTACTCTATGAAAACTTTAAGAGAACAGCTAAGAAGCATAAAGCTGATGATAAGGTGAGTAAATATGATTTAAAAGTTATGACTTAAATATTTCTGGCTAATGTGAAATAATAGATTGAAATACTTATAACTGGAAAAGGAACTGCCCATTTCACTGTAACGCCATGCGACATTAAAGTTTTAGTAATGTTAGGGCCGCAGGTGGATGGGCATACGAATCTGTATGACAGCAATGTAGAAGTCTTGATCAAGAGTAAAGGTAATTTAAAACAATTAGTATAGCTCTTTCTAAAATATAACTTTACCTACGCCCTATCTAGTAACCGCATCATACCACGCTGTCATCTTGACGCGTATGATTGACATTACCTACACACGCACATAATAGCTTTGACAAGTATATTACATGCTGACAGCTGATCAGCTCAATGATTGCCGCACAAACAAATGATATTTCTTTGATGTATATTGATCAAGTAGTAATTTAGTTTTTATTAATGTCATGTTACTATAAAAAATTATTGAATAAATAAGTTGTTTTTTCATGTTCATTGTTTATTTTGTTAAGGCGTAGGTTAAGTATAGTACGTTTCTCGAGTGGTATGGCAATTACATATTCGCGGAATATTGCACTCGCCGCTGCGCGGCTCGTGCGCAACATATCCGCTCATATGCAATATGCTGCATACCACCCTCGTGACGTAATTTATTATTACTTGGAAGTTATGTATCTTGTAACCATAATAATTATTATTTAATTAACAACAAAAACAATAGATACGAATATGGATGAAAATGAAGAGGAAATTGAAGAGCCTCATTTGCAAGAATAATCTTCTGATTGGCAAAATCTCGTTTCTTCATCAAGACCTCGGCCCATATAAACGTCTAAAAAACAGAGCTGGGACGAATCCTCGTAAAAAGGATTTGAATCACGAATCCGAATCACCTAATATGATTCGAATAACAAATACTCGAACAAAGGATTCGTAAGAGGTAAATATGATTCGAATCTTGTTTCGACGAATCACGAATACAAATCCTTTGAGAATAAATTTAATTTTATTATTTTTTGCAACCAGTAATATATAAATATCATTACTAGTTGTTTTAACAAAACTATTCAAAACCTAATTATTTATTATTAACACTGAACATCGTTAATAACAGATTAAATATCTGATTCCCTGTAACTCTGATTAAAGATGTATTTGTGTGTTTCTAAACTTCACTTCAAATTAGTGGTTTATACGCGTGGCGCATGAAGTAAAATTTTGAGTTTAGAAATGCCCGACCCTCGGCAAATTTTCACAGGGCTTTTCTAAACTCGAAATTTTACTTCATGCTTAGCCTGGGAGTGGATACACTCTTTCAAAACTACAAATTGAACTCAATTTTAAAATCGACGTTTGCCTGAAAATTACGTAAATAATAAATTCACTGAATATCATTAAATCCGGGAAAGTCAGAGAACAGTCATGGAATTATATTTAAATTGACCAAAACACTACCAAAAAGCCATATGATTTTATTAAATTTATAAAATTAACTTAAATAATAACAAAAACAATGAAAACAATTTAACAAAATAGGGCTTCTTACAGAAGAAAGTTATATTAAAATTTTGAATCAGGGAAATGTCGGAAAAATTTAACATTTCAGATTGTGGCCATCCTGTCAGTTTTACTTTAAATAATATTAAACAAAATTTTGATAACTAGATTATTATCTTTAAAAACATTTTCAGACATTTAATGTTCTTATCAAAGCATTCAGTTTGAAGTTTCGAACGAGTGTCGTCCACTCCCAGACTAAGCATGAAGTAAAATTTCGAGTTTAGAAAAGCCCTGTGAAAATTTGTCGAGGGCCGCGCAGCGACCCGAGACAAATTTTCTGGGCTTTTCTAAACTCGAAATCTTATTTCATGCGCCACACGTATAAAACAGTGATTTAACGAGAAACTTAAAAACACAAAAAAGACATTTTTCATGTTAATCCTCACAATTAATTCGAATTATTTTTGACGATTCAAATCCTTTTGTAAGTATTCGAACCATTTTATTAAAATTCGAATCTATTTATAAATATTCGAATCCTTTTATAAATATTCGAATCCTTTTATAAATATTCGAATCCTTTTATAAATATTTGAATCCTTTTATAAGGATTCGAATCACCCACATTTGGATTCGAATACGAATCCTCTTAAAATAATGTAACGAATCCAGTTGAACTAAAGTATTCGAATGCCTCTTTTGAATCCTCTAAAAGGATTCGAATCCTGAATGATTTGAATCCTGCCCAGCTCTGCTAAAAAATAGAAGAATTTGTAGTTGTATTAATTTCCAAGAGGAAGTGTTAACAATAAAAAAAGAACGACACAAGAAAAAATGTAAATATTAAATATAATTAAAGAATAAGGAAAATTAGCGTTACAACAAATACAAAATCAATTATTTTAAGTTAATTTATAACAAAACATAAAAAATAATTTTATAAAATTGAAATTATTGAACATATTTACCTTGCAAATATTTTTATTTTATTTTATTCAAATATACGGGTTACACCATTTACAAAAGAGGTGATTGCTCACCGAGCTTAAATTAAAATACATGTTTGAATAACATACTACTACTAACAAAAAAAAAATAGACTATTATTAACTAGACAGTGCGCTACTTCTTAAGGTAACGACGTACAGACTTTATGTCTCTATGAAAAAAGTCAAAACTGCAAGCATTGTAATTGTCCGCTATTCTACATATACCGAAGTTCCTGACATAGTCCTTTCTTATTAAGGGTATATGAAAGGTACTTCTGCTGCAAACTACTCTACTCGGAACATGAATGCCAAACGAATTAACAAGGGTAGGATAGTCAATTATACCATTGATTAATTGGTAACCGAGTAATACTTCACTATTTCTTCGTCGTTTTTCGAGATGTTGCATACCGGCAGTTTGTTATATAACATCGTAGGCTCCTAAAATATTAAATTTATAAGAGATATAATTTAGGAACCTCCGCTGAGTTCTCTCTAAAACTGAGATATCTTTTGTTGTAAAAGGGCATAATATAACAGAGCAATACTCCAGCTGTGGTCTAACCAATGTCTTATAAAAATATAATACTATTTCGATGTTAGCGAAATTAACAGTGATTCTTTTAATAAATCCAAGAATTTGGTTTGCTTTGGACGATATAATGGAAATATGAACTGAAAAAGACCAATTACTGGTTAGAACAAGCCCCAAATCTTTAATTTGATATACCCGATTTAGTGTTATACCACCGAGATTATAAGCACTTCGCATTGCAGTTTGTTTTCGCGTAAGAGATATAGTAAAACATTAGGCGATATTTAATCTCAGTCTATTCGAGATACATCATTGACTTAATCTATTTAATCCTCCTGCATTTTCTGCGATTCAATGTAATCTTTAATATTAATAAATACCTTTATGTCGTTCGCAATAGTAGGTCCTGGAGGTATTTAAAACAGTTGGAAACGTCGTTTATAAATATATTGAATAATAAAGGCCCCAGGTGGGACCCCTGAGGCACATCTGAGGTAACTTTAATTGGGATTGATATTAGATTACCAATACGAACAGATTGCATTCTGACTGTTAAATACGGCTCAATCCAACTTAATAAACCACCACCAATACCAATATGGTAAATCTTTCGTAGCAAAAGTCTATGGCCAACGGTATCGAACGCCTTGGAAAAATCAGTATAGACGGCGTCAACCGAAGACCCATTCTCCAAGGCATCCGCAATATACTGACCATAAACCAACAAGTTGGTTGCAGTCAAGCAAGCAGCTCTGAAACCATATTGATGTTCTATTAGCATTGGGTTTAAATGGTAAGTCAGATATTGTGACAATTTTATCAAAGATCTTGGGAATTGTTGACAAGATGGAGACAGGTGGATAGTTACCAACATTATTCTTAGGACCATCCTTATGAATTGGCGTGATCAGTGCATACTTCCAGCAGGACGGAAAATATCCCAGTTTTAGAGATACATTATATTATAGCCAAATAGGTCTGCTAAGTACGAATACGCATTCGTTGGGTCATATACTCGGCAAGCCATTCGGACCGAGAGAGTTCGATGCCTTCAGTTTTGACAATTCTTCGTATATAGTAGAAATCGCAATTTCAGGACCGTGCTGTAAATGAATGTGATTTGAGTCAATAAAAGTATGTTCCGTTATTAACGGAAAAAACGAAAAAAAAAAAAACAGCAAATAAACTAAAAATGTTATCTTGGCCCGTAATTGTGACTTCATTACTGACAAATAAATCAGGCAATAACGAATAACTAGATCTAGTAGAATTAACATATTTCCAAAGCGCGCTTAAATTACATGTAATATTATTTTCAATCCCCGATGCACTCAATCCGCAACGTTTTAAATGCATTATAATGTAGCGACGAACCAGAATATTTGAATTCTATGTGACATTTCTTCTTCACGATGATTTTATTAATTAATTCAGAAGAGTACCATTTAGGAAAACGATAATTATACGTGTTTTTTGTGAATACAAATGGCACGAACCGGTCGATTGCAGCAAATATCAAGGAATAAAATAAATCAACAGATCCATCAATCTTGTCACCACTAAGCAAATCATTCCACTGAAAACAAACGAATACGTATTTTAAAGAGTTTAAATCAGCCTTTATTATTGCTGTTCGTATTGACGTGTTATTATTTTCTTCATTTGGCAAAATATTTTCTGGTTCTTTAAATGCAGTTATCAGGATCTTCGTTCGGTGGAATATCATTCATATACAAATACTGTGTAGCACAGCTGTTATTACTATTACAGAAAATAGCGTTTCTATAGACAGGCTTTTTTAAGAATCCCAAATGTTCGTTCTACCGTATTTCTGGTTTTGGTGTATACGAAATTATATGCCTTTTCAGATAGAGTTTGTGGATTTTGCAATGGAGTCGGTAAATATTTTCTACACTCATATCCACTGTCTCCTAAAAGATGGATATTGTTGTTTTCCAAACGACCTCTAAGACGAGAGTCATTAAAAATCGGTAAATCGTGTACACTTCGGGGGAATTTTGCAACAATATCTCTAATATTTAATTCTCCATCGCATACTACTTGCACATTCATGAAAAACCATCCTTTGCGATTCCTATATATTTCACTATTATCACTAACTGGCGACTGTATATCCTATAAAAGTCGTTTACTTTGACTAATTTATTTCTATTGCGGGGTAAGTAAATAAATTGTGGGCGAAGCATTGCAATTTCATGTGTAATTTTTTTTATAATTCGCCATACAGTTGGTTTAGATACATTGATCACCATTGCAGATTTGAAATGATCCCGTAGCATATAATTTTATTGCAATTAGCAACTGATTTATGGCACTTACTGGAAAATTTCAATTACTTATATATCGCATCCTTTGAATAGTACTGACAAATTAAGAATCACAAATTTCGGGAAAACGCATTTCAAAGTTTTGAGTTCCGAAAATTGCCTATAAAATCGTTATTTTTTCTTTTTTTAAATCGACTTGCATCCACCGATTTCTAAGGAATCTAGCCGCAATCTCCACCAGCAATGAATGCAAAAATAAACCTGAGTAATGCTCTAGCATGATTTTTGAAAGAAAAGAATAACTTTTCTATTTTTATTTTTGACAGTACAATCTTGGAAATTTGAACTGCCTTGAGTTGTCGCGCTTTTTTTGTCCCTGGCCGCAACTATCCGCAATGATAGAGAAAACATCGTTAGCTATGCAGATGATATGTACGTTCTCATTTCAGCAGAAAATGTAAATAAAATTGTTCTGGACGCAGGTGCATTTTTTGTTTGAATTAAAGAATGGTTCGTAAAAAATAAATTAGTCGTTAATGAAGAAAAAACAAATGTACTTCTATTTAAAAAAAAAAAATTACATAAAATATTAGCACAATAATGTTAGACAATAGCTCCATGGAATTTTCAAATACAACAAAATTCCTTGGGGTTATTGTGGATAACAAAGTAAACTGGCACCGTCATATAAAAACCACCAAAAATAAATTGAATACCGTTAATTATAGTATAAGACAACTGCGAAATACTTGGAGATACCTATTACAAAAACTGCATATATCGCAAATTTTGAAAGTATAATGCGATATGGCATTATGTTCTGGAGAGGTAGAACTCACGCCATTAAGATATTTATTGTCCAAAAAAGGCTATAATAATTTTTAAATTAAAATATCGGCAGTCATGCCGAGGAGTCTTTCGTAAAAATAAAATGCAATCCTTGTACGGAATGTACATTAGGGCGGCCGAATTATAAGGAAGTTTTTTTTCCAAAGAGTGAGTCTAATTTTTTTTGATTCTACGTTCAGTTCAGAGCTGGGACGAATCCTCGTTAAAAGGATTCAAATCACGAATCCAAATCACCTAATATGATTCGAATCATGAATACTCGAATGAAGGATTCGTAAGAGATAAATATGATTCGAATCAAAGATTCGAATCCTGTTATGTCGAATCACGAATACAAATCGTTTAAGAATAAATTTGATTTTATTATTTTTTTACAACCATTAACATATAAATATCGTTATCAGCTGTTTTAACAAAAATATTCAAAACCTAATTATTTATTATTAACACTGAACATAGTTGATAACAGACTAAATATCTGTATTACACTGATTAAATATGTATTTATGTGTTTTTAAACTACACTTCAAATCAGTGGTTTATACGCGTGGTGCATGAAGTAAAATTTCGAGTTTAGAAAAGCCCCGTGAAATTTTCTACGCGGGGCTTTACTAAACTCGAAATTTTACTTCATGCTTAGTCTAGGAGTGGACGACACTCCTTACTTTAAAATGTGTCACAACTGTTAAAGTATCTATCGTCGGATGCCCGACGAGGGGTGGTATGTAAGCAAATTATGGGTCCTAGAAGTTGCTAAATAAGTGAGTTACTCAACTGTTTCCAAGGCACTCTTTGAAAAACCAAAAGATTAAAATTTTACATATATAATGTACAATAAACTATAAGTGTGGTACATCATTGAATTCAGTAAAAAATATTCTTCCAAAAAATATGAAAATCCAAAATGGCGCCCATAAGAAAAACAAAAGTTAGCTATGGTTATAGTTATCTTAAAATAAAATATGTTACTAGATTTATCGCTAAAAAGTGCCTATAATGTCAAAGTTGTAAATGTCTGGATTTAATAGTTTTTGAATAAAAAAATAAAAACGAATTTTCAAAAAATACGTTTTTTGACAATATTTCATTAACGAAAGATGATATTTGAAACTTGTTTTTGGATTATTATTGGGCCCTAAATTACGCAACTTTGCCCCAATTTAACCGACTCTCTATCTCTTTAAATAACCGAGATCCCCATACATTCTGTTGAAATAAGGACGCGCTGTATAATAATAATATGAATAATATAAAATTTATTGTATTGTTATTTCCTAAATATTTTAATTAAATGAATACTTTACATTGTTAACTGTATATTTACGAATATATTAAAAAATAAATACTTATTTCAGTAATTTAATATTAATTATACCATCAAAAGTCTAAAAATTTTTTTTATTTAAAGAATTTTAAACATCAAAAAATATTTAAAACAAAACTTGTAGCCAACGAAAAAATAAACCTCTTTTATCTAAACACTTATTACCTCAGCTCTTTTGTTTTTGAATTAGAAACTAAAAAATCTAGTGGAGATCAACACTCGCCGATTATGGCTTTCGACGTCTAAATCAAAAAATGTTTCAAACAAAAGTTGTAGCCAACAAAAAAATTAACTACTTTTACCTAAACACTTTTCACCTCAGCTCTTTTGTTTTTGTTCAATTAACAGAGACAGATTTTTTTGAAAAGAAATACACAACTTTATGACAACTTTATGATATTTTGAAAATTTACGAACGAGTATCTTCCGCTCCCAGACTAAGCATGAAGTAAATATTCGAGTTTAGAAAAGCCCCGCGTAGAAAATTTGTCGAGGGTCGCGCAGCGACCCGAGACAAATTTTCACGGGTCTTTTCTAAACTCGAAATTTTACTTCATGCGCCTCGCGTATTAAACACTGATTTCAAGTAAAGTTAAAAATATAAAAACATATTAAAACTGTTTTCAGTTTTAAAACTTATCAAAATATGTCAAAATTATTGAAAAAAAAAATTGCAAAAAACATTAAAATCTTTCTGTCACCTCGTATATATGTATAAAAAAATCAAAAATGTCAAAAATTCGGCGTGTTGATAAAATCGATTTAAGTCAAAATCATCATCTTATGTCAGTACGTGACAGTTTAACAAAAACGTTTTTACAAAAACGAACATTTCTGTCACAATCAGTAATAATTTCAAAAAGTTATCTAATAATATAAAAATTGCCATCTAATGTAAAACAAGTAAATATGTAATATCAAAAATGTCAAATGTCAAAATTGTCGTCTAATGTCAAAAAATTAATAAAATATAAGATGTCAGAACTGCCATCTAATGTCAAATACGTTATTAAATGTCAACATCAGAAATGGTAAAAAAGTAAAAAAAAAAATAATTGTTTATCAAAAGTAACATCTAATGTGAAACATGTCATCTAATGTCAAGAAACGTAGTCTAATATCAAGAATATAATCTATTGTCAAAAATGCCATCTCAAAAGGTAAATATATCAAAAATCTCATTCAATGTCAAAAATGATTAAATATATCTTAAAGAAAAAAAAAATCTCAAATTTATGTGGTCAAATGATGATCCAATAATTTCTGAAAATCCTTACAAATCTGAATAAAAATATTGAAAATCTTACATATAAACATTTTATATAATTTGAAGAGAAAATCTCGAAATATCGATAATTTCATCAACATTCGATAAATTGAGGAAATATTGCAAAATCTGATGAAAATTTGATGAATCGACGAAAATTTCGAAATGATGTTAATTTTATGAAAATATCGATTTGTTCAAAACCTTATAAAACTGTTATAAATCGACATGCTAAGTGTAAACATTTGATTGGGAATGTCAATTTATATGAAAATGGTTAAAATATAATTCGAAACGTCATAAATGTCAATAAGTGTAAAAATTGTCAAAATATGATATGATTGCTGCTAACGTCAATAATATTATTTTGTGCGAAAATTGTCAGAATACGATTGAATACGTCGAACATTAAAAATATGATAAAAATGACAAAATATCAAAATTCAAGATATGTTGAAAATCTGATAAACATTTTCATAAATTAATTAAAAATCTCGAAATATTGAAAATTTCATCAACATTCGATAAATTGAGAAAAATTGAGGAAATATTGCAAAATCTGATGAAAATTTGATGAATCGACGAAAATCTCGAAATGATGATAATTTTATGAAAATATCGATTTGTTCAAAATCTTATAAAACTGTTATAAATCGACATGCTAAGTGTAAACATTTGATTGGGAATGTCAATTTATATGAAAATGGTTAAAATATAATTCGAAACGTCATAAATGTCAATAAGTGTGAAAATTGTCAAAATATGATATGATTGCTGCTAACGTCAATAATATTATTTTGTGCGAAAATTGTCAGAATACGACTGAATACGTCGAACATTAAAAATATGATATTTGAGGTAATTATTTAAAATACAATTAAAAATTTTAAATTTGACGGAAATTATTAAAATTTATCAAATTGTCGAAGCTGACAGAAATCAACGAAATTCATCAAAATGTTATATTTGGCGAAATTACTGAAAAGCAATTCAAAATCTTAAATCTGGCAAAAATCATCAAAATTTATTAAAATGTCAAATTGGACACAAATCATTAATTTACTTCATTTTTGATTTTATCACTTATAAATGAGTGTCGCCAACTCCCAGACTAAGCATGAAGTAAAATTTCGAGTTTAGAAAAGCCCCGCGTAGAAAATTTGTCGAGGGTCGCGCAGCGACCCGAGACAAATTTTCACGGGGCTTTTCTAAACTCGAAATTTTACTTCATGCGCCACGCGCATAAAACAGTGATTTAATGAGAAATTTAAAAACATACAAAATAAATTTTTCATGTAAATCCTCACGATTAATTCGAATCATATTTGACGATTCTAATCCTTTTGTAAGTATTCGAATCCTATTGTTAGTATTCGAATCCTTTTATAAATATTGGAATCCTTTTACGAGGATTCTAATCCTTTTATGAGGATTCGAATCACCAGCATTTGGATTCGAATACGAATCCTTTTAAAAAAGTGTAACGAATCCGGATCACGAATCCAGTTGAACTAAAGTATTCGAATGCCTCTGTGGAATCCTCTAAAAGGATTCGAATCCAGGATTCGAATCCTGAATGATTTGAATCCTGCCCAGCTCTGGTTCAGTTCTAAGAAAAAAGTCCACGGGACTATAGGTCTACGGTGAATTTCAAGCCGCATTAATTTTAATTAAAGATTTTACTGCAGCCGGTTGTAATATTTATTTTTATTATAGTTCTGATTTATAATATTTGATTATACATCAAATAATCTATAAAAGGCCAAACTTTAAATTAACTCATTAATGGCCGAGCAATTAAAGAGTTCTTCTTGTAATGAATGACTTATTATATTCAGCTCTTAGTTATATAGTATGCCTCAATGTTTAATGTACGCTAGATTTGCTATTGTTACTATTATTATTATATCCATGACAATTTTGCATCTACAAGTTATATTATTTGTAACTCTGTCATTGTAAATAAAGATTCTATCTATCTATCTAGATATATTACACATTGGAGATTTTTCTATTAAATGTACATAACGATGCGAACTTTTGTTCGCAATGTTTAAGGAAAAAGTTTATATAAATGTTTCAAATACTGCTAGTATTTGTTAATGATCTTAGCAACAAATTTAAACATTTGTTTTTTGCTAACGATCTTAAACTATACAAACGTATTGTCTGTCAGGAAGATCAGATTGTAATACAACATAATGTTAACAAATTGATTGCTTAGTGTAAATAATTTAGGGCGGGCCGATTAGTGAGATTTTTTTTTTCAAAGAGTGAGTAATTTTTTTGATTCTACGTTTAATTCTAAGAAAAAACAGTCTATGAGATCAGAGGCCTACGGTAAATTTCGAGCTAAAACAATTTAATATGACGATTTTACTGCAGTTCTTCTTCGTTTTTATAAGATTTTTATAATAATGAAAATAATTAATTAATGTATTTAAAACGTTTGTATGAACTTATTCCTTAAAAATGGTCAAAATAAATGTAAAAATGTTTGCAGTTTGCGGGATGCCTAAGGCAAAAATAAACATCAAAATCGAGTTTTCCATACCCAGAAACCCAATATATAAATAAACATATTAAATATTTTAAATCAGACCTGAAATACAAATAAATATTACAGCCAGCACCAGTAAAATCTTCGAAAAATTGATTGATAAGATAAATGTTGAAAGTTCATCTTCACGTTTATATAAATAAAACCATTTAAACACTTTCAAATATATATTGTGCATTCGCTACAATTGTTACGCCACACTGTGGCTTCTTCGCCTGAAGAAGCCACAGTGTGGCGAAACAATTGTAGCGAATGCACAATATATATTTGAAAGTGTTTAAATTGTTATATTTATATAAAAGTAAATTCTTCAATTAAAATTAATGCGGCTCGAAATTCACCGTAGACCCATAGTCCTGTGCACCCACCCTAATGTACACTTCTGTGCAATAAAATTAAGCACAAGTCTTATAACTATTTTTAACAACAGTTTAGTTGTATAATTCAGGTCTATGTTAATTTTGAAAAAAGCTCATAATAAAGACAACAAAGCCGAAACAGAAACCCATCTTTTGCTTTAGTTATAATTCGAATTTTTTATTTGTTGTCTAAATGACGCAGCATTTGGACACTAAGGAAATTGACATATTTACATATTTTCGTAACTAGGAAACTCATCTCGTCCGTTTTAAACTATAACATATTTTGTTTGTTTAATTTTATTACACAGAAGTGTACATTCTGGAAACAATTATGTTCTATCATAAATAAATCAAAGGTCAGGACAACAAATTAAATAAATATTTGACCAGCAAAAATAATTATAGATACCCAAACCACAATTTAAAAGCTATGAAATTTGGAGTACACTATGCAGCAACAACATTATTTTTTAAGCCGTTAATAACATTGTCCTAGAATGCGAACCGTACTTAGTACTGTATTTATGAATAATTAGTTTTTTACAGTTAGGTATAAATATACATAGTAGGCAATTTTAAAAATAATTAATGAATTAAGTTATTAGTATTATATAGTATGTAAGTAGTATAGTTAAAATGTAATTAATTTAATAATCTTGACGCTATTTTCACTCTGTAATGCTACAATTTGAAAATAAAGATATTTTATTACTGTGGACGCCAAAATTAGCGCGAATATATACAGAGAGTTTTATATAACACCGAACATTTCCAATTTTTATTTTCGTGTATTCTATTTACCAAATCAAAGCATCCAATACGATTTGATACCTTTCATTTTTAGGTTATGTGTAAATTGAGTTGCCTATATGACCATTACAAATTGCAGCCAATCAATCAACTTGTAAATATACACGATTCCATTTGTTTCTGGATCTCGCCTAGCTATGGAAAAGTGACAGTTTAAGTATTGTAAATGAGGCTGGTTGTGTTTTAAATCAGGGTTTTTAAATGTCACTGTCAGATGTTCGATTTTAAGGTTATAATTTCTGACTATTGTGATCTTACACTGTTGCCTGTTTTACAAATTTTCAGATATAAAAGGATAATAATATGCAGTTTTAAGATTAACAAAATTTACTACTTGGTTTTTGTACATACAAACACAGCAATAATATTATATATAACAAATATAATGAAATCGGCTCTGCAAACTTATTTCGTCATCCATTTGTATTTCTCGCTTGGGTCTTCCCGTTAACACATTTTGATAAACTCCATCCATCCACCTTAATTTTGGTCATTCTCTCTTCTGTTGGCCCTCAGTATTTTTTTCATGTCAAACAATTTTTAAGCCCTCATTCCACTTTTATTATTTAGTCAAGAGAACCTGCATCTGAATTTTCTGATGTTTGTTCTAAGCCAGATTCCCCAAGCGATATAATAAAAGGAGGAATGGTTTCAAAAGAAAGGTTCCCCATGTGTTTTGTCCAGTCATCCGAAATAAGTTTTTCGCAATGATCACAGAAATTTTGCCACATATCGGATGTACATTTTGAGAGAGACTCAAGCCATAAATTCTGAACACGATCCTTAGATGGTTGCTCAGAATTTATGTGCTTATTGTAGTAAGTCTTACAAAACCCCCATGCCATTTCAATTGGATTGTATTGACAATGGTATGGCGGTAATCTAAGAACTTCGTGCCCGTTCTTTCTCAAAATGTCATCAACTACGTAAATTTTGTCATTTGATCGAAAAGGTATAAATAAAGCCTATAGTTCCTTTTTGGTTCATTTTGGATTGAATTTTACATTGTGTTTAACCAACCACTCCTGCATTTCGCATTTCTTACAAGAAAATGAAGGAGTTTTGTCTAATTGCACAGAATGGTATGCAGCATTATCCATAATAACTACACATTTCCCTGAAAGCTTAGCCAAAGCAGGAATAAGTTGATTAACCACCCAATTTTGAAAAGTATTACCATCCATTGTGGCATGGTAATCTCGGTCATTGTTTTTCGAATGTAATAAAAAATCGCACCCATCCAAAAACCCACCCCTATACCCAGCATGTAGAATGGTGAAGCGTTTGCCTTCATTTTTGAATTTAGTTGGATTACTTTTTATATCCGTTTCATGTACCCAGCGTCGAACCACGAATCCATTCTGATATATCCATGTTTCATCCAGGTATACGAATTGGATATCTTCACTGGAATTTTGATACTGTAAACATTTTCTAAGGAAAATAATTTTAGCTGCAACAACATGTTTTTGTTCACAGAGAATTTTGCGCCCATTAATTAATTTGAATTCATACCTTATACTTTTACCTAAGCTTACTTACTTACTTAAGCCATTTATTTTTTTTTGGATATACATACATATAATAATAAGTGAGTATATAACAAGGAAAATCGGCACAAAAAACAACTACTATAACTATTGTAGGCCTGGCCCAATTCAGAAATAATTGAAAAATTCTGCCATCGTATATGGTTCTATTTGTACTAAGAGAGTTTTAATTTTATTCTTAAAAGTATGTGAATAAATCATGTTTCTGTATCTAGCTGGAAGAGTATTAAATAATTTCATCATGGCGTAGTAAGGGGTCTTTTCAACCATAGACAAATTGTGTTTTGGGTAGATATAACTATTATTTGCATTCCGTGTATTGTGGGAATTTTGGTTAAGGAACAGTCTGAATTTTTCTTTGTATTGAAAAATATATAAAAGACTTTCATAAATGTACAATGTAAATGTTTAACAACCCTATAAAGTGTTGTTCTACTCCCATGGAACTCATAATTTTCTTTCATATCATTCAAAAGATCTCTCAAAGTAAAATACTGATTTCTAGAGTTATATTGCCAAATTAGTTGTCGCAGATCTATTCTAGCTAGGTGATTCCAAAAATGGCTGTTTTTAGATCGTTTGCCAGAAGTAGTAGATTTCAATTCGTCAGGTCTTTGTCGTAAAATTAATTGTAATGAAGATCTCCCTACCTGAAACGTAATTATCTTTAATTAAATATATATGATAATTAAAATACTAGACATACCCCAAAAATTTGCTATTAAAATCGTAATAATATTGTGATGCTGTACATTGGATTACTTTGCCTAAAATGTTTGTAGGGTTTCAGAATTTGTAACCTTTTTGATTCAGAGATAATCTTTGGCATGTTAATATTTAATATGTGCCTGAAATTATTTTTCACTTTGACATTGACACAGCATTGCAACACTAGATTAATTTGATTTAATAATAAAATGCTCGAAGAAGCGACCGCGTGGCGGAATAATTGTTGCAAGATTAACAATAAACCTCTTGAAAATTAAAAAGAGGATTACTTATGATATCATAAATTATTGCAACACTGTTAAAATAAGGAATCAGGAGTGCCAATTAATAAAAAATGTAAATGTTGATACTGCAACATAACAACACGAAAACATGGCTAGGCGAGATCCAGAAACAAATGGAATCGTGTATACAGGGAGTTTTTCTTTTAAGTATACATGTCCCAATTATACCGTACATGCCATAAATATTTAGATAATCCTTGTTTTTTTAAGTCCAATTTGAAACTTATAACAAGTGTGATCCACTCCCAGACTAAGCATGAAGTAAAATTTCGAGTTTAGAAAAGCCTGAAAATTTGGTTTGGCCGCGTAGCGCGAAGCGCGGAGCGGCCAAACCAAATTTTCAGGCTTTTCTAAACTCGAAATTTTACTTCATGCGCCACCGATACAAAACACTGACATATTACGAAGTTTTAAACACACCGCTAAGCTTTATATTAAATCAGTGTTTTGTGTCGGTGGCTCATAAAGTAAAATTTCGAGTTTAGAAAAGCCTGAAAATTTGGTTTGGCCGCTCCGCGCTTCGCGCTACGCGACCAAACCAAATTTTTAGGCTTTTCTAAACTCGAAATTTTACTTTATGCTTAGCCTGGAAGTGGAAAACACTCGCTTATAGCTTGAATTTAATTCATTAAATAAACCGAGCATCGGAAAATGTGCAACGTATGCATGTGGATACTTAAATGAAAAATTCTCGTTATGAAAATGTTCAGTGTTAAATAGAACTCTCTGTATATTTAATTGTTTATTTGTGTGTTCATGTTAGTCTTGCTTCTTTTATTATGTTTTCCTATTTACATCCAGGCCCCCTGGAAACAAAATCAACAAAAAAGGACAGTCTCTGAAAAACCTACACATAAGTAAGTTGTTAAATTTGTACCTCCGTGAAACTTGTGTAATTTATCTTGTTTAGTAATTATTAGTTGGTTTGTATCTTTCTTTTCGTGTTATTTACTTTGTTTTTTATTATATTTGTATTTTTTATTACCTTTAAATAAATTCAATTTTGTCAATAGTCATATCAATAATAAATTCAATTTTGTTTTGATCTCTTTCAAGCACATTTCTTAGCGGATAGAGAGATTTATTAATAAATAATGCAAGCAAAGCGCGCTCACCTCCTAAACAATTGTTAGTATACTGTACAGGGTGCCCATATTTCAACAGAATGTATAGGGCAAAGTTGAGTATTTTTGGGCCCAATAATAATCTAAAAACAAATTTGAAATATCTTCTTTCGTTTTTGAGATATTGTCCAAAAACGGATTTATTTAAATTTCGTTTTTATTTTTTTATTGAAAAGTATTAAATCCAGACATTTACAACTTTGATATTACACAGGCACTTTTTATCAAGAAATCTAGTAACATATTTCATTTTATGATAACTATAACATTTACCAAGGGACCATAGCCAACTTTTGTTTTACTTATAGGCGCCATTATGGATTTTTATATTTTTTGGAAGAATATTTTTTTTCTGAATTCAATGATGTATGACACTTATAGTTTATTGTACATTTTACGTGTAAAATTTGAATGTTTTGTGTTTTGTAAAGAGTGCCTTAGAAACAATTGAGTAACTCACTCATTTGACAACTCCTAGGACCCATAATTTGCTTACACATCACCCCTAAAGACGAGCATTCAGCTGATTAATTACTATACTGGTAGAAAATGTATTTGTTTATAAATAAAATACTGGTGTGACATTTTGAATCTTAATAAATTGCTTGACTGTCTTTAGACTATCATAAGATTTTGTCATATTATATCTTTATTGACCGTGTTTTGACTATTATAACTGTAAGTGGCTTCATTGGCTGTCTGTTGACTATGCTAGGATTTTGTTTGATTATGTCTTCCTATGAACTGTATTTCGGCTATTGCAATGTTATGATTGTAAGTCATTTAAATCACTATATCAAATACAGTCAATTACAGTCAATATAGTGATTTAATAACAAAATACTAATACGATTCATATTTTAACAGTTGTGATATATATTTTAAACTAACGAGTGTCTTCCACTCCCAGACTAAGCATGAAGTAAAATTTCGAGTTTAGAAAAGCCCCGCGTAGAAAATTTATCGAGGGACCCGAGATAAATTTTCACGGGGCTTTTCTAAACTCGAAATTTTACTTCATGCGCCACGCGTATAAACCACTGATTTACAGTAAAGTTAAAAATATACAACGCTTAGATGTGATGGTACTCAATGTTTATTAAGATGTAGCTAAAACTGCAAGAATGACTTTTTTTGTGAATAGTTTTGGAATAATAACAATAAAAGTAGAAATTTAGATTGTGCAGCTTTTCCATACTGTTAATATTTAAGTCATCATATCTTAGACGAGAAAAGTGCAATGATGGACAGATCACCATTTTTCTACTTTATGTTTTATGTGATAATCGATACTTATTGTTATTATTACCAAAGATTGACAGTTATAAATTAACTTTGACTGCTAACAATGATTGACTGCTGTCAATATTTATTGATTAATAGATATGACGTCAGTGTTTCCAAGGTACTCTTTACAAAAAAGAAATATTATAATATTAAATATCAAATCTAAAATAAATTATGAGTGTGTTATATCACTGAGTTCAAAAAATATGAAAATCTAAAATAGCGCCCATAAGAAAAACAAAAGTTAACTATAGTCTCCGGGTAAATGTAATAGTTATTTAAAAAAAAATATATACTACTAGATTCCTCATTAAAAAGTGCCCGTATATTGGTAAAGTTCTAAATGTCCAAATTCAGTAGTTTTTGAATAAGAATTGCAAAAAAAAACAGTTTTTTGTTGATATCTCGATAACAAAAACAGATATTTCAAAATTGTTTTCAGATTATTGTTAGGCCCTAAAATACGCAACTTTGCTTTAATTTAACCGACTTACTATCTCTTCAAATAACTGAAATCCCCATACATTCTGTCGAAATACGGACACCCTGTATACCGTACTGGTGTATTTTTTATTACATTCTTTAGTACACATTTAATAAGGTCGAATGCTTTTACTCTTCTTTACCTTTGTTAATAAATCCAGTGAAAACGTTTTACGTTTCTCCAGTAAAGAGGTTATTTGCGGGCAAGGAGACGTATTGTTTTCTTTTTCCGTTCATTTCGCAGGCCCTCTAAGTTAAAGAAAAAAGGCTAGCAAAAAAAGGACAATAAACAAGGGGAATAATAGAAAGCGACGCCTTTAGTCTCCTTAATCTTAATCATTTGAATGTAAATCTCGCCCAAAAACGTAGACTGGCATTACTATTTTTACAAGATAGATAGTAATAGTTAGAATAATGAAGTAGGTACTTTATTTACAGCTAAAGGATTTATTATCAGCATTATTAAATTATATTAATATTACAAAATCTCATTCATATTATAAAATTATTAGGGGCCCTAGTTCCAGTAAATAATTAACCAGATAAGCGATTTTACTTGTATAAAATATTATTTGATAAAAATACTACTATGGATTGGTTATAGCTTGTTATGTCAGCAAACACTTTTTGTTCAAATAAAGTGATTGTTTCCGTGGTTTACATACCATAAACAAATACATTTGTAACTTAGAGTAAAAACTACAGTTCAATAATACAGAGAGTTTTAAGTAACACCGAACATGCCATAAAATGTTCACTGTAAATTTTCCTATGTTCGATTTGTTCTGAGACGCATCAATGCTATGATTGGCTACGATTCCCAATGGTAATATAGTCAACCCAATTTACATTCTTCTGGGTGCGAATTCATTGGTTACGATCTTTAGTAGTTCTAATGCAAATTAGGACTAATGTAAATAGGGTACATGTAACGTCAAAATTAAATATATTTATTAAATCTTGTGCGTTTATGGTAAGTGCAGTGTGTGGGAATATGGAACATACTTTTTTCTCCAAACAAGACATCGGCATTTCAAGACAATCAAGATTAATACTGTCGTGAAACATACAGGGAGATTTTCTATTAAGTATACGTATTCCAAATTCAGCCAATTTTCTGTAAATCTTTAGCTATTCCTTTTTTTTAAGTTTAATTTGAAGCTTTATACAAGTGTTTTCCACTTCCAGACTAAGCATGGAGTAAAATTTCGAGTTTAGAAAAGCTCCGTGAAATTTTACTTTATGCGCCACGCGTACAGAACACTAAAATATTGTGAAATTTATTTATATTCGAACTACACTTGAAATCTGTGTTTTATATGCGTGGCGCATAAAGTAAAATTTCGAGTTTAGAAAAGCCCAGAAAATTTGTCTCGGGTGCTGCGCGACCCTCGACAAATTTTCACGGGGCTTTTCTAAACTCGAAATTTTACTTTATGCTTAGTCTGGGAGTGGAAAACACTCGTTCAAATCTTCAAATTGAACTCTTTTCAAAAACAACAAATGTCGGAAAATTTACAACTTGTGCATGTTTACCTAAAGAAAAAATGCAATTCATTGTAAGTTACGCATTCAATAAATTAAGAAATACACTTACAATATCTTATTTGAGTACTATGTTAACAAATAAATGATAATTGAAATGTTTGCCAAATGAAGCAGCACACCTAACACCTCAGTGTTGTTGTGCTAGCAGCAGACCTAGCTAGGTGCGGTACTTGCAAACCTGCCACGCTCTTCAAATTTGGAATATTTATATTTAAAACTGCCGAAAGGCAGTTTTGTGAAGGTATTTTTGCTGGTACACCTAAAGCAACGTACTTAGGGTGGTCCTGATCAAATGGTTTACACAATACTCTGAATGGAAGTTCTTAATAATCTTCAGTTAAATTGAAGCAATGTATAAACTTATCTTGAATTGTTAGCAAACGGAAGTTACAGGAATGAGGTTTATATATTATTTTTGCATTTAAGCTAAATCTGTTCTCCTCTTTCTTATGTTTTTTTTCTGTGTAATATTAACATTCCATTAGTGATGTAGGCGATTAATGAATGACACATTTCATTTTGACGTTAAATGTAAGTTGCGTTAGAACTACTAAAATCAGAGCCAATGAAATCGCACTCAATGCTTTGATGCGTCCCAGAACACATGGAACATAGGAAAATTTACATTAAATATTTTCTGGCATGTTCGGTGTTACATAAAACTCTCTGTATGTATATCGTCATACGCTATCATTAGAAAAACAAAAGTTGATAATAATAAAACAAAAACGAATAATGAAAATCAAATAGCTGTTAGTCAAGAATATACAATTTATTTTATGTTTATGACATGAAAATTTTTTATTTTAATCGACAAATAAATTTAATTTTTTTACAAGATTTAACTGAAATTGGTGAAACGGGACATTAAATTATAAATTTGAGCGATAATTACTAAAATGATGAAAAAGCATGAGATTAGTTGAAAATTTTACAACTTGAATAAAATCAACAAAATGTACGAAAACTTGTAAGAATCATAATTTTTTGTTAAAATACGAATGTTCAAATCAGAAAATATAGATGAAAACCCTAGAATTAAGTCAACATTTGAAGAAACTTGCTAAAACGTTCAACTCAGTGACGTTCAGTAGATTCGTTCTACTCTCGTCATTTTCTAAATTCGTATGATTTCATCTATTTCCACATTTTGATCATTTCTGTCATGTCGCTATTTGTAACAGTTGATTCGTTTCCGTAGCTGTTTTACCTAGTTTATATTACAGTGACTTAATTAAACACAGTGGCGACAACTCTGGTATTGTTTTTGATTGGTTGTTAGTAATTCTGACCCAATATGGCGGACAAACAGCGGCGTAGCTAGGAGGTCTTAAGTTGATCACAGCAATTTCCTCTAAAGGTCGTGCTTTAAATATAGTCACTCTGTTGCTAAAATATGAATTCAAAAAAATCATTACTTCTTGGTGTTACGCTTCTAATGTCATTGAGTATATTTATGAACATTTAAACATGTAATTAACTTAATTGTTTTTCAGCAAAAATAAAAAACATAGTTATATTTTAACTTGGATTTTAGGTGAAATTATAATTTACTTTGATTTGGTAATTTCAAAGTCATTCCAATACGAACAAAATTACGATGAATGAAAAAAGATGCTGATTAGATTTCTCCCGACCTAACACAATACAATATTAAAATATTTGCATTAGAAAATTGAATGAATGCTTGCATTGAAACCGATGAGTAATGAAGAAGCGCCTTCCGCTCCCCGCTAGTCCTCGTCCTCCGCACAAGCATAAGCCGTGCGCTGAACATTTTTAGTTTGAATAACATAGTCACCAAATTTAAAAGAGCGCTAGTTTCTGGGGTCATTCGATAATAGTCACTAAATTTCTGGGGATCTTGTTCTAGATCGATCGCTGTGGAGATGATGAAATTCTCCCAGTGATTCCCTTTTTTTTAATATTGGGTTTATACCTCCAATCACATAGGAATTTTCCAGAAGATAAAAATCCTCTGCATCCATTAAAATTATATTTTAAATTCACAACTTTGACGGTTCTAACAAACTGAGCAGCGCGAAGTCAAATGCGGTGTACGACCCCTGTCGCGTGTAGCCGCTACTCTTGCAGCCGCCCGTTGCCGCTCGTATCGCGTGAGCGCGTAGCCGCGTGTTGTCGCTTTCAGTGGACGACCGGCCTTATCATATGTTCCTATTTCAAAATTAAGGGAATAAATAGATTTCGCCCATGGATGCCGCTTCAAGTGAGAGATAATACTCGTTGTCACAATTGAATATCAGATGTTTGTATTATAACCTATTCTCCTGATTCATATTGCCTCAATATGGCGGATGACAGGGTATTGTCACCACTGTGTTTAATTAAGTCACTGTAGTTTATATGTGACTTTACGTAACCTCAAACGTTATTCGCGTAAATGTGGGCGTCCAAGTTCTGTGTTTCCTAAAATAATGATTTGTGTTTTTGTTTAAATTGGTGATCTAAAGTTCGCGAATGAGCGCAAACGTCGTGTGCTATGCCTGTGCTCATAGAAACTCGTTCCTCCTACGAATATCCCTAGATCGGCGGTTGGATGAAGGGCACATTCATTCGTCCGTTTACAATTGTAAGCCTAGCAAATACGGCGTAATAATTTATTTTCATCATATGTATAGAGTATTGTCATTCTTCTTTCGCAGTATGCGCATTTTTGTAGGCACAGAGAAAGCGCACGTTCTTGTGCTCGTTCAAGAACTTACAGCACTAGTTCAAATCACTATGAGGTCTATGGTGAATGGTAACCTATGGAGAACTATACAAGTTAATTAAAATCCACAATTAGTAATTGAATAATGCTAATTTCAGACCTAGTGGACTCTATATGATTCTGTAAGTTCACATATATAGTTGATTGACCCACTCGATTCAATCAACAGTTGTCAGATCCGTCAGATCTAAAGGCACAAAAATGCCGATAAGACGAAATCGTTTTAAGATGAGCGTTAGTAAATATAAATAATTACAACCGTAAGTATGTATAATATTTTTAAATTTTAACCTATTGTGTATTATTTTAAATAAGTCTACAGTCAAACAAGTTTAAAACCAGGGTGTTACTAAATTATTTCTCTTTATTTCTTCGTAGTACATGTGGATGATTTTAAAGTATACGAAATACCCATGGTCGTGGATATTTTCATCATGCTGAACTAGGAGCATTTTTTCATGGAGTATATCTCCGTTTTTATTGGATTATGCAATTCTGAATCTTTGGGGATGGACGTTAACATAATTAATTAAAACCGTAAGTTTATATAATATTTCAAGTTTTTAAGCTATTGTGTATTTTTTTAATTAAGTCTGCAGTCAAACTTATTTTAAACCAGAGTGTCTACCTTATTTCTCTTTATTTCTTCCTAGAATTCATGAATGATCTGTAAGAAGTATGCATGAATCAGCCACAGACGTATAGATTTTCTTCACACCTGGCTAGGAGCATACTTCCATAGAGAATGCTCCCGTTGCTGTTGAATCAAGCAATTCTAAAATTCCATCTAGTCACAAAGTACGATCCCAGAACATAAAATATTGTCTTAGATTCAATTACAGGGTTTTTCTGTTGTATTTCACTATTAATCAAACGAGATTCACTTTATCCCAAATATCTTTCACCTTGTCAAATATATGTCAAAAGATTTTCCGATTTACGAAATGAGTTGCACTATATACCAAATACTTTTCCCTTTAATGTTCTTGCTGAACATTTTTGCAGTAACAATAACTTTCTTCTGGAAATATTTTATTTGTATTTATATATCCAGGGAGTTTTTCTTTTAAGTATACGTATTCCAAATTCAGCCTATTTTATGTAAATCTTTAGATATTCCTTGTTTCTTTTTCAAGTTCAATTTGAAGCTTTTAACGAATTTTTTCCACTCCCAGACTAAGCATGAAGTAAAGTTTCGAGTTTATAAAAGCCTCATGAAAATTTTCTGGGCTTTTCTAAACTCGAAATTTTACTTCATGCGCCACGCGTATAAAACACAGATTTTAAGTGAAATTCAAATATACATAAATTTCACATTATTTTAGTGTTTTATACGCGTGGCGCATGAAGTAAAAGTTCGAGATTAGAAAAGCCCAGAAAATTTGTTTTGGGTCGCTGCGCGACCCTCGACAAATTTTCACGGGGCTTTTCTAAACTCGAAATTTTACTTCATGCTTAGTCTGAGAGTGGAAAACACTCGTTTAAAGCTTCAAATTGAACTCTTTTGAAAAACAACGAATGTCGGAAAATGTACAGCTTATGCATATGTTTACCTTAAAGAAAAATTCACTGTATGTAACACTACCTACGCCAGCATCCATTCTCTCGATAAGGAGTCCTCTTAGTTCATTTCCAAGATGCATTTTTTGACGAACTGCAGCCATTTTGTTGAGAAGTGAAATGTAATTACCAAACTGTGATAAGGTTTTGACATATAGGGAAATGTAGAGCTTTATAGGGAAATGTATTTGATAAATGGGAAATATATTTGAGATAAAGGGATACATATTCGATATAAAGTGCAATGCAATAGAAGAACTCTGTAATACCTTTTGAAATATACATTTAATATGTTCATTATGTCTTTGTTACTTCTCGCATCGCGCGGTAATTTAATACCGTGCGGTGTTCCCCGCATCGCATCCACAATTTAATGTTATGACCCCCTGCACAGCGCACCCCGCATAGCAAGAACTCTGCCCGCTCCCCGCGACCAATGCCGTCATTTGCGATTGCAGCGGCGCCCTATCGAGTAGATCGGTTAACTAAAATCATGATACGTGGAGCCCCCTAGGAGTTATCAATCTAATGTAATCTATGGCTAATTTTATGTTGAAAGAATTTGTTATAGTATAAATTGACACAGAGAGCGTAGCAAACCTCGTTACATAGATAAATATCGTAAAGACATCAATATTGTTGTTCGTCTATGATTCTATTTGACATAGAAATGTTGCCGTTACGAGTGACTAAAGATAGGCGCTACCACTGATCTCTATATAACACTGCATTGGGCATAGGCCAGATTCCGCTATCTGACAGCGTGCCCATTTTAACGGCAGCAAATTGAGGTTTTGTGACACGTTTGAGCAGCAAATTCAAATCACTTTAATGGAATGATTTATAGTATACATGCATTA
This sequence comes from Philonthus cognatus, assembly GCA_932526585.2. NCBI lineage: Eukaryota > Metazoa > Arthropoda > Insecta > Coleoptera > Staphylinidae > Philonthus > Philonthus cognatus. Next base: position 108,766,213 of record OW052241.1, read on the forward strand.
AATATTTGTTTATATACAGAGAGTTTTATGTAACACCGAACATTTTCATGACGAGAATTTTTCAAGTATACATAAGCATACGTTGTGCATGCTCCGACGCTTGGTTTATTAAAATATTTGAAGCTTTGAACGAGTGTTTTCCACTCTCAGGCTAAGCAAGAAGTAAAATTTCGAGTTTAGAAAAGCCTGAAAATTTGGTTTGGACACGTAGCGCGAAGCGCGGAGCGGCCAAACCAAATTTTCAGGCTTTTCTAAACTCGAAATTTTACTTCATGCGCCACCGGTACAAAACACTGATGCAATGTAAAGTTTAGCGGTGTGTTTTAAATTTCGTAGTATGTCAATGTTTTGTACTGGTGGCGCATGAAGGAAAATTTCGAGTTTAGAAAAGCCCGAAAATTTGGTTTGGCTGCTCCGCGCTTCGCGCTACGCGACCAAACCAAATTTTCAGGCTTTTCTAAACTCGAAATTTTACATCATGCTTAGTCTAGGAGTGGAACACACTCATTTCAAGTTTCAAATTGAACTCTGTTAAAAAACAATGAGTATCTAAAGATTTACGGCATATACGCTGTAACTAGGACATGTATACTTGAAATAAAAACTCCCTGCATGTACAAGTTGAGGCATTAATTAGTCATATCGGCAACTCAATTTACACACAACTTAAAAATTAAAGGTGACAACTTGTATTCGATGCAAATGTCGGTGTTACATAAAACTCGCTGTATGTAAATATGCATACATGAACATTTTATTTGTAATTTTATATACAGCGTGCAATGATTATTTATTTATAATTGAAATGAAAACAATAATATTAATATCTGAAAATATTTGCAAACTTCTTAGTATCAGTATTTGCACCTTTATTTTAAATATTGTAGTTTTTTTATAATTATATCAGTAAATGCAACTGTTTTTGTACTCTTACTCGAACGTAGTCGGAATAGTCGGGGTAGTGTATTTCTTGTTTTGCTTCAGCGCAGATGCAACAAAATGTTTAGCACACAATCTCATTGTTTTGGTTATTTTTATATTTGGCAAACCCATTTGTACCAGCCATTTTCTGGACGATTCTTCATCGGATAGATGATATTTACTTTGACAGTTTATTTCGATGTACTTACTTGTGCATCGTCAAATTTCCCGATGAGTCGGGTTTTCTTCTGCAGAAAATGCACTGGAAGAACATGTTAACAAGCACTGATTGACGCATTCATTTCAAATGTCGCGCTAGCTTAGTGTCACAAAACCACAATTTTCACCAACATGGCGGCGCCCATGTGGTAACGCGCCGTAGCAGTTAAGCCCAATCCAATGTTATATAGATCAGTAGGCGCTACTATCAAGTATGTGTTAAAACATTACTATACATACGGCGCACATAGTAACACCTTAATGGCGATTAGTTAATCACACATTAATAACAGTTTAATCACACGACTATCCATAAGGCCGCAAATCTTTAACGGGAAAAGTGCTATGATGGACACATATCTATCATTTATAAAATAATGCCGACAGCAAACGACTAGTTGAGACCAGTACTAATCCATTCTTTATGATGTTCTCTGAACATTAGTTATTAATTACACTTGCCGGAATCTGCCCGATTGGAAGTTATGGCTTAATAAACGTCAGCCGCCCCTGCGCCATGCTGCTAATTTATGCTTGAGCGTGTAAAAAGGCTTTAAAAAATTTAATATTTCGGTCAATAGTCTATCTTCATTAAAACAAAAGCAAAACGTTCCATTATGTTATATACAGGAAAAATAAAAATAGTAATGAAACAAAAAAAAATTATTTAAAAAACACAAAAATAAAAACAACAACACCAACAAAATTAATAAGTTATAGTAAAAATACCTACAATATATTTGAAATAAAACTAAACTAAGTAAATCTACAATAACAAATGTGACTAGTCTAAAATAATACTGAAATACTTCATCACAATTCTCACAATTTTATTTCTATTTTTATTTTATTTAATGACATGTCCTGCATTTATAAAGTGTATTTATCAAAAATAATGTGTTTTTTTTAATTAAAATTAGTAAAATTTAGAAAATCCAAATCGTAAAAATATGCAAAGATTTCTAGGGTGAACTTAAGTAACTCAGAAAACATCAAAAATAACATGTTTATTGACAATTCACTATTACAAAATTATAATATATTACGTCACGAGAGTGGTATGCAGCATATTACATATGAGCGGATATTCCGCGAGTATGTAATTGCCATACCACTAGAGAAACGTACGATACTTTACCTACGCCCTAACATAATAAACAATGAGCATGAAAGAACAACTTATTTATTCAATAATTTTTTATAGTAACATGACATTGATGAAAACTAAATTACTATTTGATCAATATACATCAAAGAAATATCATTTGGTTGTGCGGTAATCAATTAGCTGTTCGGCTGTCAGCATGTAATATACTGGGCAAAGCTATCGAATCACGTAAACTCGAATAAAGGATTCGTAAGAGATAAATATGATTCGAATCTTGTTTTTTCGAATCCTTTAGGAATACATTTTATTTTATTATTTTTTTGCAACAATTAATGTATAAATATCGTTACCAGTTGATTTCAAAAAAATATTCAAAACCTAATCAATTATTATTAACACTGAACATCGTTGATAACAGACTAAATATTTGATTCCCTGTTACTCTAATTAAAGATGTATTTGTGTGTTTCTGAACTTCACTTCAAATCAGTGTTTTGTATGCGTAGCGCATGAAGTAAAATTTCGAGTTTAGAAAAGCCCGAAAATTTGTCTCGGGTCGCTGCGCGACCCGAGACAAATGTTCACGGGGCTTTTCAAAACTCGAAATTTTACTTCATGCTTAGCCTGGGAGTGGAAAACACTCATTTAAAGCTTAAAATTGACTTTGAAAAAAAAAACAAGCAATATCTAAAGATTTACAGAAAAGAGGCTAAATTTAGAATACGCATACTTAAGAGAAAAACTTCCTGTATCTGTTTGCTCCGAAGAAACATAAATAATTATAAACCATTATGAAAATAACAATCTATTCTCAAAAAACACTCGTTAATTAATATTATACACAATTGACGTTTGTTAAACAATGGCGGCGAATAAGAAAAAACATGTATTTTTAATCTTCTAGTAGAAATGCGTTTTATGTTAAAAGAAGTAAACTATCTATCTTTCAGTTAGTAGTACAAGTTCTTTCTGCTAGCAGCAATTGTCCTTTTAGTAGTAGATGACTTGCTGCAACTAGTTGTAGTACAGGCTCCGTCTGCTGGTGGCAAGACACGATAAGCCAGAACCATCTGAACTAGACGCTCTGTTAATAGCAGTAGTTCTTTCTGCTAGCAGAAATGGTGTTTTTTGCTATAAAAAAACGACTGCTAGGTCTTTCTGCTACTAGTAGTAGTACAGGCTCTATCTGCCGGTGGCAAGATTTGAAGCTAGAATCATCTGAACCAGAAGCCCTGTCTGCCAATAGCGGTAGTTGTTTCTGCTAGTAGAAATAGCGTGTTCTGCTGAAAAGTAAACGTTTCTATCAGTAGTAGAAGTTATTTCAGCTAGTAGTACAATGTCTTTGTGCTAATAGCGTTTGTCCTTTCAGTAGTAGAAAGAACAACTACTATTCCTTCTACTACGAGTAGGTCTTTCCACTACTAGTACCGACGGAACCTGTACTACAGGTTCCGTCTGCTGATGGCAAGACCTCTGAAGCTAGAACCATCTGAACTAGAAGCTCCGTTAATAGTGTAGTTCTTTCTGCTGTAGTAATTATTTTAGCTAGTAGCAGTTGTTCTCAAGACCGTAGCGGGGTGGGGGGGGGGAGGGATGTGAGGGTTCGAACACTCTGAAATTGTAAAAGCGGGACTGTAAGAGCAAAAACAATATTTTTTTCCTAAGCCCCCCACGAAATTTTTATAACCCCCTCCGAATTACGGAGGAACAAGAAGCTCTGTCTGTCTGTCTGCTAATAGCGGCAGTTCTGGACAAATCGTTTTTAACTAAAAAAAAGTAAACGTTACAGTTTGTAGTAGTGGTTCTTTCGGCTAATAGTACTTAGTAGTAGTAGTACAGGCCTCGTCTGCTGGTAGCAAGATATATATCTGAAGATACAACCATCTGAGCTAGATCTCCTGGCTGCTAGTAGAAATAGTGTTTTCCGCAAAATAGCAAATTTTATGTAAATCTTTAGATATTCCTTGTTTTTTTTAAAATTTCAATCGAAGCTTTAAACGAGTGTTTTCCACTCCCAGGCTAAGCATGAAGTAAAATTTCGAGTTTAGAAAAGCCCCGTGAAAATTTGTCGAGGGTTGCGCAGCGACCCGAGACAAATTTTCTGGGCTTTTCTAAACTCGAAATTTTACTTCATGCGCAACGCGTATAAAATAGTGATTAAACGAGAAATTTAAAAACACAATAGACATTTTTCATTTTAATCCTCACAATTAATTCGAATTATTTTTGACGATTCAAATGCTTTTGTAAGTATTCGAATCCTTTTATAAATATTCGAATCCTTTTATAAATACTCGAATCCTTTTATTAGGATTCGACTCACCCACATTTGGATTCGAATACGAATCCTCTTAAAAATACGTAACGAATCCGTATCACGAATCCAGTTGTACTAAAGTATTCTAATGCTTCTTTTGAATCCTCTAAAAAAAATCGAATTCTGCCCAGCTCTGCTGCACATAAGTTTATAATTTATTGATTAGTGGTTATTAATTAAGTAATTTTGATTGATATTCGAACATTACTTTATAAAATAATGAAAGAATTTGTAAATTTGACCGCGACTAGCAAAATTTATCCATTACACATTATATTTTAAAAAATATAAATACTTCATATTAAAATTAATATCACTATACTAAAAAATCTATTAGATTTTAAAGTTATATTAATTTTGATTCTTCCTGGGGTCCCAAAAATAGCCGGACCAGATTTTTATGATTGCAATAAAATATACAATATTTATCATGTATACTATCTCATTTTTATTAAAATCTACCGATTTGTTTGGAATTTATAGACTTTTGGCCGCAAAATGGATTTTTCTCCTATTGTGCGCCGCTGCAATAATTGTATATATTTTCGAGTCCATTAATAAATGGGTCAAAATTGTTTGAGTGCCACCGTCAAAGAAATTTAGATTTTCAAAAAGATTTAATTCTGAACTAATCGATTTAATATTAGTTAAAAATGCATTTCATAAAAGTATAAGCAATCGCAGCGAATTAAAGATTTGGAAGAATTTTTATTATTGGGGTTGCAGACATACATAGAAATATAAATAATTTAAATAACCAAATGATACACTCTTTTATAAGTCTTTTTTATGCCGTGTAGAGCTTAAAAATGTTATACTTGATAGATATTTTACAGATTTTTTTCTCGTAAACTGCAACTCTATATTATTTAGTTTTAGAGATAAATAAGGTTTAACATTAAACCCTACTTAAATAAACAGTAATTTCCTAATTGGTTGATTATTAGAAATCTGTAAAATTTATTGTATGAAAACAGTTTTTAAACAGAATAGATTACTATTAAATTCATCCCGTAATAAAAATATAATGGCTGTCAGATAAAGGCGTTCTATTTTCTATTTTGTTGTGTCACGGTTACTTCATTAATTTACAGATTTAACGATAATCGTAAATTACAAGTTGCGGTGTAAACACAATCAGTGGACATAAATGGAATTTATTGAGCGGAAATTTATTTTTTAGAAAAAAATGGGACAAAGGGATACGTTTATCATAATAGGGCTGACACATATTTTCCTGGATGATATATTATTACATTTTCAGGTCTCTATAAAGATGTATATGTGTAGTAAAAATATGCACATAATATGCTTTATATATGCATGTGTCAGACTGAACATATTCAGTAAAACCGATATACAAATTCTGATTTGTATGCCTAAACACATCGCTGTGCACATTTTTTACTAATATTATCTACATTTATGTCGGGTATAACACAGAAGGCTCACCCTTTCAACTTTTAATAGTTCCTTTATATAAATGCAGTCTTGTAAAGTAAAGCAAATAAGAAATGACTCAATTTTTTAATGTCACCATTATTCAATTGAGCAATCTTCATCAGATTAGTGCAAGATTATATTTATACAGGGTGTAATAGAATTAATGAACAGACTACCCAATTATTAACATAATATCTGACCAATCAAAAACAAAGACTATTTGTTGGTAACAACATTTCTGATGAACACAAGATAGTGCATGGTGTACCGCAAAGATCGGTTTTAGGTCCTTTGCTATTTTCAGTTTTCATAAACGGCCTTCCTAAGCAAAACAACAATACATTAACAATTCTGTATGCCGATGACAACAAACTAGAACTCTATAGAGATAAAATTGTCGAGCTAACATTTATCTTCAAACATGCAATACTAATCTCGTCTGTTTCCACTAAATTCTCAGGTATTGCTGTAGATTCCACTCTCACTTAAGATACTCATAGGCGTAATTTAGAGAAAACTCTAACTAAATATATATATATATATATATATATATATTTATTAAAAAATGAAGAGGTCAGTAAACTCAAAAATGTTGTGAACCAATTACCACTTTTTTATTCAATCTCATATCAGGTATTGCATACCAGTGACGGCTCGTGATCTAAGGAAGTGGGTCGGCCGAATGTATTTTGGCGCACGCGCACTGAGACTAAACAGCCTGCCGTACCGAACCATACACCTTCGCTAGAACGATACTTTAAATTAAATGATTTCGCGCGACTTTCAAAAATAGAGAGTGAATGTTCTCGGAGTTACAATAACATTTTTAAACATGTCATATACATAATATGGTTAATTATAATTATACATTGATATATTTCACATAATTTACCTAAACAACATCTGTTGTTTAACGATATTTAAAAATGCAAGATATGTTCTGATTTCTGAAATAACATTTTAGACGAATTTGTTTTAACTGTTTTTTAATACCAGTCAATTGTTGGTTTCAATTACCAATTTGTATTAAAGTAAATACCTATGTTATTTTAAAAATTGAATAATATAGAAACAATCAGAAATACATTGATAAATAAATCATCCACTATTTATAGAATAAAAATCTGTGATTTGTAACGTCGCCAAATTTAAAGTGGGCATCGACCTATAGGCATCAGTGTATTGGGTGTATTGTGTGGAAGAACGGTGAGTACGGCCCCGGCAAATTTACCGTACTCAAGTAAACCATTTGCGGACGTACGTTTCCGCTGCAAGGGAAATGTAACGACTAAAACTGCACTGACACTCTTGACGACGTAGCTCTTACATTAATCTTTATAATCTGAAAATCTACGGCTCGTCGATTTTGCGGATACGAAGTTGTTTAATAAACATATATTAAATGAAAATAAATTCCCGCATTTATCAGCCTTATACTGTGTGCCTATTGATATTACTACCTATTAGCCTGTTATATATTTATTATAAAAAATGCGTGATATAGTATATTACGTAACGAGAGTGGTATGCAGCATATTACGTATGAGCGGACATGTTGCGCAAGAGCCGCGCAGCGGCGAGTGCAGTATTCCGCGGGTATGTAATTGCCACACCCCTCGAGAAACGTACGATACTTTACCTACGCCCTAACAAAATAAACAATGAGCATGAAAGAACAACTTATTTATTTTAATAAGTTTTAATAGTACCATGACAATAATGAAAACTAAATAGGTACTTGATCAATATAGAGGGAATTTTTATTTTAAGTAACATTCGTTGTTTTTTAAAAGAGTTCAATTTGAAGCTTTAAACGAGTGTTTTCCACTCCCAGACTAAGCATGAAGTAAAATTTCGAGTTTAGAAAAGCCCGAGACAAATTTTCTGGGCTTTTCTAAACTCGAAATTGTACTTCATGCGCCACACGTATAAAACGCTGATTTCGAGTGAGGTTCAAATAGACAAAAACTTCACAATATTTTAGTGTTTTATACGCGTGGCGCACGAAGTAAAATTTCGAGTTTAGAAAAGCCCAGAAAATTGGTCGCTGCGCGACCCTCGACAAATTTTCACGGGGCTTTTCTAAACTCTAAATTTTACTTCATGCTTAGTCTGGGAGTGGAAAACACTCCTTTAAAGCTTTAAATTGAACTTAAAAAAAAAACAACGAATAACTAAAGATTTATTGAAAATAAGCTGAATTCGGAATACGTATAGCTTAAAGAAAAACTCCCTTTACATCAAAGAAATGTCATTTGGTTGTGCGATAAGCAATCAGCTGTTAAGCTGTCAGCACGTAATGTAGTTGTCAAAGCTATTACGTGCATGTGTACGTGATTTCAATACTTGTCAAGGTGACAGTGTGGTATGATGCGGTTATTAGATAGGGCGTAGGTAAATAAAATTTACCGGTACGGCCCGGCCGACCCTGCCGTCCCTGACGAGCCGTCACTGTTGCATACTGGCATAGGGTCACTCCCCAATTATGAATGATGTATTTAAATTACAAAGACGAGCAATATGTATAATAGCTGGGCTTAGTTATAGAGATGAGTGCAGACGAGATTTTAAAAAGCAGAATGTTCTTACGGCACCATATTTTACCACAATTCTCACAAATATACCGTGTTTTTTCGACAAAAAGTAATTCTTTTGAAAAAGTTTCGGATGACTTAAAAACAACATTTTCATTATCAAATCGTAATTTGACTACAAAGGGCGCTCAAAAACTAAGAAAAACAAAAGGTATGATATGAGAAAAATACTTCTAATTAAATTTTTAGGGAAAAATTTTATTGGAAAAATAATTTGTAATCGGGAGTTAAGTCTAAATACAAAATTTCAACAAAACCGAAATAATTTCATCATTTAGAAATGATTTATTTTTTCAATGTTTTTTTTTTGTTTGTTGTTTAACATTTATTTAATCAAAATTACCTCTATTCAATCAAGTTATGGTGTATACCATGTGTCCCCGGATAACTGCCCAGACAGGTATAAGTTTTGTATTATCAATTTTTCAACAAAAAAACATTCTTTATAAAACGTTTTGCCTGTCTTAAAAAAACCATGACTAGAAAGACATTACAAATTAGATCTTTACAATGGATAAAAAATAAAATTAGCTAATAAGAAAAGTGGCTGCAATTTTGGCATTAAAGAAAAATGTTGTAAGACAAACATTTATTTAATGAAGTCATTAATTTAAATTTACAGAGATTTTTTCTTTCAAGTATATACAGCAAATGTACAGCCTATTGATATGCATGATACGCCGTAAATTTTCCGACATTCGTTGTTTTTTTTTAAGTTCAATTTGTAGCTTTAAACGAGTGTTTTCCACTCCCAGACTGAGCATGAATTAAAATTTCAAGTTTAGAAAAGCCTTTAAATTTGGTTCGGTCGCTTCGCGAATCGGAGTCAATCGGACCAGATTGCATTTTCAGTCTTTTCTAAACTCGAAATTTTACTTCATGCGCCACGCGTATAAAACACTGGTCTTAAGTGAAGTTGAAAATATACGTCTGTAGAATACTGCTTTAGCAGCATATTACGAACTTTACAATATTTTAATGTTTTATACGAGTGGCGCATGTAGTAAAATTTCGAGTTTAGAAAAGCCTAAAAAATTGGTTTAGTCGCTCCGTTTTGCTTCGCTTTACGGAGCAACCAAACCAAATTTTAAGGCTTTTCTAAACTCAAAATTTCACTTCATGTTTAGTCTGGAAGTGGAAAACACTTGTTTAAAGCTTCAAATTAAACTCTAATTTACAGAATAATTAGGACATGCATACTTAAAAGTAAAACTTTCTGTAGAATTTCAGTTTTATATAAGTTAGTAATTACAAAAGATTCAATTTTAATGATATGTTAATTTTTATTGGCTAAATATCACCAAATTTGATGAAAACTTGATCATTTATTACAATTTTTTTGTTTGAATGAACACATGTCAACTGCACGGGCCGCGCTTTGTCCCGGCTCGGTACCGGGCTTCCAATACAAAATTTGAGACCGGGCCGAGCCGGGCCTTACTGTTCTTTTCAAGTTTGTTTTTATGCAAACTATATCTATAAACAAGTAAATATATATTGATAAGAGTGATACATCTTTTTTTGTCCTTACACTGCGGTCTCCGCGGTTCTTTTGTGCGCTTCTGGATGGTTTACTCCCTGTGTATTGCTATGTCTTCTATGAAGTTCAGGAGTTTCAGCCAGCGGATTTTCTTGAGCTCTATTCTAGAAAGCACAGGCTTCCCGGATTGCTCTATGCGTGGCCTTTTATAGGCTTCTCATGTACACAGTAGGTGTGAGAGACAGGGGGCTTCTCTCTCAGTTCCTATCCTATGTTGATGCGTATTTAGATCACAGAGATTAGTCCTGTAATTATTCGTAGTTTCATTCTATTCAGTCCTGACAGCGTCAATATGCTGCTAGGTACCGGACCATCTGGGAAAAGTCTTGTGTACCGTATTCCGGTTGTGCCATGCCTTTTTGTGCTCCTCTGCTAACTTGCGTCGAATTGTTTCTTTTCCGGTTTTATGACGTATTCCGAAAGCGGGTTAAGGTCCTATAAATGTCCCTGATGCCTTTTGTTTAGCCAACAAGTGACCGATAATTCTTTGGCCCTTCGGTATCGATACTAGCTGTGTTTTTACTGTTGTCGACAATGCGTCGAGCCTGTCAATGCAGGCCATAACCAGTCTGGACTGCAAAATCGGCGAGGCTAGCGCTTTTAGGGCTGCCTGGCTGTCCAACATAATGGTAATTGGTCCTTTGTTGTATCCCGATTCCGTTATGTGATGAGCACACTAGTCAATGACGCTATTTCAGCCTGGAAGATGGATGCATGCTTCTTCGGAACAACAGCGAATTGTTTGATCCGGTTGCAGCATCCATACATTCCAGCCCCGGTTCCTTTTGTATTTTTTTCCGTGTCTGTATGCCACTTTGCTGTGGTACGGTTACTTTAAACTGGCGGGACGGGTGTACAGTTTTAGTGGAATTGGACCTCATTTTTAAGGTTTCTTCTTCTTGTAGCAATTTAAATGTTGCTGATCTTGATGCTCCTGCAATTAAAGTGTGTTCATTTATGTGCAGCCTGTGGGCTGCCTATTTAGCTTTCATCATAACATATAGATGTAGTGGTGGAAGGAATAATATTTGTTCCGTGACTCCTGTGGGCGTTGTTCTTATCGCTCCAATTATTAGCAAACACGAATGTCTTTACACTTTCTCAAGTTTTACGGATGCGCTCTTAATTCGGGTCTTTTACCTCTACGTGAGCGCGGCATATGCCACATTGAGTCTTACAACCACGGTGTATAGCTATTTGGTCATATTGGGTCTCAGTCCCCATGTGCGTCCTACCATTTTTTCGGTCGCTAAAGTAAAATGGTCAGGTCACCCGCCAAGGACTATTGCTTCTGCTGTTTTACCATATAGGGCAGTTGTTACAGTCCGACTTCTAAACCTTTTGTTCACTTCACCCAGTGTCGCACTTGCAGGTTAATCCACCTTTTCTCCATTGCTCTTGCTATCAAGTTGAAGGTTGTGTTGTCGAACACACCTTCCAAGTCTAGAAAGGCCACTATACGCACAGAAGGCTCGCTACGATGGGAGGTCGCCCGGTGTTCCAAAGAAAACGTTCACGACACTTAACCCTGTGCCATGCAGCTATTGGGACAGATCTTACACCGTAGCTTGGGCGAGTTGGTTTGCGGCAACGGATTTAGACCGGTCAAGCGGGAGTAGCCGACCTGCCCGACCCTATGCCAGCTACTGGCCAATTTCTCGGTCATGCTCCTATTCACCACCTAGAGACGCGCTCGGTAGCCTCTGCCTACAGCTGTCAGTCGACCCCATTGCTGGTGCCAACCGGTATCGTAAGTGATAAACCTTTATAAACTAGTGTTTTATAACATCATGGAAATGTTAAATTTTTCAGACTAAAATATTGACCGGGCTGGGCCGGGCCGGGCCTGTTCTATTATTTACCCGGGTCGGGCCGGGCTCAGGTCAGTATTCATGATCGGGCCGGGCCGCGCTTACAAAATTTGCTAGCGGACCGAGCCGGGCACAAAAAAAATCGGCCTGCGCAGGGCTCTAATGTCAATAATATACGATACATAATTATAAATATAAATTAATTAAATATAAATAAAATTGTTTCTATCAAGTTCATATTTTGTATCTAAACATAATTCTCGATTACAAATTACTTTTCAAATAACATCTATCTTTAAAATTATCATTAGAGGTCCTTTTTTCTTATAACTAATGTAGTTTTTACTATAAAATACATAAAATCCAATAAAAATATATTCATATGCAACAAAGGCATTTACATGCATAATACTAGTGCCAAAAATGACATACGGATCAGTAAGTTTCGCTTATCGAGAGCTAACACTGGAGAATAATATTACGCAATGACATATTTTAACATGTTACTTAGTGATGTCCAGGCTCTGCCAGACCTAAAGTTCACAAAACTGTGTAATAAGTACTTAATATAAACGGTATATTATATATTTGAAGAGTACTTAAAAGATTGAAGCAATTATTTGGAACGATTAATTTTAATAAATTTTTACAAATACACAAATTAATCTGTGATATTTACATCATTTTCACCACGATTTTATTTTATTTTATTTATTATATCTATTTATTTATTATTTTATATATTTTTTTATTTATAGTTTTGTATTACTTACGTAATGTTATCTTTTTTAAATTAATTTTTAAATATCTTATTTTAAATTGTCAGTGATTAATATCTTCTTGTACTCTACATTATCTGTATTCTCTTTTTTGTGACCTGTGTGAGACTGTTATGTTTTTGGCACCAATAAATATAATTCTATTATATTCTATATGAGGCCGCGTTTAAAAAAACGATATCTGCAATTGTAATTTCAAAAACTTAAATAAATATCCCGTAATTAATTATTAAAAATAATAATAAAAATAAACATGTTTGATTCCGCATTACCGCCAGTGATTAAACGTATAATAATATGCACGCAAATAATCAGAAGTTCTCAAATAGTAAAAAATTAGCAAAACTTCGAAACTTTTAGAACATGTTTGCAAGTTAAATTGTTGCGAAAGTATATGTAAAATATTTAATTGATGAGGCGGATACATGATGAAACTCCATAATACTATTTGAAATAAAACAACACAGTTGGGAGGGTTTCACTTTAATTGTTGAACACTGCAACATGTTTCACCACACAGTGGCTTCATCAGGCAGATGAAATAATCATTATTTCATCTGCCTGATGAAGCCACTGTGTGGTGAAACATGTTGCAGTGTTCAACAATTAAAGTGAAACCCTCCCAACTGTGTTGTTTTATTTCAAATAATATGTAAAATAGTTCTATGTATTTCCCCTAAAAAGCCGGTTAATTTATACAAGTCGACAGATGTCATACAATCTTCTCGAAACAATTGATTTATATGAACACCTCGGTGGATCCCAAAATTTAAAATTGTAAAGAGTGTTTTTTAGAGGTATAGAACTTCAATGATAGATAACTGTCAAACCAATGTCAGAATGGGAAGCTGTTGGTGGTTATTTGTTCAACTGAACAAATTTGCCACCAATTGCAGATCTGCAATTTTACATGTCATGCATTGCCTTTTTGGTGTTCTTTCTGTATTTATTTTTCTTTATTTAAGCGATAATTAAAATAAAACGTAATAAAACAAAGAAAACGCCTCTGAAACAATATCTAAATGATTTTTTCATAATATGAAAAAAATTATTGTATATGTAATATCTGTACGAATTTACATAAGTTCAGTACGGTTGAAAATAGGAAATTCTCGGAAGTTATATTCCCTTAAGGCAATATGCATAGATATTCGAAAAAAATAGTATTATATGTAATACCTGTATGAATTTATATATCGAAGTTCAGTTCGGTTGAAAATAGAAAATTTTAGGAAGTTATATTCCCTTAAGGCAATATGCATGGATATTCGAAAAAACACAGTATTACCAAACTTCCCACCAGATTGTAAATACAACATGCATTTCACTAACTTTTCAACTTTCCTTGAACGTCGAATACCCGGCAACATCTTTTTCTCTGCTTCCCAGGGATGACCTTTGAGCCTTTTACTCGAAATTAAAAAAAGCTGCGCCACTTCTCTCTTTGCAAATTAATCCTTTCCATTAAGTCCGTTAAAAGAGAATGAGGAGCGAATGAGGTCAATAGGCCGTAACAAAGGATTTTACATCTAACAAAGTATTTTCTAATTTTAACAAAATGTTTTAATGCGATAAAGTAATTATTATACGACATATTTGATATTTCCTCCTTATGAAGGGTCGACTAATAACTGATGTAGGAAATAGGGTTTAAATGGACGCACAGATTTGGTTATTAGTATTTAGAAACTTGATAGGGGATAACATTTTCACATAATATTTAACATAGTTAAGCATTGTAACTATCTATTTTTGGATAGTTAGAATGCTCAATTATCTAAATTGAAAATATTATCCTCATCATGTTTCTTATTTACATAAACTTTCACCGTGTAAAAGTTATATAACTACAATATCTGATGTGGCCAACACAGGCAGAGACCGCGAATTAAAATAACATGGGACTTATAAATTGATTATTCCAATTACCTATTAATTAGGCTTACTGAGATAGATAAATTCATTACGTAAAATTCAAAAATTCACCATTTTTAAGATAACCTTAAAACAAAAATAGCTACGAAACAAGTATATACACATTCAATGTATATTTTTTATATTTTCTACAACTTTTATTTTAAAGATTTTTTAAATATGTAATAATTTACGAGCTACAATGAAAATGGCAACATTAAACATCCATATCCGTTATTCACCTAAAAGTTTATCTTGGCGAGATATAGAGTGCAACAACCTAAATATAAAATTGGATGAATATCCCATACGGCGTTTTCGCTGAAATCGATCAAAAGAAGGATAGACCGACAGACAGACCGACACTATTGAGATAACACTTGATTTGGATTCCTGGGATCCAAAAATGTATATTTCCGTAAACGATACATTTTTGATCGATCACAATACTTTCCTTACGCCGCGCGCCGCACAGTGGGCAAATTACGTCAGAGTGCTATAATTAATAAAACCGTATGTTTCTGATAATCGTCAAAATATGTTTATTTGTACAGAAACATGATTTTGGAGATTTTTTCTTTAATGAAGGTTTTAACCAAAGAGGAGCCAATCCATTAGAAAACTAGAGACTGTGGCCAGGATGTGGGGTAAGAGTAAGATAGTCGTAATATACACCAATCACCGGTCTTGCAACCAGCAACCCAAATACAGTTTCCAAATTTTATATAGAGGTTGGCTAACTAGATTATAATGAACTGTGTTAAAACGCAATGTTTTCATCCACCTATTTTCTAAACAAACATAATTTAAAGCTGTTCAGCTAACCTATAAATACAGCAGTTGTAATTTTATTTTATATTCATAACTAATTTTAATTTTAGAATGAGTATTTGGTTTTTTCGTTCTCATTTAAAATCTTATACTTACTTCAAATAAGTAAAAGAAAATACCTTTCTAGTTACATTTTAGGATAATCATTTATTAATATTATGCCTATTTTGTTTGTCTGTTTTTACTCTTTCTAAATATGTCAAAGTATACAAGGATTCCCATTTACAAAAATGTTGTTTTTGCGAATAAATCAAAAACCTGAGGTTTACTTGTTTTTCTGTTTACACCATCGTAATCTACGTAAAAAATACTACTAGTTTGGAGAGAGAAATAATATTCGAAATATAGGATGCAAGTCTTATAAGGTATTTTTTTAAATTTAAATAAGGTGTAAATATTTTGCAGCTTTTGTAATACATCCATAGGCAAAATAAAAACCATTATTAATAAGTTGAATGAAATTAAGTACAATGGGCTCGCGAACATCTAAACTGGACTCTAACAAAACGGCACAGCGTAATTTGGAGCGATGAGTCTAAATTTGACTTTTGTGTAGGAGATACACGAAAACTAGTATTACTTACGGCAAAACGATTGTTTGGTGAAAAAAGGAAAGTACCCAGTGTCGATCATGGTCTGGGGTTGTATGTCTGGTAAATGTGTCGGTTAATTGCACTGTATTGATGGCATATTTAACTCACAGAAATACAAAGAGATTTTTGAAGAAAGTGTTTTGCTTTCGATTGCGACTTCTGCAACGATCAAAGGTGACTTAATATTTTAGCAGTATGTCATACGGCAAAGAATATTAGGTCATGGCTACAGTAACAAGAATTCCTTTATTAAAATGGACATCATCCAGTCTAGATTTATCTCCCATCGAGACTCTTTGACACAATACGAAAAAACAATTACAAAGAATATTCTCGCGAAAGAGAGTGTATGTGGCTGCTTTCTTGACTTATTTACGTTCATTCATTATCGGAAGAAGGGATCGCACACTGCGCGGTATCAATGGGCAGCAGGGAGCGCGCTCACAGTTACGGGGATTTGAGGTTTTTATTCAAGCAAGGGAACAAGAAAAGGAAGGCGGAAGAAAACAAGCGGGAATCATCGGAAACAATAGAAGCGAAAATAGATAAATTTGAAGCGTTTGAGAACCGATTTTAAAACTACGATAGGAGTATAAAGGAACTGAAAGAAGAACTAAGACAGAAAGAACAAAACTGGGAAGCAGAAAAAACAGCATTAATAATCAGAATAGCTAGATTGGAATAGGCAGAGAAGGCACGGGAGAGAGAGAAGAGAAGAAACAAAGTAACTAATAATGGATTAGACGAAACTGGTGACTCGAAAGAAGATGTTGAAAAATTTGCGGAAGTTATGAAAATCACGTTTCAATTTGAAAATGCGTTAAACCTAGGGGCGGCTAAAGTGGGTATGAAGCGTCCGATTTTAGTGAAGTGGATAAGAAAAAGAAAGTAATGACAATGAAAAGTGGATTAAAAGATCTGAAAGGGGAGCGTATCTGGACGATCACGTAATGAAAGACGAAATAGAAGTACAGATGAAGATAAGAGAAAGGGTAAAGGAAGAGAGAAGTAAAGGAAAACAAGCACAAATATTCTACCAAAAGATGCGAGTAAAAAATGAATGGTGGTACTGGAACAAGGATAAAGGTATGTTAACAACAGAGCAGATGGCATCAAAAAACGTAACCAAGACATAAGAAAGAGAGAAGACCGGAAGGAGGGTTTAAAGGAAAAATGGGTAGAGGGGAAACACATATCATTTTGGAATATTGCGGAGTTAAAGAAAAAATTATAAGATGGACAGTGGCGTAGGAAAGTGGAAGACTGGATTAGGGATAAGGGCTTTGTTAGTATAGTTGACTCATGGATAAGGGAAGAGGAATGGGAAAATTTAAAAGATAAAATACCAAATGGATTTAGATGGGATTGTGTAGGGGCGACACGGGAAAAGATAAGTGGAAGGGCAAAAGGAGGAATCATTACCGGAATTTATAATGATTTTGAGGACATGAAACAAACTTGGGGAAGAGAGGTAGTAGAAAGGGTCGAAAGTCGAACCTTTAGTAAGCGAAAGCAGAAATGGAAAATAATAACTGTCTACAATCAGCAAAGAGGAAAGTAAATTATGGATTGTATAGCCAGGATGCAGCAATAGGTAGAGGATTCAGGGAATGTAATTATAGGGGGTGATTGGAATGTAAGGATAGAAGTTTTGGAGACTCAACGGTTAAACGAAGAGGGAAAGGCGATGAAAACGAGGAAATCCAAGGATAAGACAGTAACTAAAGTAAGAGGGCAGTGGATAGAGTGGGCTGATGGACAAGGATTAGAAGTTTTGAATAGGTGTACAAAGGGTGATTGGGAGGAAGAAATAACTTATGTGGGACACAGGGGGAAATTGGTGATTGACTATGTTTTGGTTGGGGAAGAGGTCAGTGTCCAGATAAACAGTTTTAAAGTGGAAGATTGGAGTAGATCAGATCACTTTAAAGTGTCAGTATGGGTAGGGAAGAAGAAGAAGAAAACAGATGTGGAGAAAAGAGAAAGATGGTGTTGGTCAAATAAGGCGAAAAATAACTTCAGGGAGAAAATAAAGAAAGTGTGTTTTGAAGAGGTACAGTCTTTAGAACAGTTGAGGAGAAAGCAAGCGATAAAGAGACAAAAAGTGTGGATAGGGCAACAAAGCAGAGTCGAGTGGTTCTATCAGGGGTGTATTGATGCCAAGAAAGTGCTATGGAGAGCAATAAGAGCGTGTAGGGAAAGGAGTGGGGGCGAAGAGGAAATGCGAGCGGCAAAGACTGTGTTTGCCGAAACATGCAAAACAAGTAAACAAAAGTGGATGAAGAAGGATTTGGAGGAAGTTGGACAGATAAGAGATGAAAAACAGCTGTGGACATATATACAGAAAAGGACCTCAAAGAAAGAAACAAAAGGAGGTAGCATTCTAATTGAGGAACGAAGAAAATATTTTTAGGAGCTGGTTGGGACGAAAAACAGTGAACGAAGAATTTTAGACAAGAGGGGGAGGTTTAGTAGAGAAAAGGACTTTAGTGAGGAAGAGTTGGAGTGGGCGTTGAGAATGGTTAAAGGAGAAAAAACGGCAGGGCCGGACAATATAAAGGGAGAGGCTTGGAAGTTGTGCAGCGTTGAGGGAACAAGAAAATGTTAGGTATACTGAACGGCATTTGGAGAGAGGAGTTGAAGTTTCTAAAATAGTAGAGGGAAGGAGTTGTGGTTCCTGTATATAAGGGAGGAGACGGAACGGTACTTAGCAACTACAGAGGGATAGAACTTATGGACAGTCTCTATAAGATCATGATGATAATGATGGCGAAAGAGAGGCTAGAGAGGGAAGTAGAACAAAAATGTCTACTACCAGAGGTCCAAGCAGGGTTTAGGAAAGGGCGATCAACAGTGAAGCAAATAGCTACATTGAACTGGCTTATTGAGAGAGAGAGTTGTTGAAAAAAGGAAAAGTATACTTGTTGTTTGTGGACTTGAAAGCGGCGTATGATTCGGTAGAGAGAGGGCTGTTGATTGGGTGTTTAAAAGGAATGTGTGTATCAGAACAAATTGTGAATTGTTTGAATGAAGTGTATAGAGAATCGTGGTGTAAGGTTAGAGTAGATGCGGTGGTGTCGGAGTTTTTTAAAGTAGAGCTAGGAGTGAGGCAGGGGTGTTCACATAGCCCACTACTGTTTAATCTGTACGTAGCCGATTTGGAGAGAGTGTTACAGTTGGGACAGACGGGAGGAATAATAGTAAGAAACAAAAAAGTGTGGAGCCTAGCGTATACTGATGATATAGTTGTGATTGCTAAGACTATAAGCGAACTGAAGGAAATGAAAGAGAGGCTTGAACGGTATTTTATGAAAAGAAGACTGACGGTGAATGTTAAGAAGACAAAGTGGATGGTATGTAAGAATGGGGGTGGTAGAAAGGAGATAGAGGAGCTTGAATGGATGGAAGAGAAGATGGAACGAGTGAAAGAATCTAAATATTTGGGCTATATGTTTTCTAAAAGTGGTAGTAGAGTCCGACACGTAGAATTTGCACCTAAGAAAGTGAGAGTGGCAATGGCGGAGAATATAGAATGAGATGTTAGGGGAGAATGTTAGTATGCAAATGGCATGGTGGGATGCATGTATGAGGGTAATTTTGTGGTATGCGGTTGAGGTATAGGGGGTGAGTGGGAATGAGAGGATGGAGAGAGCACAACTGCAATACTTAAAAACGATTCTAGATCTGAAGAGAACGACTCCGAATTATATAGTATTGCATGAGTGCCAAAGAATGTTAGTGGAATGGGTAGCGGCGAAGAGAGTGGTGAAGTGTGAGAGAAAAGTGAGTGAGTTATTGGAAGAAAGATGGGTGAGGAAAGCTTGGTATGCTTGTTACAGAAAATGGCAGGTGAAAGGAGTGGAAGCGAGGTGGATGCTAGAGAGAGACAGAACGAATCAGAAAGTGGGGTGGTCGGGATTGATAGTAAGAGAGAAAATAGCGCGGGGGAACAGCTGGAAGTAGAATTTGATAGGAGAGGCTGAGGAAAGTTGATCTGCAGGTTCGGCAGCAGAATAAACAAAAAAGCACCTATCATCCCAACTATAAGAACATACAGGTATTTACAGGGCCGCCGCGCTATTTTATAGTATTAAATGGGGAGGATATGCATTTACTAGCTCGGTACAGACGTGGGAGTGAAGAAAATGGATGAAAGGTATGGATGGGAGAACAATATGTAAAGAATGTTTTTTATGGAAGGGAGAAAGATAAATGGGAGCACTGGATGAATGTGTGTGCGGGGGTCCAAATAAAAGAAAGTATGAAAGGTAGTACACGTGAAGAAAGTTTGTGTAAGAGCGGAAGAGGGATAGAGGTGGTGAAAGAGCTAAGGAGAATAAGACCAGGGAGATGTAGCTAGCTGCTAAGCGTAATGTACATTGAAAGAAGAGATGTTTATTTAGATTTCTTGCAGTCGTTCGATCTTTTGCTTTTGTTTTTGTCTATATAATTTTAATGTAGAATACGAGAGAAATATGTTTTAATTTATATAAGAGTATGTAATATTTGTGCCAATAAAGGTTAATTTCTTTTTCTACAAAGAAAACTTGCGCGTACAGTAGCCGAACTAAAGGCTACATTGCAGGAGATATGGAATAATATTTTTCCAGAAACATATGAAAGACTTGTGAATACAGTGCCCAAGTGAAATAAAACGTAAATTACTAATAAAGGCGACGTAACTCAATATTAGATACCGGCCGAACTATTTTGACCAGTAAAATGGTTCATAGTCTTTCTTGTACTAGACTCTCTTAGTAAGTAATTTTAATAATATTTTTAATTTCTGTAACATACTGGTGTATATCACATTATAATCGAGACAATATTTGTTATAATAAAATAAATTGTATAATTTGCCAACACATCTATTAGCTGGCCGAACTAAGATGAGCCTGGGCTCGTATGTGTGAACACAAGCGTTTCGCTGTCCAGAAAACATATTTACCCCACAAAACAAGTTGTTTTTTTCCACTCTCAGACTAAGCATGAAATAAATTTCGAGTTTAGAAAAGCCCTGTAAAAATTTTCAGGGCTTTTCTAAACTCGAAATTTTAGTTCATGCGCCACGCGTATAAAACACTACAATATTGTGAACTTTATGTATATTTGAACCTCACTTGGAATCAGTGCTTTACATGCGTGGCGCATGAAGTAAAATTTCGAGTTTAGAAAAGCCACGTGAAAATTTGTCTCGGGCCGCTGCGCGACCCTCGACAAATTTTCACGTGGCTTTTCTAAACTCGAAATTTTACTTCATGCTTAGTCTGGGAGTGGAAAACACTCGGTTAAAGCTTCAAATTGAACTCTTAGAAAATCAACGAATAACTAAAGATTTAAAGAAATAAGCTGAATTTGGATATACGTATTCTTTAATTTTTCTCATTAAAGAATAATATCCGGAGATGTATTTGCACGGGAAGTAGTTGTTTCAATGGATATTTATCGTCTTAAATTGTCTTATTAATTAAGACACTGTTTGCATTTTCACGAATAGTTTTTTCGTATTTTATATATTTTGTTTTTTACGTTTTAAATGTAGGACGCCGAAAAGTTTTAATGACAAGTTTTTCACGCACTGTCAAACTAGAAAATTATATACTATAGATATTTTACGGAGTTTAGCTTTTTGTCCACTTCCACAAAAATAAATTAATTACAGAAAATAAATTACTAAAAGAAAATTAACTAGAATACGGCTAAAGTATTTATCATTCAATTTATACTGTGGGGATTTCTGCAGGCCCGCAGTCCTTATAAACAAGCCGCCACTGTCACTTACTATACATTGGAAAAAGAAAAAAATATTAAACGTTCTTTATTCAATATTAATTGCAGAGTTGGATCTGCACAGTGGAAGTCTTTGTCCATAATTCATGATACTTAAAATGTTGCTGAAATTAAGAGTTAAAGTCTTTGGAGATGTCGTAGGAAGCGACATTGAAAAGATATTTAATTTGACGGAAACTTTCCGAGATTCCAATTCTACCTAACTTAAAATCGCTTCACCCCTGAAAACCTTATTCATAAAAGATTTATTTCAATTAGGGGATGACTTAATTTATAATTATTTCGATGTGAATTCAAGTTAGCAGTAATCTGGAGTATACTGAAAATTACCTACCACTCCCTATACTTGCCGATTAAATAATTTGTTGGTGATCAATTATTTATTACAAATTAAGTAGAAGTATTTAAGTATTATATTTAAAAACAAAACAAGCAGATGTGCAGTTGTACTTAGTAGACGCGTTTTTCATGGGCTGTGATATTTTTAATTTTATATCTACATACACAAGTAAAGTGCTAAAAACAAAAAAGGCGAAAAATAACGCTGACAAGGATGAAGTACTCATTGAAAAGGTGGTAGAGAGGGTTTTGTTGAATCCAGCATTCATGGATAACCTCTTGGCCTCCATACGGGACCATCTTAGGCTTGTATTAGACGACACTATTTTCTTGTACAAGAAAATAATATACTATTTTATATCATGGTGTAATACACAAAATATGACCAAACGAGAATCTTGTACAGTTTCGTATAATGGAAATAGGACATGTTCTATTTGGTACACCATGATAGAAAACAGTATACAATTTTCTTGTACAAGAAAATAGTGTCATCTAATACAAGCTTTAAGACGGCCTTCAAGGTAATTGATAAAAAGGTAGCCTCGCTAACTGAACAATTAGAAAAATTAAAAGACAACGTTGGACAACGTTGATTATCTGGAACAACGTCATAAAGCATCCATCAGAATATTGGAATTGCCCGGGAAGACAAAACAAGGTAAAACTAGATCAATTCAAATTCAAAACTATTTGAATTCGAGAAAATAAGCTTACGCTTCTTATAGTTTGCACACTTTAAATATAATATATAAAATTACGAAAAAACTATTCGTGAAAATACAAACAATGTCTTAATTAATAAGACAACTTAAGACGGAAAATATTCATTGAAACAACTACTTCCCGTGCAAATACACCTCCGGATATTGAATTGTACAATGAAATATTTAAAATCTTATTTAATTTGATTTGTTACAACGCTCTATTAAAGTATATGTAATGTTTAGGTCAAATTCTCTTCAAACCAACTAACAAATACAAATTTCTCTCCTTTTATTTTAAGTTTGTATTTGTTAGTTAGTTTGAAGCTAAACGTTACATATACTTTAATAGAGCGTTGTAAAAAATCAAATTAAATAAGATTTTAAATATTTCATTGTATAATTCAATATCCGGTAGTTGTTTTAATAAATATTTATCGTGTCAAGTTGTCTTATTAATTAAGACATTGTTTGCATTTTCAGGAATAGTTTTCTTGTAATTTTATATATTATAAAGGTAAAACTAACTCCCGGGATAGATTTATTAATATCTGTAGAGATAAATTAAAAGTACCAGCAAATTCAAATGGCCTAGAAAGATTTGAAGAAATTTATTCTCTAGTTATTATATCTTTTTATAATCGGGATTTGCGTAACAAAGTAAAAAGATTCCTGGAGGATAGTAACGTAGATATTTGGGAGGATCTAACACAAAAACGACTAGCACTAATTAAACTGCACTGCCAATCTCTAACTTAAGTTAAAACAAGTTTTCACCAATTAAGGAATTATTTGAACACCAAAAAGGACTTGATTGACGCAAAAACATGGCTCACCTCTGGCGTTTGCACCTTGGTCCGTGTCCATCGATCTCGCTACGTACTTTTTTGTTCGTTTATTTCTTTTGTCTCGCGAATTATTATTTTTTTTTGTGTTAAAATATTGCATTGTTTTAAACAGTGTTATTGCTTTTTTGTCTCCTCATAATATTGCTTTCATTGTTTTAATACAAATCTGTGTTGAAATATTGTATTGATTTAAATTGTATTATTGTTTTTATACAAATTACTAATACTTTGTGAACTTGTAATTGCGCATTTTAACGTCAGATCATTGCTACCTAAAATAGATTAATATGTTCAACAATTGCTAAATGAACAACAATTTCAAATCTTAACAATCTCTGAGACGTGGCTCACGAATAATATACTAAATCAGTTATTAAATATTCCAAGTTATACGTTTATTAGAAACGATCGCTTAACTAGGGGAGCTGGTGTAGGTATATATGTAATTATTTTTAATTCATTTCTGACTTAACCCGTGGTGAACATTTTTTTAATCTAATTCTGGATATTTAATTAAAAATATTTAATTAAATATCCAGAATTATATGCAATTAATTCTGTAAAATTTAATATACAGAGTGGTAATACCATTAAAGATTTGTGGATTCATATAAAATCAAACAAATATAATTTTATTGTTTCGTGTAAATAACTTTCCCCTGTAACAGGGGGCATTCACGCCAGACAAAAAAATAAATTTTGACAAAATAAGCAGTGGTGCTCGCTGTTATCCTCCGGCTTGGCTCACTTGATCGGCAAGCTATACAAAAAAAAAGATAATTATTTCTGACCTTTGTTGCTCTACACCACATATGGGCAACCCCCGGCCCGCGGGCCGGATCCGGCCCGCTGTAAGATATGATCCGGCCCGCGAGACATTTTGAAAAAACTCAATTAAAAAAATATTACATTAGGTACTTATACTCACGGGGGTGACAGTGAGGCGGCAAACATCAAATTCTTTGATGTTTGCCGCCTCACTCTTTGATAATCGCCGCCACTCGACTTGCTCGATCAAATTCTTTGAGGTTTGCCGCCTCACGGGCGACACATCAAAAAATTTATTGCTTATCAATTATTCTAAACTAGTTTATTCCAGATTATTCGTTCATTTTGCCTATATAAGCGGGTGGATGGCCCGAACGTTAGTTCAGTTCTATTTGAGCTACCGAGGTGATAACTTGGACAAGCGAAATCCTAGCGAACTGCTCGAGCCGTCAACTTGCTTTGTGACTTTGTGTGCATCTTGAGTGGTTACTAACTATAGTTTGTTATTAAGTTTATTGAACGAAAAGTAAACAAAAATGATGTCTGGTGGAAAGAAACGAAAAGTAGATACAGAGGGTCGCCATTTTCAAGAAAAATGGACTGAAGAATTCTTTTTTATTTTGCACAATGGTAAGCCTATTTGTTTGCTGTGTAATGAATCCATTTCAGTAATGAAAGAATTCAATATAAAGAGGCATTACTCAACTAAGCATGCTACGCTGCACTCACTGACAAGACAATTAAGAACAGACAAAATCCAGAAGCTTACCGCAAATTTGGAAAAACAGCAACAAATGTTTCATAAACAAAGAACACAACTTGATAATGTTGTGAAAGCTAGTTTTATAGTTAGCTCAAAATTGGCAAAGGCATTAAAACCATTTGCCGAAGGAGAATTTATCAAGGAGTGTATGTTAGAAGTTTGCGGTATTATGTGTCCTGAAAAGAAAAAAGAATTTGAAAAAATTAGTTTGTTAAGACGAACTGCTGTTCGACGTATAGAAATGATGGCTAATGACATAAAAACAACATTGACTGACCGAATGGCTGGTTTTGAATCATTTTCCATAGCATTAGACGAGAGCACCGGCACCGATTTGTCTGACACAGCTCAACTGGCTATATTTATTCGAGGTGTTGATAAGGAGTTCACTGTTACTAAGGAATTGCTTGCTTTACAGCCGCTAAAAGGAACCACTACAGGGATATTTTTATTGAAGTTCAAAAGGTATTCACAAGTTTTGGCTTGCCATGGTCAAAATTAATTGGAGTATGCACTGATGGTGCACCTTCTATGGTCGGCTTACGTAAAGGTTTCATCGGAATTTTGAATGAAAAAGCAACAGAATTAAATGTGCAAAAATATGATTTGATAGTCCTTCATTGCATTATCCACCAACAGAACTTGTGTTCTAAGTCCATTCGACTCCAGAATGTTATGAATGTGGTAGTAAAAACCATCAACTTTATTCGATCCCGAGGGCTTAACAATCGTCAGTTAAAGGCGTTTTTGGATGAAATATCAGCTGAATATAACGACGTAACATATTATTGTGAAGTCAGATGGCTGAGCAAAGGAACAATGTTGAAACGGTTTTACGAGCTTAGAAATGAGATAGCAGACTTTATGAAAATAAAAGATAAACCACTATCTGAATTAAGTGACCCAAAATGGATATGTGACTTAGCATTTCTGGTAGATCTTACAGGCTATTTGAAACTTCAAAAACAAGGACAGTTAGTAAATGATTTGTACAGCCATTTAAAAGCGTTTCAGATCAAACTACGCTTGTGGGAGTCACAGATGCTGTCTGGTAACAGTTACCATTTCAACACGCTCTCTGCGTATGAAAATATTGCTTATGCTCAATATGCTGAAGAACTCAAGTTACTGTCGGAACAATTTTCGAACAGATTTTGCGACTTCAAAAACATGGAAGACTATTTCAGTTTATTTGCTACTCCTACAACATATAATGTACAAAATGCTCCAATACACTTACAAATGGAGTTGATCGAGATTCAAGAAAACTCACTCCTAAAATCCAAATTTGAAGACGTAGAGTTGTGCGATTTCTACAAAAAATACTTAGAAGAAGACAATTTTCCGCAGCTTGGAAAATTCGCAAGAAGATTGATTTGTGCGTTTGGCAGTACTTATAAATGCGAACAATTCTTTTCATTGATGAAAGTTAATAAATCAACACATCGTACAAGAATAACTGACGATAATTTAAAAAATTCTTTACGTCTTTGTGTCAGTGGAATTAATCCAAATATCGATGGATTACTTTCCCAAATTCAAGCTCAAGTGTATTAATTATAATGTACCATTTTTTTAAATTTCATTTTGTTATTTTAATAAATTGTACTATAATAACATTGTCGTATTATTTCATGTCTAATATCTATCGCAAAAAATATTATCACTACTTTATAATGCACTAAGTACTTTTAAACGCGGCCCGCGAACGTATTTGCACGCTAAAGTTTGGCCCTCAACATGTCAAAGGTTGCCCATACCTGCAGTCTACAGTATATGACTTAGAGTTGAAGTCTTCTTTCCTCTGGATGTTTCCGCGCTGGATTGGCACAAACACTCTCACTTGGTTTATTATCAACTTTAGAGGTAACAGGGGTAAGCAAATGTTTGAAGATAAAAAAAATAGTAAAGAAAATTGAATTAGTTCAAGAAAGAAAGTGTGATTTATTGACAAGCCAAAAAAATATGAATTAATCATTAATATTTACAATAAACAATAACAAAAAAAGAACTAATTGGAATGAAAAAAAAAGTTGCACTCGCGTAATGTAATTTAAACAGGACTCAATAATAGCTGAAGAAAAATAGCTAATTTATGCAAAAGTCGGTTAAAATAATAATAAATTTAAGTACTCCACTTAAATTAAAATCGTAAACACCGCACTTAACAAATTCGTAAAATTAAAAAAAAATAACACCACTTGTAAAAAAATTAACCAAGGACCACTTGTAACTTCAAACGACAACTTGCAACTTTAAACGACTAACTCCTACTTCGAACGACCAACTCCCAACTTCTAACAACCAACTCCCTGTCTCCCCGCCTGTCAGTCAGTTTTGTTAAGGGAGAAGCCGGAAGAGGTAGGGCTTCTCCCATTAGCTGACGCGTGGGGTTGGGGGTAAACGAAGATCGCGTTTCACTCAGCGCTAGGGCGCGCGCATGCGCTCTTTAAATTACCTACCGCCGGGAACCAGTACGGATGTACAACCACGTAATTAAATTAAAATGATTGCAAAATAATTTTATTTACAACTTTAAAATATTTGCATGTTCTGGTTGTAGCATCCGTACCAACGGTAGGACTTTTTACCATTTGTGGTAAATTAATCGCCGATGTTCCCTATATGAGTGGTACTAGTAATAGTATTAATTAAATTAATATCACACATCTCAAAATAGAAATAATCCCACAGCTGTACCCTCTGACGTGTTTGCGCGTACTTTCCCTCCATTACCCTTAACAATAGCCCGTGTCTTTGGAAAACCCGGGCGTTATAAACAGGGATTACAAAAATTCCAAGTACGCAAAATGCGGGACGTAACTGGTATCTGGGGTAACTCTAGAGAAACATTTCGGGTACAGCGTTGTGGGCGTAACGTGCGAATTACTGAGCCTTTAACGCGAGTGCAAAATGTACAAGGGGAAAAACCTACTAATCCTAAGAAATAAAACCTATCTAAACTTAAAATTAAAATATACAAAACTTACAAATTCAACTCTCAATTGTATGTTATACGGACTTTACTCGTTTTATAATTAATATGATTTATGAAGCTGAAAAATAAAGGGAATTAAAAAAAACAAATGGGTGCCGCTGTAAAAAAAATGAAGCAAAAATTATGTTGCCCGAAAAATTCTCTCGCTGATTAAATCAAAGTTCCGGCGTTTGCGGTAAAAGGCCGGTAACACCCCTTATCACAATATTCCTGAATTTTTGCATAATTTTGAGTGCTCTCTTATTAATTGTTAATTTACTGAGCATATTATTTGCGGTAATGATCTAAACATTGACATGTCATACAGCAATTGTTCGTCCACAACAGGGCTTTATTTTATAGAATACAAATATCTTGACATGTGTATTCTAAAAAACAAAGCTCTGTTGTAGACGAACAATTTTTGTATACAAACGTTTAATTTGCCTATTGACGATGCTACTTAAGCTAATAGACATTAGATGGCGTTTATGCCGCGGCCCATTCAGACTTGAGACGGCGAACAGTCAGGTTGTTCGTCTCTCCTCTCTGAAGCTCTCTCCGTCGCTTTCGAGCTGCTTTCTTTGTTATTAATTATTTTTAAGCTTTTCAGCTATTTTACAGATAAAGGTGCTCTGGGGAAAATTGCTGTTCTTTTAGAATAGTAGTTTTCTTTTCAGAACATCCAACATCCAGTAATCTTTTCCCTTTCAGTGTGGAGAACGTCTCCGTGGTTAGCGCGTATTTTATACTGCCCTGACACCGGAAGGCGCGAACGAGAAAATTTCTTACGAACTTTGCAGGGGGACCTGTTTAGGTTTTAAGAGATTAGCACGCTTATTATAGCACGCTAACCGAGAATCTGCCTTGATTTCCGCGAGGAACGCTTGGAGATTGTCGGGAGGCAGTCAGGATTTGGAGTGTTGCACTCAACATTTCAAATCTCGATTCCGCTTAACGATAAGCAGGCCCGGGGGATTTTGAACCCGGTGCCTACCCAACCCCGTCTTCTACGCCATGGGTAAGTCCAGGCGTGGAAAACGGTTCACAGACCCCGAAAATTCCTCCGACCCCCTTTGCTCCTCCAGGAGCAAGCGACCCCAAGAGTCCACCGACCTAGATTTTAACCATGAGATGCGTGAAATGCAACGGCAAATCACCGCCCTCACCACCTCCTTTTCCGAACAAACCCGCGCCTTTAACGAACAATCCCGCTTAAAGGACGCGCAACTCGCCGCCTTGGCCGAGCAACTCCGCCTTGCAAATGTTGCAAATCAGCAACTCCAGCTGCAACTGGAGAAAGTAATCCTACTCCGCAACTCCCGCAACTCACGTCCCGCTGATTACAGCGAGGAAATCATGGACGTAATGTCCCCCCAGGCCCCTGAGGGAACCCGATCCCCCAGCCCATCCTTTTCGCCTGCCCCTAGCGAACCACGTACTCCCTCTCCCGCCTTCGTCGAGGACGTCCCCGAAAAGACAGCGCCGCTCTCCGGCAAACACCCCTCCTCCGCCCGCTAGCCTGGTGCGCGCTGCCGCCACTCTGAAGGCTAGCCAAAAACCTTCACCTAAGCCGCAACCCCAGGCAAAACTTCCGGAAAAACCAACCATTACCTACACCACCACGGTCGTCAAAAAGACCGAATTACCATCGATCGATCAGATCGCAGCCTCGAACGAAGGTTTCGAGCATTTCAAAAACACCCCTCCACCTATCACAATCCTAAATAAAAATCTCCGGGAAAAGATTTCCGGAGATTTAACCCGATTAGGCGTAAGCTGCCTCAAATGTAAATTCTTCGTCCGCTGCATGAAATTCCAAGTGCAGTCTGCTGACAATTATCGTTGCGTAATCCGGTACCTCCGCAACAACAACGTGGAATTTTTCACGTATGCCCTCAGCGAGGAAAAAGACCTCAAAGTTGTGCTCCGAGGTGTTGACACTTCGATCTCCGACGAATGGATAGTGAGGCAGTTAAAAGCTCTCTCCCTACCCGTTCTGTCAGTCCGCCGCATGGGGAATAAATTCAAAAAATTCCCCATGGTCTCAGTGCACCTGGAGAACACTCCAGAGGGCAGAAAAATTTACAACTTAGAAACCCTAAGCCACTCTCCAATTAACGTGGAGAAACAAAAACCCTCCAAGGGTTCCATTCAATGGCACAAGTGTCAATACTTCGGGCACACCTCCCACCGATGCAATGTCAACCCGCGCTGCGTAAAATGCGCCGGCGAGCACTTGACAGCAGACTGCACCAGGAAGGACAGAGATAACGATCCTCCCCCCAAATGCTGCAATTGCGGCGAAAATCACACCGCGAACTATCGCGGATGCTCTCGATTCCCGAAAAACCAAACCAAGAGCTACTCCTCTGTAGTCAAACCTCAGGGGCAAACTCAGCCACAAACCGAACCCCAACCGCCGCCGCAAGCACAAACGGCGGCCCCCAATAAAATCCCTCAAAACCCGCAAATCCCACAACTCCAAGAAGCGTTACTTGATTCTAATCTGGCAGCGCTCCTTACCTTGCTCGTTAAACTCGCTCCCACTATCACAGCCCTTGGCCAATCCCAGAACCAATAATAACACAAATCCAAACAAATGGCTTCCAGCAATCCCGAAGTAGTTATTTTAATTTTTGGGAGAAAAATAAAAGGTCTAAAGTTGTAAAACTTTAAACCTTCTCTTTCCTAAATGCTACCCCACCCACCCGAAACCAATATATGAATACTGCTATAGTACTCACACCAGTCAATTTTTCTACAAAGCCATTTTTTACTACTTCTTCCTATAAAGTATAAAAAGTTCTTTATTGAACTTGACGTACAAGAGGGGGTTTTAGTCAGTAAGAGTCTGACATAACCTACTGTTATCCCTCCCATCCGTGGGCAGGACAACAGAAGGTATCCATGAGGATTTTCTCCTCCTCTCTCCCCAAAAAAAAAAAAAAAAATGGCGTTTATGCTTTCGAACTTATGTAAATTGCACAGACCAATATAAATGTTCAAAGATGTTCAGTATTTTTCAAAGCACTGGTTCGGGACTATACTAATGATGGCGTTGAAGCCTAAAACACGTATGTAGTCATCCGGTGAAAGAATGAGTACTAAACACAAATTCATATTCTTGAAAATTATATTTATTTTCTTTAAACAAAATCCAAGCACAGCTGATTTATATCAGGTGTATAAAAGAATATCATATAAATTGCGTCTGTGTTGAAACTTAACGAGTATCATAAAAAATGCAAATTTAATTAGACTTGTCCGTAAACTCGATCATAAAGAAAAGAAGAATGTTTCTCCCAATGAAAATTCGTGTGTTCGCAAGTGGGACAGTGGAATTCCCTATGCATTGCATTCTTACAGATGTTTCGCAAAAAACAATGTATTTGTGTATTTCGCAAACACGGACATACATTTTAATTTATTATTTGTGGAAATTAAAAAATCCTAGATATACAGAGAGTTTTATGTAACACCGAACATTTTCATAACGAGAAGTTTTCTTTGAAGTATCCATATGCATACGTTGCACATTTTCCAATGCTCGGTTTATTAAACGAATTCAATTTGAAGCTTTAAGCAAGTGTTTTCCACTCCCAGGCTAAGCATGAAGTAAAATTTCGAGTTTAGAAAAGCCGGAAAATTTGGTTTTGCCGCGAAGCGCGGAGCGGCCAAACCAAATTTTCAGGGTTTTCTAAACTCGAAATTTTACTTCATGCGCCACCGGTGCTTCGCGCTACGCGACCAAACCAAATTTTCAGGCTTTTCTAAACTCGAAATTTTACTTTATGCTTAGCCTGGGAGTGGAAAACACTCGCTTAAAGCTTAAAATTAAATTCTTTTAATAAACCGAGCATCGAAAAATGTGCAACGTATGCATATGGATACTTAAAAGAAAAATGCTCGTTATGAAAATGTTCGGTGTTACATAAAACTCTTTGTATGTTTTGTCAAACATTACAGGTAATGTTGATTTTATTTTATCATTCTGGCGAAACATAAAAAAAACAATAAACAGCAAATTTGATTAGAAGGCATGAAATATAAAATATACCTAATTAAATATTGTCACAATAGCACATAATTTACAATGATATATTTTTATTGTAGGTAATATTAAACAATCCATTTATTAATTTAATAAAAACATCTAAGTTAATTTTCCCACACAAGCTGTTACAAGATTTTTACCATCCTTCGCAGAAGTGGGTCGAGTTTCATAAGCTCCGTTGTAATAAAACCAGACAAATTTCCTCCTTCCGATAACATCCGGAATGAGTAATTAAGCGAGTCTTATTATATTTACTCTTCAGCATTCTCGAATCTCTGGTGCAACCAAACTGCTCCATTTATTAATTCAATTTATGTAACGACGACGAAGTAAATCTTTGATGTCATACCATATTTACAATCGGTTCTGTCAATTAATCACTCCGAACAAAAAAATTGTGATATGTCCATCAAAGCACTTTCCCCGTTAAAGATATGATGATGTAAATTTCAATAATATAAAAAAGTTGCTCAAACTAAATCATTCTACTTGTATTATTATTATTCCAAAACAATTCACGAAAAAAGTAATTCTTGCATTTTTTTCGCTACATCTCGGTAAATATTGATCACCATCATATCTAAGCGTCATACACGGTGTCTCGCGAAGTTCTCCCGGCACTTAAGGAGCATGTTTTTGAGATCATTTTAAGCAAAAAATTTCATATGAATATGTATCGAAAAAACAAAAGATAAAAGACAGCCATGCTAAGGTTGTAATGGTTGAGCGGGAGGCGGATATTAATTGTTATTAATATACTGTTTATGACTTTAACAGATTTATTAATATAAAAGAATTAGTATAAACGGATTACAAGAGTAAGAGTGCTTTTCGCGATGTCTGAAATAAGACTAACAACTTATTCTAATCAAGCTCTGGAAGAAAGAGATTATAACAAAAGGGACGCGCATAACGTTAGGGGCAATGTCTAATGAGCGCGGTAGAAAACATTTACTTAAGATAATGATTTGAAATAACATCTTTAGTGAAAGTACTGATAAACAAATTGTTATTGATCGGTTTCTGACTATTTGTTGGCCCTAATGTTATCTGTGCGAAATATACATAATAATAATAATAATGAGAAATAATATAATAATAAAATGTAATATAATAATGATGTACAGGGTACATTACACTCCCCCCCTTATAAAAAAATTTACAATGTAAATTTAAAAAGTTTTTTTTTTTTTTGCCTAATTTGAAGAACTATAGATAATATAAATATGAATACACAATAGAATGAATTCATTTGTAAATACATATGTACATGAAATAATATAAAAATATATGATACTGAAAATAAAAATACACCAATACCAATAATTGTTTATACAGAAAATGCAGAGTACTTATATACACAACGTACATTTAAATATGGTATTTCTTTGACAATACAAAACAGGTAAAGGAAAGAAAAATATTTATCTTTTGCAAACCCAAGTAATGACATAGTTTTTTTTTTTTTTTTCTTTTTTTTTTTTGACTTTATTGATTACGATTGAATCTAATTCGTTCGCTTCTTCTTAATGGCGGAACTGCAGGAGCATCATTAAGCATGTCTGGAGCTATATTCATGTCTCTAATATTCATTGGTATATTTTCTGGTACATATGCGGCGACTCTGTTATGGTTAGGTCTTATTTGTCTAAATGAATGCAAAATTCTAGTGCGTTTAATAATCTTGTAAAGAATAAAGATAACTATAACAAAAAGCAAAATATATGATAGGAAAGAGTAATGAATTTCTGAAATCCAACTATAGTTCCTATTATTTACTATATTCTCACTAAGTTTTGAAATTTCATCGAGTTTATGACTAGCCATTTTTAGATCATTATTATCAAAGTAGTTAATTTTAACTTTTCCGAAAGATATATTTTTGAAAACATTTAAAACCTTTTTGGAACAACATTCATGGTCTAAAATATTAAAATTTGGCAAAATGTATCTCAGATTGCTTGTGAAGTTATAGGTAGTACTAGAAAAGGTTGTGTCACCTGTAAATATTTTACAATTGCGCGCTACCTGCAAGATTCCGTTATTGGATATTATTAAGTCGAAAGTATCTCTATTATTACAAGCAATAGAAATTGTCTTGTTCGCGGGTGAAATATATAACCAGGTGTTTTCCTCATTAAGTGTTTTCCATAGAACGTTCTTTAATGGTATAAGTCTCGTATTACAATATTTATTAAGTTTTCCGTTAACTAAAATGTCTATTTCGCAAATATTATCTTCAGCAATACGTTCGGGTTGTTGTTTAGTTTGGCAAACATATTTGTTGGATATTCTAACGCATGAACTTAGGTCATCAAAAAGAGTGTAATGTTGTCTATCTTGTGACATGGCAAGATACTTTGATGTAGGTTCTATAAAAACGTAGTTATCGTGATTATGAGAGGTTGGTAGAGAAATAGTTTTATATAAGTTGAAAATGTTTTGCGAAATCAATGGGTTGGAAATTATAAAAATTATTTGATTTTTTGAATAAAAAACAGTTAAAGAAGTTACTGCTAACAAATCAACTGCATTTTCTATTTCGAGAGGTAATATGTAGCTTGTGGAGGAAGGTAAATATTGAAGTGTAGTTTGTAGTTCTTGAATTAATTGATCGGGTGTCAATACGATAGGGTGGATTTGATTCGATTTGGCAAAAAGAATTGCGTTAATTAAATTGTCATACTCCCTTAATAAATTATTTACCATTGACGTCAATAAAGCAATATGTTCGTCTAAAGCAGTTTTAGTTTCTAGGTCCCACATTTTTTTATTGTAACTCTGAGTATAATTTTGGAAGAGTTCGAAATTTTTGTTAATTGCTTGTTCATTATCATTGAAGTTATTAACAGTTTGGTTCATATTTTTAATAGTTGATTGTACTATTGATGATTGCTCTTGTAGTAATTTGGCCAAACGCCCCTCGTCATTATTAATGGAATTAATGGCATGAGTGTATTTATTTGCATCATTTTCGTCAAGAGTGCCAAAAATTGTTTTGAAAGCTGAGCCGACAATGTTAAACCATGCGCGTTTTTGGCGATGTCCGATAATCTGGTGTAATACATAGCTTTTGGATTCAATTTCTTTGATTTCGTGACTTAATAGAACTAGTGTTGTATTGCAACTTGAAAATATACCGAACAAAGCGGAAGTACAAAAATTTAAAGTTTTGTGATATGTATTGTCAATGCTTGCGGTTTTTCCTTGTAAAGCGGATATGTCTAGGTGAGCAATTAGCTTCCATGATTGTTCTTGCAAATTTAGTTGTCCTAATCCCTCGAAGTAAAGTCCAGGTGAAGTTTGTAAAGGGGTGTTGTTGTAGAAATCGTTGGCCATCACTGTGCCGGAGATTCTAAAACAGTAGCATGTTTTAGTCTATCGAAGTGTACTAATTCATGTTTATTTTTAATTTTAATTGTACAGTTAGTGGGAGAATTGATTTTAATAATTTTGAAAGGACCAGAATATCTGGAAGATAATTTTTTGGAAACTCCTGGTTGAAACTGTTCATTTTGCAGATAGACTAAATCGCCTTCTTGAAATTGGGGGATCGCTGAATTTTTATCATAATAGAATTTGTTTTTTTCTTTGGAAATTAATAGATTTTTTCTTGCTATATCGTGGGAATATTGGAAACGTAATTTTAACTCGTCTACATAATTATCATATGTGTATTTAAACTCGGGTTCCCGTGTTAAGTCTCTAGGTGTATTAGGTTTATGGCCAAACATTAGTTCGTAAGGGGTGTAGTTTGTAGAAGAATGAACGCACGTATTATAAGAGAATGTAGCAAATGCAACGTATTTATCCCAATCTTGTTGTTTAGAGGTATAATGTTTCAAATAATCGGCGAGTGTTAAATGTGATCTTTCAACAGCACCATTACTTTGAGGTCTGTATGCGGTAGTTAGTATGTGTTTAATTTTAAATAATTTCGTCACCTCTTTAAGCAAAATGGAGGTAAATTCTTTCCCTCGATCTGTCAATATACACTTAGGAATACCGAATTTACAGATAAAATGTTCAGTGAATGTAGTAGCAATAGTTAAGGCTTCGTGGTTAGGAATAGGAAAAGCTAGAGAAAATTTAGTTAAGTCATCTTGTAAAGTAAGTATGAATCTATTCTCAAATTCTGTAAGTGGCAAAGGGCCAACTACATCAAGAAATATTTTGTCAAGAGGTTTAATTGAGGTTGTGGTGATTTCCATAGGCGCGTGTTTCTTTTTACGATTTAATTTATTTTCTTGGCAATATTTACAACTTTTGACGTAATCGTATATTGTGGATTTCATATTTGGCCATTTGTAGTTCATTTTGATCCTACGATATGTCTTATGAAAACCGGGATGTCCTGCGCCTGGACTGTCATGATTTTCTTTTAGGATGTCAGGGATATCTTTTGTTTGCGGGAGAATAGCTTTATTATGATATATATTAATTAGTATATCTGTGTCTTTGAAAATATACCTAATAATAGAGCGAATTTTATTCCATTGTAAATTATCGAGAGTTGTGGTAATTTTTGGAATGCTAATAGAGTTAATGTTGTTTTGAATTAATTCGTCACGTAAGATTTGAAGGGTTTTAAAAATGATCTCAAATGTTGAGGAATTCCAAAAATGTTGTTTGTAGAAACAGTAGAAGATGAAATTGTCTTTGTCTTTAAATTTTACAATGTCAAAAACTTTGAGGGACTCCTGTTGGAGTGTGTTTAAATGATTATATTTTTCTATATTTTCTTTGGAATTGATATAATCTAAATTCAAGTCTGTAGAAAGAAAGAATGCCTTATTACCATGAGAAATTGTAATATTTTCATCTTTCTCGACTACGTTTGCATTTTGTATTATTGTGTTCTCTAATTTTTTCAAAAAATCTGTGTAATCTGAAATGGTATTTGTGATATAAGTGTTCGCGGTAGGAATGTTAGTGATGTTCGAATCATTTTTAATTTGAATTCTACTAAGAGCGTCTGCATTGTGATTAGATTTCCCCGGCTTGTATTCAATGTAGTAATCGTATTCTGATAGGCATAAACGCCATCGCAAGAGTCGGGACGATTGGTCCTTTACACTGTCAAGGTATTTTAAAGCGATGTGATCCGTAACTATTTTGAATCGTCGACCAAAAACATAGGGCCTAAAGTGCTTGACAGCAGACACAATAGCTAACAATTCCTTAGAGGAAACGTCATAGTTTTGTTCTGCTCTGCTCATGGTTCTACTATAATACGCGATTGGCAAATCTTGTGAGGGTGGGCCTTGCGAAAGTACGGCACCGATTGCGTAATTCGATGCGTCAGTAGTTATAGTAAACTCTTGAGAAAAATCAGGAAATTGTAAAATTGGTTCACTTGATAATAGGGTTTTTAGTTTTTCAAAACAATCCTGTTCAAGACTGGTCCACCTGAATTTAACATCTTTTTTCAATAATTTTGTTAAAGGAAAAATTAAGTTACTAAAATTTGGAATGAAACGTCTATAATAGCCTGCTAAACCGAGAAACGACTTAATGTTTTTAGTATTTTTTGGCTGAGGAAAAAGTTTTATACATGATACTTTATCAGGATTTGGGAGCACACCGTTTTTAGTAATAAGATGGCCTAAATAAACTATTTCGTGGCGTAAGAATTGGCATTTCTCCGGCTTAAGTTTTAAATTAAATTTCTCTAAACGAGTAAAAACAGCTCGTAATTTATCTAAGTGATTTTCGAGGTTGTTGGAATAAATAACAATATCATCGAGATAGCACAGACAGCGCAAATGGTTGGGTAGACCCGCTAATGCAGAATTCATTAAGCGTTGGAAGGTTGCGGGGGCAGATTTTAGCCCGAAAGGCATACGTAAAAATTCATAGTGCCCAGAAGGTACACTAAATGCGGTTTTAGGAATATCTTTCTGATGAATATTTATTTGATGGAAACCGGATGTTAAATCGAGAGTAGAAAAGTATTTGGAGTGACCGAGTTGGTCGAGAATTTCCTCTATGTTAGGTAAAGGATAAGCGTCGCCTACCGTAACGCTGTTTAATTTTCTGCAGTCGACGACCAACCGCCAACTTTTGTTTCCCTCGGAATCAGGTTTTTTAGGAACAATCCAGATAGGTGAGTTCCAGGGACTGAAAGAAGGTTTTATGATGTTTTGGTTTAGCATTGAGTCAATTTGATTTTCTACTTCGGTTTGCAAAGACTGGGGGAACCTATAAGTTTTTGATTTTATGGGTATGTCGGTAGAGGTGTGAATTTCGTGGTAAACTAAATCCGTGCTGGATAAAATATCTCCTTCTAAATTAAAAATATGGTTAAACTCGAGACACAGTGAAATTAATGAGTTATATTCTTCTGAATTCAGATGACTCGTCTGTAACTTCTCTTTTAATATGTTTAATCTACTGGAATTATTATTTACGAATTCGGATGGGTTGGATTGTAAATCTTGATTATTGCCAGATTCGGAAATTGTAATTAAAGGCTCAAAGTGGCTATTTGAATGAAAAATATGAATAATTTCGTTATTCGGATTCCCAAAAACAAAGTTATGATTTTCAGGAGTATGAACACATATGCAAATATTTAATTCTAATGCTGCAATTTTAATGACGTCGTCTGTTGCAAAAGCATTAGGAGTTCTGAGTATATATTCTGCTTCTTTTGGTGACAGACAATTTTTAATATGTTTTGAATTCAATAAAAATATTTTAAGCTTTTCTACTGATTTAAAGAAACCCGTTAAGTAAATAATTGAATGGAAAAGACAGTTACCGTCGCTTGGCACTTTTTGTGTTGAAAAATGTTTTGAATGTTGAATGCATTTAGAGCTAAATGTGTAATTTAGAGTAGGTTGAATAAAATTTTCGGAATAACTTGCAACATAATGGAATTTTTCTTTCTCAGGAATATATACCGTATAGTGATGTGGATAGAAGGGGTTATTATTAGAAAATTACATAGAAAATCTACAATATCGTTGA
Source organism: Philonthus cognatus (assembly GCA_932526585.2). NCBI lineage: Eukaryota > Metazoa > Arthropoda > Insecta > Coleoptera > Staphylinidae > Philonthus > Philonthus cognatus. The sequence continues at coordinate 108,805,501 of OW052241.1, forward strand.
TTGGTATATTAAATAAACCTGTACCTAATAGAATCGTACGAATGTTCAGAGGTTTGTTATACAGTTTAGGAAAAATATCTAAGAAGTTAGTGAATTTTTGTGCCCAATTTGTTGGATTACAGATTAAATTAATACAAATCCCAAAATGTTTCCCTTGTGTTATAGTAAAAAGACGATTGTCAATGAAATTACACTGCAATTTTGCTTCCAAATTATGACTTATAAAATATGATGAACCACAGTCTGACATTATTTCACCTGCAAAACCTGCATAACCAAAAGGTGTGCCATCAGATTTTGTGGTGCGATCATGAATAAAATGAAACGTGACTTTGCTTTGTTTTAAAGAAGAATTTAAAAATGAGAAAACAGGTAAAGAGTGATTAACAGTTTGTGGTTTTAATTTGTTAAGTATATTTAAATAAATATTATAACTTTTAATGTCTTTACTATCGTTCGAATATTCACTTGTATTTATTTTATTTAAAGATAATTGTTTCTTTGTTGACTCTAATGGCTCTAATGTAACAGAAATATTATCGCATTCATAGTCATTATCACTAGTATTTAGCAGTGTTGTTATTGCTGTATTATTTGATTTATCTACGGTGACAATACTACTACATAAGTAAATTTTAGGAAATATTTCTTGTTTATTTACAATTCCCACAATTATTTCTGGGTTATCGATTTTAATCTTAATCACTTTTTCTGTTCTAGCTTTTACAAAAATTTTATCAGAATTTAGTTTATTTACTTCGATGTTTAATGGGGTTGGACTTGTTGGACTTGGCAAGGGTGTTTTATTTGCATTGATTGCATTGATTATATCTTTTTGAAGATTAGGATTTTTGAATACATTACGAGGAATTTTAGGAGATGTTTTCGGTTCACATTGTATTTGATTAGGTTTGGAATTTGGAACAATAGATTTATTAGGAATTTGTTGATTGATTTGATTAGTTCTGTTATTGGGTGTACTTTTCTTTAAAACTTTCTTGATAGTATGTAATTTTAATAAAGCATTTCCAAATTTAATTGTATCATTATTATAATCAATAATAGAATTAAACTTTTTAAGAATATCATTCCCAATAAGTCCATCTTGAGGGATCGGAAAAGAACTAGGAACTATGTGAAACACATGCTCAAATTTATAATTGTTATCAAATTCAAAATGTAAGGTGCAATAACATAAGGTGTGAGTCGGTTTGTTAAATGCATTGATGCCGTGCAAGGTAATTTTCAAATCGTCAAAAACATACACGTGAGGTTGTAGTCTGTTTAATTTTATTAAAGAGACTTCAGCGCCAGTGTCGATTAAAAATGTACCTTGGGATTTTAATTGAGGTGAGATTATGTTGACATAGGAAGAAATTGCGTCGATGTCTATTGAAAAAATTGATGTTCTGGGACTTGAGATGCTGTCCGAAGTTCGTCCGCAACTTCGGACTCCAAAGAGTTTAAATTTAACTGCTGAGAAGAAATTAAATCAGAATTTATGAATCTATTATTAGAATTTTTTGGAAATGATTGATTTTGATGTAAATTATTATCACGTTGCCGAGGTGAAATATCTAAACTACGCGGTTGATAATTGTGTGTTGAATTATTTTTGTTAATATTAGAATGTATGGTTTGTGGCTCTCGGGTTGAGTTATTAAAATTTGGCTGTTTAAGATTTTGTGAATATCGTAAATTAGTATTTTGTTGCTGAGATCTAAAATTTCCTTGTGAGTTGTTATACATTCGTTTGCGACATTCGTTTATAGAATGACCAACATTTTTACAATAATTACATGTGATTGTTGAATTTCCATTGTTTTTGGGAAACGAGTTGTACCTGCAGTTTGCTGTAATATGATCATTTTTGCCACATATTTGACATTGATTTAAATTTATTTGAAAATTGTTTTGAGGCGATGAAAAATCTTCTGAAGATGCAATATTTATAGCTTTTTCTAGTGAATCACAGTTTCTCGCTTTCAAAATAACGCATAAATCTCTATTTAGACCGGCCATAAAAACGTTTAAGCATTGTTTGTTTAACAAATCTGCTTGTGCTTGTAAAACAGCATCATCTAATGTAAGATCTAATGAATTAATTAATTCTTGATATAACTTTTTGATTTTGTTACCGAACATTACTACTGACTCATTACTTTCTTGTTTGATGCACCTAAGTTCTGATTGTAAATGATCGAAGGATTTTTTAACTGAAAAATTCTCGCGAAGCAATTGTTTAAGTTCGTTCCAAGTATTAGTAACACGACCTCTAACAAGAGCACCTGCATCGCCAGTGATTCTATTTTTAATGAAAATTAATAATGTTGCCTGTTGCTCAGCAGTAACCAATGTCGTAGCATTGTTGCACTGACCAATAAAGTCTTCTAAATTTGATTTTTTTGAGTTATCGAATCTAGCTTCGGACAGAGTCAAAAATGCTAAATTTAAAGTTTCCATTATGTAAACTTTTTTGTTTGTAAAAAAAAAATAGCAATATGAAAAATAATTAAAAAAGATTTGAAACAATTTAAATTCAGTTTTGAAAATTCAATAATTTTGAAAAATAAAAGGTCAATGTGGGTTGCAAAAAAATAAATGAGTGTATTCTTTCCCACCTTAGAATCGAGAAGAAAATTACGATGAGCATTTCGTCGCACGATTTAATCACTCGTCTTCTGGTGGTACGCGCACTTCCTGGTGGGGCTGTGGAAACGGTTGTTGTGTTACCCTCTCGGGTAATCTGCTTAGCGCTTTTCTGAGTACGACGACTCAGTTTTGATATGGTAGCTCGTTGTTTAAATGCTTGGAACTTCACGACGTGGATGGCTTCCTTCTGGCACTCTGTGGATATGATCGTTACAGGAGTAGGACGCTATTGAGATGGTAGCTTGGGAACGGCACTACGATTTTGGCGTCCTTCTATGTGTTGAGGAACGTACTTCGGATTTTATGCACAATTTTGTATTATTTACTCGCGAAAAAACCCGCTAATTACTTTTTACACTTATTTATTTCACGTTTACCGACTGCGCCAGTGTAATGGTTGAGCGGGAGGCGGATATTAATTGTTATTAATATACTGTTTATGACTTTAACAGATTTATTAATATAAAAGAATTAGTATAAACGGATTACAAGAGTAAGAGTGCTTTTCGCGATGTCTGAAATAAGACTAACAACTTATTCTAATCAAGCTCTGGAAGAAAGAGATTATAACAAAAGGGACGCGCATAACGTTAGGGGCAATGTCTAATGAGCGCGGTAGAAAACATTTACTTAAGATAATGATTTGAAATAACATCTTTAGTGAAAGTACTGATAAACAAATTGTTATTGATCGGTTTCTGACTATTTGTTGGCCCTAATGTTATCTGTGCGAAATATACATAATAATAATAATAATGAGAAATAATATAATAATAAAATGTAATATAATAATGATGTACAGGGTACATTACAAGGTAATGAATGGAATGCGTGGTATTCACAGGCGTGCGGCTAAATGCATTGCAAGTAGGAAGTTGAATGTTTGAACATCTATGACAAAAAGAAAAAAAAAAGAAAGAAAACCACCAATTTGACAACAACTTCAAAATCCTCCACATCTCTAATAAAGGACGGAAATTAAATTTATTGGAAAATTTAGAAATAAATAAACATATAAATTCAGGAAACTTGCTGAACGACCAGCTTGAACTCTCCAACTCCCCCCTACTTAAACTGAAGAAAAACACCCCCTCCACCCACACTTCTGAAAACTGTATATAATGTAAATTAGTTTGTAAAAAATGTATTATATTTCTTCACCTGGAGAAGCTACAGTGTAGCGAAACAATTGTAGTGAGTAAATAAAAAGTTGAAAATCATAAATAGTCTGCTATTATATTAAGTGATCTATGACGATGTTCTTTCAAATTATTAGTCTGCAGTCATTTATTTTGTTGATTTTGATGTCATAGAACCAAGATTATCTAAGATTTTTAGTTTAAAATGTGTACAGCTCAGTAAATAGTGAAAAAAGGACACATATTCATATGAACTTTTTTGCTTAAAATGATCTCAAGAACATGCCCCTTAAGTGCCGGGAGAACTTCGCAAGACAACCTGTATATTTTTAACTTTACTGTTAATCAGTGGTTTATACGCGTGGCGCATGAAGTAAAATTTCGAGTTTAGAAAAGCCCCGTGAAAATTTGTCTCGGGTCGCTGCGCGACCCGAGGCAAATTTTCTACGCGGGGCTTTTCTAAACTCGAAATTTTACTTCATACTTAGTCTGGGAGTAGAAGACACTTGTTACTTTTAAATATGTCACAAGTGTTGACATGCGTATCGTAACTGTCACAACGAAAAAATGTAACATGACGATCTTATTTTACTTCAATTCAAACTCGTGTCAAGTTAGCACGATTGATTAAATGTCGGCTTGCGCCGACTTATGTCAACCGTTATCATAGTCTAAATGTCGGCTGGTGCCGACTTATGTGAACTGTCATTATGGTCCAAATGTCGGCCAACGCCGACTTATGTCAAGTTGACACAATGGACCAAATGTCGGCTAGCTCCGACTTATGAATAAAAATAATTTGTAAATTTAGTATATAGAGACTTAAATTGATGAAATGAAATAATTGAAATTCGTCAATACGGATGAAAATCATATGACAACTATTAAGTCATGAAATTTCAATGAAACCAGGCGATATTTAGGAAACTAATTCAAATGTTACGATCAAAAGTTAAGGGTACAAAGCCTACAATTAAACGTGTATGTATATTTTGTAACATTACTTTTTGATCACCCCTAGTACATATAACGGAATTTCAAAAAGGTTGATAAATATTGAATATTTTAATGATTTAAATGTAGATGTAAATGAGATCATTAATAAAATTATTAAACAGTGGTAAAAACTTTTAAAAAGAGATACACAAATCATACGAATTTAGAAAATTACGAGAGTAAAATAAATTATTCCATAAGCAATCGACTTAACGTCAGTGGTTTGGATGTTTAAGCAAGTTTCTTCAAATTTTAACTTATTTCTAGGGGTTTTATCTATATTTTATGATTTGAACATTCGTATTTTAACTAACATCGATGATTATTACAAGATTATTAAATTTTGTTAATTTTCTTTGAGTTGTAAAATTTTCAATTAATCTCATGATTTTTGATCAGTTTCGTAATTATCACTCAAATTTATAAATTAATGTCCCGTATTCTGTATTACGGGAGATTTAAATGATAGTCCAGAGTGGTTAACCTAACTGTGTTTATTCTTAATCATTCAAACGAATACTCCCCTCTTCAATACAATAATTTTAACAAAAAACATCCGTTCCTCGAGAACAATATAAAAAACTACCATCGAGTATTAAAATAAATATATTGATGAATCCCATTAAATTAACATAATTTATAGAGTAACAATAATATAATACAATCCCCCCTTAAAATTGTATACATCCATGTATAAAATACACTATTTACATAATTAATCATTGACAACACCGAGTCTGTCTGGTTTATTCAATTGACTACGTCTTCTAAGAACACGGGCAGAATCAGTGTTTTCAAGTAAAACATCCTTATCTATGTTAGTATTATGTGTTTCATAATTAACATTATTTTCGTTATTTACATTATCATTTTGTACATTTTGAATTATAGGAGGTAAAGTTGATTGTTTTGCAACTTTTAAAATTTGATTAACATGCCTTTTCCATGTTTCACCGTCTAAAGTTTTAACCTTATAATGTTTACTTCCTATAATCTCAATAATGTTAGCTTCCGTCCACTGCGAATAATATTTTCTGAAATCCCCCACGTTTACTGTGTCCCCTATGAAAAGTTAGTGACTTTCCTTTAAAATTTTCAATATTTTTAATTTGTTTATTTTGAACAACTTCTCTGGTAGATTGTTTTAATAAATCTAATCTGGAACGCAATTGCCTTTCTAATAAAATTTTTGAAGGTGATTCATTAGTCGTAGTGTGTGGCGTGTTTATGTAAATAAAAATCTATTTAAAACAGTGTCGATATCATTATCAGTTTTAAATTTTGCTTTTCCTAAACATTTTTTTTATTAATTTAACACATATTTCCGCTGCGCCGTTACTAGATGGATGATAAGGTGCTGGTGTTATATGACTTATGCCATTTATTTTAAAAAATGTTTGAAAAACTTTGGATGTGAATTGCACACCATTATCTGAAACAATGCGTTCCGGCAATCCGAATCTCCAAAACACTTCACGCAACTTATCAATCGTTTTTTCCGACGTGATAGATTTCATACGAAAACACTCTATCCATTTTGATGTAGAGTCAACAATTACAAAGAAAAAATTATTAAATATTGGACCAAGAAAATCAACATGAAGTCGAGACCAAACTTTAGTATTCCACGGCCATGGACTTAATACTGGTTTATTCGGCATATACTGATAATTTGAACAAATATCACAATTTTTGCATACGTTCTCGATGTCATTATCGAGACCTGGCCACCATACATAAGATCTGGCGAGACTTTTGGTTTTTACTATCCCCATGTGATGCTCATGTAATTCATTCAGAACATAATCTTAAAATTTCTTTGGCACTATCAAGCGATAACTCCACAATAAGCACCCCTGCTCGACATTTAATTCATTTTTTTTTCTCTAAAAATAAGCAGTTAACTTAAGATCTGTATTATGGTTTGGCCAACCATACAAAACGTATTGTAAAATTTTACTGATTATTTCATCCCTGGCAGATTCCCGCTTAACCTGATTTGCATTAATTGAAAAATTTGTCTGCTCTTCAACCAAATTCAAGTATGTAACTTTATTAGATTCCTCTTCAATTAAATTTAAATAGTATGATTTATCTAATTGAAAATATGTATCTGATTTGTCAGAACTTAGCATTCGGGATAACCAATCGGCGACATTTTTCTTAATATTTATATATTTTATGTCAAAACTAAAAGATGATAAAAAAATATGCCCAACGTTGCAATCGGCTAGTCGACATGATAGGTAAACCCTTATTTGGCCCGAAAATACTGACTAACGGTTTATGATCGGTTACCAAAGTGAAATGTTTCTCAAATAAATACTGATAAAAACATTTTATGCCAAAAATTATCGCTAGTGCTTCTTTATCCAGCTGGGAATAATTTAATTCCGCGTTTTATAAAATCCTTGACGCGTAAACAATTGGCTTTTCGTCTTTGTTTTCGTACACATGCGCTAAAACTGCACCTATACCTGAATTTGAAGCACCTACCGTTAATTTAATCGGCAAATCAGAATTGTAGTGCACCAAAACAGCTGATGACATTAAAACATTTTTAATTCTTTTAAAAGCTTGTTCACATTCTGGTGACCAAACATACGAGTTATCTTTACGGAGCAATTTATATAAAGGTTGTAAGATTAATGTTTTTAACAAATTTACAGTAATAATTAGCCATGCCTAAAAACGATTTTAGTTCACTAGTATTTTTAGGTTGTGGACAATTATTAATTGCGTTCGTTTTTTCAGTGGTAGTATGCAATCCCTTATGATCAATTCTGTGACCAAGATACGTAATTGAATTTTGCATAAAACTACATTTATTTCCTTTTAAGCTTAAACCGGATTCCGAAAGTCTTTTGAATACTAATTCCAGTCGCTCGAAATGTTTAGAATCATTTCTACCCGTAATAATAACATCATCCAGAAAACATACTACACCTGTAATATCAATTAATAATTGAACCATAATTCGTTGGAATTTATACGGAGCACATTTAATTCCATACGGAAGTCTGGTATATCGAAAAAGTCTCTTATGCGTCACAATCGTTACATATTCTCGAGATTTTTCCTTTAAAAGAACTTGTTGATACGCCTCTGATAAATCAATCTCAGAAAATCTGCCCCCCCCTCTCATTTTAAGAAAATATATTTTACCCGAGGTAATGGATAATCAGAATTTTCCAAAACCGGATTTATTGTTATTTTATAGTCTCCGCAAATTCTAACATCCCCATTTGCTTTTATTATCAGTACAATTGGTGTACTCCAGTTAGAATACACCACTGGTTCGAGTACTCCATTTTTAATTAGGCGATCAATTTCCGCTTCGACTTTAGGCTTTAATGCTAATGCAATTGGCCTTGGCTTATGAAATTTTGGCTAAGCATCGGCTTTTATTTTTAAATAGATTTTACCTTTATTACAAGTTGCAAGCGTCGAATTAAATAAATTATGTTATTTATTACATAATGTATTAATTTCATTTTTGTTTTCTTGAATATTTTCTATGTTAATTGATTGAATGTCAGAAAATTATATTTTAAATAATTGTAATGCATTTCGACCAATCAACGGACAACCTCCGTTTTTTATTACGTAAATGTCGAGCATGGACGGCTTATTGGAGTTCGGATTTGACGCACCTGATGCCCTGCAGCGTTGAAGTTCCTTCTGCTGCTGCTTCCCGATTTTGCGCTAGTTTAACCATGTCCTCCAAAGAAGCCTTAGAATCCGCTGCAGTCGGATCTACTTCCAGAAGTCGCTTCAACATCGGCCCTGGTCCCATTCCGATGACGAAAACATCCCTGATTACGCTGTCAAATTCTGTCCCAAAACCGCAGGTTGCTGCTAAGCTGCGTACTCTAGCTGCCCAACTTGCTACAAGTTCATGTTCACTTCGTTTCGCATTATAAAATTTCAATCGCGATGCAAAATATGTTGGCACCGGACTGCAATGTGTTTCCAATTTGTCCAGTAAATTACTATATTTCATCTCAGCTACCTTTCGTGGAACGCATAAATTGCGTAATAAAATATATGTTTTTTCGTGGAGAACATTTAATAAAATTGCACGTTTTTTTACTTCATCTTTTTCAAAGCTGTTAGCGATTATAAATTGTTCCAGTTTCACTTTAGAAACTGAAAAATCGTTACCCTCATGATTGAATTCATTTAGAGAGCCAATAATTACACTTTTATCACTCATTTTTATAGAAATTGTACGATTTTACGCACTTGGAAAATTCTCACCACGTGGCTTTTTATCTTATCAATATGGACAACCGCACGTCTAAAAATCCGCGCACGGCACTTAACTTTCGCGAAATAGGTACTCGGCACTTTAACCAAGGCTGCAAACGCACACAACCCTTCGCCCTTGTTGCTAAATCCTCTTCGTCAACTATTCTGTATTACGGGAGATTTAAATGATAGTCCAGAGTGGTTAACTTATCTGTGTTCATTCTTAAACATTCAAACGAATACTCCCCTCTCCAATACAATAATTTTAACAAAAAACATCCGTTCCTCGAGAACAATATAAGAAACTACCATCGAGTATTAAAATAAATATATTGATGAATCCCATTGAATTAACATAATTTATAGAATAACAATAATATATTACATCCCGTTTCATTAACTTCAGTTAAATCTTATTCAAAGATTAAATTTATTTGCCAATTTAATATAGAAATTTTCATCAACATAAAATAAATTGTATATTCTTGACTACAACCTTTTGATTTTTATTGACACCCACCTGTACGTTTTCGTATCTTAGAATAGTGAGCACTGTTAAAGTTTAATCATTGATTCGACAGTGGCAGATTGCACAAATCAAATGTCCAATCACAATCAGCAGGGTTTGATTAAATTTGGTTAGTTACTTGAAACCAATGCCTTTTAGAAGTTCACCCACCTTATTTTATTTAAACGTATTCTTCTTATTTCTGAAAAACATTGTTCGTACACCTCACATATAGGTTCCCCTTTCCACAAAATATTAATCATGTCAATGTGAAACTACCCACACAAATATCAATGCTAACAGATTTATAGCAACTAATTCAAATATCTGAAAAAATCAAATAATTACAAAAATTAAACAAAAAAATAACTAAAAGGGCTTCGACAAAAGTGTATTAAAGTGTATTAGTATATTAAATGCAAATGTTTCGATTATTTACAACTTTTCTTAAAAAGATTTTTTTATATGATCAATATTGAAGAAAAACGAAAAAATGCTAAGAGTTAACTACCACTTTCGGTTTCCGCATTTTCACCTAAAGTTGATCGAATACTACTATTGTAATAAAAAGCTTATGTTTATAGTATCATCTTAGCACTAATCGGTTTAGACTTTATCGTGTCGACAGAATTACAGACATTTTTCAAAAATGGTGTTAATCAACTTGGGGACCTCAAAATGGATATATCCAGTAAAAATTTTAATTTGAAAATGTTCCCGAATAAATACTTTTCCTTTGTTTTGCATATAGGGAAAAGTAAAAATAGGGTACGAGTACATATGTATTAATGATGAAAGTTTCCTGTTACAATATATAATCACTATCCTGGGTTTACAAAACGAATTAAAAAAAATGTTAACTTGTTCAAACTGATTACTTTTAGTATACAGAGATTTATGTAACACCAAACATTTTCATAACGAGAATTTTTTGTTTAAGTATGCATACGTTCCATATTTTTGATGCTCGGTTTATTAAAAGAATTTAATTTGAAGCATTTAACGAGTGTTATCCACTCCCAGGCTAAACATGAAGTAAAATTTCGAGTTTAGAAAAGCCTGAAAATTTGGTTTGGTCGCGTAGCGCAAAGCCACCGGTACAAAACACCGGTACAAAACACTGACATATTACGAAGTTTAAAACACACCGCTACACTTTTACATTGAATCAGTGTTTTGTACCGGTGGCGCATGAAGTAAAATTCCGAGTTTAGAAAAGCCTGAAAATTTGGTTTGGCCGCTCCGCGCTTCGCGCTACGCGACCAAACCAAATTTTCAGGCTTTCTTAAACTCGAAATTTTACTTCATGCTTAACCTGGGAGTGGAAAACACTTGCTTGAAGCTTCAAATTGAATTGTTTTAATAAACGGAGCATCGGAAAATGTGCAACGTATGCATATCGATACTTCAAAGAAAAATTCTCGTTATGAAAATGTTCGGTGTTACATAAAACTCTCTGTATATGTAAATAATACTGCTATTTACGTGTACATGTATTTCCACGATGATAGATCTTTCAGATAAATGAAATCAAAACACAAATATTTTTTTTTACAAAATTGTTTAATACTTCGCATAACTCAAACAATTAATCAATTGTCAGTTTCACATATCCCCCTCCTTTGAACTCGGGCCTCTTTCAGCACGAACAAACATTATTTTTATAGATTACAACTCTACATCCCCTGGAAATTGTTCGGCATAGATACATCACAACCACATTTATTTACCGTGTAAACATAAAACGTTCGAGCTTGGAAGGTCTGGGCTAAAATCAATGCATCAAGCTGGCCACCAGAGTAACGTCAAATCAATTCGCACGAGACTTCTAAGCTCAATATACGAGGGCTATCCAGATACGAACTAACGTTTTGGAATAAAAACAAACGAAAGAGGCAGAAACAATTTTTATTATATAGTATTTAAGCGTTAGTTTAAGTTTGTAATTCATTATTCATCTGCCTGATGAAGCCACTGTGTGGCGAAACAATTGTTGCAGTGTCAATCAATAAACAGTGAAATCTTAACCAAGTGTGTTATTTACTAAAAGTTTTTTATTATATACATTTGATAGCCTAACTCTTTAGCTATTTTTCCACGTAATACAGTTTCAGATCATAGCGGTGATCGTACTGTAACTGGAGATGAGACGTCGAAAAAAAAACATGTCACGTGTGCACCTTTCCTATCCCAATAAACGGTTGCCATGAGTTTTCTTGCGGATAATGTCAGGACCCGATCAAAACATCCACACAGTCTCTGAAGTATGGCTTAGAATGTACAAAATTAATTCATTTGTTTAAGCCATGTGGACTTTGAAAACAAAACCAACACGATTGGTTTTAAAGAATATATTTACAATTCGCGAAACATTAAGGACACTATTTTAATGTAAATTGCATCTTTTAATGGAGAAACTGCAAAATATTGCAGGTATTTAAATTTCAAAAAGTTAGTACATACGAAAAAGTACTCTAATTTTTTACTTACAAGAAATTATCAAAATTATGCCAAACAAGTAGATAGAATATCAGCATTACGGCTAACAAAAATGGTAGGGCCCCATAATGTCTAGGGGATCTAGTGTGTCCACACTTCATTGACTGTTGTTTTGTCTCAAAATTGACATGTCTTACCCATGCCTCATCTCCAATTACGCCACGATCAAGGAGTGAGGCCCCATTTTAGACAACGCGTGAACGACCACTCATTCACGCCTTGTCAAAGATGGTTGAAGGCTCAGGCAGAGAAGTCTATGATGATGGTATAAAGAGACTGGTACACCGCTATGACAAGTGACTCAATGTGAAAGAGGATTGCGTGGAAAAGAGCTAAAGAGTTAGGCTATCGAACATATATAATAAAAACTGTTTCTGCCACTTTAGTTTTCTTTATTCCAAAATGTAAGTTACTATCTGGATACCCCTCCTCGTATAATAACATTTATAACTAACTGAAAATGTATACTTTCATTTCAAGTATAAAATGTATGTTTAAATTGTTTTGTCATATTTTAAATTGTTACATCTTTGAAAACATAAAAGTAGTATTGAAATGATTCGACCCTAGGTATTGTACAAATTTATAATTTGTATTATTGTTTACGTTATGTTGTGTATGTAGTAACCCTTTTATTTATTTACCAGGTTCGTTGTTTGTGTCAATATGCATTATCGTAAATACTGTGTCTTTATTCCCTTTTAATTTGACTAGGAGGATGTGTGGACAATAAATAAAACAGGATATGAGCTTAACGTATGCAAAGTTTATTGACCTTTCATGACATTTCTAATGAATTGATATGTCTTATATTATTTATATTCACAAAATATATTACCCAACGTTTATGCTTAAAAGTCATGTGCATTTGGTTAAACTCAAAAAAATGTATGACTCTACTTGTGGGAGCAAAATTAACTAGCCCCTGCATTTGCATTACGAGATGGGAAACCCACAAAAACCATCTCGGAGCTAGCATCACACACTCGACACACTTGCGATTAGTTAGTGGGACAATCTCTCACATCGGCCCTACACATCAATCGCCATTCATTTTCGATTAATGAGCGGAACGACCTTTCACCTCGTTCCACTCATAATCGAGTTATTTTTTTCTTGTGGTTAGTTAGTAGGACACTTAGCGCAATACTAACTCGGATTGGCCTAACACATCAATCGACTGTTTCGATTAGTTATTAGGACATACCTCGTTTTCTCGCTCAATTCGGCATTACACATCAACCACCATACATCCCTCATTCGTGTGATTAGTTAGTAGGACACTTAGCGCAATACTAACTCGGATTGGCCTAACACATCAATCGACTGTTTCGATTAGTTAGTAGGACATACCTCGTTTTCTCGCTCAATTCGGCCTTACACATCAACCACCATACATCCCTCATTCGTGTGGTTAGTTAGTAGGACACTTAGTGCAATACTAACTCGGATTGGCCTAACACATCAATCGACTGTTTCGATTAGTTAGTAGGACATACCTCGTTTTCTTGCTCAATTCGGCCTTACACATCAACCACCATACATCCCTCATTCTCACCCCCCCCCCCCCCTTTTCATCTTATTATTTCGCTGGTTTTGTTTGTTTCATTTCAACTAAGTCGGTTTGATGTAGAATTAATTTTACTCTTACGTGATAGTCTCTCCAGCGCTGTTATCCCTAATTCCATTCTCCATTTTCTAACTCCATTCTCAATACTTAACTCTTTTTATCAACATTACTTCACTAACTTACATCCCACTGAAACTTCCTATTCTCAACTGTCCCCATTTACATTCAAATACTGATTGTCCCCGTCCCGGTCCCAAAAACTAACTGATTTTTAGAATCGTTTCTTTGCTGCTCTCAAAGTTCTCCTCTCCCCATTTTGTTGCTTAAATTTTATCTACTACCATATATGGTCACAAAACCCTTCCCTCTCTGACGTCAACTTAATTTATTTATGTCAACCTAATTTCCCTGACTTTGCATACTTGTTGTGTTTGCGTTCGTTAAACCCTGAACTGAATCTTTATGTATGTCTTAGCATTTCTCCACGCGCCGGTACTTGTTTATTATTTTAAGGCGATGCTGCATTTGTTATTTCTTTCACATAAAAAAATTTGATCGACTAATGTTATTCTCGTATTTACTGGATGTTGATTTTTCTTTATTATTTTCTTAGGTGATTTTCGTATTAATATTTTAATTTAATTTCGTCAAAAATAATATTTGCACATGACCCCTACTGACCTATTACATTCGCCCCCTTTTAAAAATATGAACTTTTAGAATGTTAAGATTTTTAAAATTCCCTTAATTTACAATATTATTATTTTTGGCGTCATGTCAGGATCCTCTTCTAGTAAGTTGTCGACTTCCCCTCGTTCGAAATGCTCACCATCCTTAACTTTGCGCCCCCAATCTCCTGATTCGAGTCTGGAATTGAGAAAGAAATCTAAGAATCCATCTTAATGTAAAATGCCGATACTGTGCCTGAAAAGCTTTTCCTGATGTGTTTTTTTTTTACTGTGAAAGAAGTTAAAATTACTTGTACTTAGATGGTTATGATTTATCATATACTCCCCTTTTTTTTCGTGCCTTGTTGATGGGACGAAGTCAACGTTTCGGTAGCAGATTGGAACATCGTGACCTTGACCCTTTTTTCCTTGCGGGCTCCTGATGAAGAACTGCCGTTGTTGAAATTGAAGTACGGTAATTCTTATCTTAAGTAGTCCTCCGGCAGGTCCATCATCCCTGATTATTGACGACGACTGAAGAATCTGCTTGATTGAGCTCCCCAGATTCCTTGAGTCTATTAACTTTAGATTTGTAACAACTTCTAAAACCTATTTATAATTGATGTTAAATCTTGCTGCGGTGTTTCTGCTAAGTTGAAGTTTTTTTTTTTTTGTTTTTGTTATGAATTGGTAGCGGTTAAGATGTAGTGGTGGTGTTATTGGCATCTGAAGCGGCAGTGTTTGATTTGTGGATCAAAAACTTTTTCAGATGACCCATCATTCCTGGTTTTGATTTTCCTGTAGTCGAAAAGTCCGTACAAAGGAGTAAGGTACATGATGGCTTTCTGGTCCGATTTTGACGCTCCCTGCTTTCTTGATGTTCGACTTTGAATTGGCAGCTGAAGTGGCAGTGCTTCTTTTCTGGATCCAAAACTTCATTTAGATGACCCATCGCCCCCAGTTTTGATATGCTTGTAGTCGAAAAGTCCGTACGAAGGAGTGAAGTCCTTGATGGCTTTCTGGTCCTGTTCTGACCCTCCCAGCTTTCTTAACGCTCGACTTTGAATCTGTAACAAATTCTAAAACATATTTTTGGTTAACGTTAAATTATAAACATGTAATGTTTTGTCCGTATTTGTAGAATATAATTCTGCTGAATTTATTTCCCTCGACCTTTATAGATGTGATTGGTTCTTGGAATTTGAGTAACCTTATTGACCTGCTGCAGTGGCATCACTGACCGATGTTGGGTGTTGCACTTCTTCTACTACAACTTCAGATGTCACATCGCCCCCAGTTTTCGTACGATTGTGACCTAAGGATCTGCCCGGGAGGGTTGAATGGTTGCTTGCTCTTGTTAAGACGCTCCCAGCGTTCTTGATGCTTTTTAATCTCGGATCTGTAACTAGCTATTTTCTCGTCACCCATTGTAGACTTAGCTTCTTCTTCCCGCTAGTTTCGGTGTTGCCAATACTTTGTTGATTTCATTTTTTTTAAACTCTTCGCCCCCGCTTCAATCACCTTTCCGTTTTCTACTTGACGATTGATTTGGCCTGGTCGTCGTTGTTGCCTTTTGAGTTCGAATCACTGCTTCCTGGAATCAAACTCATACAAAGCTCAAACTTAAAACACCACATTCGAACTCAATTCTTTCTTTTCTCTTTTTACTATATTTAATTTGTTTGTTTGGTCCGTACCTAAGAATCATAATGTAATTGTTACTGGTCCTTCGAACCGGATAACGAAGGTGTTATCAAAAACCCGTGACCTGAAGAATAATAGTTGCATCGTGGTCATCGTGTTCGTGGAGCTGTCAGAGCCCTGAGTTCATCGCTGAAGACGACGTCCAGGTAGCTGAAAGAGCAGCCCAGGCCGTGATCGAGTCCAGGAAGACGTTTTTGGAGGAAAACGGTGAGTCTCCGACATACTTTTTCCTACCTTTGCCCTGGCCTCAAATTTGTGTATTTTTTTGTTTTTATTCACGTATTAATCGTGTTTAACATTAATTTAAATTTAAACAACACAAAAAAGAATATAAATTAGTGAATAATGGATTTAAAAGTATTAATACAAGAACGTGGTGTTATTAGAGGTAAAATCACGCGCTGCAAAAATGCAGTTACCGCAATGGATCCCTTAAATTTAGATTTTATTGATCTTACTGAGAGATTACAAAAAGTTAAAGAACTCTATGATCCTTTTTATGAAACTGTAACTAAAATTAAGGCCCTGGATGAGAATGAAAATAATGACGAGGATTATTTTGACAATACTTATTACAGTACGGTCAGTAAAATTAAATCATTATTGGCTACTGCGCCTCAACCATTAAATCACACCCCGTCATTGCCTTCAAGTTCTCATTCAGACATTAAATTACCTGAATTAAAATTACCTGCATTTTCTGGTGATTTATCTGATTGGATAGGATTTAAAGAATCGTTTGAATCAATGATACATAATAACAATGATCTTAGTCCTTTGCAAAAGCACAGATATTTAAAATCTGTGTTAGAGGGCGAAGCCGCGAAATTATTAAAAGGAATTAGTTTGTCAGAATATAATTATAACGAGGCATGGAATGCTTTAAATGATCGCTACGGCAATACTACAAAATTAATTAAGAATCACATCACAGCTATTTTGCAAATAAAACAAATTAATAAAGATACTTGTGCCGAGCTTAGAGAAGTGTTAGATGAAACTACTCGTAATATACGCGCGTTGAAAGCATTAAATGTTGATGTAGATAGTTGGAATCATATTTTAGTTGTGTTAACCGTGTCGAAATTAGATTACAATACTAAACGCGAGTGGGAAAGAACCCTCAAACCTAAAGAGTTTCCAAAATATACGGATCTCGTTGATTTTATTAATTCAAAATGTGATTCATTAGACACAAATCTCACTAAAATAAACAAGCCGAAATTAGTAAATCATGTCACTGAAATTAATAAAAGATGCGTAATATGCAGCGGATCACATCAAATATTTAAATGCGATTTATTTTTAAATTTAAGTGTTAAAGATAGATTGACTAAGGTAAATGAAATTAATTATTGTATTAATTGTTTACGCCCTTCCAATCACTCCATACAAAACTGCTATGGCCGGCCATGCTCTATTTGCAAGAAAAAACATAATTCACTTTTGCACATTAAAAAATCTGAATCTAATAAATCTGAACCTAATTCAACTGCATCCACGTCGGCACATTGCAGTTTTCATGGCGAGGTTTTATTATCTACAGCTGTAGTCAATGTATCTGACGATTCAAATAAAAAACAATCGTGTAGAGTTTTGTTAGACAACGGGTCACAATTAAATTTTATTACAGGCAAGTTCGCTGATAAATTAACATTAAAAAGAGAAAACGTTAACATTACCATAGGCGGTGTTAATGAAGCTGTTTCCAGTGCGTCACAAACAACAAATGTAACAATTTTTTCTAGATTAAATAATTATTCCGCGGATATTAAATGCTTAATTGTTCCAAAAATCACAACAAATGATTTACCACAAAACACGTTTAAAAAATCGGAAATTAAATTTCCTAAAAATTTGAAGTTAGCCGATCCTAATTTTAATGTATCCAGCTCAGTAGATATGCTTATCGGTTCAGGATTATTCCTTAAAATGCTCTGTGTAGGACAAATCGATCTTGGAAAAGATAAACCCGTTATGCAAAAAACTCATTTAGGGTGGATATTTGGAGGCGGTGAATCTAATTTTAAAAATCAAATTTGTAATTTAGCGTCTAATGATGTTCAATTATTTAATTTAGAGCGATTTTGGAAAATCGAAAATGTTGATAACCCGAAAATTAAAATATTAAATCCGCAGGAATTGAAATGCGAAAAGCATTTTATTAAAAATGTCACTCGTGATGAATCAGGTCGTTTTTCTGTAGCGCTACCCTTTTTAAATGAAGAATTTAATTTAGGTGACTCATATTACATTGCAAGAAAAAGATTTTTCAATTTAGAAAATAAATTATTAAAAAATATAGAACTCAAAATAGAATATTCAAAATTTATGCGTGAATATCTAGATTTAGGGCACATGCAATTAGTAAAATCGGATGATCTATCAGGTTATTATTTACCTCATCACGCGGTAATAAAATCATCGAGCGCGACTACTAAGTTAAGGGTGGTTTTTGATGGGTCTTGTAAATCAAGTAATGGGAACTCATTAAATGATATTTTAATGAAAGGGCCAATCATTCAGGATGATTTGTTTACAATTCTCATTAGATTCCGGGCTCATGAATACGTGCTATGTGCAGACATAGCAAAAATGTACCGACAAGTACGAGTTGACGAGAAATCGCCAAAATATCAAAAAATTCTTTGGCGTTTTGAACCAACCGATGAATTAAAGGTGTACCAATTAAGTACTGTAACATATGGTACAACACCGGCATCTTTTCTCGCAACTCGCTGCTTGTGGGAATTAGCGGAAATTGAAAAAGAGCAAAATCCGGAAGCTAGCGAGATAATTCAAAGAGACTTCTACGTCGACGATCTATTAACAGGTAGCGATTGCATAAACAACTTAACTTTTATTCGAGACTCGATTATAAATGTGTTACAGAAAGGTGGATTCCAATTAAATAAATGGAATTCTAATAATAAATCAGTACTTAATGATATTCCACATGATTTAAATAATACTGTAATTAGATTAGATAGGGACGATAGCACAAAAATATTGGGTTGCCAGTGGGATTCAAATTTTGATTATTTTACATTTTCGGTTTGTAAACAAAACGAGTCAATAAAAATAACTAAGAGAACAATACTCTCTGAGGTAGCCAGCTTATTTGATCCCCTAGGCCTAGTAAACCCCATTATTGTTTATGCTAAATTGTTAATTCAAAAGCTATGGCAGTTAAAGTCAAATTGGGACGAAAGTGTACCATTAAATATTCACACTGAATGGAAATCATTTAGCTCTAATCTGTATTTAATAAATAGTGTCAAAATTTCACGAAACATTAAATTTAATTCAGGCTTTGAGCTCCATGGGTTTTGTGACGCGAGTGAATCTGCATATGGTGCGTGCATATATGCACGTGTAAAAAATAGCGAAAATGAATATTTTACTAATCTCATTGCAGCAAAATCTCGCATTGCCCCTCTTAAAACTCAAAGCCTTCCTAGATTAGAGTTATGTGGAGCTTTACTTTTATCGCGTTTAATGCTTACAGTGCAATCGGCTTTACAATTTAAAAATGTACACTATAAAAAATACTTGTGGTGTGATTCATCTATAGTGTTGTCCTGGATCAAAGCAGACAACGCTAAATATAAAATATTTGTTTCTAACCGTGTAGCAGAAATTAGGGAAGTAACCGATTCTAATGAGTGGAGGCATGTAAGCAGCACCGATAATCCTGCTGATATATTATCACGGGGGTGTACTGCAGAAAACTTAATTAAATGTAATATTTGGTGGAACGGTCCATCGTGGCTTTCCAAAAAATATTCTGAGTGGCCTCCATCCAAATTTAATATAATCAACGAGGTTCCTGAAGTAAAAAATGTTTGTGTTGTACATATTGTAAATAGTAATTTTAATATATGGGAAAATTATTCTAAATTTTCAAAATTAATCAGAGTAACAGCTTACTGTCTTAGATTTATTAATAATTGTAAGGTCAAGAAAGACAGTAGTAATAAATTAATAGGTTGCCTGTCTAATAAGGAAATTAAGGACGCTACTTTGTCTTTATTACAAGCTGTTCAAATCCAGTCATTCCCAGATGAATACAAACATTTAGCTAACGGAAAAAATATTAATAAAAGAAGTAAATTGTTAACTTTAAACCCTTTTATGGATGAAACAGACCGTGTAATAAGAGTTGGAGGTAGACTAAAAAATGCATCCCTGCCTTATGCAAATAAACATCCCATGGTACTACCTGGAAATCATCGGTTGGCTGAATTAATATATGAATATTATCATTTAAATAATTGTCATGCTGGTGTAACTTCTACACTAGCTTCAATACGTTTGAAATATTGGCCGCTGTCAGCAAAAAATAATATAAAACGAATTATTCATAAATGCGTCCGATGCTTTCGAGTAAAACCATCTTTTAAAACTCCATTAATGGGAGAACTACCTGAACCGCGAGTTACAGTTCAAAAACCCTTTAATTCAACGGGGATTGATTTTTGTGGGCCCTTTTTAATTAAAGAAGGTGTCCGCAAAAATAGTACAAGAAAGGCATACGGTTGCCTATTTATCTGTCTAACCACAAAGGCTGTCCACCTTGAAGTAGTCAGTAGTTTAGCTACAGAAGCCTTTATCGCTGCTTTTCGTCGCTTCGTTTCTCGCCGCGGTAAAGTAAGTCATTTATATTCTGATAATGCTACAAATTTTACGGGTGCTGACAAAGAATTAAGATCATTGTCAAAACTTATCCAATCAGAATTATCAAGGTTTAATAGTTGTTTTGAAATTGACTGCCCTGAATGGCATTTCATACCACCCAGGTCCCCACATTTCGGAGGTCTCTGGGAAGCTAGCATTAAAAAAGTCAAATATCATTTAAAAAGAGTTGTTGGCAATTGCATTTTGAATTTTGAGGAGTTAACAACATTGTTTGCGCAAATTGAGGCTATCCTTAATTCACAACCCTTATGTCCTATCTCTAACGACCCAAATGACCCCTCATACCTAACTCCCAGTCATTTCCTTGTCGGAGATTCATTAGCAGGTGTAGCAGACCCCAACCTGACTGGATAATGTCCACCCTCCATCTGGGTGTCGGGGTGAGGGAAGACCCACCCCCTATATAAATAGGTACCGGACAGGCAAATCGCTCTCTTCTTCAATAACCATCGGTCCGAAAAGTACGTGAATAATCGGTCCGAATTAGAGTTTGTACTCGCAGTAAGAATTGTATTACGTGTGTGATTATTATAATTAAACGGCGAAAAACATCTAACTTCTTTTATTAGCCTAACGGCCACCAAGACTTAACATGGTCCTTCGAAACGGAAGTGTAAAGTGATAATAGTCGCGCATCATACATATTTTTCTTTTATTTACGAAGTACACCGTCTGGTATCAAGAATATCACTGACTATAGACTCGTTAATCGTTAATTAATTCGCGAACAACTAAGTGTTTCGCGCAAGAAGAAGAAGAAGAAGAGGGCAGCCACATTTCAAGGAGGAACATTCTTCAGGAGAAGATATTATAAGGTCGGTTCCCTATTTTTTTCCATATCCTTGTAATAATTAACAATGGCTGAATTAAAAAAACAACGTGGAATTTTAAAAAGTAAGTTAACTCGTTTTGAAACATTCATAAACAGTGATGATGCTAAAAATGCTACAATATTTTTATTAAAAAATAAAACTGAAGCAATTAAGGGAATTTTAGATGAATTTATAAAAGTACAAGCGGATATAGACGAACTAAGGCCCGCAGATTTGGAAATTCCCGAAGACGAGGTAGAGGCGGTAGAGAAATTTGAGGCAAAATATGATAAGGCATATGAATTAGCAACCATGTTAATAGAATCAAAAAATTCTAATAAAAATCTACGATCGGGTTCGACACCGACTTCGGATTCTAATACTAAATTACCTGAAATTTCTCTGCCCGAATTTAATGGCAATTTTGAAAGCTGGCTTAATTTTTATAACAAGTTCAAGTCGTTAATACACGAAAACAGTGAAATAAAGAATATTCAAAAATTTCATTACCTAATTTCATGCTTAAAAGGCGAACCAGCAGAATTAATTAGTGAATTCGATATTTGCGACGCAAAATATGACGCAGCTTGGCAAACCTTAGTAGATAATTATGATAACATTAGAAAAATTGCCAATAAACATATAAGTGCAATATTTAACTCTCAAAAGACTGACAGTGAAAATTCTGTTAAACTTAGGGAAATAACCAGAAATATAAATAAACACATCCGTGCATTAAAATTATTAGGGCGATCAAATGATGAATTATTTGAGGATCTTATTATACATTTAATTTCTATTAAAATAGATCAGAAAACTTATTTTGAATTTGAAAGAACATTAGATAAAAAACAATTTCCAACAATTATTCACATTTGTGAGTTCATTCAAAAAAAATGTGATTCGTTAGACGTAATAAATAATCTTAAAGACGAATTTATTTCTGAGAATAATTCAGAAAAAAGGAAATTGTGCCGCTTTTGTAATGGCACACATAATATTCCAAATTGTTTAAAATTTAAACAAATGAATACAGATCAAAGAATAGAATTTGTTAAATCAAATGGACTATGTAGTAATTGTTTGAAATCTGCTAATCACGCTGTTCAAAAATGTTTTGCAAATCCGTGCAAGGTATGTAAACTAAAGCACAATACCTTATTGCACAAAAACAATTCAAATAACAATGTTAGGGCATCAACAAGTCACGAAAATAAAACATCAGTTAATATTGCTAGCCGTCGAGCTATAGCCTTATTATCAACTGCGGTTGTCAATGTTTTCGATCAAAATAATTCCATAATTGAAGGTAGATTCCTATTAGATTCAGGTAGTCAATCTAATTTCGTAACAGAAGATTTTGCAATTCGTTTACGGTTAAAGAAAACGTATGATTTTTTAGCCATTCAAGGGGTGAACGGCGCTAGTTCAAACGCCACACATAAAATTTGTTTAACATTTCAATCTATGTATAATAGTTATAAAAGAACTTGCGAATTTCACATTCTTCCAAATATTACTGGGATGCATCCTAACGAAAATATTGACAAAAATGTATTTAAATTTTCTAAAAATTGTAATTTAGCGGACCCGAAATTTGAACAATCGCGCCCGGTTGATGGTTTATTAGGTGTAGAAGTTTATTGGGACCTGTTTTGTGCAGGCAGGAAAACAGCGGGTGTTCCGGGTGCAATCCTCTCAAAAACCCATTTGGGTTGGGTAATGGGGGGTAATATACCAAACTTGACAAAAACAACGTCAAGTACTTGTCATGCTGCGACATTGGATTTAAGAAAGTTCTGGGAACTGGAATCTGTTCAACCGGAACCAATAAATTCCCTGTCACCAGCGGAAACTGAATGCGAAACACATTTTCAAAAAAATGTCAAAAGGACTGACGAGGGTAGATTTATGGTGGCACTTCCTTTTAACTCTTTTCCTCTTGACATTGGAGAATCAAAATTTATGGCAATAAAGCGATTTTATAATCTGGAAGGGCGCTTTAAATCAAATCCTCAATTAAAAGAAAAATACACTGAGTTCATTAATGAATATATAGATTTAGGTCACATGCAAAAAATTAAACCTAACGACGCGATACCTAACTATTACTTACCCCATCATGCTGTGTTTAAACAAGAATCACTCACAACTAAAATACGGGTTGTTTTTGATGCGTCCGCGAAAACAAATAGCGGGAATTCATTAAATGACTTATTGTTAACAGGCCCTATATTACAAGAAGATCTCCTTAGTATTCTTTTACGATTTAGATCATTTCTATATGCATTTACCGCGGATATAAATAAAATGTATCGCCAAATTTTAATAGAACCTAATCACCGTAATTTCCAACGAATTGTGTGGCGGGAAAATAAGGAAGAATCTCTTAAATTTTTTGAACTTAATACAGTCACGTATGGTACTGCTCCAGCATCCTTTTTAGCCGTCCGATGTTTACAACAACTAGCCGAAGATGCAAAGTATACTCATCCTAATGCGTCCGTTGCTATTAAACGCGATTTTTATATAGACGACTTACTTACGGGATCAGATACTTTAGAAGGCGCGTTAACTTTACGAGATAATATTATAGACATTTTAAAAGGAGGTGGATTCTTATTAAATAAGTGGAACTCGAATTACAACGAAATCACCGAGGGATTGGATAAATGCACCGAAAATTTAATTTTACTCGACAAAGATGATGTAAATAAAATATTAGGATTATATTGGCATTCTAAACTTGATTATTTTAGCTATGTGGTACCACAATTATCGCACGGTGCCATAACAAAACGAAATATTTTGTCTAAATCGGCAAAATTATTTGATCCGTTAGGGTTAGTAAATCCTTGCGTATTATTATTTAAAATAATAATTCAAAAATTATGGAAACTTGAATTAGAATGGGATGAAATAGTACCAGTAGAAATTCAAAATGAATTTAAAAATTTATATAGCGAGTTGCCACATTTAAAAAGAGTCCAGATTCCTAGATGCTTAATTAATAAAGGTACAAAAGGGGAATTTGAATTAATTGGATTTTGCGACGCGAGTGAAGAGGCCTATGGAGCGTGTATTTATCTTCGCCAATTCATAGGTGAAAATGAACAAAAATATAACATCAATTTAGTTTGTGCAAAATCTCGCGTTGCGCCAGTAAAAACTGAAACCATTCCGCGTCTAGAGTTATGCGGTGCACTACTTTTAGTTCAATTAATGGTTAAGGTTAAAAGGGCGATAAATATCAACATAAAAAAGTGTCATTGTTTCACAGATTCTCAAATTGTGCTTCACTGGATTCATGCTCCATCATATAAATTTAAAATTTTTGTTGCAAACAGAATTGAACAAATAAGGGAACTATCTCAAGAACTTGATTGGTCGTATGTAAAATCAGAATTAAACCCTGCAGACATATTATCACGTGGCATGGCACCTTCATTATTAATTAATTCAGAATTGTGGTGGAAGGGACCATCATATCTAAAACATGATGATGTTATTACTAATATCCCAAAAAATATAGAGGAACATAAAGTACCCGAAATTAAAAAGAATAGTTTTGTACATACAGTTGAATTAGCTGAAAATAGTATTTTTAATGAATATAGTAGTTTTTCTAAATTAGTTAGGATAGTAGCGTTATGCCTTAGATTTAAATTAAATTGTAAAAATACAAAAAATAAAGTAAAAGGTTATTTAACCGTGCATGAATTGCAAAATGCAAAAAATGTGTTGATAAAAATAGCACAAAAAGAATGTTTTACTGAAGAGATAGCAGATTTAACAGCAAATAAATGCATTTCTAAAAAAAGTACGTTATTGAAATTAAATCCCTTTATCGACACGGAAGGTATAATTCGGGTTGGAGGTAGACTAAAACATTCTCATCAAAATTTTGATACAATGCATCCAGTATTACTACCTAAACGACATAAATTAACGTCATTAATTATTTTGGATACGCATTTAAAACATTTGCATGCAGGTGCACAGTCAACGTTAGCTGCAACTAGGCAAAATTATTGGCCGATTAATGCCAAGAATAGTATTAAAAATGTAATTAGGAAGTGTGTAGTTTGTTTTAAAATTGATCCTAAGTCAAGACAGCCAATAATGGGCAATCTACCTTCAGTTAGAGTCACGATAGACAAACCGTTTACCACATGTGGAGTAGATTATTGCGGCCCTTTCTTTATAAAGGAAAGCAGCCGCAAAATTAAGATTGTAAAGGCTTATGCCGCCTTGTTTATTTGCATGTGCACAAAAGCTGTGCACATTGAAGTAGTAAGCGATCTTACTTCAGAAGCCTTTATTGCTGCCTTGCGGAGATTTATTGCCCGACGAGGTAAATGTAGTGATATTTATTCCGATAACGGAACCAATTTTGTCGGCGCAAATATCGAACTAAAAAGATTAAAAGAATTTTTTGATAACCAAGAAAATGTTAGGCGACTTGGAAGTGAAACTGCGAGCCAGGGTATAAACTGGCATTTTATTCCAGCACGGTCTCCACATATGGGGGGTCTTTGGGAATCAGCAGTTAAAATTGCCAAAAGGCACCTTTATAAAGTAATTGGGGAAACTAAGGTAACTTTTGAAGAATTGTCAACTATCTTTACTCAAATAGAAGCCATTGTTAATTCACGACCTATAACCCCGATCAGCACCGACCCAAACGATATCTCCTACCTCTCCCCCGGCCATTTTTTAATAGGACGACCGCTAACAGATATACCGAGTCCAGACCTGGAACATATCAAGATGGGAAGGCTGTCACGTTGGCAGCTCATGCAAAAAATGCAGGGAGACTTTTGGAAGAGATGGTCACGCGAGTACCTGTCTCAGCTTCAGGTGCGACACAAGTGGCAGCGCACAAAGGAAGCATCGGTTACGGGAGTCGAAATCGGCGACATGGTGCTGTTAAAAGACGACAACCTTCCACCGCTACGTTGGGTCCTGGGACGAGTCATCGAGCAGCACCCCGGCGATGATGGTGAAGTGCGGGTTGTGACCGTTAAAACCGCGAGTGGCATTTTAAAACGCGCTGTGTCTAAGGTGTGCGTACTACCAATTGAACGCGAGGGGATCAGTGTATCCAATTAGAACTCTCAGTTAGAATCTAATTAAAACAGTTTTCATTGGAATTCTAATCCCAGGCTAAGTCGGAAGTCCAATCAGAACTCTATTTTGAACATTTACTCATCAAATTATTTTCATTCTCGTTTAAATGTATTCTATTTTTCATTTAGTTTGTAATTGTGTATATAATTTCTTAAAATTCAAATTGTATTTGTGCATAATTGACGATTTGCTGAGTCCGTTACCTAATTGAGTCACCTGACAAACAACGTTTTTATATTTGAAACTTTCACTTTGAAAGATCACTGTCTTTCAAGGGGGGCGGCATGGATAATGTCCACCCTCCATCTGGGTGTCGGGGTGAGGGAAGACCCACCCCCTATATAAATAGGTACCGGACAGGCAAATCGCTCTCTTCTTCAATAACCATCGGTCCGAAAAGTACGTGAATAATCGGTCCGAATTAGAGTTTGTACTCGCAGTAAGAATTGTATTACGTGTGTGATTATTATAATTAAACGGCGAAAAACATCTAACTTCTTTTATTAGCCTAACGGCCACCAAGACTTAACACTGACCGATATCAAGATTGGAAAATTATCACGCTGGCAACACCTACAATTCATCAAGCAACATTTCTGGAAGAGATGGACGAAAGAGTATCTACCTACACTATTGCCTCGCACCAAATGGACCCGGAACTACAGCAATGTGCGTGTTGGTGACCTGGTTATTATAAAGGACGATAATCTACCTCCGTTAAAATGGCTTGTCGGACGTGTACAGGAGCTACATCCAGGAAAGGACGGAGTCGCTCGTGTAGCAACAATTAAAACGGGCCCAAGTATGTTCAAGAGGGCAATCACCCGATTAGCTGTTCTTCCTGTCAACGAAGCTGAAGACACTTCAATCCTTCAGGGGGGCCGGCATGTTCGGATTTAGACTAGGAATTTTTACAACGCAATAAATTCCTGTCCCTTCGCCGAAATATGAAATGGTCAGTTTGGGGTAATCAATAATTTATGCGAAGACACGCACTCCCTTGGCCGACCGTTCATTGAACCCACATGGTGGAACCAGATGACGACACTTCCCGGAATCCCGCGCGTACCTGTTTTTGTGTTTGTGAAGTGAAAATCCAACCCCTACTACACGCCCCACCAATTTTCTCACTGTAAATATTTTGTTATTTTTAACCATTAAGTCCTTAGATTTGTAACAGAGAGGTTGTTTTCAATAAACGTGTAAAAGGTTCACTAATTTTTACTTTATATTCAAACTAAGTTCTTCGGGTCGTTACAACCGGTCGTCTTACAAACGACAAAGTCACTACGACATAACAAACCCCAACAGTTACATTGAATGATTTATATGTAATTATGCGAATGAAGTGCCATTTTCCTTTCCTACCTTCCTCCTTGTGTTGTTTCTTTTTGTATGTTTGAGTAATTTATTTAATGTAAATGCCTATAATGTTTTTTTTTACCTTTGTTTTTTTTTGTGTTTTTGACTTTTTTTCCATCATGGCCATGATTTTTACCTTTCTATATCATTATATTTTGCTTAGTTTTATTTTAAACCGATTGTTATATATTTTGTTTCGTTTTTCTTTGTCTTTTTTTTGAGTACCTTATTTTAATTTGTATTTTACTTTGGTTTATGCGATTACCTTTCGTTTATATATTTTTTTTTGCTAGTCATTAATTAGGTTTTACCTGTGTTCGAAGTATTTATTTGTATGTTATTTATTTTCGTTTAGTACCTTGTGCCTTCTAGAACGTTAAACGTTTTCCTCGTCTCTTTCATGCTTATTTTGATATTTTTTTGTCAGACGTTTATTTCAAACATAACCAGGTCATTATTTGCTCTTGAAAATGTATTATTGCATTTATAAACATTTTGTTTACCTTACAATTTTTGTATATCCCTTTTTTTAGTGTCGTAATGGCTTATTTTAATTATAACTTTAATTATTATTTTCATTGGTAATTTGTTAGTTGCGAAGTGAGCGAGGATTATTTTTGTTTGTAATTTGTTATTCTTTTACCTATTTATTTTAAAGTGCACATGTTGTTCTTTGATACTTTTATGTTTCTGTTTATTTTAATATTAGCTTCATTTAATAAAATGAATTATAATGATTTCTAGGCTTGCATTTTAGCATGCATTTATACGCGTATTTTTATGTAATCTTATTCACCTGTTATTATTATTTTACCTCGATGTTTCTAACATCACCCTGTTTTCTACCTTGTTTGTTTACGTAAATTTGTGGATTGATAATGCGTACTTTGTGCATTCCAAAATTCTTTCATTATCATCGTTTTTGTGTATTCTTCATTTCCTGAAGTGTATGTTTATCGTTAAAATGTAGGTCAACGATTGATCTTGAAATACCAACACGTTTGTTTTGATTTTTGAATTACTCGCGTTTGGTTTTATTTGTGTCTGGAATTTCGGATTGTGCTTTCCGTGGTACTTCTTTATGCTTACTCTACCTCTTTTTTGTTTATGCGCCTATCTTCTGGATATAGGTCAGTGTTTGAACTTGAAATACCAACACGTTTCATCTTGAAATCGCTATGCGTGCTTTTTGATAATTTTTAAATATTAATTACGTTTATTTTTATTAAGTCTGTACCTTTTTAAACGTTGCTTCCATTTTTTGTGTTAAACTCAATTACCTGAAATATTCTTGTCCACAAGTCGACACAGCATTTTTTAAATTATGTAATACACATTTATTGTCATCACAAACATCCTGGTCACGGCACCAATGTAATGATTCGACCCTAGGTATTGTACAAATTTATAATTTGTATTATTGTTTACGTTGTGTTGTGTATGTAGTAACCCTTTTATTTATTTACCAGGTTCGTTGTTTGTGTCAATATGCATTATCGTAAATACTGCGCTTTATTCCCTTTTAATTTGACTAGGAGGATGTGTGGACAATAAATAAAACAGGATATGAGCTTAACGTATGCAAAGTTTATTGACCTTTCATGACATTTCTAATGAATTGATATGTCTTATATTATTTATATTCACAAAATATATTACCCAACGTTTATGCTTAAAAGTCATGTGCATTTGGTTAAACCACAGAGTATGGAGTAACAGAGTATTCACGCTGGCTGTGCGGGGTCAGGGGGGGCGGCTCTGTCAGGTGGCTCACCCAGCAGGCGTGTGATTTAGAGTAACTACTAGGTTTCCCCACTCTTCCCAATTCATTTGTATATCGGATCCGCAGAGGAATGTTTATATTTTCTCCTCTCTAACGGTACCGACGGAACAAAAAATGATGACGCTCGGTTTGTTTATTTTATCAAAATAAACAAATCGAGCGTGAATCTACACCATTCAATTTTTAATTCCACATATAATATTGAAATCAAGATTTACTCTCATGTAATGCAATTTAAATTAAAATAAATACATTTATATGATACAGGTAGGGATTGGAATACCGGCATACCGGTTAATCGCAAAAATTGCTCTTCAAAATGTACCGGTATTTTGGTAAATCATATCAACATTATGTACATTTATTTCACATCTTTAACTATACTTCTGACAAAAATAGTAGATCGATTATGTGTTTTTGAACTTCATAATAAATCAGTGTTTGTACGCGTGGCGCACGAAGTAAAATTTCGAGTTTAGAAAAGCCTGAACTCGCTTCGCTCGTGCCGCCAAATCCAAATGTTCAGGGTTTTTTAAACTCGAAATTTTACTTCATGCTTAATCGGGGAGTGGAAAACACTCACACAAATCCATGTTTTATATTTATAGATTTTTTAAATAGGTTTTTCACTAATTTCCACGATTTCTTATTAATCCACTTCATTTGAAATGTTGTAACAGGTTTCAAGTTTTTGCCAAGATTTTATAAATAAAATTTAATATTCAATATAATTTGTCAATCAATCGAACAAAATAAAGGCTAGTATTTTTGAATTTTACAATATGTCAGTGTTTTATACGCGTGGCGCATGAAGCAAAATTTCGAGTTTAGAAAAGCCCCGTGAAAATTTTCGCGGAGCGACCCGAGACAAATTTTCTACGCGGGCTTTTCTAAACTCGAAATTTTACTTCACGCTTAGCCTGGGATTGAAAACACTCGTTCGAATTTTAAATTAGACTCATTTATAGAATCAACGAATGTCCTCAAATGTACAGAGTATACGAATATATAAGGATATGATATATAAAAAAAAGTAAATTATTATGTCATATATTAAAAATGTTTGTTTATTTTTGGGGTTAAAAACCTTACTTCTTTGGATGTAGATGGCAAATCCTCTTCCAATTTTCGGGTGTACATGTGAATGGGCTTTAACACTTCTAAATCGGAATCCGAATCACTTAATACTATGTCAAATGGTTTTGGAATTGCTGATTTTAACAGTCTATTTTGTTGGTAATTTGTAAAATCACTTGCTCGAAAATGTTTATTACACAGGGGCTTTGAAGAAAGTTTCTTTTCGGACAAAATAAAGAGATCCATATTACCACAATTTTTTAACCAATGATCACATCTTTCGCTATTATTTATGTGTATGTAATGTAAAGAGGTGTACATCCTCGGTTTTCCTCGCGCCACAATCACGATAGGCGCATTTTAAATAATTAGCCATATTTTTACAACTAAATATCACTAGAACTACAACTATTATGTAAAAACACTAAATGTTCACTATATTTAATTAAATTATAGTTTGTCCGTATACAATTAGAAACCGTTAACGTGCACACTGGAGAGCGAAAAACATACTGATTATTTTTCTTAAAATATTTCTCACTGACGATTTCCTATAAGTACTTTGAAGAGGGTACTTTTACAAATATTTTTCTATGTATATTTTACAACCTTAGTAATTGATTTCTAGGGCTTAAGGACAAATGCAGATAAGAACGGTACGAATTTGGACTGTTTTTTTAGATCTTCTGTGGGGCGAGTGAACACTTGAAAACGAACACTTTAAACCAAATTATCAGTAGATTTATGGGCTTCCAAACAATCGTATGATGCATTATTTTTACTAAAAAATTGAACTATATTAAATAAATCGATAAAAGTTGTGATAAAAATATAATTCATTGCTCTCTATAAAGTAAATACAGTATGTCCGTTTCAAGACGCATATATACTTACGATTGAAAAATAGTTTCAATATACAGGGTGTCCCGGTTAGCAGTCCATGCATGTGTATCTTCTAAACGGCAAGAGATACAGATCTGTTAAATGGTAGAAAATATGGAAGACGATGAGTACCAACTATACCCGGTGTTAAATTAACAAAAAAGTTGAACCATCAGAGCACATTGCGAAAAAAACTGATTTTTGCGATTTTTTTATTTTCCTTTATAACTTGGTTATTATTGATGATAGAACGATATAGAGCAAAAACCGCTGGAGATATCGAGATGAAACTTAAAACTTAAGCTTTTTGAAAGGAAAACCGGAAGTGGTACTTTACTCTTAGCGTTTTTTAGTTTTTTCCAGATATTCACAAAACTAAAAAATATTTCAAATAAACATTGTATACAATAAAAAATGAAGATATATTGTATATTCACTTTTTATCATAGCACTCTTAGTTTAGGAGTTATTTAAAAATAGTGTTTTTTTAGATAATTATTGTTGGTTATAACACCGATAGGCCATGAAGTGTCGTGGCGTAGGCGGTAACGCGCCGGACTCATAATCGAAAGGTCCCGGGTTGAAATGCAGTCGCCGGTTGCTCTTTCTTTTTTATTAATTTATATTTAATTACATTTAATTCAAAAATATTAAATCTAAACGGGGAAAGTACTATGATGGACACATCACCATTTTTTTATATGGGCGTCAAAGTTGGCCATGATATCATTTTGTAGATATTTCTTTTTTAATTTGATGTATCATATGGTAGGTTTGTTTTCATTAATAGAAAAACTGGACGATATTTTCATAGTATTTGAAGTTGGCTATGAATATACCAAAATAAATGAAATAATAACAATAACAATACTAACATAAAGCGTTATTTGTTTTTGAAAAATAAACATATCATATGATATACCAAATTTAAGAGAATTAAAAATCTATAAAATTAGCTTATGGCCAACTTTGACGCCCAAATAAAAAAATGAAGTTAGTATGCATATATTGGAAAATATTTGCTTTATGATAAATCTGACTACATATTATTAAAAAGCATAAAAAAGTGCCCTAATAATGTCAAAATATTATCCTTCTATCATCAATAATAAGTATGGTCTGAACTTTCAACTGTTTTGTTAATTATATAACGGATATAGCTAGTACTCATCGTCCTGCATATTTTCTCCCCTTTAACCAAATCTCTATCTCTTACCATTTAGAAGATACCTATGCATGGGCTGCTTAATCGGGACACCCTGTATAGATTATTTAACTTTTTTTTTAATTTTGAACTTGAAAATGTTACAAAAAGCATTTCAGTGTTTGCCTCCCGGCAAATCCAAA
The DNA here is from genome assembly GCA_932526585.2 of Philonthus cognatus. Lineage (NCBI taxonomy): Eukaryota > Metazoa > Arthropoda > Insecta > Coleoptera > Staphylinidae > Philonthus > Philonthus cognatus. Next base: position 108,838,579 of record OW052241.1, read on the forward strand.
TTTTCACGCTTTTCTAAACTCGAAATTTTACTTCATGCTTAACCAGGTAGTGGAAAACACTTGTTTATAGCCTCAAATTGAACTTTTATAAACAATAGAAAGTCGGAAAATGTGTACTCAAATATTACATACTTACTTAATTTTAATATTTTTCATTACAAGAATATTTATATAGGAACAATAAATTGTAGGCGTTAATTCCAAAGACAATATATGTATTAAATAATCATCAATTTTATTTATTAAATTTGATTATACAATAAACAAAATATCCAAATTTTCAGGCGTTTCTAAACTCGATTTTACTTCATGCGCCACGTGTATAAAACACTGATTTAATGAGATGTTTAAAAAACGTATTCTTTTTAATCACTCTTGTTGCCCCATAAACACCGATAATAATAAAATAAACCGTTCAAAATACACGTTTTTATTTTTCAAATATTATATTATAAGCTCCCACAGTTACCCCCCCCCCCCTCGTGGATTCGTGCCTGATTGACATAATTAGTTCTCGCGTATTGTTTACTCTGTCAGCAGTAAATTGGTGGATGGGTCTATTGAAATATGAGTATATTTATGTTTACATTAACATTCCAATGAACGCATCATCCTTTAACATATGTTTTTGTGCCTTAAATCGCCATCAAAATTACAGGAAACTGTTTTGGTTGAAGGTTTTAATAGGTGGATGTATTGATAATTGCCTCAGAGATGGCTACACTATGCAAACTGTGGATTCCGAGTTACAGGCGTGATTACTCTGGTTATTCTTTCCTCTGTGGTTAAACTCAAAAAATGTATGACTTTACTTGTGGGAGCAAAATTAACTAGCCCCTGCATTTGCATTACGAGATGGGAAACCCACCAAAACCATCTCGGAGCTAGCATCACACACTCGACACACTTGCGATTAGTTAGTGGGACAATCTCTCACATCGGCCCTACACATCAATCGCCATTCATTTTCGATTAATGAGCGGAACGACCTTTCACCTCGTTCCACTCATAATCGAGTTATTTTTTTCTTGTGGTTAGTTAGTAGGACACTTAGCGCAATACTAACTCGGATTGGCCTAACACATCAATCGACTGTTTCGATTAGTTAGTAGGACATACCTCGTTTTCTCGCTCAATTCGGCATTACACATCAACCACCATACATCCCTCATTCGTGTGATTAGTTAGTAGGACACTTAGCGCAATACTAACTCGGATTGGCCTAACACATCAATCGACTGTTTCGATTAGTTAGTAGGACATACCTAGTTTTCTCGCTCAATTCGGCCTTACACATCAACCACCATACATCCCTCATTCGTGTGGTTAGTTAGTAGGACACTTAGTGCAATACTAACTCGGATTGGCCTAACACATCAATCGACTGTTTCGATTAGTTAGTAGGACATACCTCGTTTTCTTGCTCAATTCGGCCTTACACATCAACCACCATACATCCCTCATTCTCACCCCCCCCCCCCTTTTCATCTGATTGTCCCCGTCCCGGTCCCAAAACCTAACTGATTTTTAGAATCGTTTCTTTGCTGCTCTCAAAGTTCTTCTCTCCCCATTTTGTTGCTTAAATTTTATCTACGACCATATATGGTCACAAAACCCTTCCCTCTCTGACGTCAACTTCATTTCCCTGACTTTGCGTACTTGTTGTGTTTGCGTTCGTTAAACCCTGAACTGAATCTTTCTGTATGTGTTAGCATTTCTCCACGCGCCGGTACTTGTTTATTATTTTAAGGCGATGCTGCATTTGTTATTTCTTTCACATAAAAAAATTTGATCGACTAATGTTATTCTCGTATTTACTGGATGTTGATTTTTCTTTATTATTTTCTTGGGTGATTTTCGTATTAATATTTTAATTTAATTTCGTCAAAAATAATATTTGCACATGACCCCTACTGACCTATTACAGTATAGATAAAAAGAAGTGAAATTTCGAGTTTAGAAAAGCCTCCAAAAATTTACTTCATGCTTCATTAAGGAGTGAAAACACTCGTTAGAAACTTCGAATTGAGCTCTTTTATAGAGTCAATGAATGCGCGAAAATGTGCAGGTGGTTTTTTTGTTTGTTGATATTATAGGGTATAGGCTAAACGGTATGAGAGACAAAAATACAAGATATGTGTCCCGTTCTCTTTTTTAGTGTTTAATTTAATGGCGCGATCAAATCTACGCTAACTAGATTGGCTTAGAAGATACAGGGTGATTCTTAAAATCTACTGGTTTTTATAATCACTTATGACTCGGTTATTTATAGAGATAAAAAATATTTTAAATACGAAAGTTTTTAACTTTTTACGTAGAATCCAGAGGTCTACTTAAAAAAGTATAGATGCTTTAATTTTTGAGATATTATTAAAACTAACATTTTCATAAATGGGACATCTTCTATCTGAGTATCTTAAAAAATTGCGTTTTTAGAAAAATATGTAACACTTAATATTTTGCTTTGTCCTAAATAGCTAAAATACCAAAAAATAAAAACAAAAGATTTTCTAGATGGCCATGAATTAAATAATTGTTCTTTTCTTTTATAATAGGTATATTAAAAACCAGGGATGCAAACCGGTCCACGAACCGGTGATTTTTTCCGAACCGGTCCGGACAAAAATTAAACACGATGAGAATCCGTACCGGTTCGCGGACCGCACCGTTTTATAAATACTCGGAGCGGTACAAATTTTGTACCGGGTCGTTTCCACATTGTTTGGACCGGTTTTGTACCGGTACAAACGCTGCGAACCGGTTCGAGCAATGCCAATGCCAATGCTAATATTTAATTTGTGAGAAAATTAAAGCAAGAGATTTGGGCGGGATAAATAAGTTCATAAATTTAAAATAATCGAAAGAAATAGTACATATAATATATTTTTAAAAATTTAACCATTTTTAATTTTTAAATATTTATTTAATTTCTTCATAAATTTAAATTTTAAATTTCAGTACTTTAAAAAATTAACATTTCAACTTCGACTTCTCTCGCACACAGATCCGCTGGCCACCCTGAGCTCAGGATGGTGCATTTTATAATTTAGTATTTGTGAAAATGTGAGAACGGAATCTCGGATGGCGCGGCGCAAGGTACCTTGATGGGCGTAACACATGAACACGTGTGTTACAAGGTATGACAGAATTGGATCTTTCCATGTTTTCCCCTACCCCTTTCCCTCAGGTCTTAGTTCATGCAAAAGAGAACAATGTTGTTGTATTTAGTTACGTTTTTAAGTCTATCATAACCTCTCTTTCTCTAACCTGTACTTTCATAGATAGATTTTTTAATATTTTGTGTTAAATATAAGCCCATTTTCTGTAAATCTTTAGATATTTCCTGTTTTTTTTTTAAGTTTAATTTGAAGCTTTAAACAAGTGTTTTCCACTCCCAGAATAAGCATGAAGTAAAATTTCGAGTTAAGAAAAGCCCCGTGAAAATGTGTCGAGGGTCGCGCAGCGACCCGAGACAAATTTTCTGGGCTTTTCTAAACTCGAAATTTTACTTCATGCGCCACGCGTATAAAATACTGAAATATTGTGAAATGTATGTATATTTGAACTTCGCTTAAAGCCTGTGTTTTATACGCGTGGCGCATGAAGTAAAATTTCGAGTTTAGAAAAGCCCCGTGAAAATTTGTCTCGAGTCGCTGGCGCGACCCTCGACAAATTTTCTACGCGGGGCTTTTCTAAACTCGAAATGTTACTTCATGCTTAGTCTGGGAGTGGATGACACTCGTTCTTAGAAGTCTCAAATTGAAGGATCACTCTAGATTGCTAAGTTTATTGCCATTTTACAAAGGCTACAGCTCGAAGGACCAATTGAGGTCTTCGGTGTTGACATTGTCTTACATTCTGCTCGATGCATTTTTGGACTCGGCTTGTAACTGAACGAGTGGCGTTATAGATGTGAATATTTGGCCCTTTTCCAAAGCAATTCATAAAATTTGCTTTATGTTCTTCTACAGTATTACTTTAGGTTTTATATATTTCATTTTTAATAAATCCTCAAAAATGAAAGTCAGGTGGCTTAAGGTCGGGGGAACGCGGAGGCCATATGTTTGGTTTATTTGTACCAAGCCAATTTGTACCAAAATTGGCAGTTAGTAAGTGCCTTACCATCAAGAGGTTCCCGTGAAAGGATGGAAGTCGTGGTATCCCAATGGGCCTTTCAGGCCTAAGTGTGCACCTCCTTGGACGGTGCCGCCACTAAAACCTAACCTAACCTAAGTGCCTTACCATATGGCTAGTATGTGCTAGAGCACCGTCTTGTTGTAAATAAACATTATTTCTTGTAGCTAATGGCATGTTATTCAACTCAAATATTATACATTGCTCCAAAATTTGGATGTATCCTTCAGTATTCCAATTTGTGTTAAAAATCCTGTAGTTAGGACTCTGTTTTGATATAACGCTACCCATACATGGAACCCAAACCGTCCTTGTTGTACCGTGACGATCGTTTGATGAAGATTTATGTATGACCAATATCGATTGTTCTGTCGATTAAAAATTCCTTCGCTAGATATAAAAGCCTCGTCAGTCCATATTATATTTTGAAAAAAATTGGGATTCCGAATCATCTGCTGCAAATACCAATGACAACATTCTAAACTCCGCTCCTTATTTCCAGAATGCAAGTTATGAACCTTTCTTATTTTATACGGTTTATACTTGCGCTTGCGTAACGTTTTCAAAACTTTAAATTTACTTGTGCCAATATCTTTCTCAATATTGCGGCTAGATTCCGTCGGATCAGCAATAACAGAAAGTAATGAATTTATTTCATCTCTTTCTCTATTTTCTTTATTGTAAATCTTATCTCTTGGTTTTAAAAATGATCCATACTCACTTAAATTGTGATATAATCTTTGAAATATTTGTTTTTCTAGCTGTCGTCGGATTACGCTCCAAATATAGGTTTAAAGCTGCGTCTTTATTTTTATAACTCTCAATATAGTACTCAAACATGTTTAATTTTTCATAGTTTTGAAAAATATTCATTTTAGACTCCTTTTTTTAAGAAATGTAATCGAAAATATTTCGTTAACAACAGAATATCAAAACCAATACGTAATTGTTATTAAATTTTATGACATGTAAAAAACAAAAACAAACGCTTCAAGAATTCAATTAATGATCATTTAGAAAATCTTTTTTTTTTGGTTTTTAGTATTTTAGCTATTTAGGACAGAGCAAAATATTAAGTGTTACATTGTAACATTGACGCACTTACCAGTTCTGCCCGATGTCATTTAATAATCGCCGGCCGACCTGCTCAATGAAGATGGGGTGGTTCGGATTTGATTTTATTTTATTTTTGGGCGCCACGTGATTTTATTACGACGATTATCAACAGAAGAAATGAAAATCACGAAAATTATTAATTAACCAACAATGGAAAGACCACTCAAGAAAATACTTATTTTTCCCAAAAAATAATAATATAATTTATTTTCCCCAAATCATATTAACATAATAACAAGCAAATTAAAATTGCTAGTAAATTTAAAAAAAAAACGAAAGTTAATTAATTTCAACATAAAAAAAAGATTAAGACTTGTACTATAGAGTTCACTAGAATATTTTGTCTATTCTTAAATGTACGTAACTGTAAAAAAAAATACAAATAACCGTCCGTTAGCGCTAAGGGATGTTAGTTTGAGTTTGGTTTAATCGCCTAGAGAATTAAACGGTTACTGTTTTTTTTTTCTTTCTTAATTACCACTCTATAAGCACGCAGTCGTACAATTACTTGTTACGCCACTGCATAAAATTTATCATATTTAATATTAAATAGAAAAAAAAAATAAATAAAAAACCAACTACGCATTTCAATTATACGTTCAACACACACACAAAAAAAGAAACAATTTGTATTTGTGCTTATCTGTGTTTGATGCACTCCCTGACTACTCCAAGAAATCCTCCACTCTCTAAAACGACTTTCAGCACACGAATCCAAGAAGAACATCAACCCACAATAAACCCGTCTTCCTCCAATTGGAATCCAGAAAATCTAGAAAATCGACCTCTCCTCGATCTCTTCCTTCTAATCTCAATTTTCCAATTAAGCAATCCAATATGGATGGAAAGGAAACATGGATACTCCGAAATCAATAAATTATTGAAAATTTGGAACTAAAATAGAGAACCTAAAAATACCGGTTTCAATAATTTTGAAATTACTTAAGTTGTAGTTTCCCCCCGTTTTTTTTCCTTTTTTCCTATTCACAGCAATAAATAATCGAACATAGTAAATCAATCAATTATAATAAAATTGATGAAGATGAGCATTACGAAACATACCTGCGATAGTGGGCGGTTCTATAAGAATACTTGGATTGGGTGTTGATAAAAGATTTCCACCAAGATTTAACAAAATGTCGGATTCCTCGATGGTGTTGGAATCGATTAACATCTAAGGTGCCACAAGTAATCCACCGAAGTGATATGCGTATTTGTATCACACCACAAATAACGGAGAAGTTATGAATCTGATTTTTTTACTTTAAATCCGATATAAAAATCGATATTTAAATAGCAAAATTCGCTCTATTTAAATTTGTAAAAAAAATGAGGACGATCTGCGCGAACCCCGAAATCACAGATGCGCGGTCAGGTGTGCAAGAAAAAGACGCGCGCTCATCCAATGCACGATTAATTAAAAAATAGAATTAAATTAGCGTATGCTAATAAAATTGCATATAACAAAACCCTATAAAATAAATTTACAAAACCTTAAATCAATTTTATACCGTTACAACATATTGTTGTATTTACAAGAGAAAATGCAATTATTTGAGACACTCATGTACAGGGTGCCCCATTTAAGAAAATGCTAGTTTTAATAATGTCTTAAAAATGAAAACAATTTGAAAAACATGAAAATTTGGTTTGGCCGCGTAGCGCTATGCGCTACGCGACCAAACCAAATTTCCAGGCTTTTCTAAACTCGAAATTTTACTTCATGTTTAGTCTGGGAATGGAGCGCTCACGTAAATTTAAATCTAATAATTTATCAGAAGAAATACATTTTCACAAACATAAAAAAAACAGTGTAACATACCTTCTAAATTAAATATGGGTAACTCCTGAGCGAATCGACTCAAAGAGTCAGTTCATTGAAGTGAGCTAGTGAGCCAAGTGGATCAGTTCAAAATGTTTAGCTCTTTTTGAGCTATGACTCATGTTGATTCGCCCGCTCTTCTAGAGTTACACGACTCACCTTAAATCTAGATTCGCACTGTATAAACGATTCTTGATTTTGACGCGGCTCGTCGATCGGCAGGCTATATGCTCGGCCTTGCTGAGCATGCACTTTTTACTTTCGGCATTTCTTAGTCTGCGGCATTTCAGTGAATCATCTTTATTTTGTTTTAATTATATGTGTTATTATGTTTCATTATGTAAGTAATTCAAAATTTTCGTTAATTAAAATAAAAAATATGAGAAATATCAGAGAAAATAAAAATAATGTTTATAATTAATTAATTAACATAGTAAGATTAGAAATGTAATTAAAATTAATTTGTAAGCAATTGAGGGAAATACGTATAAAGTAAAACCTGTTAAGTTAATTCAAATTATATATAATTTCACTCAAAAAAATTATATATAATTAGATTTGTGCGCCCCATACACGTTTACCTCGATTCCGTTTTCAGAATCTCAAAAACCAAGGTAAATCGATATACAACAACCCCTAGTTAATAAACAAAGAACGATTTTAATTTGATTCTGGCCATTTAAATATAATAATAGAGAAATTAAAATTTAAATATTATCATGGGAATTCCCTATGATGCGTCTTGAAACAGGATACTCGGTATATGTACGTGGATCGATTAAATATAAACGAGTCTCTTCTGAAAATTGGGAATGGTATTTATTTGTGATTGGGCTGTTGTGGCCTTTAGGTTGGGATGCCTGGAGTTAGGGAATCACACCAGCCGGCTTATTCTGTCCTTCATTTAGTAGCATTAACAATAAATGTGAAGAGTGGGCCTGTCTGGGGTGGAAATGTCTCCCACAAATAGTCAGACGACAAAAAAGAAATAAAAAAAGAACGAAAAAATGGTTGTGTATTTAGAATACTATTTACTCGTTATAAAAATGACGATTAAGTATGAAAAACATAATATCTCAAAATACAAGAGTTACAATAAAAGTAAATCATTAATAGTAAACATTTGTAGAATATATTGGTAGATGTATTATTGGTATTGGTAGATGTATTTTGAAATTCACTTCATGCGTCACGCGTATACTACACTGGTTTACAGTAAAGTTTAAACTATACGCCTTTAGCAGATTGTTTTAGTAGCATATTGTGAGCTTCACAATATTTCTGTGTTTTATACGCCTGGCGCATGAAGTAAAATTACGAGTTTAGAAAAGCCTGAAAATTTGGTTTGGCCGTGCAGCTTAATCTGGTAATGGAAACACTTGTTAGAAGCTTCAAATCGAACGCTTTAATAAAATCACCGAATGTCTGATGATTTACAGTGTATAGGTATTCCTAAAAAATAGTCCCCTTTATATTAAGCGTAATTAAGTCGTTTTGTAAAATTTATTCCAATATTCTATTGTTAGATTTATCAATAATTATTCTATCTCAACTATAAAATGTAATTAAACCATTTTAATATTGAAATTAGTGCTAAAATACCTCTATCGATGGACTTTCCTTACTATTTTGGGTTAAATAAATGGATTTATACCCCTTTATTGAATTTAAAATGATGGTTATTAATATCGATACGTTTTTAAGGATACCAATTCTTACTATTTCGAAATGTAAACAAACCAACGCGCGTCCCCTAAACTTATCCTGCAAACGCCTTGGAAGAGTACATATGAGGAGTCACAGCTACGCGACGAAGATAGAGAACAAGGGCCGCGTGGTGTCTCCCTTTCTAAAAATATACTCTAAATTCACAAATTTCTCGCTTGCTACGGATCTATTTTCAGCCGCAACCGAGCCCCGTACATTTTATTGGTATCCATACCTCTAGCGTGTCTTCACGCAGAACAGCAGATCTGGGCCGTACTCACGCTACCGATGCAATTTGTCATCGGTGAGAAGTTGCACTAGAATGACGTCATTTTGGGAAGAATGTACCTAATGGTTCGTATTAAAATGCCATAATTTCAGTGCAACTTCTCACCGATGACAAATTGCATCGGTACTGTGAATACGTGCCCTGGCGTAATTTGAATCCGAAGTGCGAAATATTTTTTTGTTTTAGAGGCTGGCAGATTTTCTAGCGGGATTGTCATTGCTATCGAAAAATGTGGTGTACTAAAATAGTTTGTATTTTTTTATTTAAACACTATCTTGTTTTTTCATTGCACACAAGAAGAATATGAAATAACTGGCGATTAATCGTAAACTCTAAATTAAAACAATCGAGATTTGTTTTTCTTATTTTGTTTGCTTTATTTCAAAACAACTACCAAGATTTTCATGAATCTTCGAAAAAAATCTTAGAAGTAGTCTTAATCAATCATGTGTTTGTGTTCTTTCTAACAAATCTATTTGTATTATTTCTTTAGTGTATAATGTTGGACTTTTATGTAAGTTACAAATTTTTTTGATTGCGGAAATGCTCTTAGGGATGATTGATAATATTTTTTATTATACAGAGTGATTCATTTCTAAGATCCATGTCAAACTTAACCTTTTTTAAATAGAACAGATTATATATTTAACTGATTTTCGACAACTTGTTAAAATAGAAAGATACTAGTGAAATCCGGATGTTTTTAAGTTGATATAATTTAAATAAATTATTTAGAAAAGTACAATTAAATAGCCAGCACATTCACTTAATTTATCATCATTAGAATAATTAAGAAACACTTTTTTATTTAAAGAGATATTAAAAAACCGTTTCTGCGACCCAGGGTCACTTTTTCTTTTTTTAATTAATGGTGAAAAGAAAATTGGGCTATCTTTAACCGTTTCCGCTCTATAACCGGAAGTTGATAAAATATCGTTTTTCTGGAGTTACTGTAACTTATTTGTTCTCAAAGTTATATCCAAACTGTAAAAACTTTCTTTTGGCAACTTTTTACGCCCATTAAAATTACGTACCTGTTTTATTTCATGAACGTTTCGTTGTTGTTTTCCTATATCACAATCTCATTTTTCTTATGGACGCATAAGCAACAGCATTTTTAACCTTGATGGCAAAGCTTCCATGGCAACCGGTAAACAATTTCGTGACTAGGTGATGCTTGCAATTTGTTTGAAAATATGACTACTATCGGTGTGGTAAATTTTGTTTTATATAAGCATTCTTGATTGACATAAACTGCTATTTTGCTTGTCGTATATAACAAAAAATATTTTATTCACAAAGGTAAGGTTGCTGGAAAACGATAACGAAACGTCCTTAAAATTAACACGTACGTTACAGTAACTTCATAAAAATGACATTATATCAACTTTCGGTTATAGCGCGGAAACGGTTAGAGATAGGTCAATTTTCTTTTCGCCATTGATTAAAACACGAAAAAGTGACCTTGGCTCGCGATTACGGTTTTTCAGTATAAAATAAAAAAGTTTTCCATATATGGCACCTCCAAAATGCACCACCGTGTACGCCCTCGTTATGTTATAATTAATACTTTTCTAATTATCAATGATTTAATAAAAGATATTCTAAATGCGAAAGTTTTAAAAGTTTAAAGGGACTGTCTTAAATGGCCACTTTGGGGGTGAAGAATGCAGACATCTGGCAAGCATTTGATAAACACAAAAAATCATATTTCCTAAACGACCGCCTTTGAGTACTTCCAATAAATTCTTTTAAACACTTTAAAATAGTTTAAAATAATGAATAAACCAAAATTAAGATCTTGCTAATTAACCAAAAAACTAAAACGTTTAAGCCGAAAATGTTTCGTACATAATGCTCAATCTATGAAGCTGTATAATTGTTTTATATTATTTATAAAAAGATATGGCGTGAATTTATTTAGTGCATGTAGATTGGTTACATAAGTCGATTTCAATTATTAACATGTATAAAAACCATTTAAATTTTCTCCAAAATATGTTTCCCTTCTGAATGCAAATAAATTAATTTAATTGATCTATGTTTTCATTCACGTTGTGTCTCTGATAATTGCAATTTATAATTGTATGTAGTCATAATATAAATTAAATATGGAATAGGTTCATTTAATGCATGCTAGCTTGAACGGGATATCGGTATGGTGGCTTTAATTTATTTTTTAGAATTCCCTTTAAAGGGAGGTATCCACTTGGGAAGGAATAATGCAAACATCTGGTAGCAATAAACATTTAGAGACGCAGGTTTTGTAGTTTAAATTATTTAAAAGTAATATTTAATGTTATATAGTTCATAAAATGTTTTTTTAAACACATAAACGTGTGCTCAGACATCTGGTTTCAATCCACACGTATATTTCATAAGTAGTTGAATGGGATGATAAGAATAGCGTGCTTGCGAAGGAGACCCCATGAAAACATCCACACAGTTTTTTCCATTCTAATAGGGGGGCATGTAACCATTTCAAAACAAATACTTTACACATAATTTAAATAGAATTAGGATTTAAAACAAGAATGGTGCGAATAATAACGGCCTCGCACAGCTCTTACACCAAACTTTTACAACACAACTTCAAATATATGTGCAAAGTGTACCCCGTCGAAGAAAGCCTTGCCCCACAGCCTCTTTCTGCACCAGGTAACAAGTGCAACAAATTCGACCATGTTACGGTGGATTGCAACGAAAAAATCGTCTGTGCCAAATGTAATGGCGAACACTACACATCCGCCTCCACCACACAACTTTCACCCAAATGTTCATCATGTGGAAAAGCTGACCACGGCGCCTGGTCCATCAAATGCCATAACCGCTCCATGCAGCTCATCCAGGGAATTCCAAATGTAAAAATTCACTGCACAAATAAAAAATCATCCGACATTGACGACGTACAGATCAAACAGACACGAGTTCATAAATCACACACCCTCCACGATCACATATTAGATACCTACGTTACAGAAATTAATAATCCGGTTAACACCGACCGCCAGCCTCTCATAAAAAAAACTAAAAGAACGTTTCATTGAATCATACCAAATTGACACTCATGCTTCGTTCACGGGAAACCGTATGTTCCTAGTTGTTTGATCTTAAATACCCCGATAGTCCCATCCCAACTGTTTCTACAAACGGAGTTCACTCTGCGAATTGTGTTGTCCAAAATGGCTAACCAACATAAACTCGCTCAACGACAAATCTCACATCCTTTTCAATTATCTGAACAATAACCCGGTACATGTATGTCTTTTGGTCCAAACTTAATTCAAGAAACCTTTCTCTTTTCACAACTGGAACCATATCCAAATCGCCCCTACCATCCACAACCAAAACCCTCGGGGAGGTTTAATCGCAGCACTCCACGTAAGTATAAACATTGGTAAAAGCAACCCCCCTAGAATCAACCATCCCCTTAATGAATGCCTGCATTTTATCCTAACCCACCAATCTCTTCAGATCCATATATTCCTCATTTATATTCACCCTTACTCTCCTATAGACGACACCATATTTATTAAAGCTTCTCTCTACTCAGACACCATCATTATAGACTTTAATATAAACAGAAGCAAATCCCGCCACCTATCCTCCTTCCTTTCCAATTCAAATTTTACGTATCCATACCCCTCCAACATTTATAATGAATTAAAACCAATTCACCACTCCAGACATCTTCCTCTGCACACAAAATATCCAACATCTTATCCATTCTGTAAACCTCACCCCCCGACCTATGCTCAGATCACCTATATATCACTTTCCAAATAAAATCCAACGAACCTATTCCCCACACCTTCCCTGACTCCATCTATGACTTTAAAAACTGTGACATAGACGAAGTTTCACTAGACCTTACTCAATTCATATCCTGTAACCCCGATATAAATTCCAACTTCATTGAACAATTCAACAAAACTCCATACGACTCCATTCAACAAAATACTCCAAAAATTATCAAAAAATTCTACAAATACCCCCTCCCTAATTTTATCCTAAGACTCCTAAAACACAAACGACAATTATATCGCGACATTAGACTTATGGACACACCGGAACTTAGACAGACATTTAATAAACTGAACAAAGTTAATGTCTTTGACATTAATTTTTCAATACAAGACGGACAAGTCATTCTGGACACAAATAAAAAAAACTATCAAAATATAAAAAAACTGACTAACTTCAACAAATAACAGACCCTGACACTAACGAGACAATTACGGACGCAGACATAATCGTAGAAAAATTTGCTGACTACTTCAACGAAACATATAAGATGATAAAAGACACGACCTTTGACAAGAATTTTCTCAAACATGTCGAGGAATGGCACAGAGAATTCTTAAAAAACACTAACCCTACAAAACCAAACGACTTCTTTACTGAATTCGAATACAACATCATGAAAAAGGGAAAACATACTGCACCCGGTCATGACTACGGCATCCTTAAATCCTTACCACCTCACATCCACCACCACATTCTGAACATCCTCAACTACAACTAGCAAAACAACTATTTCCCACCTGAATGGAAGACAGGCATCATTATATGCATACCTAAACGCGACCACAACACATCTCTCATTCCTAGTTACCGTCCTATAACTCTCCTTCCGGTCCTTGGCAAACTATATAAATCCCTCCTCAAAAACAAAATCCTCTCACTAATCTCTGACCGTATTCCCAATTACCAATTTGGATTTCTCCCCAAGCGCTCCACCAGTCTACCACTGTCTATCCTTACTTCCAACCTACACACATCTCACCTCGAAGGCAAATCCTCTGCAACCCTCTTCCTCGACATCCAAAAAGCTTTCGATTCTGTTTGGCATAAAGGCCTCCTTTTTAAATATCACTCCATTAATATCCCTGCACATCTTATCCGCATACTACATTCATTCCTCTTCAACAGATCCCTCAAAGTAAAAATCAAGAATCGTTTCCCCTCTACCTTTTCCCCAGAACAAGGTGTTCCCCAAGGTTCCCGCCTCTCTCCACTACTATACAATATATTCTGTTCCGACATATACCATCCTGACCCAAAATACTTCAATCCCTCAAAATATATCCTACAGTTCGCCGACGACACTGCCCTCATATTCCACGCTCCCACCCTACCTAAAGCTCTCCAAACTCTCCAAGAACTCATCGGTACCCTTGAACGATGGTTCGCAAAATGGAGAATAAAAATTAATCCCCGTAAATCACAACTCCTTAATCCCTACCGCAAAATCAATAACTATCCATTTATTATCTCTATTTCACAAAACCAAATCCACCCCTCCTCCCATGTAAATTATCTTGGATTTACTTTCGACCAAAAACTCAACTTCAAAAAACATGCATAAAACATAAAAAGTAAAATAACAACTCGGACAAAACTGTTCAGAAACTTAACTTACTAACAATCTGGAATAAACACTAAAACTGCTGTAATCATCTATAAAATGTGATGTCATCCCTTGATTTATTATGGTTCTATCCTATTTTCCACATCCCAAAATCCCACCCTACACCACATCCAAGTTAGCGAGCGAGCACCCCTAAGAACCCTTACCAAAATCCGTCACCCCATAAATCCGCTACATAACCCATCTAACCAACTCCTCTACGACTTAACTGAGATAACCCCATAGAAGAACGCTTCCAATTCCTTGCGGAAAAATTCTCTAAAATTCATTTTAATTACCGCACCATTTCCCATTACTGTTTCCATCGAAATCCCACTATAATTCCCAAATAAACCACTGACAACCATATTTGAATTCATTTCATCATTTCACCCATACACTCATTAAGGACTGACGTACGACACTAATCATCAATCTAGGGCCCAGTGATGGGGAAACTACGGCCCGCGGGCCAAGTCCGGCCCGCGGAAAAGTTTAATCCGGCCCGTTTAAGAGTGCCGTCGTGAGAATGTTTGAACGCGTTCTTACTTCGTAATGCGACGACCCGCATAAAATCTACCTACCTACGATTAAGCATTATTCTTTGGCCCGCCACGATTGTCTGGTTATTACAAATGGCCCGTCTTAAAAAAAGTTTCCCCACCACTGATCTAGGCAGAAAGACCTCAGGTCGATAGCCATTTGACAATGACAGTGACAGTTCGTATCACTCATCCAGTTTAAATAATAAAATTTAATTGTTTTGTAAATATACTGTAATCACTTTATTGTCAATAAAGATATTATTATTATAATTAAAACATTTATTGGTTTTCTAAATTGTCGAGGAAAAAAGTGGCAAAATAGATTTATGTATTCTCTAAATGGACGAAAAAATAATGGAAACAAATGTCACCGAATAATAAGGCTGAAAAGAAATGATGTTTGATCTTTCTGTAAGTGCAAAACTCACAAAGAAAATCTAATGAATTTTCAGGTGCTCTAATAATGTTCAGTTTTCAAGCGTCTATAGCTTTTTTGAAACTCTTTTTACGAAATAAATAGCCCTGGCTTCAAAGCCCGAATAGTAAGAAAGCAAACCATCGCACTAACCTTTTAACTAATGAAAGTCGATCCTTTATACAGGGTGTCAATTTGAAAACAAGCCAGTCACAATATGTTTGGAACCGTAACAGTTAGAGAAAATTTTCCAAAACCGTTCCTAGGATATGGAGGGGAACCATTTTGATTCACATAAAAATCTTCTGCAACCAACCCCTTAAGTTGTAGCCACCCTTGCCCATTTTTTTAAATGGCATGACCCCACTTATAAAAAATTTAAAAAAAAAATTATTAAATTATAGTATGCTCAAAATGTGTTTTTTGTCAACGTTTTGTTTATATTGCGGACAGGTGCAATTTATTCAGTTAATAAATGTATCCCATTGAACCAAGTTTTGTTATTATTTTAATATTTTTTTAGCGTTGCCCATATTTTAATAAAACAATAGATAACTCTGATAAATATTGTGTATTATTGTGTTTATCTATGCTTTCTTATTTGTCATGTGTAAAAATAAATTGTTATAATACCTAATTTGACAACAATTTTAAAATCAAATAATTTGATTTAAATTTTTTTTTGCATTTTTTATGTAACAATAAAAAAAATAGTTGGTACCACTGATTAGCATATTGAAAGACCTGTCTAATGATATATCACAAGTAGGGTCGTGCCATTTAAAAAAAATGGGCAAGGGTGGCTACAGCCTAAGGAGTTGATTGCAGAAGAGTGTTATGTCCATATCCTAGAAACGGTTTTGAAAAATTTTCTCTAACTGTTACGGTTCCAAAAATATTATGGCTGGCTTGTTTACAAATTGAAACCCTGTAATTTCTAGTAGTGGATTTTAATTTTAATAATCCGTTAATCAAAACTTCTGAAGGAATCAATACAGTAGCACTTCTTCTTGCGTAATTAATAGCCTTAGCTTTGCAGCTTTGTCGACCAGTCATAGCAATTACTATCGTAAATGTAAATAAACACTAGTACTTGAAAACTCACAAACCGGACTGTATTTTCTAAAAAGTGAAGACGTGATACTACACGGTATGAATCGGCGGGAACTGATGTTGAATATGTGAATAAATCCGCAAAGAATGCAATTATTTCGCCTGCGTTTTTTGCGTGTTTGGTGATAAGCGAA
The DNA here is from genome assembly GCA_932526585.2 of Philonthus cognatus. Lineage (NCBI taxonomy): Eukaryota > Metazoa > Arthropoda > Insecta > Coleoptera > Staphylinidae > Philonthus > Philonthus cognatus. The sequence continues at coordinate 108,855,264 of OW052241.1, forward strand.
TGGATTTATTGATCCAAAGTAGTTTATTTGATTGTAGTAAATAATTGTGAATATTTCTGCACATAACTAGAGTTAATTCTAAAAGTTTATTTTAGGTAAAATCCTGCACTTCTTTTTATGATTTCTATGAATGACTCATTATATTTCATACTGGGAATTTTTCTTTTAAATATACATAATGTATACGCTATAAATTTTCAAATATTCATCGATTTTATAAAAGCGTTCAATTTAAAGTTTCGAACGAATGTTTCCACTTCCAAATTTAGCATGAAGTCAAATTTCAAGTTTAGAAAAGCCTAAAAATTTAGTTTGGTCGCGTAACTTATTTAGTTAGTAACTTAATTAATAAAATAATTATATTGTTTCGTTCGAGCTGCGAGATATTCGAAGGATTTAAATAAGGTATTTCAATACTTTAGTGATAAAAGATTCATGATTCGGATTCGTTACGTTATTTTAACAGGATTTGTATTCGATTTCAAATAAAATTTGTTTGTTTAGATGTTGTGTGATAAACTAACTTAACAATAACCGATGTGCGATGTTATAATCGGGTAGGTTAAGTTAGGTTACTTTAGGTTAGGTTAGGTTATTGTTTGTTTAGGTGTTGTGTGATCCATAAACTTAACAATAACTGATATGCGATTTTATAATCGGTTATTGTTTGGTTAGTGTATCACACAACACCTAAACAAACAATAACCTAACGTAACCTAAAGTAGCCTAACCTAAGTTCGCGACCAAGCATTAATTTAGCCAGACTCTTTTTTGTAATCTTTCGCAATCCTATAATCAAATAAAAATAGCAGCAGAGCAGTGTCTAAATTCTTTTTTTTTTCTTTCTAGAAATGCCTTTTTTAACGCTAATGTTATAGTTTTTACGTTAATTTCTGCTGCCTCATTGCTTGCGGGATGATATGATGGTAAAAATGTATGTTTTATACCGTTTTTTTTCCAGAACTGTTTCGAATTCAGTGAAAGTGTATGGTGGGCCGTTATCTGATACTAACGTATCGACTAATCCGAATCGCAAAAAAGATATCTTAAGCACAGAATCACTTTATCAGCTGTTGTTTTATTTAATTTACATACTTCTATCCACTTAGAATACGCGTCGGTTATTAATAAATATGTATTACCGTATAATGGGCCTAAAAAATCTACATGAATTCGCGACCACGGATTTTCCGGTACAGGCCACGATGAAATTTGTTTTGGTGGATTTGGCCTTAAAGTATTGCATATATTGCAATATGCGCAAATCTGTTCAATTTCTGTATCCATATTGGGCCACCAAAAGTATGACCTGGCAATGGATTTCGTTTTATTTCCACCTAAATGTGATGAATGTAAATCATCTAACATAATTTCATGCAATTTCGGCGGAATTATAATTCTGTATCCCCAGAATAAACACCCGTGTTCGATATGTATTTGATCTTTTCTGTTAAAAAATGTTTTATCTTCTGTGGAACTACTTTTCCTTGGCCAGCCGTGTAAATTCCAACCGCAAATTTGATGTAACCTAGCATCTTTTCTGGTTTCACGAGCCACCGTTTTGTAATTTAATTTTAAAGATTTGTTTAAATATAACAAGTGCCCTAAATCATCTTTATTTGCTGTAGTTATTTCTAACAGTAATCTCGATAACGCATCTGCATAATTACTATTTGAGCTGACGTATTTAATTTCGTATTGATACGCTGATAAAAGTTGCCGACTAGTAAATTCACACTTGCAAAATAGGCGGCAACGGGTAGTATTTAAAAATCAGGCATCTGAATTTGCTAGTGTATCATGTGGTGTTCCCCAGGGTTCAATATTAGGACCACTACTCTTTTTAATATACATAAACGACTTACCCGCCAACATTCACGATGGCACGATTATAATGTACGCGGATGACACAACATCGATAAATAAAGCAGAAACTTTCGCAAATGTTCAGCAAGATAGGACCACCACACATTAAAAGGTTTTCGAGTGGTTTACCACAAACAGGCTATCTTTAAATGAAACTAAAACCGTAAGTCTCTGCAAGTTTCTTTGAATTACCCCTGATACCAAACTGAGCTGGAAGGAACATGAGAAACAGCTTAGTGGAAAACTGGGCAGAACGTAACTCTTAAGACATCCTAAAAAGTCCCTTTCAGAATATGCACTAATTTCTGCATACCATGGGCTTTTCCAGCCACATGTACATTATGGTATTTTGTTATGGGGACACTCCAGTATGGCTGCTAAGATTTTTAAATTACAGCGTAGAGCTATTTGAATAGAGGCAGGAATCGGATATAGAGATGAATATCGAGATCAATTTATAAAATTTAAAGTTTTAACATTACCTAGCCTATTTATTTTTGAGTATTGTTGTATGTTCGTAAAAACGTTGAATCACATGTGACGCATGATCAGATCCACGGCTACGATACTAGAAGAAGCCACTTAATATGTCCTGCGCGAATATGACTTGTAAAATGTAGAAATGGAGATAACTATTATGGGCCAAAACTATTTAACGCTTTGCCACAAGCTGTAAAATCTCTATCCTATAATGATTTTAGTCAGTTTTATTACAAAAAGCATTTTACAGTATTACTGAATGTATTTCGAATGGATTTTTTGATTTTAAAATGTAGTAATCGTTTCTTAGAGTTTGTACTCCTCTCATGTTTGTATTTTATATTTATTACTGTACATGTTTATATACACGAACTTTAATTTTAATTAGGTGTGCCGGTATATATATATATATATATACCAGCACAAGAAGTAACGGTCGTACTACGTTAGAGGCAGAGTTCGGAAAATTTCCTAACAGGGCATTCGACCAATAATACGGCAGGAGAGATGTGCGTAATCTACTTTATTGTAATACCAAGCTTTCGGGACTCATTTTGTCCCTTCCTCAGGGTTAACACTAAAAACAATGAGCAAAAAAAAACAATTACTGATCTGAATTAAACTATTAGTTGACGAAATCTTGAAAAAATAATAATTAGCGAATAAATTTTGAGCTTACATTTGTGATTATTTGAACAAACTATTGTTAAACTGACGCTGCATTTGATTAATTATCCTATCGATACTCATGGTGGTTGTTGAATTAAAAATTTTTTAAAAAGTGAGGTTATTGCGTACAAAAAATCGTAACCGCGTGGTTACGGCCAAAGTAAAATTGTAAAAACAAACGGCACATTCACATGTTAAAACTGGGAATTGTCACTGTGTTACACTGTTTCTTGGATAACCCGGGGTGTTATCACCGCAATTGTTTATATTTGATTGACTTGTATTCACGTGGCCGCATCTTAGTGCGCAACGACGCACGTGTTTTCACACAAACAGCAACCATGAAACAATGATTTTAGAGATATGATCTTGCGCATGTTTGCCGCCATATTGGTTTGTCTACTACGTCACGCGGTTAGTAAACAAGAGACGCATTTTCCAAGCTTTCATTTTATTCCGTTTTGTGTATTAATATTTAGTCAGTCATAGTTTTATTTAGTTCATTTTGGTGTATTTATAGTGGTTGTTTAGTTTATTTTAATATTAAGTGTTTAGTTTTATAAGTACATTTAATGTGTTTCGTGCTTCGTTGTGATCGATTGAACATTTATTGACAATAAAATTATAGTTTTAGTTAGTTTATTGTAGTGTATTTATAGTGTTTGTTTATTAAGTACTAAATATTTTAGTTAAGTGTTTAGTTTAATAAACAATTTATAGTGTTTCCGTTGTGTTGTGATCGGTTGAACATCCATTGTCTATCATCATGAGGTGTGCGGTGTTTGGTTGCAAAAGTGATGACCAAGCTAAGGATTATAAAAAAGGAGACTTTATGTTCTTTCGTTTTCCGAAAGAGTTGGCTGTTCGTAAAGCTTGGGAAAATGCTTGTTGTCGTAAAGACAAAATAAACACGACTAATGCTAGAGTGTGTTCAAAACATTTTATCGAAGAGGATTATGCCCGTAATTTACAACAGGAGTTACTGGGATATACTACCAAAAATCGCCGGCTTCTTAAACCAAGTGTGGTGCCAACAGTAAATTTGCCGATAACATCTTTACGTTCTGACGTTGCGAGTACTTCTATGGCTTCTACATCGAGGCAAAAGAGGATAGCAAGGAGGCACAGTTCGCTTTTGGTCAATGAACTTTTAAAAGAGGATTTAATACAAGAATGGTAAGCTTTTATTATAAAATAGCAATATCAAATAGAAATAAAATATTTAAAATTCTCAAAATATTGTGTAACCTAAAATATGAGGTGTTAAAATTTATGTGGATTTACAAGCAAACACCCGTTGGAGAAACTCCCCGTAAGTGACTAATTTTGTTGTGAACTACATAATCACGAATAGCGTTTTCAGCTTACAAGGGCCACTGGGTCAGTCGTGACATATTGCATTGTCCTGGTTCTATTGCACCCATACATCTACAAGTAATTTGTAGCACGTAAGCTGAAAGCGCTAACGCTCAACGAGTGCAGCACCAGGGCGCCCTCGGGCTGTAAGCTGAAAATGCTATAATATTCTTTAATATGTGGGCTTTATTTGTTTGCTATAAACATTATTTTATTAAGCTTATAATATATTAAATTTTATTTATTTATTAAATATTTAAAAATCATTACTATAATATTGCTTATTTTTGGGATTTATATTAGTGGTGCTGGAAACAGTTCTCAGGAAGGTGAAACTAGTGGTGGATGTATAGAAACTATTGGTGATGGAGGTGATGGTGATGTGGCTAAACAAAAACCCACACAAGATAGAGGGTATAATTTTTTTCAGGAAATATATATTTTGTTTAATTTATTATATTTTCAGATGTAATACAGAGTTCGACGGCCGAGACAAATTAATTTCTGATTTGACAAGTCGAATTACTCAATTGGAAAAGGAAGCTGAGAGTGTAAAAAGATTATTTACCCCAAAGCAAATACAAAAATTACAGTGCCAAAAAGGAGAAAGAATACGGTGGACTTATGAAGACATTTCAAAAGCCATTACAATTAATGCAGCAAGTGCACGCACTTATAGATTGCTTTTAAAGCAAGGATATCCATTGCCAGCTCTTTCTACATTAAGAAGTTGGTTAAAAAAAATAAAAATAACTCCTGGAATTTTAACACCAGTTATAAATATAATTAAATTAAAAGAATTAAATGATATGGAAAAAGTCTGCGTACTTTCATTTGATGAAATGAAAATCCGTAAAGTATATTTATATGACAAAGTAAATGATAACATTTTGAAACCATACAACTATGTTCAAGTAGTAATGCTTAGAGGGTTGATGTCTAATTGGAAGCAACCAATTTTCTATGATTATGACTGCAAAATGACGAAGGATTTGCTTTTTAAAATTATCAATGTTGTTGAAAATTCAGGTAAAAAAATCGCTAGGTCTCTCAAACTGTTGTATCATTGTAATATAATTTTTTTTTTCTAGGTTTTCAAATTGTAAGTATAGTGAGTGATCTTGGAGGAGGGAACCGTTCGCTTCATAATGAATTAGGAGTTACCATAGAACAAACATGGTTTCTAAATCCTAAAAATGACCAAAAAATATATGTATTTGCTGATGTACCACATCTTGTAAAATTATTAAGAAATCATTTTGTCGATAGTGGATTTATTTTAAACTCAAAAGAGATAAACAAAAACATAATAGAAAAATTAATACAAATCACAAGCACGACCGATTTACGCATTACACACAAGATTAGTTTGAGTTCTTTAAATGTAAAAGGGGCTGAAAGACAAAAGGTCAAATTAGCAACAAAATTATTTTCACATACAATTTCTAGTGCCATTACGAGGTGTGGAATGAATGGCCATTTTGGGGATGAAAATTGGATTGAATGTGCAGAGTTTTTTAAACTGGTAAGTATATAATAATAATTTTTATATTCAGTGCGTGAAATAAATTAAAGCAATATTTTTGTATTTAGGTAAATGATTGGTTCGATTGTTTCAATTCCAAAGTACCAGAAGCAGATAGCCGAGAACGAGTAAAAGCTTTTGGAATGGCTCTTGAAATCCAACAGGAAATTATTAATAACATGTCAAGTGTTATAAAAAATTTAAGAGTCAAAGGCAAAACATCCCTTATGCCCTTCCAAATAGGTAAATATCATAAGTAAATTAATCATTTCTATCTAATAGTAAAGTTTTATTGTTACAGGAATACTTATTTCAAATACGTCATTAAATTTATTGTTTGAAGATTTGAAAAAAAGATTGAACATAAATTATATTTTAACAAACAAATTAAACCAAGATGTTTTGGAGAACTTTTTTGGGGTTATAAGGTCAAAAGGAGGGCTTCATGATCATCCTGATGCCCTTGAATTCAAATATAGGTTGAGGTCCTATATTTTAGGAAAAAATGAAGGGGCTTTATCTGCAAATTGTAATGTAGAAGAAGATGATGCGACCGACTTGGCAAATAGCCATGAATACAATTTAATGGACAAATGTGTAGCAGGCCTCTTAAATTCTAATGTTTTACACGCAGATGATGAGGATGAGTTTAAAGGGTTGGAAGATGAGTTATCTTATGATGGATTAGAAAATTTATCGGGCTTTATTTGCAACAAATTAAATGAACCTAGTAGTTCACTGGCAGGACCCAGTGACGCAAGCTATACATGGGTGAGCCATGTCAGTGAAGGTGGGTTAAGGAAACCTTCACCAGAACTTATGGTTCATATGGGTCAATTGGAAAAAATTTTTCATGATGTGAATAAAAATGGCATATTAATTTCAAAAAATTATTTAAAAAATTTATTGGAAAAGAGTATAGATGTACTTTGTACTGAAAAAATTAAAAAAATATTTTTTCGATCCAGAATGTTTTTTAGAATACGCCAAATGAATGAAGATTTAAAAAATACAGCATGTAACAAAAAAAGAAAATTAAAAAAAACTGTAACATAAATAAAAGATTAAAATTGTTGTATCTTTGTGTCTATATACATATATTTATAATATATCAACAATAAAAAATAATTAAACTTGTGCATTTGCATTTTTTTTTATTTACTTAAGTTTCATATAAGCGTAAATTTTACCAACATTAGTTAAATTCATTCATGTTGATACAAAAAACCTTTATTGAAATTAAAACAGATTTGTGTCACATTAGTCCAATCTACCTTAAATTTAATACAATAATCATATTTCTAATTATGTTAGGTTTGCTTTACACATACAATAATATTTTTAAATAAATTTATTATGTGTAAAACATAATGTTTGTAATTTTTGTGAAAATAATTGTGTTATTTAAAAATATATTTATAAAAAAAAGAATTTGAAAAATGAGGCCTAGTGGATAGGTATTTTGTTGCATTTAAACATAATATTTATTATTTTTTGCACTTCCGGGACTTAAGTGCCTAGTTTAGTCCCCTGTGACTAAACTATCACTTTCTCTCCCTTGGGAATTGAGCGTCCCAAGGGACGTAAAGTCAGGAGCGTACTGGTTTAATTTGCGTTTACGGGTCATTAATATAAAAAAATAAACTGAATGCAGCTATAAATTTGATTTTTATTACGTTTAAAAATTACAGTTTTCGCTATAACTCTTTAATAATTATAATTATCAAAATTAGTATTAATTGAATTAAATTACTTTAAAGTGCAAAAAATATTGAATAATTCTCAGGACTAATGTGTTTTAAAATGCAAAGTTGATATAAAGTATTTATGTCATAAGTATATAATATTTGAACTTATTGGAAACCCCTATAACTTATTGCGGAGCAAGGCTATAAGTATGGTAAGTGAATAAATCTTATTTATATACAAAAAAGCATAAAATGTCCGTTATCCTAATAAAATTTTATTTTTGAGCTTTTTTTTATTCGAAATATATTTAGTGGCTTTGTCATTTTGGTTTTGAGTACTACTACATTTTAACACAAAATGAGACAGTTCTTCCAATAAAGTATCAATTTATGTACTAGTGTAATAAAAAAGTATTTTAAGCTGTAAAATTAAATTTATTGTTTAGTCATACATAAAATACGTTGTCAATGGCAATGTTGTTTTATAAGTTTACAATAATAACAATTTCTTAAATTATTAAAATAATTAACCAAAGATAGTGTAAATGTTTACACTGTAATTATGTAAATTGCGAAATATGGATTTGTTAGTGTTTGAATGCCGCCAACATTTACTTACCGCATGACGTCATGCGCAAAAATGAACGAGTTTGAACAAATTTAGTGTCATATCTTTAAATCATTGTTTCATGAACAGCAACAATGGCTGGTGCCTGTCTACAGGTGCCGCTCGGCTCTCTCCGTCTCTGTCACCGACGGAGGGAGGCGCACGCCACTCGTTTCTAGGAACGTCACGCCAGCCAGCGCGCGGAGTTTGAAATCTCGGGCTTGAGCTCGAGGGATTCAAAAATCGACGCTGGAGGCCCATTTACCTGCCCTGTTGTTGCCGTTTATGAGTTTATTGCCGTGAAATGACTATTATGCATATAGGTACTGTTATTGATGCCGGGTTTAGGTTAGGCGCACCAAGTTAAATCTATTTCGTGCACCTAACCTAAACCCGGCATCAATAACAGTACCTATATGCATAATAGTCATTTCACGGCAATAAACTCATAAACGGCAACAACAGGGCAGGTAAATGGGCCTCCAGCGTCGATTTTTGAATCCCTCGAGCTCAAGCCCGACATTTCAAACTCCGCGCGCTGTCTGGCTTGACGTTCCTAGAAACGAGTGGCGTGCGCCTCCCTCCGTCGGTGACAGAGACGGAGAGAGCCGAGCGGCACCTGTAGACAGGCACCAGCCATTTTTGTGTGAAAACACGTGCGTCGTTTCGCACTAAGATGCGGCCACGTGAATACAAGTCAATCAAATATAAACAATTGCGGTGATAACACCCCGGGTTATCCAAGAAACAGTGTAACACAGTGACAATTCCCAGTTTTAACATGTGAATGTGCCGTTTGTTTTTAAAATTTCACTTTGGCCGTAACCACGCGGTTACGATTTTTTGTACGCAATAACCTCACTTTTTAAAATTTTTTAATTTCAACAACCACCATGAGTATCGATAGGATAATTAAACAAATGCAGCGTCAGTTTAATAATAGTTTGTTCAAATAATCACAAATGTAAGCTCAAAATTTATTCGCTAATTATTATTATTTCAAGATTTCGTCATTAACTAATAGTTTAATTCAGATCAGTAATTGTTTGTTTTTGCTCATTGTTTTTAGTGTTAACCCTGAGGAAGGGACAAAATGAGTCCCGAAAGCTTGGTATTACAATAAAGTAGATTACGCACATCTCTCCTGCCGTATTATTGGTCGAATGCCCTGTTAGGAAATTTTCCGAACTCTGCCTATATATATATATATATATATATATATATATATATAGGTTCTATTTTAATTACATGTTTATTTTACTTGTTTTTAAATATTGTTTGTAAATTCTGGTGTTTCGTTTTATACATTTTACCGTATTTAAATATCTTTATTATTCTATTATATTATGTTGTCGTTTGTAACCCAATTTGTAATAACTTGAATAAATTACATTACATTACATTACATTGCATTGCAAAATTACTGACCACCTTTGCAATCGTCGGAATTCCCTTTTTGCTGCCAAAAATCGACAACAAAGGCTTGTGATTGGTATTTAATGTAAAATATCTACCGTATAAATATTGATGAAAATGATGTACCCCAAAAATAATAGATAAAGCCTCTTTATCGATTTGTGAATAATTTCTTTCATTTTTTGTAAGTGACCTTAAGGCATACGCGATTACTTTACATGAACCACCGGGGTATGTATGTGCTAATACTGCCCCTAATCCATACGAACTTGCGTCACATGACAAACTTACTGGTAATTCAGCATTATAATGCGCTAAAAAATTGGGTGAAGCCATGTCATTTTTTACCTTATTAAACGCTTGTTCACATTTTTGTGACCATTCCCATTTACAATTTGTCTTTAATAATTAATGCAGTGGATATAATTTCAAGCTAAAGTTCGGAATAAACTTTACATAATAAGTCACTAAACCCAAGAACGATTTTAATTCTGTTATATTACACGGATTTCTCGCATTTAAAATTGCTTCAACCTTTTCTTTTGATTTATGCAAACCGTCTGCATTAATAGTATAACCTAAATAAGAAACTTTATAAAATTTGAAATAAAAACACTTAGTTTGTTAGTGAAACAAACCAAGTGTTTTTATTTCAAATTTTATTTTAATCATGTTTCACTAAGTGATTAATGAGAACATTGTGAAAGATATAAGAAACTTTATTTTGAAAAAAGTTAAATTTGTCACGGCGCACTCGTAATCCAAATGGTTTTAATTTATTTAGTACAAATTTCAATCGTTTTAAATGATCGTCTATATATTTTCCGGTTATTAAAATGTCGTCGAGAAAAACCGCGACATCCTGTATATTTGCAAATAATTGATCTATAATTTTTTGAAATATTCCCGGCGCTGAGACTATTCCGTACGGTAACCGATTGTACATGAATAAACCCTTGTGTGTATCAATTGTTACTACATTTCGTAATTCTTCATTTAATTCAATCTGCTATTCTGCGTATTCTTATTCGCTTGCAATAAATCAATTTTACTAAATAAAATACCTCCGCTAAGATTTGCAAAAATATTCTTCACCTTTGGTAAAGGATATTTATTTGTGTGCAACCTAGGATTTAATGTTACCCGGAAATCACCACATAGAAGAATATTTCCGTCATTCTTGATAATAGGTACAATGGGTGTAGCCCATTCGCTATAATCTACCGAAGATATAATTTCCTCTGCAGTTAATTTATTTATTTCATTTTCTACCTTCTCTTGCATAGCAAAAGGCAAAGGACGTGCTCTGCAAAATACTGGAACATTGTCCTGTTTTAATATTAAATCTCCTTTACCTTCATTAAAAGTTCCTAATCCATCATTAAAAACTTCTGGATATTGTGCAAATATTCTATCTACTTCACTACAATCTGTTTAATAACTAGGATGAGCGTTTTAAATTTCACGCGCCAAAACCTACAACTCTGATTGGCCGAAAGCGCGCCCATTTTACACTATGCTAATTACGTCATTATTAGACGCAACAGCTGACATAACCTTAATTCGGAGCGTTACCGAGTTTCAACTTTGTCTGTTTCGTAATAACCTTTTGTGCGGTGTTTCTATAGCATAGTTGAAAGTTAGTTTTGTTTATATTGTTGTGATGGAATATGGACCCAGTACAAGCTCAGTGATAATAACACCTTCATCTCCAAAAAAGCGTAAGAAGTTGGATATGGGTCATTTATATCTGTCTAAAAAAGAGTGCATAATAAATATGTATAAGCAGATGATAACAGATGATCCACATATGAAAATGACTGCTGTTGTATCAGATATTGTTGGTGCAGTAGGTGAGATATCAAATAGCATAAGAATGTACATAAAATAAAATTAAATATTTAATTTTTAGGAGTTGTAAATTCCACTGTCTATCGTACCATTAGCGAATATAAGAAATCCTGAGAGATTTGTAGCCCTAAACTAAACAGCTTGGAGGACATAATTACAAGTTTTGATGACGTAGTAAAGAGATCCGTGCATGGTTTCTTCTCTAAAAATGAACTGCCAACTTTGAATAAAATTTTAAAAGAAGTAAACGATCATGCAGGCAAGCCGAAGATGATTCGTTCTACCTTGTATAATTTTATGAAACGAATCAATTTATAATAAGATAGAGACCAGAGCTGGGCAGGATTCGAATCCTGGATTTGAATCGTTTTTGAGGATTCAAAAGAGGCATTCGAATTCTTTAGTTCAACTGGATTCGTGATTCGGATTCGTTACATTTTTTTAAGAGGATTCGTATTCGAGTCTAAATGTGGGTGATTCGAATCTTTATAAAAGGATTCGAATCCTTGCAAACGGATTCGAATACTTACAAATTCAAATTAATTGTGAGGAATAACATGAAAAATGTTTTTTTTTTTTTAGTGTTTTTAAATTTCTCGTAAAATCACTGTTTTATGCGCGTGGCGCATGACGTAAAATTTCGAGTTTAGAAAAGTCCAGAAAATTTGTCTCGGGTCGCTGCGCGACCCTAGACAAATTTTCACGGGGCTTTTCTAAACTCGAAATTTTACTTCATGCTTAGTCTGGGAGTGGAAACGCTCGTTCGAAACTTTAAAGTGAATGCTTTGATAAGAACATTATATGATTGAAAATGTTTTTAAAGATAATAATCTAGTTTTTAAAATTTTGTTTAATATTGTTTGAAGTAAAACTGACATGGTAGCCACAATCTGTAATGTTAAATTTTTCCGACATTTCCCTGAGTAAAGATTTTTTTCCCTGGCCTTTTAATATAACTTTCTTCTGTGGGAAACCCCCATTCTGTTTAATAGTTTTTATTGTTCTTGCTAATATATAAATTAATTTTCTAAATTTTTACGTGTTTTGTAATTTGCCTACTGATTTTTACCAATTTAATAACATCATATAGCTTATTTGGTTAGTGTTTTGGTCAATTTTTTTATTTACGTAAATTTCAGGCATTAGTCGATTTTATAATAGAGTTCAATTTGAAGTTTTGAACGTGTGTTTCCACACCCAGGTGTTTGTCGAGGGTCGCGCAGCGACCCGAGACAAATTTTCGGGCTTTTCTAAACTCAAAATTTTACTTCATGCGCCACGCGTACAAAACACTGATTTGAAGTGGACTTCGGAAACACACAAACACATCTTTAACCAGAGTGACAGGGAGTCAGATATTTAGTCTGTTATCAACGATGTTCAGTGGTAATAATAAATAATTAGGTTTTGAATATTTTTGTTGAAACAACAGGTAACGAAATTTATATATTAATGGTTGCAAAAAAATAATAAAACCAAATTTATACTAAATACTTAATCACAATTAAGAAGTACAAAATGGATATTTGATTTTATTTAAAGAGTAATTATAAAATTATTTAAAATTGCCGTCAAATTTATCTAGTGATATTTCTGGTAACTTTTTATAGTGTTAATTGGACTTTGGCACTTACTCCTTCTAGTTTTTTACCAGACTATAGCAATTGAATATTTTTGCATATTATTAATTGTAAGGTTATGATTAATTGAAATTTTCAAAAATGAAGTACATTCCCTGCCTAATAGTGGTGGACCCCTATTTGGAATTATAAACAATTTCAAGTTTGGAAATAATTTCCATTTATATTTAGCAATTACTTTAATATATCCGCGTGTCGAAATTTTGTGTCCAACATACGATCTAAAATGGCTGTAGTCATTTTGGATTACGTTTTGCTAAAATGGCTGTAGTCATTTTGGATTACGTTTTGCTTAATATCAGAAATAGCTGAAATTGCCGGCCCTGTATCGACTTCCATGTTCAATATTACCTCGTCTACTACAACCTTTACTTTTATAGGACCCGAATTATCCTTAATATTAAATAAATTTAATTCTGAGTCTGAGTTTTCTGATAATTCATTTTTACTTAGACTTGTGATTTATTGCCTCCATGATTTTTATTAAATCTACAAATTGATTTGATGTGACCACTATTTCTACAATGATGGCAAATGGCCTGTTTAAAATAACAGTCAATAAATCTATGATTGTTTCTACCGCAATGTTTACATCGCTGAAATACCTGGGACCGCTGCTCTCGTCGATGATGATCGTGCTGCTGCATCCCTGTCGGCTGTGTTGTCTTCGTCACTGCTCTCTTCGTCCGGCGACCAGACCAAAAAGTCTAAAATCTTCCAATTTCTATCTCTTTCCTAAAATTTTGGAGGGTAAGGTGAAAGAGACCGAGCACTCAAGGGGTAATCCATTATGAACACCAACCGCATTTTTTGGGTGTCAATGTCAACCCGATATTAGCAGGTTGTAAGAAGTCCGTCTGTTTTCTGCCGGCGCATGGCGTTACCTTTTGTCCGGTTTGGGGTGGTTTTGATAGGAAGATTTATTTGATATTTATGAAATTATTTAAAATGTAATTATAATTAATACGACATTTGTAAAATAAAGTCGAGAATTATGTCTACGTGTACAATTTTAGGTCAATACCTTTTTTTAAAACGTATCTGACGTTTACATCTTGGTTTAATATTGATCATCATCACATCTAAGCGTTATATATTTTTAACTTTACTGTAAATCAGTAGTTTATACACGTGGCGCATGAAGTAAAATTTCGAGTTTAGAAAAGCCCCGTGAAAATTTTCTACGCGGTGCTTTTCTAAACTCGCAATTTTACTTCATGCTTAGTCTGGGAGTGGACAACACTCGTTCTTAGAAGTTTTAAATTGAAGGATCACTCTAGATTATTAAGTTTATTACCATTTTACAAAGGCTTTAGCTCGAAGGACCAATCATGGTCTTCGGAGACCGAAGGACTACATAGAATCGAAGTTTTTTTATAAGAAAATAACGAATATCTGAAGGTTTACAGCATAGATAGAAAAGAACACATCCAATTTTGAAAAGTATCGAAGTTGGGTTGGCTTTCAGTGTGTTTTTAACTTTACTTTAAATCAGTGTTTTATATGCGTGGCGCATGAAGTAAAGTTTCGAGTTTAGAAAAGCCCCGTGAAAATTTGTGTCGGGTCGCTGCGCGACCCTCGACCAATTTTCTACGCGGGGCTTTTCTAAACTCGAAATTTTACTTCATGCTTAGTATGGGAGTGGAAGACACTCGTTAGTTAAAAATATATCACAATTGTTAAAATATATACCGTTGGATGCCCCTCTTCAGAGGTGATATGTAAGCAAATTATGGGTCTTAGGAGTTGTCAAATAAGTGAGCTACTTAACTGTTAGTACTCTTTACAAAAAACAAAAGATAAACATTTTACGTATAAAATGTACAGGGTGAGCGAAACTTGACGTCTTAGCTCTATTATAAGAAAAGGAAAAACGATAGAAAATATCTGAAAAGAGGTTCGTAAATGGGAGTGAGTAAGGTCCATTTTAATCCAAAATTGCATATTTTTCTAAATTTTCAAACTGAAGTAATGACGTCATCGAACATTTTTTCCCCGAAACATACCTATATTTTTGGATATTTTAAAAGAGCTAATTTTTCTGAATAAACTTTGTAAAGAAAAAATTGCTATCTTCTTTCGTTAAGAAATTAAAAGCAAACTTAAAAGAGTATTATCAAAATTCATAATTGTCACGATTTAAACAAGTAGCCTTTGAAAGCAAATAACAAAGCCGCATCTGTCAATAATTAACCTAATTGTTGACAAATATTGTTTTGTTGTCTTTTGATTTTAGATTTCAGATTTTTTCTAGCGTTTTTGCTTTTCATATAATAGAGCTGAGACATCGAGTTTCGCTCACCCTGTATAATAAACTTTGTGTGATACATCATTGAATTCAGAAAAAAATAGCATTGTCGATGGTACTTACAAAATGACTATTATAAATGTCAATTCTATAACCATCTTAGTAGTCATATGTAATTTTCATATAAATTGACGATGTGAACGCCATCTGCTGCCAATTTTTGAGTAGCTATTAACAGTAGATGACGTTCACGTCGTTAATTTAAATGTAAATTACATATAAGACTATTAAAATGAATAAAGATGGTTTGTTTTCTTCTGGATTGCAAATTGCACTATTAATTGACAATTTTAATAGTCATATGTAATTTACATTTAGGTTGACGACGTGAACGCCATCTACTGTCAATAGTCTTGTCTATTTTACTCACAGAATGACTATTATAAATGTAAATTGATTGTGCATTTTAAAATCCAGAAGAAAACTAAATATCTATAACCGTTTTAGTAGTCATATGTAATTTACATATAAATTGACGATGTGAACGCCATCTGCTGCCAATTTTTGAGTAGTATCGTTACTGCTATTGATAGTAGATGGTGTTCACGTCGTTAATTTAAATGTAAATTACATATGAAACTATTAAAATGGATTAAGATGGTTTATTTTGTTCTGGACTTTAAATTGCACTAAAAACTATAAGTAATCATTGAATTCAGAAGAAAATATTTTTCCAAAAAATATGAATATCCAAAATGGCGCCCATAAGAAAAACAAAAGTTGGCTATGGTGTAATGTCAAAGTTGTAAATGTCTAAATTTAATATTTTTTGTATAAAAAAAAACGAAATTTCAAAAAATCCGTTCTTTGACAATACCTCAAAAACGAAAGAAGATATATTAAATTTGTTTTTAGATTATTACTGGGCCCTTTTTACGCACCTTTGCCCCAATTTAACCGACTCTCTATCTCTTCAAATTCCCGAGATCCCCATACATTTTGTTCAAATATATAGAATTCATAACAAGTTTTTTTTTTTAATAATAGTTGTTTTGTTTGATTTTTCAATTAGAATGCGAAGAGTTCAGTAAGTAACGCTCAATAATTATTTTGGATTAAACCAATATTTTTTGAGAGATTTGAGTTTATAAATGAAGATTTTCTAATTAAAAAAAATAATATCTCGAAAATGTTTGCAGATCTATTTTTTAAAGACCATCAAGAACCTTCCCCCCTCCTTGTGTGATCTTAATTTATATTAAAACACTCTTAGAACTAAGGTACGCTTCTTTTGTTTTAAACCCGTTATAAATATATAATAAAACGAATAATTAACCACGGTAATAAACCACTGTTAAAATATATTGCTATTATTTGTTTTTAATAAATACGATAATACATACCTTGTTTTAATGGCGTAGATAGCTTTTTGTGATGCGGGGGGGGGGGGCGATTTGAGTTATTTGAGTTAGTATGTTGTTTCATTAATTTATTTTTCTAAAGTTATACAAAAACAAGTACAAACAATGATTTTATGTTCATTGTAGCACTTTTTCCCCCATTTAAACAATTGATGATTGGCATACTAAACGAATTTCACTTGTTAATTGGTTGGTTATAGACCATTTCACAGTAAATCAGCGTTTTATACGCATCTCGCATGAAGTAAAATTTCGAGTTTAGAAAAGCCTAATTTGTCTCAGTCGCTTTGCTTCGAGCTGTAGCCTTTGTATAATGGTAATAAACTTAGTAATCTAGAGTGATCCTTCAATTTGAAACTTGTAAGAATGAGTGTTGTCCACTCCCAGACTAAGCATGATGTAAAATTTCGAGTTAAGAAAAGCCCCGCGTAGCAAATTTGTCGAGGGTCGCGCAGCGACCCGAGACAAATTTTCACGAGGCTTTTCTAAACTCGAAATTTTACTTCATGCGCCACACGTATAAACCACTGATTTACAGTAAAGTTAAAAATATATAACGCTTAGATGTGATGATGATGATCAATATTTACCAAGATGTAAACGCCAGAGCGTTTTAAAAAAATCTATTGACCTAAAACTGTACACGTAAACATAATTCTCGACTTTATTTTACAAATGTCGTATTAATTATAATTACATTTTAAATAATTTCATAAATATCAAATAAATCTTCCTATCAAAACCACCCCAAACCGGACAAAAGATAACGCCACGCGCCGGCTGAAAACAGATAGACTTCTTACTACCTGTTAATATCGCGTTAACATTGACACCCAAAAAATGCGGTTGGTGACCATAATGGATTACCCCCTGAGTGCTCGGTCTCTTTCCCCTTACCCTCCAACATTTTGGGAAAGAGATAGAAATCGGAAGATTCTAGACATTTTCGTGTGGTCGCGTCTGCAACGCTCCGCCGCCGCTGCTGCTTGCTCCCTTTGATGATCTGTTGAGCTGATTTGTTCTTTGTTCCCAATGATGGACTGATAATGTTTTATCCACCAATTTTGAATCGGTTTCGCCCCGTTCTAAATTTATTACGATTGATACTGCTGTTTGTTATTCTAAATTTGTTTCCGAAAAAAAGCCTCAATTTAATTGCTTCATTCCTGATTCCGTAAACAAATTGGTCTCTCAAATGTTCCTCTAATTCTGTTTTGAACTCAAATGTCTTTGCAAGACTTTTTAATGACGTGATATACTGCGAAATGAACTCGCATTCTTCCTGCTTGCGCATCCGGAACTTGTACCTTTCCGCCATTGCAGATGGCGCTGGTTCCAAATGATCCATTCATTATTTCACTAATTGATCATAACTACTCTTTTCATGCCTCTCTGGATCACATAAATTTATTAACAACTAGTCGGTTTCATCTCCGACTACCGTGAAAAGAATTGCCACCTTCTTTTCATCCGCCACATCGTTTGCCGTAAAATACTGCTTACACGTGCGACTTATGTGGACTAGTTTTTTTACACCGATTTGAAACTCACTAATTCTTCCTATCGACATTTTCACTTTTTTAGTTTATAGTTTATCCTCGTCGCCTACTGTTGTAACTTAACGTCACACACTTAAACTTTAAGTAACGATACGGTTGGACGGGTTTAAATAATTTAATTCGCATTGCACTCATTTACGTTTAACTCAAGACTAATTTTTATTCCAATAAACAGATGTTCAACACGAAGAAATTTGAGATAACAACAATACACATTTAAATATATACAATTTATTACATTCTCGCAGACTTCTTCAAATTAAAATGAGCATGTCGTTCGCCAATTTCTGAATGCTGAAAGTCTATACCCTTTTTTACCCTTTCCTTCCCGTCGCCCCGCAGGAGAAACTGGCTACCGGTCTTCCCTGTTTATATTGATCACATTGAAAACTCCTGCAAATAAAAGTTGTAGGGCTTGTCTAAATACATTTCTGTAACTTTAAAAGATACAACTTTTTTCTTGGAAATCAGACGCTCTATATTATTGACGGGGTAAGTAATATGATAGATACATCACCATTTTTTAATCTTTTATCGAGAGACTCATGTTAATTTTTTAAATTTTTAGTTATGGTGGTCATTCTATAAATAATGCACATCATTTTTTATTTCCTTACATGTCTATTTTTTTGATATAATCTCTTTACAATCCTTCAACATAATCTCCCTGCTTCTCAATGGCCGAGTTTCAACGTCTAGGAAGCTTGACAAAAAGCTCGTTTATAGATAAATAACGATGTCCTCATATAGGTTGTTTCAACTTTGGGAATAAGTCAAAGTCTAGTCAAAGTCTAGTCGACATGTGTCGGCGCTATAGGGTGGATGAGGTAACACTTCTCAACTGTAATCGAACAGTTTTTCATTTACGACATTGGCATTGTGCGGGCGTGCGTTGTGGAGAATGAGTGATCCAGCCTCGAGCAACTGAGGCCGGGTTTTCTGTATTGTTCGGTTCAGTTTTTCAATGAAATCACAATAATATACTCCTGTGACACTTCTTCCACATGGAATTCTGTCTGTCATGATGATTTCATGGTAATCATAATCAAAGATCATCATTTGATTGACCTTAGATTAAGCTCGGCCAAAATTTGTTTAGACGTGGGGATGATTGACTTTTTTACTTGTTTCACTATTAATTTGGCAGGTTCAAAGTCTCGAAACCACATTTCATCAATCGTAATGATTCTATGCAAAAAAGCTTGACCTTTAACGTCAAATCTTCGTTTTAGCACTTTGAACTTTGTTGCTCCATTTTTAACTCGCGGAATTTAAAAACAAAACACCCTACCGATAAAGCACAAACACTGGCTTCTTTCTCAAGCCTTAAACTATAACTTACGTAAAAATTACTATCGGCGCGAGCTTCACTCCGCAATGTTGCCAAACTGTACATTATTAATAGAATGATCCTCGTAGATTGTAAGGCTGTCTTCAGTTTCCTTAAGAAAACTGCACTTTTTCCCGACACATTTAAAACCTATGCCAATCAATACTAGACATTAAATGCTCTCTAACGATACCAAATTTTTGACCTTGACGATTAGGGAAAATGTACAAACTCGAAATATAGAATATCCCAAACATTTCTTAAATTTTCTATATTGGACCAAATTTTGTGTCAAATATGGTTCTTTTCTATAAGGGTGTATTGAGTATAACGAATCAAAACGTGAGGCAGTTAAATGTTCAAAAATGTTGGTCCAATATAGGAAATTTAAGACATTTTTGGGATAATCTATATTTCGAGTTTGTACATTTTCCCTAATCGTCAAGGTCAAAAATTTGGTATCGTTAGAGAGCATTTAATGTCTAGTATTGATTGGCATAGGTTTTAAATGTGTCGGGAAAAAGTGCAGTTTTCTTAAGGAAACTGAAGAGAGCCTTATAACAATTTCCGTATTTTAGCCACTGCACCGACAGTATATTTTCTCAAAATATAGATGCCAATAAATATAAAAGGCAGAGGGCTTGTTATTTCCTCCACTCTGTAATTTCCATCTCTAGAAAATAGGGGAAGATGCGCGCTCGAGAGACGTTTTTAATATATTTTCTTATTACACTTACTATACTAACACGTCTGGAACTACACGGACTAACAATACCTTAAAAACTTCTCTCTTTTTTTCTGAATAGCAAAAGAACATCTCGAAATCCCCACAATATCTGTCTCGTGAATACATCAACGTCGATACACGCCAACTTCACTTTGGAAAACGCGTACTGAATAAAAATTACCACGCGGTTTTTATTATAGGTAACTTCATAAAACGTGATTCAAAAATAAATAGAGGATTATTATATTTTGTGATGTTATTTCTTTATTATTTTGCTGTATGGAAGCGAGATTTTCAGCAAACATTACACACATACAGAGAGTTTTATGTAATACCGAACATTTTTATAACGAGAATATTTCTTTTAAGTATACATATGTATATGTTGTACATTTTCCGACGCTCGGTTTACTAAGAGAATTCAATTTGAAGCTTTAAACAAGTGTTTTCCACTTCCAGGCTAAGCATGAAGTAAAATTTCGAGTTTAGAAAAGCCTGAAAATTTGGTTTGGCCGCTTCGCGCTACGCGACCAAACCAAATTTTCAGGCTTTTCTAAACTCGAAATTTTACTTCATGCTTAGCCTGGGAGTGGAAAACACTCGTTTAAAGTTCTAATTGAATTCTCTTAATAAACCGAGCGTCGGAAAATGTACAACAAAATATTAAAATATCCGCGGATATCTGAAAACCTCTGAAAAATCTGTGGATAACCAGTCGATGTAAAATATTCGAACATAGTAGGGATGTCCAGCCTTTCGTACTATGAGAGGTACTTTTGCGTACTAAGTTATTTGGTGACGTGTTTTAAGTAATACAAATAAAATATATAAAAATGTGTATACGCCCAACGCCAGAACTTTGTTATTTATTGGCCCATTTCGTTGAATTAAAAACCAAAGTCAATAGCCGTTTAAATACTATGAAATGACATTAATATTGATTTTTTCAATAATAAGTTCATTACCAAATTATAGTCAACTTAACAGTTTTAAACGCCTATAATTTTTAGTTGCTATTTTAGCCATTTTTTCTGATTTCAATAATGCTCAATATGTTGTTTTTCGTTCAACATTTTTGTCGAAACAAAAAATTTAAATAAATGCATTTAAAGTTATATTTTTCAAAAACTATAATGGGGTTCTTACATGAATTTTAAAATCAAATAAAATTATTACTGCATAATATTTTAAGTTCACAACAAAACACTATTTACTTTATTCGTATAACACTTTTTATTGAATGTAACTGCAGTTTCGAAAAATTTAGCTTGTCATTATCTTGCAATGTTAGTTTTCAAGTTAAGAATATTTAAAAAAAAAAACATAATCTACAAGTCGCAATCAAACCTTATTGCAAAATTAATAACCATATTTTTAATAGCAAAACAAAATTAAATAAATTTAATAAATCTAGAATATATAAATTAACCTGCTCAGATTGTCAAGGGATATACCAATCTAATCTGATTTGAAAAATATGTACTTGCTACAATCCATCATGCTGAAAAAGGTCGTAAAATGAGTTTGCTAAAAGCACTGGAAATACACAAAGCTCCCGCTAATCCCGGAATTCCCTTAATTAACGACCAGGTAGCCATAATATGCACCAGAGCTGGGCAGAATTCGAATCCTGGATTCGAATCCTTTTAGAGGATTCAAATGAGACAATCGAATACTTTAGTTCAACTAGATTCGTGATCCGGATTCGTTACATTATTTTAAGAGGATTCGTATTCGAATCCAAATGTGGGTGATTCGAATCCATATAAAAGGATTCGAATCCTTATTAAAGGATTCGAATATTTATAAAAGGAATCTAATATTTATAAAAGGATTCGAATACTTACAAACGGATTTAAATCGTCAAAAATAATTAGAATTAATTGTGACGATTAACATGAAAAATGTCTTTTGTGTGTTTTTAATTTTCTCGTAAAATCACCGTTTTATACGCGTGGCGCATGAAGTAAAATTTTGAGTATAGAAAAGCCCTGAAAATTTGCCTCGGGTCGCTGCGCGACCCTCGACAAATTCACGGGGCTTTTCTAAACTCAAAATTTTACTTCATGCTTAGTCTGGAAGTGGAACACACTCGTTTAAACGAAGACAACCTTATACAAGACTGTCTTAGTTTAAACCGTGTCGACTTTATACAGTAATGACTGTGATTTTAACGTCATGTGAGGATTTCCGCGCGTGATAAGGTCGGCTCGGTTTAAATCACGCGTGACGACATCAACCAAAGTGTGTAAGTCTTGATTTAAACCGAGCCGACCTTGTATTGTTTAATTTATTTATGTATTAATTTATATATTGACGGATTCACCTTTAACAATGTATAATAATAATACCATTACAATTTTTCCATACATATACATAATAAGTGTGAATTATTATATAATAAATACAAAAGAAAATACGGGAGAAAAATAAGTGTATAGAGATATGAAAAAAAAAAGATAAATAATATTAACTGCGTTTCATGCAAACTGAATAATCTATATATTTTATTTGACTTTTAAAATTGATAAATGTTAATCCAAAAAGCGATATACATTTTTAATTATTAATTATATTGAAAAATCTCATCATTCTACTTATTGGGCTATTAGTGCCATAGTTGAATCGATGAAAATGTTCACGAAATGTGACGTTATTTTGAGTATTAGTTGGTATATTAAAATTAATCATACTGAACAAATCGGAGCACTCAACTATAAAATCAACAATTTTGAATAAAAAACATAAATCAAAATAAATACGTGTATTTTCAAAAGATTTTAGATTTAGCACGGTTAACATTTGAGTGCGACTATAGTTATATCCCTAATTTGAAACTTATATTTAGCAAACATTTATTTCAATTCCAATTGGGATCTTACCAATAATAAGTATAAAATGTTTTGAGTAATAATAGAAAATTGTTTACCAAACCGATTGATAAAGCCAAGAGTTTGCATACCTTTTCAGCAAACATTATCAATATGTTTAGTAAAAGATAAAGAAAAATCAAATGATACACCGAGATCTTTTATGTATTTGACTGGTGATAAACTATTATGGTTAATATAATAAATATTTTCTGATACTCGACCTCTACCAAAAGATTTAGAATAACATTTGCCGATATTAAGAAAAAGAGAGTTCTCAGTGCACCAACAATATATAGTGTCAAGGTCATTCTGCTGTAACATATGATCTGAGGGGTTACTGATAATTCGAAAAATCTTAAGGTCGTCGGCAATCAATAATAACCCAGAATGAGCAACATATGTTTTAATGTCATTAATGAACAATATAAACAATATAGGTTCGCAGTGGGACCTTTGAGGAACACCAGATGTGACTGTAATTGACTTAAAGATACAATTATTTAATTTAACAAATTGCTTTCTATTGCTCAAAAAATCCTGTAACCATTTAACAACTGATAACCCAAATCCAAAATGTTCAAGTTCTCTTATTAAAATTGAATGGGAAACACGGCCAAAAGCCTTCGAATAATCGGTATAGACCGCATCAACCTGTTTCCCATTCTCGAACAAATCTAATAAAAAGATTAATAGATCATCAAATTGGTCACAGTAGATTTACCTTCACAGAACCCATGTTGCTCATTGCAGATGACCTGTTTACTAGCCCATATTAACTGGTCGGTAATAAGTTTATCAAACAATTTTGGTATAACCGATGGAATTGCGATACCTCTGTAGTTTGTAACATCCTCGCGATTTCCTTTTTTATGCAGAGGCCTAATATAACTTGTTTTCCAAACATTGGGAAATATACCTGATTTTAATGAGGTCTGAAATAATATATGTAATGCCGGGCACATTGAGTAAAATAATATATTTAATGCCGGGCACATTTAGTAAATACAGCGTTCTATAAGGTAGGCAGGTAAGTGGTAAGTGATTCATGTTCATATGGTAAACATGAATCAGATAACAAATTAAAACAATCAAAAATAACAGCAAGATTAATATTGAAAGAATTAAGATTAACACAATTTTTTGACTAAGGCGTGCACTAGACACTTGAGGGTCACTATACACTCCAGAAAAGCATTTATTTAGCAAATAAATTCGCGCAACCTAGCTTCGAATTACTAGACATCGTTAAAATGCATGACTTTTGGGTAGATATTAGTTTTTCTTGATTCATTGACGTGTGACCAGAAAGGTCTTGAGTCTTGAATCTTCTCTTCTACCCTTTTCAAATATTCTGCATGCAATCTTTCGTTGAGTTGCTTACATTCAGCCCTTAACCATTTGAATTTTGCATGGTCATTGGGAAACGCACTTGTTTTAAACTGTGAATCCTTTTGTTTCTTTAATTTAATTAAGTTAATTTATTCTTTATCAAACCACTTAGGATATGTTGAATTCCGTATTCTTTTAAGAGGGACATATTTGTTCAAAACATATTTGAAGATGGTCTAAATATTTTCCACAGCAATATTTACATCAATACTGGCTAATAAATTGTCCCGATTTATAGATAATAAAAATAAATTATTGTTGTGGTAATTTGCTGACTTAAAATCATATTCGAAGCTATCCATTTCTATAACATCAGATCTGACAAAATACTAAATCCAAAAAAGTACCTCTGTTGTTGGGTAGTGAGTTTACTTGTAATAAATTATGACATTCCAGGCACTCAGCAAGTACCTGCGCCTGGGTAGATTGGTTGTCACAAGATAATACTGAGTTTTCATTTGTGTTCCAAATAGCTTTTGGAAGGTTAAAATCGCCAAATAGTAGAAAATTGTGATCAGCATATTGACTACAAACACCGTCGACTATATTGCACTATTCTTCATACATCATCGAATTTGACGACGGGGGAATATAGATCGCCGATATAATTGGGTTGAAACCGCTTATGGAAGAATCTAGCCATGTTTCAACTACAATAATATTATTATAAACTGAAATATTATTATTAGACCTTATATTAACAAGTTTGGATCTCATGCCTCCGATGTTCTGAAAGAATATTTTTAGTTTTTTTGTTGATGGATAACATCAGGCTTTTCGACTATTGTTGGTTTGCCATTTCGGTACTTTATCGTAAAATTGGTTTCTCCTTTCTCTTTACGTAGGTCCAGTTCGCAACGTAAATCAATTGCCTTGATTGTTGACGTCGTGTATAAGGTTGTCTTAATTTAAAACCGAGTTGACCTTGTTACTTTAATTACATTGACTTTTCACGTCACGCGAGGAATTTCATGTGTGACGTCAGAAAAACTCCCTGTATTTCTCGAAACATAAATATTTCTAATAAAATCAAACTGAATTTGCTATGAAATTCAAACATAATAAGTGAAAATCAGTATATTTTCAATTTCACAATATTTCAGTGTATTATCCGTTTCGCTACGCAACTAAACCAAATTTTCAGAATTTTCTAAAATCTACATTTTACTTTGTGCGTAAACAAGGATAGTAAATCTATGTTAAAAAACAAAAATTAACATTTCTTAAGATATAAACATTTTGTAATATAAGGCAAAAGTAATGTCATATTATGAATTGGCTGCCATTTTATCAGAAATGAAAAAAATGGGAAATGTTTTGACTGAAAGTTAATTTAAACGTGTAAAATTGATAATATGAAGTTAAAAAAATTATATCGGTCAAATGACGATCTCCTGAGTTGATGTTGATTGTGCTCGTTTTACAACATTTTGAATTGTTGTTCGTAAAACATCTGGCCCCAAATTGGTGATTTGTTCCTCAATGTTAGCTTTCAAGATTTGCAAGATTTGTGGTTTGTTGTGGTAAATGCGAAATTTCAAAAAGACCCAAAGGGAGTGGAAACGCTCCTTTGAAACTTCAAACTGAATGCTTTGATAAGAACATTATATGAATAATAATGTTTTTAGAGATAATAATCTAGTTTTCAAAATTATATTTAATATTATTTGAAGTAAAACTGACATGGTAGCCGCAATCTGAAATGTTAAACTTTTTCGACATTTCCCTGATTCAAGATTTTTTTGCTGACCTTTTACTATAACTTTCTTCTGTGGGAAACCTCTATTTTGTTAAATTGTTTTCATTGTTTTTGTCAATATTTAAGTTAATTTTGTAAATGTTTACGTGTTTTGCCTGCTGATTTTGACAAATTTAATAATGTCATATGGTTTTTTTGTTAGTGTTTTGGTCAATTTGAGTATAATTTCATGACTTTTCTCTGACTTTAAACGAGTGTTTTCCACTCCCAGACTAAGCATGAAGTAAAATTTCGAGTTTAGAAAAGCCCCGTGAAAATTTGACAAATTTTCGGGCTCTTCTAAACTCGAAATTTTACTTCATGCGCCACGCGTACAAAACATTGATTTGAACTGAAGTTGAGAAACACACACATACATCTTTATTTAGAGTAACAGGAAATCAGATGTTTAGTCTGTTATCAACAATATTAAGTGTTATAAATAAATAATTAGGTTTTAAATATTTTTGTTAATCCAACTGGTAACGATATTTATATATAAATGGTTGAAAAAAAAAATAATAGAATCAAATTTATTTTTGAAGCATTTGTATTCGTGATTAGAAAAAACAGGATTCGAATCTTTGATTCGATTCATATTTATCTTTCACGAATCCTTTATTCGAGTATTCGTGATGCGAATCATATTAGGTGATTCGGATATGTGATTCGAATCCTTTTTACGAGGATTCGTCCCAGCTCTGATATGCACCCCAATTTTTACCGCTGTTTTGTAATACTGTATAAATATCTGTAAAATCTCCAGTTTAAGTTCCTTCATGTTTGATAATGACAAGCTAAATTTGTCGAAATTTGTTATACAAGCAAAGTAAAAAGTGTATTATTGTGAAATTACCATGTATAACGAAGTAAAAGCCTCCTTATTTCACAATATATTTAAGTTTTAAAAAATATTGTCCATCAAAAAGAAATAAAAAACATTTTGCGTGTAATTTAAAATTTAGCATTTAGCCTTGGTGTTAGGGCGGTCCTGCAAACGAACGCATTATCCAACGTCCATCGTTTTTATAATTTACAAGTATCTATCAGAGCTGGGCAGGATTCGAATCATTCAGGATTCGAATCCTGGATTCGAATCCTTTTAGAGGATTTAATTGAAGCATTCGAATACTTTAGTTAAACTGGATACGTGATCCGAATTCGTTACATTTTTAAGGTCGAGGATTCGTATTCGAATCCAAATGCTGATCATTCGAATCTTTATAAAAGGATTCGAATATTTGTAAAATGATTCGAATACTTTCAAAAGAATTTGAATCATTAAAATTAATTCGAATTAGTTGTAAGGATTAACATAAATAAATTGTTTTGTGTGTTTTAAAATTTCCCGCTAAATCAGTGTTTTATACGCGTGGCGTATAAAATAAAATTTCGAGTTTAAAATAGCCCCGTGAAAATTTATCTCGGGTCGCTGCGCTACCCTCGACAAATTTTCTACGCGGGGCTTTTCAAAACTCGAAATTCTACTTCATACTTAGTCTAGGAGTGGACAACACTCGTTCTTAGAAGTTTCAAATTGAAGGATCACTCTAGATTACCAAGTTTATTACTCAAAGAACCGTTTTACAAAGGCTACCGCTCGAAGGACCAATTGTAGTCTTTGGAGACCGAAGGACTACAGGAAATTAAAGTTTTTTTTTTACAAAAAAACAACGAATATCTAAAGGTTCACAGCGTGGATATGAAAGAAAATATCCAATTTAAAAAAAAATCGAGGTTGTGTTGGATTGGATTGTTTTCAGTGCTTTTAACTTCACTTAAAATCAGTGTTTTATACGCATGGCGCATAAAGTAAAATTTCGAGTTTAGAAAAGCCCCGTGAAAATTTGTCTCTGGATAATTTTAAGGCATTCGTCGATTTTATAAAAGAGTTCAATTTGAAGTTTTGAACGAGTGATTTCACTCTCAGGTTAGGCATGAACAATGTTTAACAGGAATAAGAAACATTTGTTGAAAAAGCTCAAGTATTTAACATGGGAAAAAGTACTCTGAAGGACATATCAATTCTTTTTCATTCTGACAGTTACGATACGCATTTTAACACTTGTGACATATTTTAAAGTAACGAGTGTCTTCCACTCCCAGACTAAACATGAAGTAAAATTTCGAGTTTAGAAAAGGCCCGTGTAGAAAATTTGTCGAGGGTCGCGCAGCGACCCGAGACAAATTTTCACGGGGCTTTTCTAAACTCGATATTTTACTTCATGCGCCACGCGTACAAAACACTGATTTAAAGTGAAGTTCAAAAACACACAATAACATCTTCAATCGAAGTAACATGGAATCAGATATTTAGTCTGTTATCAACAATGATCAGTGTTAATAATAAATAATTAGGTTTTGAATATTTTTCTTAAAACAACTACTAGCAATATTAAAATGTTGGTGATTGCAAAAAAATAATAAAATCAAATTTATTCTGAGAGTATTTGTATTCGTGATTCAAAAAACAGGATTCCAATCTTTAATTAGAATCATATTCATCTCTAACGAATCCTTTATTCGAGTATTCGTGATTCGAATGATATTAGGTGATTCGGATTCTTGATTCGAATTCTTTTTATGAGGATTCGTCCCAGCTCTGGTATCTATAACATTTCTCTGTATTTGCTTTAGATTCTCGCTCACATACAAAGATTTATACAAAGTTAAAAGTGCCTACGTTTTTTCCTTTCATTATTTATCAAATGAATTCAGTATATGTGTAGCCTTTTATTTCTTTGTTTTAAGTATAAATAGGTTAAACTACAAAATGTAATGGTTTCATCCGGCTCTATCGCTGTTTTTTTATAACTAACTCAAAATATTCTCTGTCTGTTGGCCACCTTGACATGTGCGTTTAAAAATTAGTCCAACGAAAGTGCGTATAAAAAATGTTTGTGTGGCCTCCGCCTAAATGACCATAAAAGGGTTATGTTGTAAAATTGTACGTAGTATCATTAGAGTCGCCCCTGCATGTAAAAAAAACGGAATATTTCACTGTCAAGATAAATGAGCTAAAATGCACTAGTTTCGTAAAACTAAAATATCTCCGAAATTAAGTAAAATAGATAATTGCCGATTTCGCATTAATCTTGAAAATAGAGAAGGCTGTTAGTTGCACTATAAAGTTGCTTCGTTCGATGAAATTAAAAATTTTGAATTTCGAAAATTTCAATCACGGATCATTTGATGTTTTTAAATGGAACTACATACAAGATAAATTCAAATTCAAAACTATTTAAATTCCAGAAAATAAGCTTACGCTTCTTATAGTTTGCACACTTTAAACATAATATATAAAATTACGAAAAAACTATTCGTGAAAATGCAAACAATGTCTTAATTAATAAGACAACTCAAGACGATAAATATCCATTGAAACCACTACGAATTTTCACGAATAGTTTTTTCGTAATTTTATATATTATAGAACTACATAATTTATTGAGCATCGCTCGACCAGAGCTGTTCCGAGTACAAGTAAAATGTACTCGAGTATTGAGTACAAGTACTCCATGCAAATTGTACTCGAGTACTAAGCAGAGCTGGGCAGGATTCGAATCATTCAGGATTCGAATCTTGGACTCAAATCCTTTTATAGGATTCAAAAGAGGCATTCGGATACTTTAGTTCAACTGACTTCGTGATCCGGATTCGTTACATTTTTTTAAGAGGATTCGTATTCGAATCCAAATGTGGGTGATTCGAATACATATAAAAGGATTCGAATCCTTATGAAAGGATTCGAATATTTATAAGAAGATTCGAATATTCATAAAACGATTCGAAAATTTATGAAAGGGTTCGAATACTTACGAAAGGATTTGAATCGTCAAAAATAATTTGAATTAATTGTGACGATTCATTATGGTTAACATAAAAAAATATCTTTAGTGTGTTTTGAAATTTCTCGTTAAATCACTGTTTTATACGCGTGGCGCATGAAGTAAAATTTCGAGTTTAGAAAAGCCCAGAAAATTTTCACGGGACTTTTCTAAACTCGAAATTTTACTTCATGCTTAGTATGGGAGTGGATAAGACTCGTTTAAATGAAGACGACCTTATATAATACTGTCTCAGCCTAAACCAAGTCGACCTTATACAGTAATGACTCTGATTTTGACGTCATGTGAGGATTTTCGCGCGTGATAAGGTCGGATTTTTTTTAAATCGAGACAACCTTGCACAGTAATGATCTTGGTTTTGGCGTCATGTACGGATTTCCACGCGTGACGACATCAACCAAGGTGTGTAAGTGAGTTTGTCCTGATTTAAACCGAGCCGACCTTGTATTGTTTAATTACCTTGATTGTTGACATCACGTAAAGACTTCCACGCGTGAAGTCGGCAATCAAGGTGGTTAGTGTATAAGGTTGTCTTATTTTAAAACCAAGTCGACCTTGTTAGTTTAATTACCTTGACTTTCACGTCACGCTAGGAATTTCATGTGATACGTCAGAAAAACTCCTTGTATTTTTCGAGACGTAGATATTTCTAATAAAATCAAATTTGCTATGAAATTTAAACATATGTGAAGGTATGATTTTTAATTATACACCATTCCATTTGTTTCTGGATCTCGCCTAGCCATGCTTTCGTGTAGTTATGTTGCAGTATCAACATTTACATTTTTTATTAGTTGCCACTCCTGATTCCTTATTTTAACAGTGTTGCAATAATTTATGATTTCATAAGTAATCCTCATTTTAATTTTCAAGAGGTTTATTGTTAATCTTGCAACAATTATTTCGCCACGCGGTCGCTTCTTCGAGCATTTTATTATTAAATCAAATTAATCTAGTGTTGCAATGCTGTGTCAATGTCAAAGTGAAAAATTATTTCTGGCACATATTAAATATTATCATGCCAAAGATTATCTCTAAATCAAAAAGGTTACAAACTCTGAAATCCTACAAACATTTTAGGCAAAGTAATCCAAATCTATAGCATCACAATATTATTACGATTTTAATAGATATTTTTGGGGTATGTCTAGTATTTTAATTATCATATATATTTAATTAAAGATAATTACGTTTCAGGTAGGGAGATCTTCTTTACAATTAATTTTACGACAAAAACCTGACGAATTGAAATCTACTACTTCTGGCAAACGATCTAAAAACAGCCATTTTTGGAATCACCTAGCTAGAAAAGATCTGCAACAACTAATTTGGCAATATAACTCTAGAAATCAGTATTTTACTTTGAGAGATCTTTTGAATGATATGAAAGAAAATTATGAGTTCCATGGGAGTAGAACAACACTTTATAGGGTTGTTAAAAGTATGGGGTATAAATTCAAATTAATTATTGGGCGCGAAATTCTCTGTGAACAAAAACATGTTGTTGCAGCTAAAATTATTTTCCTTAGAAAATTTTTACAGTATCAAAATTCCAGTGAAGATATCCAATTCGTATACCTGGATGAAACATGGATATATCAGAATGGACCCGTGGTTCGACGCTGGGTACATGAAACTGATATAAAAAGTAATCCAACTAAATTCGAAAATGAAGGCAAACACTTCACCATTCTACATGCTGGGTATAGGAGTGGGTTTTTGGATGGGTGCGATTTTTTATTACATTCGAAAAACAATGACCGAGATTACCATGCCACAATGGATGGTAATACTTTTCAAAATTGGGTGGTTAATCAACTTATTCCTGCTTTGGCTAAGCTTTCAGGGAAATGTGTAGTTATTATGGATAATGCTGCATACCATTCTGTGCAATTAGACAAAACTCCTTCATTTTCTTGTAAGAAATGCGAAATGCAGGAGTGGTTGGTTAAACACAATGTAAAATTCAATCCAAAATTAACCAAAAAGGAACTATGGGCTTTATTTATACCTTTTCGATCAAATGACAAAATTTACGTAGTTCATGACATTTTGAGAAAGAACGGGCACGAAGTTCTTGTCAATACAATCCAATTGAAATGGCATGGGGGTTTTGTAAGACTTACTACAATAAGCACATAAATTCTAAGCAACCATCTAAGGATCGTGTTCAGAATTTATGGCTTGAGTCTCTCTCAAAATGTACATCCGATATGTGGCAAAATTTCTGTGATCATTGTGAAAAACTTATTTCGGATGACTGGACAAAACACATGGGGAACCTTTCTTTTGAATTAATGAAACACTTGTATCTTTTCTTCACTTATTTATTTGGAGTACCAAATGCACATTTCGATCATGATGTGATCATTATTAATGGTTGACAAATAAAATTTCGTATTTGTCAACCATTGATAATGATCACATCGTGATCGAAATGTGCATTTGGTACTCCAAATAAATAAGTGAAGAAAAGATACAAGTGTTTCATTAATTTAAAACCATCTTCACGCAACTCAACAACAATTAAGTTTCCTCCTTTTATTATTTCGCTTGGGGAATCTGGCTCAGAACAAACATCAGAAGATTCAGATGCAGGTTCTCTTGACTAAATAATAAAAGTGGAATGAGGGCTTAAAAATTGTTTGACATGAAAATTATCAGTATCACAAGAGGGTGGGAATAAATTTGCAATTCTACAAAAAAATACTGAGGGCCAACAGAAGAGAGAATGACCAAAATTAAGGTGGATGGATGGAGTTGATCAAAATGTGTTAACGGGAAGACCCAAGCGAGAAATACAAATGGATGACGAAATAAGTCTGCAGAGCCGAATTCATTATATTTGTTATATACAATATTATTGCTGTGTTTGTATGTACAAAAACCAAGTAGTAAATTTTGTCAATCTTAAAACTGCATATTATTATCCTTTTATATCTGAAAATTTGTAAAACAGGCAACAGTGTAAGATCACAATAGTCAGAAATTATAACCTTAAAATCGAACATCTGACAGTGACATTTAAAAACCCTGATTTAAAACACAACCAGCCCCATTTACAATACTTAAACTGTCACTTTTCCATAGCTAGGCGAGATCCAGAAACAAATGGAATCGTGTATACTTTAATTTTTTTCGTATGTTTTTATCTGAGAAGGCTGCCTTAGAAAATCTGTCAAAAATAAAATAATGATTGTGAGCGGTGAACTTGGTACGATCACGATCACGAGCTGTACTGTTTGTTGGTATTACGACATCATAGACTACAGAAAGGGTTCTTGCTAGACCTAAGTTCAAAGATTACCGTTGAATATAATGTTATTGCTGCTGAAACTCAACTCCTTGTCTTGCCTTCACTGCTGAAACTCTTCAACTCCTCATCTGGCCGTTACTGCGGTGGTTGGTTTCTGCGGGTCACCGGTCCGTGCTTGAAGAGTATTGTCAAGAGAAAATCAAGAACATGTCCGTGCTTGAAGAAACAGTCAAGAAATTGAACCGTAATTAATTAGTCTTCAACCGCAATCCCAAGTGAAGGATACTGCTATAATTACTCTTGCCCAGGATACAGATAAGCCCCAAGAAACTTTTATATTGTGTTCAATTTTCAAATTGATATAGTTATATTTAATTAACCTCTTTAGTTTATAAATAATGTAATCTCCAGTGCACTCGAGAATTAGGTTATGTAGCATTGCAATTGGCTAACTTTTAATATTAACTCACAATTTGCAAAATAAAAGTTAACCCAAAATTCAATTTATAACAAATTCTTATCTTAGTTGTTATTTCGTAAATTAAACAATTAATATTACTCAGATGTAAATTACGTGGCGCCCAAAACAGAAATAAAAAAAAAGAACCCACCCTTCGTACTGAGTGAGCTGAACCAGAAACAATTAGCTAAATTAAAGTTAACGTCACATTTTTTTTTTTTTTTAGTAGTTGAATTCCTTATTATGCAGGACATTTACTCAGCACGCACACAAAATTAACTTATACTAAGACAATTATTAAAAAGAGGTTAAAACCGATTATGTTTGCAACCGCGACCACAGCACAATTCTTCCGAAGAATCTTCCATTAAATAATCTTTCAGTGGAGATTCCTGTGGACTGTGGCTGCGGCAAGCGGAGGAACGCGACTCGTTTAACTGAAATTTCACATTCCTTGACCTCCACACAATCCGTTTTATTCTCCTGCACGCGCTGAAACAGAACGGATGGTCAGTAACAGGAATTTCCCAATCTTTGAAAATGGAAATCGCACACGTGGTCGCTAGTTACATGCTGTCCTTGTTCTTCCTGTTTTCCGTTATGCATGCCACCCGTATCGTTGATTTCAGATTGCTAAGATGCGGTTTATTGGAGTTTTTCTCTGATATATCCTCAAGATTTAGCAGCGCGTGCAGGAGAATAAAACGGATTGTGTGGAAGTCAAGGAATGTGAAATTTCAGTTAAACGAGTCGCGTTCCTCCGCTTGCCGCAGCCACAGTCCACGGGAATCTCCACTGAAGGATTATTTAATGGAAGATTCTTCGGAAGAATTGTGCTGTGGTCGCGGTTGCAAACATAATCGGTTTTAACCTCTGTTCAATAATTGTCTTAGTATAAGTTGATTATGTGTGCGTGCTGAGTAAATGTCCTATATAATAAGTAATTCAACCACAAAAAAAAAATTGTGACGTTAACTTCAATTTAGCTAATTGTTCCTGGTTCAGCTCACTCAGTACGAAGGGTGGGTTCTTTTTTTTATTTATGTTTTTGGCGCCACGTAATTTACAGGAACATCTGAGTAATCTTAATTGTTTAAATTACGAAATAACAACTAAGATAAGAATTTGTTATACATTGAATTTTGGGTTAATTTTCATTTTCCAAATTGTGAGTTAATATTAAAAGTTAGCCAATTGCAATGCTACATGACTTAATTCTCGAGTGCACTGGAGATTACATTATTTATAAACTAAAGAGGTTGATTAAATATGAATAATTCAATTTGAAAAATAAACACAATATAAAAGTTTCTTGGGGCTTATCTGTATCCTGGGGAAGAATAATTATAGCAGTATCCTCTACTTGGGATTGCGGCTGAAGACTAATTAATTACGGTTCAATTTCTTGATTTTTTCTTCAAGCACGGACATGTTCTTGATTTTCTCTTGACAATACTCTTCAAGCACGGACCGGTGACCCACAGAAACCAACCACCGCACTAACGGCCAGATGAGGAGTTGAAGAGTTTCAGCAGTGAAGGCAAGACGAGGAGTTGAAGAGTTTCAGCAGTATTAGCATTATATTTAACGGTAATCTTTGAACTTAGGTCTAGCAAGAACCCTTTCTGTAGTCTATGATGTCGTAATACCAACAAACAGTACAGCTCGTGATCGTGATCGTACCAAGTTCACCGCTCACAATCATTATTTTTTTTTTTACAGATTTTCTAAGGCAGCTTTTTTTAAATAAAAACATAAGAAAAAAATTGAAGTAATTAAAAATCATACCGTCACACATAATAAGTAAAAAACAGTACATTTTCAATTTCACAATATTTCAGTGTTTTATCCGTTTCGCTACGCAACTAAACCAAATTTTTAGAATTTTCTAAACTTCATATTTTATTTCGTGCGTAAAACAAGAATAGTGAATCTATGTTAGAAAACAAAATTTAACATTTCGTAAGAGATAAACTTTTTGTCTCGTGTAAAATAAGGCAAAAGTAATGTCATATGAATTGGCTGCCATTTTATTAAAAATTAAACAAATGGACAATGTTTTGACTGAAAGTTAATTTAAAGGTGTAAAATTGATAATATAAAGATAAAATAATTATACAATGCAATACAAAATTATTCATTATGTGTTAACCATACTAGTACAGATACATTCGTCATATAAATTAAAGTACAATATAAATTTGCTTACAACTAACATATATTAAATAAAAGCTAAATATAAAGAGGTTAATGTATATATAAAATTTAGTTTACAACGACAACATAAATTCTTGAATTGAATATGGACAGTTCTGGATTAGCAGTTTTTTCAATTTTTTTAAAAATTTATTTAGACATAGTTGTTTAAAATGATTCGGTATTTTATTATATAATATACTGCCCGCATGTAATGGGGATTGTTTATGTTGTTCTAATGAAAATTGATGAATATACATATTAGAAGAATTTCGAGTTTCGTAATTGTGTATATCGCTATTTATTGTGAAAGAATGTCTAGTTTTATGAATGTGTATTAATAATTTATAAACGTAAATTGATGTTAGTGTCATTATATTTTCATTTTTAAATATTATTCTGCACGAGTCTCTATATTTTATATTAAACATCAATCTTAAAATTCGCTTTTGTGCAAGAAAGACCTTTGTTGCGTCTGTTGATTGTCCCCATACTACAATGCCATAACTCAAAATTGAGTGTACCAATCCGTAATATACTGATTTAAGTTCGGTAATATTAAATATGTGTTTTAATCTACATAGGGCAAAGTATGTTTTGTTTAGTTTGTCGACTAGATTACTGACATGGGTCTTCCATGAAAGATTTTTGTCGATTTGTAATCCCATGAACGATGTTACTTTACTGATTAGTGTTTTGTTAAAACTATTATCGATGCTGAATTCAGATGGATAGACATGATTGTTGTAAAATTGAATAAGGACTGTTTTGTAATAGTTTATAATTAAGTTATTACGTTCACACCAGTTATTAAATTGATTTAACATATTATTTAACTTGATATTACATGTATTTGCATCTGGTCCACTTACAATAATAGATGTGTCACCTGCAAACATGCAAATATGGGAATCTGAGATATATTTAGGCAGGTCATTTATAAATAATATAAAGAGAAGTGGGCCCGCCACACTCCCCTGCGGTACCCCTAAGTCTACATTAGTCACATGACCATCTCCTGAGTTGATGTAGATTGTGCTCGTTTTCCAGCATTTTGAATTGTTCGTGAAACATCTGGCTCCAAATTGCTAATTTCTTCTTCAATGTTGGCTTTCAAGACTTGCAAGGTTTGTGGTTTGTTGTGATAAATGCGAAATTTCAAAAAGACCCACAGGGAGTGGAAACGCTCGTTCGAAACTTCAAACTGAATGCTTTGATAAGAACATTACATGACAAAAAATGTTTTTAAAGATAATAATCTAGTTTTCAAAATTATTTTTAATATTATTTGAAGCTAGACTGACATAGTAGCCACAATCTGAAATGTTAAATTTTTCCGACATTTCCCCGATTCAAGATTTTTTCCCTTGCCTTTTAATATAACCTTCTTCTGGGGGAAACCTCCATTTTGTTAAATTGTTTTCATTGTTTTTGTCAATATTTAAGTTAATTTTATATATTTTTACGTGTTTTGTAATTTGCCTGCTGATTTTGACAAATTTAATAATATATGGCTTTTTTGTTAGTGTTTTGGTCAATTTAAATATAATTTCATGACTTTTCTCTGACTCTTCCTGTTTTGACGATATTCAGTGAATTTTTTATCTACGTAATTTTCAGGCATTCGTCGATTTTATTATAGAGTTCAATTTGAAGCTTTAAACAAGTGTTTTTCACTCCCAGACTAAGCATGAAGTAAAATTTCGAGTTTAGAAAAGCCCCGTGAAAATTTGTCTTGGGTCGCGCAGCGACCCGAGACAAATTTTCGGGGCTTTTCTAAACTCGAAATTTTACTTCATGCGCCACGCGTACAAAACACTGATTTGAACTGAAGTTCAGAATCACACAAATACATCTTTAATCAGAGTAACAGGGAATCAGATGTTTAGTCTGTTATCAACGATGTTCAGTGTGATTAATAACTAATTATGTTTTAAATATTTTTGTTAAAACAACTGATAACGATATTTTTATATAAATGGTTGAAAAAAAATAAAATCAAATTTATTCTTAAAGGATTTGTATTCGTGATTCGAAAAAGCAGGATTCGAATCTTTGATTCGAATCAAATTTATCTCTTACGAATCATATATTTGAGTATTCGTGATTCGAATCATATTAGGTGATTTGGATTCGTGATTCGAATCCTTTTTACGAGGATTCGTCCCAGCTCTAGTAATAAGTACAAGTACGTAATCAAGAGTACTTAATTACATTTATGAGTACAAAGTACTGAGTGCGATAAATGAAAATACGAAAAAGTAAAATTTAAACATGTGTTTTTTATATATCTTATACTTCTTCTTCTTATCTTATACTGCTCTAAACTCAAAATTTTACTTCATGCTTAAATCCGGGAGTGGAACGGACTCGTAAACAATTGTTTGATTTGTTTCTATTTAATTTAGAAAACTTAAATATCTGGACATTAATAAACACACAAACACAAAATTAAACGTTAATATTTTTTTGTAGAGTTTTATTCAAAGATTCACTAAAAATTTAACAATAGCGGATATTATTTATAATTACGAACATTCCATTCATAAATAACCATATTTTATTATTAATTATATTGAAAAATCTCATCATTCTACTTATTGGGCTATTAGTGCCATAGTTGAATCGATGAAAATGTTCACGAAATGTGAAATTTTGAGTATTAGTTGGTATATTAAAATAAATCATACTTAAAAAATCGGAGCAATCAACTATAAAATTAACAATTTTGAATAAAAAACATAAAAAAATACGTCTATTTTCAAGAGATTTTAGATTTAGCACGGTTAACATTTGAGTACGACTATAGTTATATCGACTTATTCCTAATTTGAAACTTATATTTAGCAAACATTTATTTCAATTCCAATTGGGATCTTACCAATGATAAGTATAGAATTTTTTGAATATTAATAGAAAATTGTTTACCAAACCGATTGATAAAGCCAAGAGTTTGCATACCTTTGCAGCAAATATTATCAATATGTTTACTAAAAGATAAAGAAAAATCAAATGTTACACCGAGATCTTTTATGTATTTGACTGGTGACAAACTATTATCGTTAATATAATAAATATTTTCTGATACTCGACCTCTACCAAAAGATATAGAATAACATTTGCCGATATTAAGAAAAAGAGAGTTCTCAGTACACCAACAATATATATTGTCAAGGTCAGTCTGCTGTAACATATGATCTGAGGGGTTACTGATAATTCGAAAAATCTTAAGACGACCTTAACAAACAATAATAACCCAGAATGAGCAACATATGATTTAATGTCATTAATGAACAATATAAACAATATAGGTCCGCAGTAGGACCCTTGAGGAACACCAGATGTGACTGTGATTGACTTAAAGATACAATTATTTATTTTAACAAATTGCTTTCTATTGCTCAAAAAATCCTGTAACCATTTAACAACTGATAACCCAAATCCAAAATTTTCAAGTTTTCTTATTAAAATTGAATGGGAAACACGGTCAAAAGCTTTCGAAAAATCGGTATAGACCGCATCAGCCTGTTTCCCATTCTTGAACAAATCTAATAAAAAGATTAATAGATCATCAAATTGGTCACAGTAGATTTATCTTCACAGAACCCATGTTGCTCATTGCACATGACCTGCTTATTAGCCCATATTAACTGGTCGGTAATAAGTTTATCAAACAATTTTGGTGTAACCGATGGAATTGCGATACCTCTGTAGTTTGTAACAACCTCGCGATTTCCTTTATGTATGTAGAGGCCTAATATAACTTGTTCTCCAAACATTGGGAAATATACCTGATTTTAATGAGGTCTGAAATAATATATGTAATGCCGGGCACATTGAGTGAATACAGCGTTTTATAAGGTAGGCAGGTAAGTGGTCAGGATCATATGAATATGAATCAGATAACAAATTAATACAATCAAAAATATCCGCAAGATTAGTATTAAAAGAATTAAGATTAAAACAATTTTTTTGACTAAAGCGAGCACTAGACACTTGAGGGTCACTATACACTTCAGATGAGTATTTATTTAGCGAATAAATTCGCGCAACCTTGCCCCGAATCACTAGACTTATCGTTAAAATGTATAACTTTTGGATAGATATCAGTTTTTCTTGATTCATTGACGTGTGACCAGAAAGATCTTGAGTTTACATTAATCTTCTCTTCTACCTTTTTCAAATATTCTGCATGTAGTCATTCGTTGAGTTGCTTACATTTAGCCCTTATCCATTTGAATTCTGCATGGTAATTGGGTGACGCACTTGATTTAAACTGTGAATCCTTTTGTTTCTTTAATTGAATTAAGTTAATTATTTCTTTATCGAACCACTTAGGATATGTTGAATTCCGTATTCTTTTAAGAGGGACATATTTGTTTAAAACAAATTCGAAGATGTTATAAATATTTTCCACAGCAATATTTACAATAATACTGGCTAATAAATTGTCCCAAAATTTAATAACATTAAATAGCCAATATGATGTATACTTGGTGGAGCGATAGGATCAAGAGCCGTGGACAATTCTATCGATGTTAATTTTTAAAATATTAAATCCAAAAAAGTACCTCTGTTGTTGGGTATTGAGTTTACTTGTAATAAATAATGACATTCCAGGCACTCAGCAAGTACCTGCGCCTGGGTAGATTGGTTTTCACGAAATAATATCGAGTTTTCATTTGTGTTCCAAATAGCTTTTGGAAGGTTAAAGTCGCCAAATGGTAGAAAATTGTGATCAGCATATTGACTACAAACACCGTCGACTAAATTGCACTATTCTTCATACATCATCGAATTTGACGACGGGGGAATATAGATCGCAGATATGATATGTTTGAAACCAACCTGAACAAATACAATCTCTAATGTGGTGACAATATTTATAGTATTGTTCGTTAAATGTGATCTGATTGCGATTAGAACCCCACCACCACTGCTTTTTGTGCTCAAAGTTTAAGATCTATGGCATCTATAATCTGAGAAACCATAAAGACATAATTCACTGTCGCTTATAGAAGAATCTAGCCATGTTTCAACTACAATAATAATATTATAAACTGAAATGTTATTATTAGACCTTATATTAACAAGTTTGGATCTCTTGCCTCCGATGTTCTGAAAGAATATCTTTCGTTTTTTTGTTGATTGATAACATTAGGCTCCACTATTGTTGGGTTGCCATTTCGGTACTTTATCGTGTGATTGGATTCTCCTTTCTCTTTACGTAGGTTTAGTTCGCGACGTAAATCAATTGCCTTGATTGTTGACGTCGCGTGAGGACTTCCACGCGTGACGTCAGCAATCAAGGTTGTTAGTGTATAAGGTTGTCTTAATTTAAAACCGAGTCGACCTTGTAACTTTAATTACATTGACTTTTTACGTTACGCAAGGAATTTCATGTGTGACGTCAAAAAAACTCCCTGTATTTCGCGGGACATAGATATTTCTAATAAAATCAAACTGAATTTGCTATGAAATTCAAATATAATAAGTAAGAATTAGTATATTTTTAATTTCACAATATTTCAGTGTATTATCCATTTCGCTACGCAACTAAACCAAATTTTCAGAATTTTCTAAACTCTACATTTTACTTCGTTCGTAAACAAGGATAGTAAATCTGTGTTAAAAAACAAAAATTAACATTTCTTAAGATATAAACTTTTTGTCTCGTATTAGAAATAAAAAAAATGGGCAATGTTTTGACTGAAAGTGAATGTAAAAGTGTAAAATTGATAATATAAAGTTAAAAAATGATATCGGTCAAATGACGATCTCCTGAGTTGATGTAAATTGTGCTCGTTTTACAACATTTTGATTTGTTGTTCGTAAAATTAGTGATTTCTTCCTCAATATTGGCTTTCAAGACTTGCAAGGTTTGTGGTTTGTTGTGGTAAATGCGAAATTTTAAAAAGACCCACAGGGAGTGGAAACGCTCGTTTGAAACTTCAAACTGAATCCTTTGAGAAGAACATTAAATGACTAAAAATGTTTTTAGAGATAATAATCTAGTTTTCAAATTTATGTTTAATATTATTTGAAGTAAAACTGACATGGTAGCCGCATTCTGAAATGTTAAATTTTTCCGACATTTCCCTGATCTAATATTTCTTTGCTGGCCTTTTACTATAACTTTCTTCTGTGGGAAACCTCCATTTTGTTAAATTGTTTTTATTGTTTTTGTCAATATTTAAGTTAATTTTATAAATGTTTACGTATTTTGTAATTTGTCTGCTGATTTTGACAAATTTAATAATGTCATATGGTTTTTTTGTTGGTGTTTTGGTCAATTTGAGTATAATTTGATGACTTTTCTCTGACTTTAAGCGAGTGTTTTCCACTCCCAGACTAAGCATGAAGTAAAATTTCGAGTTTAGAAAAGCACCGTAAAAATTTGTCAAGGGTCCCGTAGCGACCCGAGACAAATTTTCGGGCTTTTCATTACTGGAAATCTTACTTCATGCGCCACGCGTACAAAATACTGATTTGAGGTGAAGTTCAGAAACACACACATACATCTTTAATCAGAGTAACAGGGAATCAGATGTTTAGTCTGTTATCAACAATATTCAATGTTAATAATAAATATAATTATTTATTATTAACACTGTTTTAAATATTTTTGTTAAAACAACTGGTAACGATATTTATATATAAATGGTTGAAAAAAATAATAAAATCAAATTTATTTTTAAAGGATTTGTATTCGTGATTCGAAAAAACAGGATTCGAATCTTTGATTCGAATCATATTTATCTCTCACGAATCCTTTATTCGAGTATTCGTGATTCGAATCATATTAGGTGATTCGGATTCGTGATTCGAATCCTTTTTACGAGGATTAGTCCCAGCTCTGATATGCACCCCCATTTTTACCGCTGTTTTGTAATACTGCATAAATATCTGTAAAATCTCCAGTTTAAGTTCCTTCATGTTTGATAATGACAAGCTAAATTTGTCGAAATTTATTATACAAACAAAATAAAAAGTGTTTTATTGTGAAATTAACATACATAACAAAGTAATAGCCTCCTCAATTCACAATATTTTTAAGTTTTTAAAAACATTGTTCATCAAAAAGAAATAAAAAACATTTTGCGTGTAATTTAAAATTTAGCCTTGGTGTTAGGGCGGTCCTGCAAACGAATGCATTATCCAACGTCCGTCGTTTTTATTTTTTACTAGTATCTATCAGATCTGGGCAGGATTCGAATCATTCAAGATTCGAATCCTGGATTCGAATCCTTTTAAAGGATTCAATAGAGGCATTCGAATACTTTAGTTAAACAGTTAGTTAAACTGGATTCGTGATCCGGATTCGTTTAAGTGGATTCGTATTCGAATCCAAATGCCGATCATTCGATCTTTATAAAAGGAATCCAATATTTATAAAAGGATTCGAATACTTACAAAAGAATTTGAATCGTTAAAAATAATTCGAATTAATTGTAAGGATTAACATGAATAATTTGCTTTGTGTGTTTTTAAATTTCTCGCTACATCAGAGTTTTGTACGCGTGGCGTATGAAGTAAAATTTCGAGTTTAGAAAAGCCCCGTGAAAATTTGTCTCGGGTCGCTGCGCGACCCTCGACAAATTTTCTACGCGGGGCTTTTCTAAACTCGAAATTCTACTTCATACTTAGTCTAAGAGTGGACAACACTCGTTCTTACAAGTTTCAAATTGAAGGATCACTCTAGATTACCAAGTTTATTACTCAAAGAACCGTTTTACAAAGGCTACAGCTCGAAGGACCAATTGTAGTCTTTGGAGAGGGAAGGACTACAGGGAATTACAGTTTTTTTTTTACAAAAAAACAACGAATATCTGAAGGTTCACAGCGTGGATATGAAAGAAAATATCCAATTTAAAAAAAAAATCAAAGTTGTATTGGATTGGATTGTTTTCAGTGCTGTTAACTTCACTTAAAATCAGTGTTTTATACGCATGGCGCATAAAGTAAAATTTCGAGTTGAGAAAAGCCCCGTGAACAATTGTCACTGGATAATTTTAAGGCATTCGTCGATTTTATAAAAGAGTTCAATTTGAAGTTTCAAACGAGTGATACCACTCTCAGGTTAGGCATGAACAAAGTTTAACAGGAATAAGAAACATTTGTTGAAAAAGCTCAAGTATTTAACATAGGAAAAAGTACTATGATAGACATATCAATTTTTTTTCATTCTGACAGTTACGATACGCATTTTAACACTTGTGACATATTTTAAAGTAACGAGAACTTCCACTCCCAGACTAAGCATGAAGTAAAATTTCGAGTTTAGAAAAGCCCCGTGAAAATTTGTCTCGGGTCGCTGCGCGACCCGAGACAAATTTTCTACGCGGGGCATTTCTAAACTCGAAATTTTACTTCATGCGCCACCCGTACTAAAGACTGATTTGAAGTGAAGTTCAA
This sequence comes from Philonthus cognatus, assembly GCA_932526585.2. Lineage (NCBI taxonomy): Eukaryota > Metazoa > Arthropoda > Insecta > Coleoptera > Staphylinidae > Philonthus > Philonthus cognatus. The sequence goes on from OW052241.1 coordinate 108,899,822, forward strand.
AAACACACAACATCTTCAATCAGAGAAACAAGGAATCAGATATTTAGTCTGTTATCAAAAATGATCAGTGTTAATAATAAATAATTAGGTTTTGAATATTTTTCTTAAAACAACTGCCAGCAATATTAAAATGTTAGTGGTTGCAAAAAAATAATAAAATCAAATTTATTCTTAAAGGATTTGTATTTGTGATTCAAAAAACAGGATTCTAATCTTTGATTCGAATCATATTTATCTCTAACGAATCCTATATTCGAGTATTCGTGATTCGAATCATATTAGGTCTGGTATTTATAGCATTTCTCTGTATTTGTTTTAGATTCTCGTTCACATACAAAGATTTATACAAAGTATAAAAGTGCCTACGTTTTTTCCTTTCATTATTTATCAGATGAATTTAGTATATGTGTAGCCTTTTATGTCTTTGTTTTATGTGTAAATAGGTTAAACTACAAAATGCGATGGTTTCATCCGACTCTATCGCTGTTTTTTATAACTAACTCAAAATATTCTCTGTCTTGTGGCCACCTTGACAAGTGCGTTTTAAAATAAGTCCAACAATCGTACGTATAAAAAATGTTCGTGTGGCCTTAGGCTAAATGACCATAAAAGGGTTATATTGTAAAATTGTACATAGTGTCATTGGATTCGCCCCTGCATGTAAAAAAAACGGAAATATTTCACTGTCAAGATAAATGAGCTAAAATGCAGTAGTTTCGTAAAACTAAAATATCTCGAAACTAAGTAAAATAGAGAATTGCCGATTTCGCATTAATCTTGAAAATAGAAAGCGCTATTAGTTGCACTATAAAGTTGCTTTGTTCGATAAAATTAAAAATTTTGAATTTCGAAAATTTCAATCAAGCATCATTTGATTTTTTTTAAATGGAACCACATAATTTTTTGGGCGTCAATCGACCAGAGCTGTTCTAAGTACAAGTAAAATGTACTCGAGTATTGAGTACAATTACTCCACGCAAATTGTACTCGAGTACTCAGCAGAGCTGGGCAGGATTCGAATCATTCAGGATTCGAATCCTGGATTCAAATCCTTTTAGAGCATTCAAAAGGGGCATTCGAATACTTTAGTTCAACTGACTTTGTGATCTGGATTCGTTGCATTTTTTTAAGAGGATTCGTATTCGAATCCAAATGTGGGTGATTCGAATACACATAAAAGGATTCGAATATTTATAAAAAGATTCGAATATTCATAAAACGATTCGAATATTTATGAAAGGGTTCGAATACTTACTAAAGGATTTGAATCGTCAAAAATAATTAATTGTGAGGATTAACATAAAAAATGTCTTTGGTGTGTTTTTAAATTTCTCGTTAAATCACTGTTTTATACGCGTGGCGCATGAAGTAAAATTTCGAGTTTAGAAAAGCCCAGAAAATTTGTCTCGGGTCGCTGTGCGACCCGAGACAAATTTTCACGGGGCTTTTCTAAACTCGAAATTTTACTTCATGCTTAGTCTAGGAGTGGAAAACACTCGTTTAAATGAAGACGGCCTTATATAATACTGTCTCAGCTTAAACCCAGTCGACCTTATACAGTAATGACTTTAATTTTGACGTCATGTGAGGATTTCCGCGCGTGATAAGGTCGGCTCTTTTTAAATCGAGACAACCTTGCACAGTAATGATCTTGGTTTTGACGTCATGTACGGATTTCTACTCGTGACGACATCAACCAAGGTGTGTAAGTAACTTTGTCTTGATTTAAACCGAGCCGACCTTGTATTGTTTAATTACCTTGATTGTTGACATCACGTAAGGACTTCCACGCGTAAAGTCAGCAATCAAGGTGGTTAGTGTATAAGGTTGTCTTAATTTAAAACTGAGTCGACCTTGTTAGTTTAATTACATTGACTTTTCACGTCACGCCAGGAATTTCATGTGTGACGTCAGAAAAACTCCTTGTATTTCTCGGGACGTAGATATTTCTAATAAAATCAAATTTGCTATGAAGTTTAAACATATGTGACGGTATGATTTGTAATTACTTTATTTCTTTTCGTATGTTTTTATTTGAGAAGGCTGCCTTAAAAAATCTGTCAAAAAGAAAATGATTGTGAGCGGTGAACTTGGTACGATCACGATCACGAGCTGTACTGTTTGTTGGTATTACGACATCATAGACTACAGAAAGGGTTCTTGCTAGACCTAAGTTCAAAGATTACCGTTGAATATAATGTTAATACTGCTGAAACTCTTCAACTCCTCGTCTTGCCTTCACTGCTGAAACTCTTCAACTCCTCGTCTGGCCGTTACTGCGGTGGTTGGTTTCTGCGGGTCACCGGTCCGTGCTTGAAGAGTATTGTCAAGAGAAAATCAAGAACATGTCCGTGCTTGAAGAAAAAATCAACAAATTGAACCGTAATTAATTAGTCTTTAACCGCAATCCCAAGTGGAGGATACTGCTATAATTACTCTTTCCCAGGATACAGATAAGCCCCAAGAAACTTTTATATTGTGTTCATTTTTCAAATTGAATTATTCATATTTAATTAACCTCTTTAGTTTATAAATAATGTAATCTCCAGTGCACTCGACAATTAGGTCATGTAGCATTGCAATTGGCTAACTTTTAATATTAACTTACAATTTGGAAAATAAAACAACCCAAAATTCAATTTATAACAAGTTCTTATCTTAGTTGTTATTTCGTAATTTAAACTATTAAGATTACTCAGATGTACCTGTAAATTAGGTGGCGCCCAAAACATAAATAAAAAACATAACCCACCCTTCGTACTGAGTGAGCTGAACCAGGAACAATTAACTAAATTAAAGTTAACGTCACATTTTTTTTTTTTAGTAGTTGAATTCTTTATTATGCAGGACATTTACTCAGCACGCACACAAAATCAACTTATACTAAGACAATTATTGAAAAGAGGTCAAAACCGATTATGTTAGCAACCGCGACCACAGCACAATTCTTCCGAAGAATCTTCCATTAAATAATCCTTCAGTGGAGATTCTCGTGGACTGTGGCTGCGGCAAGCGGAGGAGCGCGACTCGTTTAACTGAAATTACACATTCCTTGACTTCCACACAATCCGTTTTATTCTCCTGCACGCGCTGAAACAGAACGGATGGTCAGTAACAGGAATTTCCCAATCTTTGAAAATGGAAATCGCACACGTGGTCGCTAGTTACATGCTGTCCTTGTTCTTCCTGTTTTCCGTTATGCATGCCACCCGTATCGTTGATTTCAGACTGCTAAGATGCGGTTTATTGGAGTTTTTCTCTAATATATCGTCAAGATTTAGCAGCGCGTGCAGGAGAATAAAACGGATTGTGTGGAAGTCAAGGAATGTGAAATTTCAGTTAAACGAGTCGCGTTCCTCCGCTTGCCGCAGCCACAGTCCACGGGAATCTCCACTGAAGGATTATTTAATGGAAGATTCTTCGGAAGAATTGTGCTGTGGTCGCGGTTGCAAACATAATCGGTTTTAACCTCTGTTCAATAATTGTCTTAGTATAAGTTGATTTTGTGTGCGTGCTGAGTAAATGTCCTGTATAATAAAGAATCCAACCACAAAAAAAAAAAAAATTGTGACGTTAACTTCAATTTAGCTAATTATTCCTGGTTCACCTCACTTAGTACGAAGGGTGGGTTCTGTTTTTTTTTAATTTATGTTTTGGGCGCCACGTAATTTACAGGAACATCTGAGTAATCTTAATTATTTAAATTACGAAATAGCAACTAAGATAAGAATTTGTTATAAATTGAATTTTGGGTTAATTTTTATTTTCTAAATTGTGAGTTAATATTAAAAGTTAGCCAATTGCAATGCTACATGACCTAATTCTCGAGTGCAATGGAGATTACATTATCTATAAACTAAAGAGGTTGATTAAATATGAATAATTCAATTTGAAAAATAAACACAATATAAAAGTTTCCTAGGGCTTATCTGTATCCTGGGCAAGAGTAATTATAGCAGTATCCCCCACTTGGGATTGCGGTTGAAGACTAATTAATTACGGTTCAATTTCTTGATTATTTCTTCAAGCACGGACATGTTCTTGATTTTCTCTTGACAATACTCTTCAAGCACGGACCGGTGACCCGCAGAAACCAACCACCGCAGTAACGGCCAGATGAGGAGTTGAAGAGTTTCAGCAGTGAAGGCAAGACGAGGAGTAATAACATTATATTCAACGGTAATCTTTGAACTTAGGTCTAGCAGCAAACAGTACAGCTCGTGATCGTGATCGTACCAAGTTCACCGCTCACAATCATTTTTTTTTTACAGATTTTCCAAGGCAAATAAAAACGTACGAAAAAAATTAAAGTAATTAAAAATCATACCGTCACACATAATAAGTAAAAGCAAGTACATTTTCAATTTCACAATATTTCAGTGTTTTATCCGTTTCGCTACGCAAGTGAACAAAATATTCAGAATTTTCTAAACGTTATATTTTATTTCGTGCGTAAAACAAGGATAGTGAATCTATGTTAAAAAACAAAAATTAACATTTCTTAAGATATAAACTTTTTGTCTCGTGTAAAATAAGGCAAAAGTAATGTCATATTATGAATTGGCTGCCATTTTATAAGAAATGAAAAAAATGGGCAATGTTTTGAATGAAAGTTAATTTAATAGTGTAATATTGATAATAACAAGTTAAATAAATTATATCGGTCAAATGACGATCTTCTGAGTTGATGTTGATTGTGCTCGTTTAACAACATTTTGAATTGTTGTTCGTAAAACATCTGGCCCCAAATTGGTGATTTTTTCCTCAATATTGGCTTTCAAGACTTGCAAGGTTTGTGGTTTGTTGTGGTAAATGCGAAATTTCAAAAAGACCCATAGGGAGTGGAAACGCTCCTTTGAAACTTCAAACTGAAAGCTTTGATAAGAACATTAAATGACTAAATATGTTTTAACAGATAATAATCAAGTTTTCAAAATTATGTTTATTATTATTTGAAGTAAAACTGACATGCTAGCCGCAATCTGGAATGTTAAATTTTTCCGACATTTCCCTGATTTAAGATTTTTTATTGGCCTTTTACTATAACGTTCTTCTGTGGGAAACCTCCATTTTGTTAAATTGTTTTTGTCAATATTTAAGTTAATTTTATAAATGTTTACGTATTTAGTAATTTGTCCGCTGATTTTGACAAATTTAATAATGTCATATGGTTTTTTTGTTGGTGTTTTGGTCAATTTGAGTATAATTTCATGACTTTTCTCTGACTTTAAACGAGTGTTTTCCACTCCCAGACTAAGCATGAAGTAAAATTTCGAGTTTAGAAAAGCCCCGTAAACATTTGTCTAGGGTCGCGTAGCGACCCGAGACAAATTTTCGGGCTTTTCTAAACTCGAAATTTTACTTCATGCGCCACGCGTACAAAACACTGAAGTGAAGTTCAGAAACACACACATACATCTTTAATCAGAGTAACAGGGAATCAGATGATTAGTCTGTTATCAACAATATTCAGTGTTAACAATAAATAATTAGGTTTTAAATATTTTTGTTAAAAGAACTGGTAACGATATTTATACCGAGTGTCTGGGATAAGGGGCGAACATAGGAATTTAACATGTAAAATTAAATATGTGTAATTATTAGCCCCCTATTAATTTAAGAGAAATATCGTAAAGGAATATTTTTTTAGAGAATTAAAAACTGTATTAAATGTATGCATTTAATTCAAGTTTGTACCAGAATCCACCTTAAAAATAATAAAAATAAGTTGAACAATGTACCATTTAATAAAAACCCTTGCCATGAGTTTGAAAAATGTCATGTTATAGTGAAAATAATTTTGCTAGTTAGATATCAATTCACGCATTATAATTGTTATGAATAATAATCTGAGTTATTCCAATGAAGAGAGGGTATTTATTATAAAAACATTTTACAGTGGCGTCAGTTTACGCAGAGTTCGTGACTTATTTTCGGTTAAATTTAAAGATCGACGAATTCCGTCTGTATCAACAATTACCAAGTTTGTGAGAAAGTTTGAAAATACAGCAAGTGTAGCGGCAGATGATTCAAAAGGTATTTTAATAGTACGATTTCAACAAATATTAATTCAAAAACATTAACCTTACAGGCAAACGGAACAGAAGTTGCAACAATGAATTGGAAGAAAAAGTTTTGGGTTTGATAAATGCTGAACCAACAACTAGCATACGATGTATTGCTCGTAAGTGCAACGTGTCTAAATTCTCTGTACATAAGATTCTGAAGAAGCATGGATACCATCCCTACAAACATCAATGTCATCAGGAAATACTACTAGTGGATGAAGAAAGCAGGCGTGTACTCTGTGAAATAATGCAGGATCGATCAAACGCAGACCGAAACTTTTTGCAGTCTATCTGTTTTACTGATGAATGCACCTTCACTCTTATTAACGAGCCCAACACACAGAACACGCGATACTGGACCCAGGAAAATCCACGGATACGCTTGCAAACTTGAACCCAGTTCCCGCAAAAAATAAATATTTGGGCTGGTATTTTTAACAATAATATTATTGGGCCATTTAAAATTTATGGAAATTTAAATTCGAATTCTTATTTAGAGCTTTTAATCGACCAGGTTGGCCCTGCGTTAGAAGAAGTTGCACGTGAAAATCAGGAGATATGGTATCAGCATGATGGATGTCCGGCCCATTATGGTTTAAATGTGAGGGAATATTTAAATGCTAATTTTCCCAATTATTGGATTGGTCGCGGTGGCACTATCAACTGGCCACTAAGATCTCCTGATTTAACACCATGCGATTTCTTATTATGGGGTCACCTGAAAAACAAAATTTATAAAAAACGCCATCCAAACATTGAATCTTTGCGGGAAGCAATTTTTGTGAATTGCAGATTAATTACAGATAGGCAGTTTTATAACAGATTGAGTTATTGTTTACACCAGAATGGAGAACTTTTTGAGTACTTGCTCTAACATTTCCCATTGGGCGTAGATACAGTAAAATAAAAATTTAAACAAAAATAAATCACGAATTGTTTGTAATGTGACACCACTATAAATTATTTTGATAACAAATTAATTATCTTTCTTCCATTAATTACGTGTTATTATTATGATTTATCCCAAACGACAAGCATGCATTAATAATAAACTTGTTATTGTTTACACCAGAATGGAGAACTTTTTGAGTACTTGCTCTAACATTTCCCATTGGGCGTAGATACAGTAAAATAAAAATTTAAACAAAAATAAATCACGAATTGTTTGTAATGTGACACCACTATAAATTATTTTGATAACAAATTAATTATCTTTCTTCCATTAATTACGTGTTATTATTATGATTTATCCCAAACGACAAGCATGCATTAATTATTTTTCATGATTTAAATTTCTTTGGTAGCATTTTGATAATATGGATTCTGGTACAAACGTAAATTAAATCGATACATTTAATACAGTTATTAATACTCTAAAAAATACTCCTTTGCGATTTTTCTCTGAAATGAATAGAGGAGCAAATAATTACACATATTTAATTTTACATGTTAAATTCCTATGTTCGCCCCTTATCCCAGACACTCGGTATATAAATTGTTGAAAAAAAATAATAAAATCAAATTTATTTTTAAAGGATTTGTATTCGTGATTCGAAAAAACAGGATTCGAATCTTTGATTCGAATCATATTTATCTCTCACGAATCCTTTATTCGAGTATTCGTGATTCGAATCATATTAGGTGATTTGGATTCGTGATTCGAATCCTTTTTACGAGGATTCGTCCTAGCTCTGATATGCACCCCCATTTTTACCGCTGTTTTGTAATACTGTATAAATATCTGTAAAATCTCCAGTTTAAGTTCCTTCATGTTTGATAATGACAAGCTAAATTTGTCGAAATTTGTTATACAAACAAAGTAAAAAGTGTTTTATTGTGAAATTAACATGTATAACGAAGTAGAAGCCTCCTTAATTCACAATATATTTAAGTTTTTAAAAAAATTGTTCATCAAAAAGAAATAAAAAACATTTTGCGTGTAATTTCAAATTTAGCATTTAGCCTTGGTGTTAGGGCGGTCCTGCAAACGAACGCATTATCCAACGTCCGTCGTTTTTATTTTTTACTAGTATCTATCAGAGCTGGGCAGAATTCGAATCATTCAGGAGGATTCAATAGAGGCAATAGAGGATTTAATAGAGGCATTCGAATACTTTAGGTAAACTGGATTCGTGATCCGGATTCGTTACATTTTTTAAGAGGATTCGTATTCGAATCCAAATGCTGATCATACGAATCTTTATAAAAAGGATTCAAATATTAATAAAAGGATTTGAATACTTACAAAAGGATTTGATTAGTTAAAAATAATTCGAATTAATTGTAAGGATTAACATGAATAATTTGTTTTGTGTGTTTTTAAATTTCTCGCTAAATCAGTGTTTTATACTCGTGGTGTATGAAGTAAATTTTGGAGATTAGAAAAGCCCCGTGGAAATTTGTCTCGGGTGGCTGCGCGACCTTCGACAAATTTTCCACTCGGGGCTTTTCTAAACTCGAAATTCTACTTTATACTTAGTCAAGGAGTGAACAACCCTCGTTCTTAGAAGTTTCAAATTGAAGGATCACTCTAGATCACCAAGTTTATTATTCAAAGAACCGTTTTATAAAGGCTACAGCTCGAAGGACCAATTGTAATCTTTAGAGACCGAAGGACTACAAGGAATTAAAGTTTTTTTTACAAAAAAACAACGAATATCTGAAGGTTCACAGCGTGGCTATGAAAGAAACAATCTAATTTAGAAAAAAATGGAAGTTGTGTTGGATTGGATTGTTTTTAGTGCTTTTAACTTTACTTAAAATTAGTGTTTTATACGCATGGCGCATAAAGTAAAATTTCGAGTTTAGAAAAGCCCCGAGAAAATTTGTCTCTGGATAATTTTAAGGCATTCGTCGATTTTATAAAAGAGTTCAATTTGAAGTTTTGAACAAATGATTCCACTCTCAGGTTAGGCATGAATAAAGTTTAACAGGAATAAGAAACATTAGTTGAAAAAGCTCAAGTATTTAACATAGGAAAAAGTACTATGATGGACATATCAACTTTTTTTTTATTCTGACAGTTACGGTACGCGTTTTAAAACTTGTGACATATTTTAAAGTAACCACTCCCAGACTAAGCATGAAGTAGAATTTCGAGTTTAGAAAAGCCCCGCGTAGAAAATTTTCACGGGGCTTTTCTAAACTCGAAATTTTACTTCATGCGCCACGCGTACAAAACACTGATTTGAAGTGAAGTTCAAAAACACACAATAACCTCTTCAATCGGAGTAACAAGGAATCAGATATTTAGTCTGTTATCAACAATCATCAGTGTTAATAATAAATAATTAGGTTTTGAATATTTTTCTTAAAACAACTACTAACAATATTAAAATGTTAGTGGTTGCAAAAAAATAATAAAATCAAATTTATTCTTGAAGGATTTGTATTCGTAATTTAAAAAACAGGATTCGAATCTTTAATTCGAATCATATTTATCTCTAACGAATCCACACAATCCGTTTTATTCTCCTGCACGCGCTGAAACAGAACGGATGGTCAGTAACAGGAATTTCCCAATTTTTGAAAATGGAAATCGCACACGTGGTCGCTAGTTACATGCTGTCCTTGTTCTTCCTGTTTGCCGTTATGCATGCCACCCGTATCGTTGATTTCAGATTGCTAAGATGCGGTTTATTGGAGATTTTCTCTAATATATCGTCAAGATTTAGCAGCGCGTGCAGGAGAATTAAACGGATTTTATGGAGATAAAACGGATTGTGTGGAGGTCAAGGAATGTGAAATTTCAGTTAAACGAGTCGCGTTCTTCCTCTTGCCGCAGCCACAGTCCACGGGAATCTCCACTGAATGATTATTTAATGGAAGATTCTTCGGAAGAATTGTGCTGTGGTCGCGAATGCAAACATAATCGGTTTTAACCTCTTTTCAATAATCGTCTTAGTATAAGTTGATTTTGTGTGCTTGCTGAGTAAATCGCACACGTGGTCGCTAGTTACATGCTGTCCTTGTTCTTCCTGTTTGCCGTTATGCATGCCACCCGTATCGTTGATTTCAGATTGCTAAGATGCGGTTTATTGGAGATTTTCTCTAATATATCGTCAAGATTTAGCAGCGCGTGCAGGAGAATTAAACGGATTTTATGGAGATAAAACGGATTGTGTGGAGGTCAAGGAATGTGAAATTTCAGTTAAACGAGTCGCGTTCTTCCTCTTGCCGCAGCCACAGTCCACGGGAATCTCCACTGAATGATTATTTAATGGAAGATTCTTCGGAAGAATTGTGCTGTGGTCGCGAATGCAAACATAATCGGTTTTAACCTCTTTTCAATAATCGTCTTAGTATAAGTTGATTTTGTGTGCTTGCTGAGTAAATGTCCTGCATAATAAAGAATACAACTACTAAAAAAAAAAAAAATTGTGACGTTAACTTCAATTTAGCTAATTGTTCCTGGTTCAGCTCACTCAGTACGAAGGGTAGGTTCTGTTTTTTTTATTTATGTTTTGGGCGCCACTTAATTTACAGGAACATCTGAGTAATCTTAATTGTTTAAATTACGAAATAACAACTAAGATAAGAATTGGTTATAAATTGAATTTTAGGTTAATTTTTATTTTCCAAATTGTGAGTTAATATTAAAAGTTAGCCAACTGCAATGCTACATGACCTAATGCTCGAGGGCACTAGAGATTACATTATTTATAAACTAAAGAGGTTGATTAAATATGAATAATTCAATTAGAAAAATAAACACAATATAAAAGTTTCTTGGGGCTTATCTGTATCCTGGGCAAGAGTAGTTCTAGCAGTATACTCCACTTGGGATTGCGGTTAAGGACTAATTAATTACGGTTCAATTTCTTGATTTTTTCTTGAAGCACGGGCATGTTCTTGATTTTCTCTTGACAATACTCTTCAAGCACGGACCGGTGACCCGCAGAAACCAACCACCGCAGTAACGGCCAGATGAGGAGTTGAAGAGTTTCAGCAGTGAAGGCAAGACGAGGAGTTGACGAGTTTCAGCAGTATTAACATTATATTCAACGGTAATCTTTGAACTTAGGTCTAGCAAGAACCCTTTCTGTAGTCTATAATGTCGTAATACCAACAAACAGTACAGCTCGTGATCGTGATCGTACCAAGTTCACCGCTCACAATCATTTTTTTTTGACAGATTTTCTAAGGCAGCCTTTTCAAATAAATACATACGAAAAAGTTAAAGTAATTAAAAATCATACCGTCACACATAATAAGTAAAAATAAGTACATTTTCAATTTCACAATATTTCAGTGTTTTATCCGTTTCGCTACGCAACTAATCCAAATTTCCAGAATTTTCTATACTTTATATTTTATTTCGTGCGTAAAACAAGGATAGTAAATCTATGTTAAAAAACAAAATATAACATTTCTTAAGATATAAACTTTTTGTCTTGTGTAAAATAAGGCAAGAGTAATGTCATATTATGAATAGGCTGCCATTTTATTAAAAATTAAACAAATGGGCAATGTTTTAACTGAAAGTTAATTTAAAGGTGTAACATTGATAATAAAAAGTTAAAAAAATTAGACAAAACAATACAATATTATTTATTATGTGTTAACCATACTAGTACAGATACATTCGTCATATAAATTAAAGAACAATATAAATGTGCCTACAACTAACATAACATATTAAATAAAAGCTAAATATAAAGAGGTTAGTGTATATATATAAAATTTAGTTTACAACGACAACGTAAATTCTTGAATTGAATATAGACAGTTCTGGATTAGCAGTTTTTTCAATTCCTTTTTAAATATGTTTAGACATATTTGTTTAAAATGATTCGGTATTTTATTATATAATATACTGCCCGCATGTAATGGCGATCGGTTATGTTGTTCTAATGAAAATTTATGAATATAAATATTAGAAGAATTTCGAGTTTCGTAATTGTGTATATCGCTATTTATTGTGAAAGAATGTCTAGTTTTATGAATGTGTATTAATAATTTATAAACGTAAATTGATGTTAGTGTCATTATATTTTCATTTTTAAATATTATTCTCCACGAGTCTCTATATTTTATATTAAACATCAATCTTAAAATTCGCTTTTGTGCAAGAAATACCTTTGTTGCGTCTGTCGATTGTCCCCATACTACAATGTCATAACTCAAAATTAAGTGCACCAATCCGTAATATACTGATTTAAGTTCGGTAATATTTAATATGTTTTTTTAATCTACATAGGGCAAAGTATGTTTTGTTTAGTTTGTTCACTAGATTACTGACATGGGTCTTCCATGAAAGATTTTTGTCGATTTGTAATCCCAAGAACGATGTTACTTCACTGATTAGTGTTTTGTTAAAACTATTTATTTATTAACGGATGTCCATTTTAATTACAATAAAATTATAAAACTAAAAATAAAAATAAATGAAATATAAATACAAATACATAATAAATAAAGGTACATAAAAGAGTAATAAACAAACAACACATTTAGGTACAAACAACAGATTAAAATATGTACACTATTTACCCTGTCGGAAGATGATCTTCAAAGCATTCCTGCTAATTGCACCAAAGTCGGGATTGATGGCGTTACAATTATTGGCGATTCTGGATTTACCAAAATTTTTACCATAGTCCGTCCTACAATATGATACATGGAACAGATCGAAGGAACGCAAACTTCTAGCTGGCACATTGATTTTAAGTTGGGTAAGTAAATGGGGGCAATCAATCGCCCCATTTATTAAATTGTATCCTAGCATTACGTCTGCATTCCTTCGTCTGTGCTCTAACGAATGGATATTTAAAGATTGTAGGACGTCATTGTAGGAGCCGATAATCCCGAACTTGTAGGAGATACATTTTGTGAATTTAACTTGAACCCTCTCAACCATTTTTACGTCCGATTTGCTATAAGGATTTCAAATAGTGCAACAGTACTCAAGGTGGGGGCGGACAAGGGATACATACAAGGTCGTAAGGGTATGAATGTTTGAGAAATCTCTGCTGTTACGTTTTAAAAAACCCAGAACACGGTGTGCCTTAGCAGTTATATTGCGTAGATGGTTGCTAAAGTTCCAGTTGTGAGACAATAATACACCCAAGTCTTTAATGACTGAAACGCGAATTAAAGTTATAACATTGCATTTTTTGAGGTTGAGATTCATACGGTTGTCAGTACACCAAACTGAAAATCTATTTAAGTCTTCCTGTAACAACCCAGAAGATTTATCATCCGCGATTCGTAAAAATAATTTAATATCGTCTGCAAATATCAAGCACTGGAAATTATGGAAACAATCAACCACATCATTTATAAAGATATTAAATAAAAGAGGTCCAATGTGTGATCCCTGGGGAACCCCTGAAGTTAAGGAGTATCTCAGACGATATAACACTACCAATCCGCACGGCCTGTGACCTTCCGGATAAGTAAGACTGTATCCAATCTAACATGGATCCTCCGATTCCTATAAGCTTAAGTTTCGAAAGAAGGATGCTATGATCTACTGTGTCAAAAGCCTTAGAGTAATCGGTATATATTGAGTCTACTTCAAATCCCGCTTCTAAGGCTGTAACAATATAATTACTATAGGTCAGTAAGTTGGTGGAAGTCGAACACCCACTTCTAAAACCATGTTGCTTATCGGATAGGATACTAGATACACATTCAGATAGGGGTGTAATGATTAATTTTTTAAATATTTTTGGTATGAGCGATAGAAGAGAGATCGGGCGATAGTTTGAAACAACATTCTTTTTACCGCTTTTAAAAATTGGTGTAACTATGGCACTTTTCCAAAGAGAAGGAAAACAGCCTGAAACTAGGGATTGGTTATAAAGTATCCATAGAGGACGACTAAGGGAAAAAGAACATTGTTTTAACAGAATTGGTGGTAAACCATCAGGGCCCGTACAGTATGAATCTTTTAAATTGGCTAGTTCGTTTACGACATCTGTAATTTTTATTTTATCACCTTTGCTATAATTAATGTGATTGTAAGAATATATTACAGACAAAGGCAAAGTATCATTGTGTAGGGGTGTATTATAAACTGAACCAAAATGATTAGCAACCAACTCTACAATATGCTGCATATTATTTACTAGAACGCCATCGTGTTCAAAAGTACCAGGAATAGTCGAACTTGATCGATTTAGGTTCACATGATTCCAGAAGAGTTTGGGGTTACGAAGCAGAGATTCCTCAACAGATTGAACATGGTTCCTATAGCAAATCTTGGACTATTCTTTACACCGTAAACGGGTTTCTTTAAAAATGTCATAGTCTGATTTCAAGCCTGAACGCTTAAAATTTAGGTGGTGAGTTTTCTTAAGGGAAATTAGTTCAATAAGGTCCAAGCTTAACCACTTCGGAAACTGATGCTTCCGACAGGTAGATAGTTTCTCTAAAGTTCTAGGAGTATATAAATCGATAATCGAATATAACTCAGTATAAAATAAATGTACATTAGTATTTATATCATTATTTAGAAACAAACTGTCCCAAGAGGTATTTAAAATTTTATTGGCTATAGAACTGTAATCAGCACGTGAAAAATTATAAACAAATTTAGAATTCCAGTTAGAGTTGCGCTGAGATATATTTAAATAATCAATCTCGAGAACAATAGCAGGATGATGTTGATCACAGGGAATTATATCAAAAGCAGCTCTGGAGACAGTATGCTGGCTGGCAAAGTATGCATCAAGAAATATTAGGTCTAAAGTCACAGAATTAAAGTTAGTAATATTATTCACTTGCTGCGAATTAAGTGTACTAAAAGTGCTGGCAATTATTTGAGCAGCGACAAGAGAAGAATTTGTTGTTATACCTATGTCAATATTACTTCATGTAACGTTTGGAAGATTATAATCACCTAAAATACAAGTATACTGCCTTTCAAAAAAATCAGAACACCAAGTATTTATTGCACGATTTTAATAAAATTTACACAATTTGATCATGTAAACGAACTGTATCGATGATCAAAAACTCAACTTGAAAAACAAAAAAACAAATGAATAAAAATTAATAATGTGTTGGGCCTCCACGATTTCCCAAACACTCATTAACACGTCGAGGCATGCTAGAAATCAGGCTGTCAATATCGACTTGGGGTATTTCATTCCAAACTTCGATAATTTGACCTCTCAGTTCAATTACAGTGTTAGTGGGGCGCTGTAAGTTACTTATTCTAACACCTATCATATCCCAAACATGTTCTATTGGCGATAGATCTGGAGAACGAGATGGCCAAGGTAACAAATTGATTTCGGCACTATCAAAAAACTGTCTTGTAATGGCCGCTGTGTGAGGTCGAGCATTATCTTGCTGAAAAATGGGGTTCTGCAAGCCATTTACATAGGGCACTAACACGGGCCGTAAAATGTTGTCAATATACCGAATTGCGTTAAGACTTGCTTCTAAAAAAACTAGAGGAGGCCGACTACCATATGCTATCGCCCCCCAAACCATAACTCCCTGTGTAAGAGCCGTATGTCTTTCAACAGCAAATTGTAAAATTCTGCGTTCACCGCGTCGACGTCTCACTCTTCTGCGACCATCATGAGCCCATAAACAGAACCTAGACTCATCGCTGAAGATAATGTTATTCCATTCATGGGTCCAATGTTGTCTTTCCCTGCACCAATCAAGTCTTGCTCTGCGATGCTGCGGAGTAAGAGGTAGACACAATTGTGGACGGTAGGATCTTATACCAAAACTGCGGATTCTTCTGTAAACAGTAGCCATGGATACTCTTTGGCCATTTAGAGCCAACCAGTCATTTCCCAATGCCCGCGACGTTGTAAATCTGTCCCTTAAAGTTGTAAGACGAAGAGCTCGATCTTCACGCTCAGTGGTGCTTCTTGGACGTCCTGATCCAAGTCTACGTCGATTCTCCCCAGCTTCGGACCATCTAGACCAGCAGCGTACGATCACCGATACACTACGGCCTACCCTTTCAGCAATAGCACGAACCGAAAAACCCGCTTCTCGCATTCCAATAATGCGACCCCTTTCAAATTCACTTAGATGATGATATTGTGCACGCCGACGAACACGAGATGCCCCGTGTTTTATGTTTTACAAACTGAAACGTCAAACTACTCAGAGGCTACGTGGATATTAGAAGCAATTACATTAAAAAATCAGCAGCTCTTCATAATGGTGAAATCAAGGAAAAATACCATTAAATAGTAACCAAAACAATTGATTTTTTGATCATCGATGCAGTTCATTTCATGATCAAATTCTGAAAATTTCATTAAAATCGTCCAATAAATACTTTGTGTTCTGATTTTTTTGAAAGGCAGTATATATGGCTTTTTTGTTAGTGTTTTGGTCAATTTAAATATAATTTCATGACTTTTCTCTGACTTTCCCTGTTTTAACGATATTCAGTGAATGTTTTATCTATGTAATTTTCAGGCATTCGTCGATTTTATAATAGAGTTCAATTTGAAGCTTTAAACGAGTGTTTTCCACTCCCAGACTAAGCATGAAGTAAAATTTCGAGTTTAGAAAAGCCCCGCGAACATTTGTCGAGGGTCGCGCAGCGACCCGAGACAAATTTTGTGGTCTTTTCTAAACTCGAAATTTTACTTCATGCGCCACGCGTACAAAACACTGATTTGAACTGAAGTTTAGAAACACACAAATACATCTTTAATCAGAGTAACAGGGAATCAAATGTTTATTCTGTTATCAACGATGTTCAGTGTGATTAATAAATAATTAGGTTTTAAATATTTTTGTTAAAACAACTGATAACGATATTTTTGTATAAATGGTTGAAAAAAAAAGATAAAATCAAATTTATTCTTAAAGGATTTGTATTCGTGATTCGAAAAAACAGGATTCGAATCCTTGATTCGAATCAAATTTATCTTTTACGAATCCTTTATTCGAGTATTCGTGATTCGAATCATATTAGGTGATTCGGATTCGTGATTCGAATCCTTTTTACGAAGATTCGTCCCAGCTCTGGTACTAAGTACAAGTACGTAAACAAGAGTACTTTATTACATTTATGAGTACAATGTACTGAGTGCGATAAATGAAAAACAAAAAAGTTAAATTTAAACATGTTTTATTTTATATTTTATACTTTACTTGAAATCAAGTAAAATTTCGAGTTTGGAAAAGCCTGAGTTTGGATTTGGACGCTACGGGTCCAAATCCAATCGCTCAGGCCGCTCTAAACTCGAAATTTTACTTCATGCTTAAATCCGGGAGTGGAAAACACTCGTTTATCAATTGTTTGATTTTTTGTATTATTTAATTTGGAAAACTTAAAGATTTGGACATTAATAAACACACATACACAAAATTAAATGTTGATATTTTTGTAGAGTTTTATTCAAAGATTCACAAAAAATGTAACAAAAGCGGATATTATTTATAATTACGAATATTCTATTTATGAATAACCATATTTTATTATGCAATTCAGAAAAACGAGCAAATTTTAGTAAATGTCAAAGTTATAAAAATTTGAATTCGAAGCATAATGTATGAAAATGTGTTTTTTTTTCCTATTAGAACAAAAACTGTATTTATTTAAAATCATTAGCATTATTTTAAAAATAACTATTTGTGTTTATATTTATAATACAGAAAACAAAAATATCAAAGTTCTAAGATCCCAAAATCAAAATATAAAATTGTATAATATGAAAATAATCGATTTTCTTAAAAGAATAATATAGAAATTATTTAAAAAATGATCTACATTTCAAATCAATTTTAAACCAGGCAAGGATCCGACCCAAAAGTCAAGTTACCGCCCTATATCTCTTACATGCTGCGTGGGTAAGCTGCTAGAGAAAATAGTAAACGCCCGCTTGGTTTGGATTCTAGAGTCTCGTGGACTCATTGTCAACTACCAGGCTGGGTTCAGAAAACGTCGCTCCACTGTTGACCACCTAGTCCGACTAGAGAACGCTATTTTAAATGCATTCCTTACCCGTCAACATTTAGTGGCGGTATTTTTCGATATTGAGAAAGCGTATGATATGACGTGGCGATATGGAATTCTCCAACAGCTGCACGAGTGGGGATTGAGAGGAAATCTCCCATTATTTATCTCCTCGTTTCTCAGCGATCGCAAAATTCGGGTGCGGTTGCAAGACAAGTTATCGTCCACCCACATACTCGAAAATGGCATTCCGCAAGGCTCCACGATTAGTGTTACCCTGTTTGTAATAGCGGTTAATGGGATTGCAGCATCCGTCAGAGCACCAGTAGAAAGATGCCTGTATGTCGACGACCTTGCTATTTATGTCACTGGCCCAACTACTGCCTTCTGCGGTAGAAAACTGCAAGACGCGATAGATGGGATAACACACGACGCTGAGCTGAGAGGCTTTACATTTTCCCCGGCCAAAACAGGGTGCGTACACTTTTGCCGTTTGCGCAGACCTCACCCGGACCCTCGTATCTTTGTTGGCGGATACCGCATTCAATGTGTAGAAAGTCATAAATTCCCAGGACTTACATTCGATAATGCCCCTAGGTTTCGGAGGCACATCGACGCACTGGCAGCCAGATGTAAAAAAGCAATTAATATCATCAAGAGTCTAGCCAACATTAACTGGGGGGCGAGCAGGGAAGTACTACTGCGGCTGTATAAAGCCTTGGTACTGTCAAGGCTCGACTATGGCTGCATGGTCTATGCATCTGCCCGAAAGACCCGGTTAAAAGTCCTAGACAGCATACATGGAACAGGCATCAGACTCGCCACGGGAGCCTTTAGAACCTCACCATTTAGAAGTCTCTGCTGCGACTTGGGAATTATGCCACTGCACTACAGGCGCCTTGCATTCGCTCTGCGATATGAGGCGTCGGTAACGGCTGACCCGAGTCATATAAATTACTGTATTTTCGTCAAGAACGAACATTATGGGGCTTACCTCCGTAGGCCCACAATAACAAGACCGGTGAGTGTTCGAGCGCGTGCGTTTAGAGAAGAGTGGCAAATAGACAGTCCAGCCTGCTTGCCTTTCGGGTGGGGTGATATTCCACCATGGACAATAAACAGAGTACAAGTTACCTGGGACATGTTTTCCCTTAGCCGAGAGGAATCTGATCCCCAGGTCATCTCAGCCCGATTTGACGACATAACAATACAACACAACTCACCTCATGCAGCGTATACTGACGGCTCCAAAACTTTGAATGGAGTGGGGTCCGCGATTGTCATGGATAACGCGGCACATTCATGGTCGCTTCCCGCAGTTTGTAGCGTATACACTGCAGAATTGTACGCAATATGGCAAGCGCTGCGCTACTGTGATATGTCGTGCCACGAATCATTCCTCCTAATCTCAGATACCCAGTCTGCGATACTTAGCATCGCAAATAAGAAAGTGAATGATAAGTTAGTGCGCGATATACTGTCGACATACCAGCACCTGGTAGCAATATCTCGAAGTGTAACCTTCGTCTGGGTACCCTCACATAGAGGGATCAAAGGTAATGAGCTAGCAGACGCTGCAGCCCGTCTGGCGGCTGAACAGGATCATCCAGACCTCGCATTTTGCCACCCTGATGACGTACAAAACTACATAAAGTCAGCGATAAACGGCTTATGGCAGCAAGACTGGATACGTCTCGAGAGCAAACTCCGTCACGTAAAGCCAACGGTTGCAGCATGGAGATCACCGGATCCGCTAACGAGAAGAGAGGAGGTAGCTCTTGTCCGTCTCAGGGTGGGTCATACTAATCTGACCCACTCTCATCTTCTTACCGGCGACCCCGCACCAACATGCGACATATGTCACTGCCCTCTCACGGTGAGGCATATATTGGAAGAATGTAGAGTCTATGCAACTCAACGCGATAGGCACAGGCTTCCAAATGATATAGCTAGGACATTAGAACAGCGTTCGTGTAAAACCGTCATTGAGTTTCTTAGGGAGACAGGTCTATTTAAGAAAATTTAGATGTGTAATGTGCTGAGCGTCCTTGTCTTAATATTTGACATTTTGTCTGTCTGAATTTTTACATTAGACATGTTACCTGCGTTATTTATATTTATTACACTTTGATCTGTGTGTTTTGTATTTAGTAAACCGGCCAATGGCCACAGCAGTCGACGCCGGGTTAAAGTGGGAGGGGTTTTAGTCGGTAGGCTCTCAGTCAGTTGACTGAAAGGAGTCCGACACTTTGTCCATAAGAGGATTTCCCCTTCCACCTAATAAAAACAAAAAAAAATCCTTAGCTTATTTTTAAAAAAGGACTAATTTTTCTTTGTCCAATACATAAAACAAAAATATTTAGAAAATCATTTAAAATGTATATGATGATTTCGAAAATTTAAACTAAATTAGAAGATTTGATGAGAAAACATTATTTTAAAATAAAAACATGTAATACTATTTCAAATTTTATTATAAATTGACAATTTCTATTGAAATGTTGATATAATTTGACTATATCCTTTTAAATTTCGATATGGTTTACCTATTTCTATTCAAATTTCGATATGGTTTGCCTATTTCTATTCAAATTTTGATATAATTTGACTATATGCATATAAATTTTGATATAAATTGACTATGTTTATTCAAATGTTATAATAGTTTGACTATTTAAAATAGAGTTTTGATATAAATTGACTATTTCCATTTAAATTTTAATATAAATTAACTATTCCTATTAAAATTTTGATATAACTTGACAATTTATATTCAAGTTTGGATATAAATTAACTATGTCTAATAATTTTGACTTTTGATATAATTTAACTATATACATTTAAACTTTAATATAACTTGACTATTTTCATTAACATTTTCATATAAATTGATAATTTCTGTTTAAATATTAATATAATTTAACTAATACCTATACCTCAGTCTGATGGCTTCAGCGCCAACTCTAGAATACTTATACTGGCTGATAATCACGGGAAACAAATCTCTAACCTATTTAAAAAGGCAACACGCGAAATGCTTCACTAACTAGCGTCATTGAAAATATACATGAACTAATCAAGGGTTACACACGTTTTGACCACGTATTCATAATGGCGGGGACAGTTGATGCTCTCAGAGGTCACACTCTAAATATCAATTCATTAAAATTTCATCTATCGGAAGCATTAAAAAAAACCAATATCTACTTAATTGAGAATCCTCTATGGAGACACCGGCCAGTACTTAACAAATGTATACATTCTATTAACAAAGAATTGCTTCAAGTTTCTAATGATTTGAGTTGCGGATTTATAACAAACAACTTAGTTTCCGAAGATGGATTTTGTATCCAATATAGATCGAAATACCTACTTGTTAAGCATCAGTGACGGCTCGTCAGGCACGGCAGGGTCGGCCGAGCCGTACCGTTAAATTTGATTGGAGAAAAATTATAACGTTTTATTTTCTCAGAAATAAACATTGCGCATTTTTTATAATAAATTTCAGCCCCCTGCTCCACCCCCGGCACGTGGGGCGGGAGACAACTTAGAAATTTCAAATAGGAACCCACATTTTTTTATTAAAGATTCGGATTCTACAGAAAAAAATACATGCGTTTTTAATAATATAATAATCAAGCGCTTGAGCCCCCCCCCCCAAGCCTAATGAAATTGTAGTATGTCGGTGTATATGTTGCGGACGAAACACGAAATACAGACAAAACGCGTTTAGTCTAGACAATTGTCCAATTATTTCAGACAATAGCCGAATAAAATTGCATTCATGTGTCGACAGAATGATATTATACCTAATCTAACTCATCAGAGTGACACCTAACCTCAAAAACTTTGACGATGTGAGATACAACCAACCTTGACACAATGACCACGTCAAATGTGGTAAAAGTTAGGTTAGGTTAGGTTAGGAGTTACTTCGTCTACCAAATGTATGTGGCACCTAACCTATCCTAACTTTTGACACATTCGCCGTTTTATACAACTTTCAATAACGAATATTATGTTACTTTATGACATATAATAATAAGTCATTTATTTTCCAGAAATTGTAAACAAATATACAAATTAGTGAAAAACTATGTCAACCCCTAGTTGGGCGCCATAAATCACGAGCTTTCAAATTTAAAACATCCCACCGAATCAGCGTTTCGTACGCGTGGCGCATGAAATAAAATTTCGAGTTTAGAAAAGCCCCGTGAAAATTTGTCTCGGGTCGCTGCGCGACACTTTAAATAGTTATTCATGTCAACTGATAAATTTCATTTATTGGCAATTGTCGTGTTATTTCTATAATAAAGGGGTACTTAGGTGGTATCATTATAAGGCTAATATTAATGCCTATTTGAAATAAACAAAATATACAGGGTGTTCCATTAAAGAAAATGAAACTAATAGCTTTCACGTATTTATTTGATTTTGAACTGTTTTTCTGACATTACGATTGAATAGATCATAAAAAATACTAAAACTTTTGTCTTTAACTTTTTTTTCTATCTGTACTAATAACGGACATATGTGCTGTGTCGCAATAAATCAAACAGACTGTATAAATATCGTTACCAGTTGTTTTAAGAAAAATATTCAAAACCTAATTATTTATTATTACCACTAAACATCGTTGATAACAGACTAAATATCTGACTCCGTGTTAAAGATGTATTTGTGTGTTTCTGAACTCCACTTCTAATCAGTGTTTTGTACGCGTGGCGCATGAAGTAAAATTTCGAGTTTAGAAAAGTCCGAAAATTTGTCTCGGGTCGCTGCGCTTTTCTAAACTCGAAATTTTACTTCATGCTTAGCCTGGGAGTGGAAACACTCATTCAAAACTTCAAATTGAACTCTATTATAAAATCGACTAATGCCTGAAAATTACGTAAATAAAAAATTCACTGAATATTTTTAAAACCGGGAAAGTCAGAGAAAAGTCATGGAATTATATTTAAATTGGCCAAAACACTAACAAAAAAGCCATATGATATTATTAAAATTGTCAAAATCAGCAAGAAAATTACAAAACACCTAAAAACAATGAAAGCTATTAAAGCTTTTCCCACAGAAGAAAGTCATATTAAAAGGCCAAAGAAAAAATCTTTAGTCAGGGAAATGTCGGAAAAATTTAACATTTCAGATTGTGGTTACCATGTCAGTTTTACTTTAAACAACATTAAACAAAATTTTAAAAACTAGATTAATATCTTTAAAAACATTTTCAATCATTTAATGTTCTTATCAAAGCATTCACTTTCAAGTTTCGAACGAGCGTTAGTATAATTTCGAGTTTAGAAAAGTCCCGTGAAATTTTTTTTTTCCGGGCTTTTCTAAACTAGAAATTTTACGTCATGCGCCACGCGCATAAAACAGTGATTTAACGAGAAATTTAAAAACACACAAAAAAACATTTTTCATGTTAATCCTCACAATTAATTCTAATTATTTTTGAAGATTCGAGTCCTTTTGTAAGTACTCAAATCCTTTTACAAGGATTCGAATCCTTTTATGAGGATTCGAATCACCCACATATAGACTTGAATACGAATCCTCTTAAAAATGTAACGAATCCGGATTACGAATCCAGTTGACTTAAAGTATTCGAATGCCTCTTTTGAATCCTTTAAAAGGATTCGAATCGAGGATTCGAATCCTGAATGTTTCGAACCCTGCCCAGCTCTGGTCTCTATCTTACTTAAAATTGATTTGATTCATAAAACTATACAAGGTAGAACGACTCATCTTCGGCATGCCTGCATGATCGTTTACTTCCTTTAAAACTTTATTCAAAGTTGGCAAGTCATTTTTATAGAAGAAATTATGCACGGATCTCTTCACTACGTCATCAAAACTTGTAATTATGTCCTCCAAGCTGTTTAGGGCTACAAATCTCTCCGGATTTTTTATATTTGCTAACGGTACGATAGACAGTGGAATTTACAACTCCGAAAAATTAAACATTTTATTATTTGATGCATATTCTTATGCTATTTGATATCTCACCTACTGCGCCAATAATGTCTGATACAACAGCAGTCATTTTCATATGTGGATCATCTGTTATCATCTGCTTATACATATTTATTAAGCACTGTTTTTCAGGCAGATATAAATGACCCAAATCCATCTTCTTACGCTTTTTTTGGAGTTGAAGGTGATAGTATCACCAAGCTTGTACTGGGTCCATAATCCATCACAACAATATAAACAAAACTAACTTTTAACTATGCTAAAGATACACTGAACAAAAGGTTATTACAAATCAGACAAAGTTGCAACTCGGTAACGCTTCGAATTAAGGTTATGTCAGCTGTTGCGTCTAATAATGGCGTAATTAGCATAGTGTAAAATGGACGCGTTCTCGGCCAATCAGAGTTGTAGGTTTTGGCGCGTGAAATTTAAAACGCTCCTCCTAGTTATTAAACAGATTATAGGTATACTTCTGTGCAATAAAATTAAGCACAAGTCTCATAACTATTTTTCACAATATTCTAGTTGTATAATTCGGGCCTGTGTTAATTGCTTAGCAGCAGTTTCAATAAATGATAAAACACCATAACTTAAAAAAACACCTTTATTAAAAAAACAAAACTATGGTTTCTTGAAAAAAAAATGCTCGAAATAAATACAACAAAGCCGAAATAGAAAAACCATCTTCTATTTTAGTTAGAATTCGAATTTTTGAATTGTTGTCTAAATGACGCAGCATTTTGACATTAAGGAAATTGATATATTTACATATTTTCGTAACTAGGAAGCTCATTACGTCCGTTTTAAACTATAACATATTTTGTGTGCTTAATTTTATTGCACAGATATGTACATTCAAATGGACCCAAGTGCATTTTGTGAATTATAAACGCGTCGAGTACAATAGAGCAAGAGCCCGTGAACCCCAGACCTACGTTATTTTATAAAAGCTGAAAGTTTGTCAGCGGATGCTCCCAACACAGGTAAGAACGATGGAGCATTATGGAGTTTGGGTTATAGTGGCTTTGGCAGGTAAGCGGTACTAAAGGTGTGTAAAATACCGATCTAAATACGTCAAATAATAAAGTGCAATTTTTCGGTATTACCTTCAGAATATTATTAAAAATCACGTTATTCATTGCCAGACACTTAACATAGTGGCAACCCCTTGCCAGACACCCTTAATGTTCATGAAATTATAATTTTACTTACGTTATAGTATAAAAGCTGATTTTTATATATAATACTTAGCTAATAAGTAGATCATGTTTCCTCATTAGCCAGACACTTTTGATAGTTCCAACCCTTTGCCAGACAAGCTTGTAGGGTAGCTGTAGGAGAGCGCGAGACAGTATGCATATGGGTTTTGTGCGAGTGAGATGGCGAGTTAAGTCTACCGCGGCTCCTCACTGCGCAGTTGTTGTTGCAAAAAAAGACATTCCATGCTACAACTACCTTAAATTGTTAAAAAAATTAATTTATTCTGTCAATAACAGGTTTAAAAAAAACATAATAAAATATTCCTTAAAAATTTAATTAAAAATTGGTTAATGAAACAAGTTATTATAAAGGATAAATAGAGCATGAAAGATAATATTATTTCATTCATTATCATTATTATCACCAATGTTATCAATTTCTTCGTCACTGTTACTCCATTCGATATCGTGATCTTCTTCTTCTTCGTCAGTTTCTGTAAAAATGTAAAAAAAGTTAATGGAATTAAAAGTATTAAAAAAAAAAGAAAAATAGATTGAAGTATTTATACCTGAGACAGTTTTCAGTGAATCTCTAACGAAATTTGGTAACTGATCACCTTCGAACCATTTAAAATGGTACTGATTATTTTCGAGTACCCATCCATTATTCTCAGGTTGATAAATTGTTGGAATTTGCTGATTTGCATTATTCCAAATGCTAGACACATAGTTGGCTCGCAGAAATTGTTGTAGCAGTTCGGATTTACACGGTGGCAGACTACTAGCATCAAAATTTTGTAGTTTTTTACGACTAAACGCCTCATTAATATATAAAACCTGATAAGTATTAATGAAAAGTTGAAGTCGTGCTGCATCAACATCTATTATCGAACTGACATTATAAACCTCACATATAAACTGTTGAATAATATCAAAACATTTTTGTCGTTCAATTTCATTTTCGAATAATTTGTTTTTACCTAATTTAATGAAAGCTTCTTGATATTCTTCCGTTCTTTGTAATATTTTAAAAGGCTTCAACTTTCCTTTTCTGAAAAATGCGGGATTATAATCACACCCTGTGATTGCATGGAATCCTGGTAAGCTCTTACAAATAGATTGTCCTATTTTGACGTATATCTTCGTGAGGTCTACGTATCTCAAGTTATTCCCAGTACCTATCAGCATCCAAATAAGTGAATCATTTTGTAGATGGTGCATATGACCAAGCATAATGGCTGCAATGTCAGTGTCGACACTTCTGATCACAATATTCACTTGATTTGAAATACTGCACGCATGGTAGACTATTTTGGTATCAGCCTCTTCATGTTCTGGACATGATAACTCTTCTACAACCCTTGTTACTATCTTATTAGAAGCATCAACAACAAAAGAATGGCACTGTTTAGAATTGATGTGAATAGTTTTGTTTCTAATGAAGGGTATTATTTCATCACTGACCCAATGCAAAATGAAAAAATTTACCAGAGCTTGTTTAAAATTTGAATTTTTTAATTCTTTTGTAAAATCACTCGGACGTGTTTGATCAGGTCCAGTTATGGTGTAGCTCAATTGTGCTGATTCGAAACGCTGAGAATGTTCATAATCTTTGATCGATGGAGTCAGATATTGATCAAAAATAACGTCAATTCTTGGTGCTTCAAATTTGGTGACCATTTGTAACATTTTCTTAGAAATGTCCCCAAACTTATTTGGAACATTTTTCATTGTGTGTAATAAAAAAAAACCATCAATTATTACGACATCTATAGTAGTTGGTGGCTGATGCTGGACCTCCTTTTTCAAACACTTCATTAGGGCAGATTTATCCGTCTTACAAATAGTACCATTTAAATGGCACATGGATAAAGGCACATCGCTAATTGGGTATGACAACATTTTTGAGATATCCACATTATAGTCCATCGAGATCCCTAGCATACGGCCAAACAAATCTCGTTGAATTTTTACCTCTTCAATTGTACCACCGATTTGAATTTTCTTCTTTTTTTCCAAATCTTTTAAAAAATGATTAAGAGCTGTTTTTTTAATAGATTTTTCAAATCGACTAATGTCCGTGTGACATTCAGAAATAAACGTATTCCGAAGACAATCACCATTCTTTTCAATATTGAGAAGAAATGACTCTACCAGTTCCGAAGCAGCTTTACCAGATGAAATGTTTATTAAATGATCTTTTGATTCTTCTGAGCTGAATGGATTAATAAATTGTTCAAATGTTTCAATAAATTTCTTTAGTTGTTTTATATTTTTCTGAATATTGTGTTCATTCAAGTCCGAAGAAACATCTTGGTGAGTTTGTAGCCCCAATTCTTGGTAAACGTAACTAATAACTGTAGATCTTACATCATGGTTTCGAGCCCACCGTTGACGGGCTGAAATTGAATTTGTAAAGTGTATAACTCCTGTAAGTCTTCGTGCAGCATCTGCATTGATAGTCTGCTCTAAAACCAGATCAATGGGTTGTCTTGAAAATTGCTTAGTTGTCCTTTTAATACCGAAGTAACCGCATTGAAACCCTTCAAATAAATCAGGATGGGTTTCTGCTACATTCATCAAATTATCAGTATATTTCACTGTCCATCGAGCATAGTTCTGCTGATTACAGATAAAAAATAAATTTGTCATTTTAGGTAAAACTAACTTAAAAAGTTCGAAGTCTCCAACACGTATGCTTCGTGATAGTTGTAGGTAATGATTAATCAGATTAATATAAATTGCATAAAATTGTTGAGTCTTTCCATACTCACCATTGAGACTTCGTTGTTTATAAATACAGTAATTATTCATCAATTCTTTTAGCTCTTCATGTTCTATATTGAATGATGATATTTTACAGTTTTGTAGTCTGTAAAGTTCTTCAATCATATCATCTGTTACTGACGTATTACTCATTTTAAGAAAGGATTTAAATTGTAATATTTCCAATCCTAATGCCACCAAAGGATGCAGTCTTTTGCAGCGATTGAAATGCTTGCCGTCAAGATATCCATTTACTGATCCATTCGCCAATAAGCCACTTTCCACCATTACATTTGTTAATCCACAGTCACAAATCACCTTACCAACTGCCTTGAAATAAGCCATCATAATGTGAAAAGGTCCTAAATGTATAAATAAATTATCATAAGTAGGTTTTTCCGTTGCTTGTATTTGGAGAGCGACTTTGGCTATAGCCAAGTCATATGTTATTTGAATGGATGGTTGATTTAACTCTTCAGCAATTTTCTTACTTTGTTGCATGGTTTCTAAAACCACAGAATAACTTGTTGGTGAGGCATTTATCGGAGTCAAATAAGATATGTGTTGTTGCAGAGTGTCAATATCATGAATCCTACAGTTAAAACCAACCCACATTGGAGTGTCAAGTAATTCTAATGCATGACTAATCATCCAAATATTATCAATTTCTGTATACAATCGTAAATTATTGGAGTCTACATTTTCAATTTTATCGGTCGTTACTTGCAAATTACTTGTCATTTTTGGTTTTTTTGGATAAAAAAGTTCTTCTGAAGTTATTGCCTCAAAAGTTCTTCTTCTCCTCTTCCTCTTCTGTGGTGAATCGTTTCTATTAGTGGGAACCGGTACCTCGGATATTTCAGATTCTTCAGATGTATTTAATTCGATGTTCTGATAAATGATTCCGACGGTATCATGTAAAGTGTCCTTCCCACTAGTAGTTTCAACGAATCGGTCAAAATTATCATAAGCCAGTCCAGTATAAAGTGTAGGTGTTTTTTTAATTTTTTCAGGGCATAAACTTGACTTTTCAATGGAAGCATAGGTAATTTCTGTTTCAAGTTCTTCGACACTTTGATAGCTGATACAATGACCATATCTGTTGACTATATCTATAATTTTTCTGCTACTAGTTAAACTCTTCAGAGTCATACCCAGCATAATATGTTTAGACGTCTTGACTTGACCATTATGAATTCCATAAATAATATCTTGACAGTAAGACCGTACTTGACGAACACATTTTAAGCTACTTTTTCGTTTCTGTCTAGAACCACCTATGAGAGTAGAATAAAAATCATATAATTCTTGCGGTATAGAAGCTTCACCTGCAATTAAATGCTCTACTGAAAGATTTTTATATGGTAATTTTGTCTTGTCCATTGTCAAAATAGTTTTTCGTAGCATTAATGCCGCTTTTTGTAAAATATTTTCCGATTTTAAGTTGTCCAATACTGTTTCGTCAATCGTCTTCATATAATTGGGTGCTATTATTTTTTTATGTCGGATTGTAAAAAATTTAATATCTTTGGAAAACTTCTTATCAATTTTTTCTTCAAGGTGTTGTGCAGTAAAAGTAGCATCCATTTCAATGGAATTCTCTGCATAAATTCTTTCCAACGAATCAGTATATAATTCATGTAAATATTTCAATAAATGACAGCGTCCGTTGTTAATAATATCTTCTTTTATAATGCTACTAATTTCATTAAAAGCTTCTTGGTGGTACTTTCGATTATGATGCCAATCACTTTGAACAGATATTTTCGCCGACGAAGATATTTTATTATCAAACTGAACCCTACATGCAGTATGATAGTATATTTTCGGACCTGCAATACTATCCAATTTACTGAACAACTCATTATACTCTTCTTGATTTTCGATACTAGACATTATGCGAGACTGAAATTGATTTTTATCACCTTCATGGAGTGAAAGCATTTTTGATCTCACTTGTTTTTTTTTTTTTATTGCAAAATAAACAAACATTTGTACTCATATCAACACTGGTGTCACTTTGAAATGAATTATTTACTTCAGTGGTTGCATTAGCATTTTTACTCACTTCTTCAAGTTCAATGATGTCCACAGCTACCTGGGAAGGTTGAGGTTCTGTTGATTGAGAAGCTGAAGGTAGTTGTGATACAGTTGACTCAGCCAAATGCGATGAACCCGGTATTGAATCGTCTGTTGATGTATTAACGTCTTTAGATGCATCTTTTTCGTGCTCTGTTTCAACAGTCTTTTGAGCCTTTTTTGGTTCTGAGGTAAAATATTTTTTCATCAGCCCTGTGAATGATTTATAACATTCCCTGTGATAGCCACCGTCGGTATATTCACGTGGAAGAATGATGTCATTATATTTGAGGTTATGTTTTTTTCGTAATTTTAAAATTAATTCACATTTTTTCAATGTCTCGTCAGAAAATAATGTTATTTTATTACTACTTTTGTTGCAAATAACACAAATTGATGTATCACCCATGACTTGTTTTTTGAAACAAACTCACTTTTATTTACAAAGTCACATAAACGGGGTAGTGTGAAAAACAAACTCACTGCGCAGTAGAAATAACAACTGCGCAGTGAGGAGCCGCGGTAGACTTAAATCGCCATCTCACTCGCACAAAACCCATATGCATACTGTCTCGCGCTCTCCTACAGCTACCCTACAAGCTTGTCTGGCAAAGGGTTGGAACTATCAAAAGTGTCTGGCTAATGAGGAAACATCATCTACTTATTAGCTAAGTATTATATATAAAAATCAGCTTTTATACTATAACGTAAGTAAAATTATAATTTCATGAACATTAAGGGTGTCTGGCAAGGGGTTGCCACTATGTTAAGTGTCTGGCAATGAATAACGTGATTTTTAATAATATTCTGAAGGTAATACCGAAAAATTGCACTTTATTATTTGACGTATTTAGATCGGAATTTTACACACCTTTAGTACCGCTTACCTGCCAAAGCCACTATAACCCAAACTCCATAATGCTCCATCGTTCTTACCTGTGTTGGGAGCATCCCCTGACAAACTTTCAGCTTTTATAAAATAACGTAGGTCTGGGGTTCACGGGCTCTTAGACTACAAGTACACGTACATTAAAAATAAAGTGCCCGTGGACTGAGTGCCCACTACACGAAAAGTACTCAGAGTACAAATTTTGAGTACTTGTACTCGAGTATCGCCCAGCTCTGCACTTGACTCAAAATGTAATTACTTTTTCCTTAAGTCAATCATTTTTATAGGTATGTAAATGTTAAATAATTCTTTTAAAAAACATAAAAGGGTACGGATAAACATTATGAACCTAATCGAAAGAGAATTACATTTTTAGTCAAATGGTGTTGAAGAAGATAGGGTTTAATTTAAAAGAACATGTTATTCTTGATTAAAAATTATCAATTTCAGCTGTCATTACTCCACAGTCACCTAACTCGATTAAAGCAACTTTATAGTAATAACGATAGCGCCCTCTATGCTCAAGGGAATGACAGAAACCACGACTCTCTCATTTAGTTTCGGAGTTATTTTAGTTTAACGAAACTACTAAAAACGTAATTTTTATCTATAAATGTCAAATAACAAAAAGAAGAAGGGAGGAAGAACATTATGATTCAATATTCACAGCAACAAAAAAATTGGCGAAATCGCCACAGCAAGAAACACATTCAAGAAGCCAGAGAGGATAGACAAAAAGGAAGATGATAAAATGGATAGAATACTTGCAGTATCAGAAGAACATGGAGAAACCTTACAAGAACTGACAAAGGAAATAAAAAGCATGAGAATAGAATCAGAAAAATACAGAGAAGAAATGAAGGATTCATTCATTGCATTTCGATTTACCATGATTTTTGAGATTCTGAAAATGGAATCAGGGTAAAGGTGTATGGGAGGCACGAATCTAAAGTTCGTTGGTCAAGGCGACTTACCGTTTGGTCGCAAATCGAATTTTTAGTTCCACTTTCGAGGTTATATATGGTCGTATTTTCGGCTAAATAAGCACATTACAGATACAAATTACACACATTATGAAATTATCTCCAAAATGAGGACGTAATTCATCCAATTTGTAGTGTTATCTTTATTAATTCAGCCAATATCACGATATTAGTTTTACCCTAGATTTGACGTCTACTGACGTTTTTTTTTAAATAATGGATAAATAAATCGAGATTTATTATTAAATCATAGTTAATTTAATTTACGATATAAATAATAGATGGCACTTTCGTACGATAATTAGGATATTTACTGCAATAATAAAATATTAACAAACAAACAATAGATAATAACAAATATTACTTTTATATTTGATTCACTGTTTTTACTAAAATCAAATTTGTACGGCATATCCAGTTTGGTTCGTAGACACACAGCTAAATGTAAATACAATTAAAATAATTTAATAGAACCACATAACCAAGCAAAATTATCTAATTTAAGGCTAAGTATAGCCACACATTTTTCTATAAAATAATAAGATGCAGATAAACATTTTATTATGCTTAGGCGATTTTATGTGTTTTTAAGTTAGGTTAGTAGAAAGGTTTGCAATAGAATAAATTGCGAAAGTCACTACAAATTGGATGAATTACGTCATCATTTTGGAGATAATTTCATCATGTGTGTAACAGGTATCCCTAATGTGCTTATTTAACCTCAACAGTGGAAATTAAAATTTAATTCGTGGCCAAACGGTAAGTCGCCTTAACCAACGAACTTTAGATTCGTGCGTCCCATACGTTTACCTTGATTCCGTTTTCAGAATCTCAAAAATTAAGGTAAATCGATATACAACAACCCCCCAACTTAAGAGCAGAGAATATACAAATAAAAAACGAATGCGGATCTCTGAAAGAAGAAAACATGAAAATTAAAAGAGACATGCTTACCATGAAACATAAAATAGAAATGTTTGAAAAAGAAAAGAAAGCAAACAATATTGTGATGTATGGCCTAAACATTGACATAGAAGACAGAAAAGCACTTAGAAACGGTGTAGAAATATGTATAAATGAAAAATTGGGGATACAAATATCAATAAAAGCAGCACATAAACTAGGAGAACAGACATGTTTAATAGAAATGGACAACAAAAAAAGCAAAGACACAATTATGGCTAATAAAGGAAAACATAAATACTTTACTGAAAAGAAAATATACATTGGACACGACATGACTGAATCGGAAAGGAAAATGCAAAAAATTATTCAAAATAAAGCAAAAGAAGAACGAAGTGCTGGAAAACAAGTGAAAATAGGATATAGTAAACTCATAATTGTGTTTTTAAGTTAGGTTAGTGGAAAGGTTTGCAATAGAATAAATTGCGAAAGTCTTTTTGCTCAAGTTAAATATTTCACATACTTCTAGGTTAGGTTAGGTTAGGTTAGGAGAAAGGCTTGCAATAGAATAAATTGCGAATGTCTCTTTGCAGACGATGACTTTTCCACATACTTTTAGATTAGGTTAGGAGAAAGGAAATCAATAGAATAAACTGCGTAAGTCTCTTTGCGCACGGTGACTATTACACATACTTGTAGGTTAGGTTATGTTAGGAGCAAGGTTTGCAATAAAATAAATTGCTTAAATCTCTTTGCGCACATTAATTATTCTACATACTGTTAGGTTAGGAGAAAAGTTTGCAATAAAATAAATTGCGTAAGTCTCTTTGCGTGTACGGAACAGCTTCTGAATATTCCGCACGGTGACTATTACACATACTTGTAGGTTAGGTTATGTTAGGAGCAAGGTTTGCAATAGAATAAATTGCTTAAATCTCTTTGCGCACATTAATTATTCTACATACTGTTAGGTTAGGTTAGGTTAGGAGAAAAGTTTGCGATAAAATAAATTACGTAAGTCTCTTAGCGTGTACGGAACAGCTCCTGAATATTTAAATATTAACATTAATATTTTACATCATTCCCAAAGATGTCGATGACAGTTTTGTAAACAGTTATAGTATTTAACATTATTAGCATTGTTAAAACGGTTTTTACTGGCGGACAGAAGGATATGACTGGCGAGTCGCTAGACGAGCCAGTCACCTTCTGGAGCCAGTAAAACCCGTTAACTTGCGTATATTGTTATATATTTTATTTGTCAATCATTTGTAATTAATTAAAATACAATTATTTGGTAAATTTAATCAAATTGGAATTACAAAAAAATATGTAGTAAGTTATGAAACATTTATGTGGATACTTATGTTGTTTATTTGATTAAATCAAATTAAATTATTTCGCAATTCGTTTAACATGAGCGTGCCTCCGAAAGTGCCTGCAGCCATTACTGAGGCAGCCGCAGGAGTTGTTTCAAGTTTGCTGCCAGTAAAGTCAACGACGAGATATGAGCGGGAGTATACGGACTTTAAAATATAGCAGAAAGAATGTGACGTGATTGGCGTGACAGAAGATGTGATATTGGCATATGTAAGTCACCTTGCTGAAAAATTTAGCCCTAATTCGCTATAGACAATGCTAATAATGTTAAATACTATTACATTACATTTATTACATTTTAATACATCTATTTTTTTATATCGTAAATTAGAATACCAATGATTCTAATTTACGATATAAAAAATAGATGGCGCTAGATGTATTGAAATGTAATCTTGATTGATGTGAATCAATCTTGATTTATATATCTATTATTTTAAATAAATGTCAGTAGACGTCAATTTTAGTGTAAAATTAATATCGTGATATTGACTGAATTGATGGATATAACACTACAAATTGGATGAATTACGTCATCATTTTGGAGATAATTTTATCATGTGTGTAACAGGTATCCCTAATGTGCTTATTTAACCTCAAAAGTGGAAATTAAAATTTAATTCGTGGCCAAACGGTAAGTCGCCTTAACCAACGAACTTTAGATTCGTGCGTCCCATACGTTTACCTTGATTCCGTTTTCAGAATCTCAAAAATTAAGGTAAATCGATATACAACAACCCCCCAACTTAAGAGCAGAGAATATACAAATAAAAAACGAATGCGGATCTCTGAAAGAAGAAAACATGAAAATTAAAAGAGACATGCTTACCATGAAACATAAAATAGAAATGTTTGAAAAAGAAAAGAAAGCAAACAATATTGTGATGTATGGCCTAAACATTGACATAGAAGACAGAAAAGCACTTAGAAACGGTGTAGAAAAATGTATAAATGAAAAATTGGGGATACAAATATCAATAAAAGCAGCACATAAACTAGGAGAACAGACATGTTTAATAGAAATGGACAACAAAAAAAACAAAGACACAATTATGGCTAATAAAGGAAAACATAAATACTTTACTGAAAAGAAAATATACATTGGACACGACATGACTGAATCGGAAAGGAAAATGCAAAAAATTATTCAAAATAAAACAAAAGAAGAACGAAGTGCTGGAAAACAAGTGAAAATAGGATATAGTAAACTCATAATTGACGGTAAAGATTGGAGGTGGAATAAGGAAGATGAAAAACTACAGACTAATCAAACAAAAAACTAAAATTTTAAAAACTACACAAATAACAAAAGATGACAGATCAGTATTAAATGAAACGATAAGCGAAAATAATAATAAAAGTACAACCAAAAAAATTGTAAAAATCAAAACGATGGAATCGAGGAATAGAACAAGAAATAGGGACAGCGACAATATATTTACAGGAGACACAGAAAATATACTTCGAAATACAAACTCAAATCGACAAGAGACAAATATAGATGTATGGAACATAAATACACTAACAGGAAAAGAGATAGAAATAACGAATGAAATGGATCATAATAACTTACAAATACTAGGACTAAGTGAAACTAAGAAGAAAGGAAAAGGAAGGATACAACTTACAAATAAATATATATTATACTTCAGGAACACATCAGGAACAGAGGGCAAAAAAAGGAGTAGGAATAATTATCGTAAATGATTTAGACAAAAAAATTATAAAGAATAAGGCAGTTAATTCAAGAATAATAACAATTTCGATAGAATTAAGCAAAGGTGAGATTACAACTTTTATACAAATATACGCTAGAGTCGAAAGAATACCAGAGGAAGAAATATTAGAATTTTATCAAATACTACAAAGTGAACTAGACGAAGCTAGAGAGGACAATGAAACAACAATAATAATGGGTGATTGGAACAGTAGAGTAGGAAGAGACCAAAACAGAGGAATGGGATACATGGGCATATATGGAGAGGAATCTATAAATAGGAATGGATAAAAGATGATAGAATTCAGTAGAAGAAACGATTTAATAATAGGAAATTCGATGTGGTATCAAGAACTGAACGACAAATTCACGTTTGTAGCAGAAGAATGAGATGCAAAGAGTCTGATAGATTATATTGTATATACACAAAACTTAACAGAAAAGATACAAAAAATAGAAACAAGGATAGAGCCAGATGTGGGATCTAATCACAGACTAGTGGTAGCAAAATGGATAGTAAACGTAGATAACAAAGAAGAGAGAGTAGAATATAGCAGTTTAGCAATACAGAAATTAAATACGAAAGAAAATAGAGAAAAGTACGAAAAAGCAACAGACGAAGAATTTGAAAGGCGAGAAAATGATCAAACAGAATGGACACTAGATGGAAGATGGTTGATATTCAAAGAAATAGTATTAACGACAGCAGAGAAAATATGCGGGAAAAGAAAATTTAACAATTATACTAAAAGAACTAAATGGTGGAACGATAAAGTAAAGAAGCTTGTAAAAGAGAAGAAAACAGCGTGGAAAAAATATACTTGTACAAAATCTCAAGACGATAAAAAAGATTACATACAGAAGAGAAACTTAGTAAAAGTCAGCATAAAAGAAGAAAAACGGAAAACTTGGAGAGAATTTGGTAAATAAATAACAGAATCACATACAATAGATAACCGAAAATTTTGGACATTTAATACATGTCCAGAATTTTCGGTTATCTATTGTATGTGATTCTGTTATTTATTTACCAAATTCTCTCCAAGTTTTCCGTTTTTCTTCTTTTATGCTGACTTTTACTAAGTTTCTCTTCTGTATGTAATCTTTTTTATCGTCTTGAGATTTTGTACAAGTATATTTTTTCCACGCTGTTTTCTTCTCTAAGCTAAGAGGAACTAAAAAGAAAGAAATAAGAGCAGTAAGAGATAAAAGTAACCAACTACAAACAGAAACCAAGGAAATACAGGAAACATGGAAAGAATTCTTCGCTGACAAATTCAATACATTAAACCAGGAGGAAAACATGGAAATAAGGCAAAGAGAACCAGAGCAAGATATAACAGAAAGAGAAGTGGAAGAAGCCATACAGAAGATCAAAATAGACAAAGCAAGTGGTGAAGATGGTATACCGCCGGAGTTAATAAAATGGCTGGGAGAAAAAGGAAAAGAATGGATGTGGCATATCCTAAGACACGCTTGGAAGGAGAAAAAGATACCATTTGAATGGGAAAATATTTTAATAATTCCAATATATAAGAAAGGAGAACACACAAATTACGAAAACTACAGAGTCTAGCTTAAACTATATACCAGAATATTGGAAAAAAGATTAAGATCATATGTGGAAGAAGAACAGGAACAGGCGGCGTTTAGACCAGAACGACAAACTAGCGACAACATATTCATAAAACGGAACCTAATAGAAAGAAAGATAGAGGGAGGTAAAGGAAATGTTCCTGACTATCGTCGATCTAAAAGCAGCATTTGATACAGTGGATAGAAGAGAGATATGGAAAACACTAAAAGAACAAGAAGTACCGAATAGTTTGGTGAATGCTATCAGGAGCACGTATGAGACAGTAAGAGCCAGAGTACAAATAGCAGGACAAAAATCAGAAGAGTTAATAATGAAAAAAGGAATAAAGCAGGGAGATAGCCTCAGTCCTTTGCTGTTTGTGCTGGTTATGGATACTATTGCAAAACGGATTAAATTGCAAGAAAAACAACTAAACACAGTAATCGGGTATAGAAATCTACAACCAATCAGAGTAACCTACTATATGCAGACGATGTGGTCCTGA
Source organism: Philonthus cognatus (assembly GCA_932526585.2). Classification (NCBI taxonomy): domain Eukaryota; kingdom Metazoa; phylum Arthropoda; class Insecta; order Coleoptera; family Staphylinidae; genus Philonthus; species Philonthus cognatus. The sequence continues at coordinate 108,937,750 of OW052241.1, forward strand.
TAGCAAACACCAAACATCAAATGCAGAAATTAGTCAATATATAGACCAACGAAATAGAAAAATTAAAATGGAGGTTAACATAAATAAAACTAAACTAATGATCATTAATGAAAAAGAAGATAACCGAAACAACAAAGAAATTCGATGTAAAGATAGAGTATTAGAAAAGGTAAATACATACGAATATTTGGGGAGCCTCATCACAGAGGATGGGAAAATCGAGGCAGAAATAACAAACAGAGCCAACAAAGCAACAAAATTATATTACGCAATGAAAAAAACAATACTGGGACACAAAGACATTGAAATGGAAGTGAAAATGAAAATACATAATACAATAACTATACCAATAATAAACTATGGAAGTGAAAGTTGGACAATACGAAAGAAAGACAAAGACAAGATAACTGCGATAGAAATGAAACATTTAAGAAATAAACTGGAAAATCAAAATGGGACCGAATTAGAAACGAGGACATCAGAAAAACAACGAAACAAGAACCGATTATCAGAAAAATAAGAAAGAAACAATTTAACTGGTATGGGCACATAATTAGAATGAAGACAGATAGAATCACAAGAAAAATAATGGAAACAAGAAATACAAGTAAAAGAAGAAGAGGGCGCCCAAGAAGGAAATGGATAGACCAAATTCAAGATATAGGGGCAAAGAAGGTAATAACATTAGAAGAAATGACAATAATAGCAAGAAACAGAAAGAAGTGGAAGGAGTGGGTACAAGAGGAAACAAAAACGGAAGCCCCATCTGACACCTGAAAAGGTATAAGGATTCGAGAAGAAGAACAAGAAGGAGATGTCAAATATTCTAAATGTTTTATTTTTTAAATAATACTCATTAATTGTGAAGAATTCAAAATAATATACAATGTGATCTATTTAAAATAAGCAAGCTGCATTCACTACTGTCTCTATGACGCACCCTATACCGGGTGTTGACTTGGCGGACGCAACATAGGAAATCCCATGTAAATTTTGAAATGTTCAAATTTTGGCTTCCCTATTTATTTTAGAAACAAAATGTATTTACCTTTTTTGTAGAAGGAAAAATTTTGATTTCATTCGTGTTAACGATTATCACTTTACGTTTCTGTAAGTTAAAATAATTAAGAAATAGTAATGTGATATTATAAAAATAATGACATGCCATGGAATTAAAACAACAATTGCGCATGTCTTTTCTTAATTATTTTAGCTGTAAATTTTCTGACATTCGTTGATTCTTAAAAGAGTTTAATTTGAAGCTTTAAACGAGTGTTTTACACTCCCAGACTAAACATGAAGTAAAATTTCGAGTATAGAAAAGCCCCGTGAAAGTTTTCTAAACTCGAAATTTTAGTTCATGCGCTACGCGTATTAAACACAGATTTTAAGTGAAGCTCGAATATACATAAATTTGACAATATTATAGTGTTTTGTACGCGTGGCGCATGAAGTAAAATTTCAAGTTTAGAAAAGCCCATAAAATTTGTCTCGGGTCGCTGCGCGACCCTCGACAAATTTTCACGGGGCTTTTCTAAACTCGAAATTTTACTTCATGCTTAGTCTGGGACTGGAATACACTTGTTTAAATTTTTAAATTGAATTTAAAAAAAACCGAATATCCGAAATTGTTGTATCAATTCCATGGTATATTAATTTTGTCAAATCACATGATCTTTTCTTAATTATTTTAGCTGTAAATTCTCTGACAATCGTTGACTTTTAAAAGAGTTTCATTTGAAGCTTTAAACGAGTGTTTTCCACTCCCAGACTAAGCATGAAGTAAAATTTCGAGTTTAGAAAAGCCCCGTGAAAATTTGTCGAGGGTGGCTCAGCGACCCGAGACAAATTTTCTGGGCTTTTCTAAACTCGAAATTTTACTTCATGCGCCACGCGTATAAAACACAGACTTTAAGTGAAGTTCGAATACACATAAATTTGACAATATTATAGTGTTTTATACGCTTGGCGCATGAAGTAAAATTTCGAGTTTAGAAAAGCCCAGAAAATGTTCACGGGGCTTTTCTAAACTCGAAATTTTACTTAATGCTTAGTCTGGGAGTGGAAAACACTTGTTTAAATTTTTAAATTGAACTTAAAAAAAAACAGGGAATATCCGCAATTGTTGTATCAATTCCATGGTATGTCATTATATTTTATAAAATCACATTACTTTTTCTCAATTACTTTAACTTAGAAAAACGTAAACTGTTAAGTGTGAACATTTATAAATTTAGAATTTTTCCCTCTACAAAAAAGTAAAATACATTTTGTCTCTAAAATAAATAGGGAAGCCAATATTTGAACACTTTAAAATTAACATGCAATTTCCTATGTTGCGTCCGCCAAGTCAACAATCGCTATATCTAAAAATGTTCAGTTTATGCAGCTCTTAAAGTCAATCAACTTTGGTTAAGAAACTTTTTTCCTACATTTAACGAGAGCTGAGATACCTTCCAAGAACGCACTAATGGGACACCCTATATATTCAATATAAAATCCTTTCAAGTAGACTAGTGTGTAAAGTAAAACAATCAAAATAATTGTATTGTTAGATATCTCGCATAGCCTGCACCGAATTCCGTATTTAAAATAATACGGCCGGCGGCACAAGGGTGCGCGTTTTTAAATTAGATCCGCGCGCGCATTTTCGGTTAATTCATGATACTGTCATACTGAGGAACTAACCCCCAACAGTGGCGGATATCTACAACGCTCTATATGTAAAAACTTCAATCAACGCGTATATCGTTAAGCCATTCAATTGAAATTAAAAGGAATTAATAAATTAATTACCGTTGAATTGTTTTAAAATATTGTGTATGTGTGGTTGTCTATAACAGAATAACAAAGCTGTATTCACAACAATCAAATTTAATAGACTGCAGTCACTATTTTTACTAAAATGAATACAAATATAATAAAAATTAATATCATAATTAATTATAAAACTCATTCTAATCACTATTCACTCAAACTTTTATTATTATTTAATAATATTACATTTTTTTATAAATCACAAGGTAACGCGCACGCGTGAGTTCATAAATATCCGTTGAGAGAGGTTATATCATCATATGTGCGCGTTAAGTTCTAGTCAGACGAACACGTGTTTTTGTCAAATTGTTTTTTAATGTTTAAACCGCTATAAGACGTTTTCTAAATTGTAACCCACAACACAGGTAAATATTAATGTGACTTGTTCTTTTACCTATGTAAGAATTGAATTTATTCAGTGTTCGCATTTGTAGTCACAATGAGCGAATAGTTATTTAGGTAACTAGTGTGTGAAGTATGGCTTTTGGGCATGATTTACGAGTTTAGGGCAGAAGCCGTCAGTGCCTATAAGTCCTTCACACACAAGTTACCTATAAAATTTTATCTATGACCAGTATTTTCTACAATATACGTAAAATGAATCCTTTAGCATTTATTTTTTATCATTGTTTGATGACACGTATAAGTAAATAGAATGTCTGTTAAACAAAGTTTGTTTAGCATTTCTGAAAACCATTAAATTGAGACCCAATACCCGGACTCATTAGCGCTATAAGATGATACTAGAATATGAATAAGAAATTATTTTGGTTTTTATTTATTTAAATTTAATTTATATCAATTTTACTAGTATTTGTTATGGTTTAGATATTATTCAACAATTATTTCACTTTACATTTTGGAAAGATGTGCAAATATGTTTTTCCAGTGGCTCATGAACTGTCATAAATGACAGATAATAGAAACTGTTTAAAAAAGTATGTCCCATTTAAAATGCATTGGTCATTTTAACACTAGTGCTAAAAAGTAGACCAGCACGCATATTAAGGACGCATAAATGAAGCGATGATATTTTGTGAGGTTGTAGATTAAAGTGTTTAAAAACATAACTTTTGAAAATTGCAAAAATAGTGTGTTCTCGCTGCTCAGATTTCCGCCCTGGCATAGCGAAAATATATTAACGCATACACCGGTGTCCACCCTGGTACGGAATGTGTCAACCCTTTCAGCCCTGGAATTTTGCTGGTGTCCAAAATGTTTTTTTGCATACTGCATTTTATTTATTACAATCTCAGATATACACAAAGTTTTATGTAACACCGAACATTTTCATCCAATACAATTTTAAACCTTTAATATTTAAGTTATGTGTAAATTGTAGCCAATCAATCGCAACTAATGCGTCAACTTGTACATACAGGGAGTTTTTCTTTCAAGTATACATGTCCCAATTACTGCGTATATGCCGTAAATCTTTAGACAATCGTTGAATTTTTAAAAGAGTTCAATTTAAAACTTCAAATGAGAATGTTCCATTTCCAAACTAAGCATGAAGTAAAATTTCGAGTTTAGAAAAACCTGAAAATTTGGTTTCCGATGCTCGGTTTAATTAGAAGAATTCAATTTGAAGCTTTAAACGAGTGTTTTCCACTCCCAGGCTAAGCATGAAGTAAAATTTCGAGTTTAGAAAAGCCTGAAAATTTGGAATTGCCGGGCGGAGCGAAGCGAGCCCGGCAAATCAAAATTTTCAGGCTTTTCTAAACTCGAAATTTTACTTCATGCGCCACCGGTACTAAACACTGACATATTACGAAGTTTAAAACACACCGCTAAACTATGCGTTATATCAGTGTTTTGTACCGGTGGCGCATGAAGTAAAAATTCTTCTAATAAACCGAGCGCCGGAAAATGTACAACGAATGCATATATACTTAAAAGAAACATTCTCGCTATGAAAATGTTCGGTGTTATATAAAACTCTCGGTATGTTTACCAAATTTTAGTGTGGCAAATGCCACCACCAGGGCCAAAAGGGTTAAGTAAATATAGTGATTTAAAAATATTTTTTCTACAACCATTAAAAAAAGAGAAACATTGGACACACCGTTTTGAATTTTCAAAATGAAAAAATGAAAATATGTCTTTTTTCACCCTAAATTCTAAAATGGTGGCAATTAATACAAAATATAAATTAACAATTTTTATTTAATGCAATACCTAATAATTAATTGTCCACAGATGCTCATAATGCAAATGTAATGTCTTTTTGAAATAGGCCTAAAGTACGTTCTCGGAAATGTTTACTACGTTTTTCTTCGCACGCTAATCATCAAATTGCCTATCTGTTTTTTGTATTGCGTTTTTGATTGCTTCTGCGTTAAATCAGAAATTCCCGCCTTTACTGTATCCTTGATCTAGGTGGAAGTGTCACTACCACAAGATTCGTCATATTTCATCATTATTTGTATGAACACAAACGGTAGAAATTCTGCGAAATTCATTTACTGATTATTGTTTTTGTATCCGTGGTTACATTAACATAGACGACCAAGTATAATGATATCGTATGTTCAATAAAATAAAACCTGCCATGGAAAATATTGTAGGTTGGCAACTCTGAAATTATACATTATAATTATTATGTCTGACGTTTTATCTGTCAATTCCTAAATCGTGTAGCCAACTTAAATTTTTAAAAAGATAATATCATGGCACTCTAGATTTTTTTTTTTTATTGAACATACTATATCTTTCAAATTAATTATTTAATTATTACAACTAATTTATGGTAGAATTTCTATCTTTGCGGTAAAAATGCATTCTTGATGCATCAAAAAAACACTGAATTTGTGCACTTAATAAAAAAAAATCGTTTAAAAATTGTTTTATTATATTTTAGAATAAAGTATGCCACAACGAAAATCGTTAATGTCATTGACAGTGGAGGAGACGGTGGGTTCTCAGTTACGCCGTTCGTCCCGTATAGCCACTAGTTCTCCAGTCCCGGCTGCTGGTCCAGCTGCGGTCAGTCTTGAGCAACCTAACTCCCCAGCGATAAATACTAAAGCGAGAAGGGCTTCAGTATCTCAGGATATAGTCGAGAAGGGCACGAAAACTAAAGCCGGGAGTAACTCGCCAACTTTCCAAGATACTGAAGCTGAAGCACCTGCAAAAAGAGGAAGAAGAAGTAAGTTTATTCATAATTAATATTTAATTAAATTTTTTACTTTACTTACTATGTTATTTAAAGAGAATAGTATTGTTTTCAAATCACAAATTTGACTAGAAGAACAAGATATATAAAATGCTTCAACAGATTTTCGCTACGCTACGAGGAGCGTATTCATATGTTTTGTTTTTATGTGCTCAATGTGCGAAAAGCCTATAAATCGTGAGCGGAAAGCGTATGAAGTTTGTGTACCTCTTTAATGCGCAGTCTATACAATGTATAATTAAAAAAAATATCCACACCCAACTTTTTTTTGTTTTGTATTTTGCATTTCTGCAAAAAATCTGTTACAGGCAGATTGTAGCAATCAACACCAAGCTTTATAATATCTTTTAAATTTCATTTTTATTTGACAATAGAGCCACTACAGCGTGTGCCCTTTTTTATAGGACACACGATATATGCCAGTATGAGCCTGGGGTACAAAATACGTATGGGTACGCATTGTGTTTTCGAGCACCGTACTCAGGGCACACATATTAATTCAGACTGCTTAGCGAAGGGGTTAAAATAATATAAAACAAAGTAATGCAGAATAATGCACTATTTATGCACTTCTAATTGCCATAAGAAAAATATTTTGCACAAGGCCGTAGCCAGAAAATATTTTTGGTGGGGGTTATAAAAAAATGTATGTTAAAAATATTGTTTTTGCTTCTACAAGGCCGCTATTACATACAAAAGTTACAAATTTTAAAAATGTTTGGAGGGTTTAAATCCTCATATTTCCCCCTGGCTACCGCTTTGATTTTGCGCCCCCGATAACTTTAAACGCAATTTTTGCACCAACCCCCTTCTCAAAAAATTTAATATTTTCAATATTTAGATTTCCCCAAAAGGCAATTTTTTTAAGAAAATTGTTGATTGCTGATACAATTTTTCAAAAATGTACTTAAATTACTCATTTTGTACCATCGAATAAGGTTAAAAGCAATTTTTGCACCAAAACCTTTCTCCAAAATTTTGTAATTTGCTTATAAAATTGCTAATTGTTCATTGAATTAATTACAAATATACTTGAATTGTCACTATCGAATAACATTAGAACAAATGCTTGCAAAAATTCAAATTATTAATTATTTTTAGTATTGAGATTTTCCCGAATTCATTCTGTGTTGGTTTTGTAGTACTGTAAAAATTAAGTGTTTTCTTTTTAACTTCACATTAAATCAGTTTTATAAACCTGGCGCATAAAGGAAATAAAAAAATTAAAAAAATACCGTTATTTTAATATAAAAAATAAATAAAAAATAATAATAGAGCAAAAAATTATAGCATTTTCTTTATTTTTTCCGCCCTCCGCCAACCCAGTACCGTTACCATCTTTACGCCAGCTCCGCCCTCTCCGTTACACTCCTTTTTCCCCCCAGCCATTCCACACTCACCTCTTCACACTCCTCTCCTAAATGACTCCATGTATCTCGTCCACTTGCGCACAACACACATTTACCATACCTTTCCCCTATCCAGACCTTCCTTCCTCTCTCCTCCGAACCACATCTACCACCACATCTCTTGCCAGGGTTATCTTAGCCTCCTTCGACAAGTCACTATTGGATAGGTACCCTGGCACGCTCCCATGCACTTGCCACATTTCGTACATTGGATTGTATCCGCTCCTCCCGATACACCCTTGCTTCTCCTGCATCTCCACCTCTTTCCACTTCTCTTTCATCGAAGCTGCCACATTCACCCTCTTCTCTAACCATTCATTTACACTATTCTCAGACTCTCCTGCCCTTTCATACATCTCTCTGCGCTTCATACTCCATTCACTCCTCCCTAATCCCTTGCACGTTCTTCTTACCTCTTTCACCAGTCTCTCACTTTCCAATTCACACAACTTCATCTCATACTTCACCACTCTCTCCATTGCCATGAAGGAAATATATGCAGCCCTTTTGCTCTTAATTTTATTATAGTGTAATGCTAGTTAATCTCTACTAGACACGTACACCAGCGTTTCGTATTATTAGAACAAAATCTACATGCTATTAGTTAGCTTTGAACTATTGATAAAATTAATGTTGCAACATTGCATTTTCATGTGCTCTAACTTTAGTTGTTTATCTTCGCAAATATGTGTTCTTTCACTGAATTATTTAATTGAAATTTACTTCAAACTCCTAAAAATTTGGATTGGTCACTTTGCTTCACTACGCAATCAATCCAGATTTTCAGGCTTTCTAAACTCGAAATTTTACTTCATGAATTGAACTTTTTTAGAAAGCAACGAAATTCCCTGTATATTTAAATTAATTACGTCATTAAATACATTTTTGTCTTGTAACATTTTTCTCTTAAGCCAACATTTAAGGCACTTCTTTTGTAAGCTAATTTCATTCTTTATCTATTGTAAAGACCCTCATATCAAATTTGTAATGTCTTTATGGTAAGGGCATTTTTAAGAGAAGCAAAACATTTTTGATAGAATGTTGTTTTGTTCAAAAATTGCAATTATTTTAAATGAATAAATGTTAAAATAAATATAGGAGAAAACATTGATAAAACAAATGATTTCTAAAATATAAAATTGTTTCTATTAACCCTTTCGCTACGAGGAGCGTATTCATACAAATTTTAAGGCTTTTATAAACTCGAAATTTTTCTTCATGCGTAATCTGGGACTGAAAAACACTTGTTTAAAGCTTCAAATTGAACTCTTAAAAACAACAAATATGTGATGATTTACAGAATAATAGGGATATGTATACTTAAAAGAAAAATTCCTTGTATAATTTCAGTTTAATATGAGTAACTTAAGTTTATTTAAAATATTTACAAAACATTTCATTTTTATGATACGTTAATTTGTATTGGCTAAATATCAAATTTGATAAAAGATTGATAATTTATTAGAAATACAATTATTTTGAATCAATACATGTCTCCAATATATACAATTCATTATTATAAAAAAAAAATTGTTTTCATTAAGTTGATATTTTGTATGTGAAAATAATTCTCTATTACAAATTAATTTTTCAAGTAATATCTTTCTCTAAAATTTTAATTAGAGGTACTTTTCTCTTATGACAATTTTAGTTCTTCTTAATTTTTGATTGCCCTCTATAGTAAATTTAAGATTTTATAATGAAAATAGTGTTTCCAAGTCATCCAAAACTTTTTGTAAAGAATAACTTTTTGTCGAAAAATGGACAATAAAAAAGTTTTCTATCAGCACAGCAATCGGTATATTAAGAAAAATTAAGGTTGATATCACTTTCAGCTAAACCAGAAGTACAATTTGGCTCAAAAACACTAGCGACCTTCCACCCGAGGTCTAAAACGTATCTGCAAAATTTGAGATCGATCATTTATTCCCTTTAGAAGTTAGCATCGTCACAAGGTTCACACACATACTCGTACACACACAGACATTATCAGAAAATATCAAAATCGTACTCAGGCGATCTGAAAAAGTAAAGAAATACCAAAATTGGATAGTCGGATTTTTGGTATGATTACAATATTTCCTTACACAGTAGTGTCGGAAAGTAAAAATTTCAATGTAATTTGGCAATGAATTGAAAGTGTGCGTTGCTCTAGATATTAGATTATTTTCTGAATTATCATTCGAGTGATCATACAAGCAACCATTCGTGCAATCATTCGAACAATTGTTTTGGCTACCATTTGACCGATCACTTGTGCAATCATTTGACTGATCTCTAGAGCGATCATTCAAACGATATCTCGAGCAATTTTTCAAATGATGTATTTGAATATTGACAAAATTTCTGAATTTAATTTTAATGTCAAATGATTTCTTGACATTCAACATTTTACATTTATAACATTCTACTAAATATGGAAAAAGTGGTGTGTAAATGTACGGGGATTTTTTTTTTGAAGTATACATTTAGGCTGGGAATTTTCATTCAAAAATATATTTTTCTACAACCATCAAAAAAAGGTGACATTGACACACCGTTTTCAATTTGCGAAGTGGGCTATTAATTCACTGTGAAAAAATGTAAATATTTAGCGTGAAAATATGTTTTTTTTTTACGCTAAATTTCAAACTGGCGGCAATTAATACAAAATATAAATTAACGAAGAGAAAGGGAGAAGTAAGGTGTGGATGTTTGCATATGCAGATGATATGGTGCTGGTGGCAAGAGAGTGGGAAGGGATGAAGGATATGCTGAAAAGGGCGGAGAGGTTTATGGATAAGAGGGGATTGAGCGTGAATGTTAGAAAAACGAAATGAATGAGATTCAGAAACAAAGGGAGGGAGGGGAGCGTGAAGGAATTAGAAAAAGGGGGAAGGTGATTGAGAGGGTTAAAAAATTCAAGTATTTGGGGTTTATGTTCAAAGGGACGGGAGGGTATGAGGAGCATGTGAGGTGGGTGCAGGGGAAGGCTGGAAAGGCGTGGGGGATAGCGTGGGAAAAGTGGGGGAAGTGGATGGGGAACAATGTAAGAGTGGCGTGTAAAGTATGGGATGCGTGTGTGAGGTCAATGTTAATGTATGTGGTGGAAGTATGTTGGGGCTGGAAAGGTCGACATCCGGATACATAGTGCTGCAGGAAACGAATAGAGAGAAACTAGAGTGTGAGGAAATGGTGAGAATGGCTAGGTATGAGATGAAGTTATGGGACCTGGAGAAAGAGAGATTGGTGAAGGCGGTGTGGGTGGCATGCGTGAATGGGAGAGAGGGAGAATGTATGAGAGGGAGGGTTTGTCGGAGACGAAGGAGTGGCTGGGGAATGGGGTAAAGGTGGATGTGTGGGTGAAATAGAAGGAGAAGTAGGTGGATGCACAGGAAAGACAGAGGTGTATAGAGAGGAGTGAATACAACAATACATACAGGAGGTGGCAGGTACATAGGAGAATGCCGAGGTATTTGGTGAAAGGGGGATGGAGTAGGGAGGAAAGGGTGGTGCTGGCGAGGGCGAGGTGTGGGGGAAGAGTAAGGGAGATGTGTAATGTATGAGCGGGGGAGGGATACGTAGTGTCATTTGGCGGAGGAGGGTGAAGGAGGAATGGGTGGAAATAAGAGCGAATAGAAGAGTGATGGAATGGATGAGAGAAGATGGGGCCGGGGTGAGGACGCTGGAGAAGTTGGGCGAAGAGAGGGAAAGCAGGAGAAAGAGAGGGGGCAGCAATTAGTGTAGATGTAATGTAGTATTATGCGAATAAAGGTCTTTTTTTTAATTTTTATAAATTCACTAATTTTATTAAATGCAAAACCTTATAATTAATTGTCCATAGATGATCATAATGCAAATGAAATGTCTCTTCGAAATAGGCCTAAAGTAAGTTCTCGGAAATGTTTACTACCTTTTTCTTCGCACGTCAATCACGAAATTGCCAATATGTTTTTCGTATTCCACTTTTGATTTCTTCTGCATTAAATTAGAAATTTACGCCTTTACTGTATCCTTGATCTAGGTGGAAGTATCACTGACACAAGAATCGTCATAATTTATCATTATTTGTATGAACACAAACGGTAGAAATGTTGAGAAATTCATTCACTGATTAATGTTTTTGTTATTGAACCATTGTTATTGTCCATGGTTACACTAACATAGACGACTTAGTATAATGATATCTTTCAAATTAATTATTTAATTGAACCCTATGCTGGAACAACGTTGTAACCGCCAATATGTGTAAAAGCAGTATTTCTGTGGAAGACTCTTGTATGTGACCTCAATAATCCGCCGGCATAATAGTGGACTCATAGGACATTTTTCTGGTTGTTTTCTAGTGTCATTTCGATCAGTCGAGTTTGGTTATTTTGTGAAACAACGTTGTATGTGCCTTCTAGTTTCCCGCGTGTTTGCTTTATTTACATACAGAGTGTTTTATTAACAACGAACATTTTTATAACGAGAATATTTCGTTTAAGTATACATATGCATTTCGTTGTACACTTTCCGATGCTCGGTTTATTAAGAGAATTCAATTAGAACTTCAAACGAGTATTTTTCACTCCCAGGCTAAGCATGAAGTAAAATTTCGAGTTCAGAAATGCCTGAAAATTTGGTTTGTCCGCTCCGAGCTTCGTGCTACGCGACCAAACCAAATTTTCAGGCTTTTCTAAACTCGAAATTTTACTTCATGCTTGGGAGTGGAAAACACTTGTTTAAAGCTTCAAATTGATTTCTCTTAATAAACCGAGCGTCGGAAAATGCACAACGTATGCATATGTATACTTAAAAGAAATATTCTCATTATGAAAATGTTCGGTGTTACATAAAACTCTCTGTATGTTAACTTGTTTTTAATCTTAAAACAACGTTGTAACCGCCTTAGTTCCGGAAAACAACTTTGTAACCATGAACCACGTTTTTTTGATTGAAATGAGGAAATTATGCTCGTAAATCAAAATTCTGTATGTGGTCAAGTCTGCGGTGCCTATCATATGGCTAAGTTTTTTTTTACTAGTCATATTAGGCATATATTTACTTTATTAATAAAGCAATTGATTATTTTTGGTTTTTTTCGTTTTTCCAACAAAACAATGTTTGCGTTTACAACGTTGTTCCAGCATAGCATTCAATTTCTAAAACTTATTTATGGTAGAATTTTTACCTTTGCGGTTGTAGAAAAAATGTTGTTTGTATTTTGTGCGAAAAATCAGTATGCTTTTTGACGGATTCGAATTCATTTTTAATCTCGACTGGTCACTACTAAAAATGCATTCTCGATGCGTCAAAAAAACACTAATTTTGCGCACATAATACAAAAATATCATTTAAATATTTCAATTATTCAAAACTTCTAAACATTCAAATATTTTGATTCAAATTGTCTAGTAGTCAAATATTTAAAAATTCGAATATTTGAATATTCAAATAATCATATATTCAAATGTTCAAATACATATTTAGTTATCCTAATATTTAAATATTTAAATTCTTGTATTGATATTAGAAAAGAAATTAGTTATTATAAAGTAACTAACTATAATATATAGTTATAAGTTATAAGTTATAAGTTACATAATACTACGAGGACGGAGCAAGAAATCTGGTAAAAATGAAATACGGAATAATTTTTTCGGCCAAAAACAAATTTCTATCTCAATGGTCTTCTTTTAGCTCAATACACTTCAATCAATGTTTCTCCAATTTTTGTATCCCTTCCAAATAATAAGATTTGCCGAGGTCCTCAAAAAAGTAGCTGGAGGCTAATATGGCGGATAAGGCAGGAATATGTAGCCCAATTCATGAAATTTCGAAGTTATCAGCCGATTGCGTTTGTGGTTAATTGTGATCAAATGTGGCAGCCATCTTGCGGATAGCTTTTAAAACCCAATTGTTTGTTCAAAATCGAAACCACTGAACCGTATGATATGCTTACAGCTTTTATAATCTCGTGCACTGTCAATCACTGATCAACCAACAGCTTATCGTGGGTTTTTTTTCAATTGTTTCGGATGCAGTGTTCTTCATTGGTTGTCCTAAATGTTTGATGTCACTTGTGCATGTGTGACCACAACGAATTTGGTAAACCACTTTTTTACCATCCAAATTGATGGTGCAGCGTCTCCATAGTATTTAAAAAGCTTTTCCTTTGCTTCAGTGATGGTTTTTTCCACAAAAAATAATGCTTGGTGAGCACACGAAATTCACTTTTTTCCATGTTTGTAAAAATACGATGGGTAGTCTACTTTTAATGGCTATTAAAACTGAGCGAAACGACTAATCTGTTAGAAAATATTAATGTGGTCTAGTGATGAGTGGTATTGACAAATGTCATCTGGGATTTGTAATTGTGTCATCCGATTGTGTTTGCAGTCAATTGTGATCAAATGTGGCAGCTGTCTTGCGGATAGCTCCTAAAACCCAACTGTTCATTCAAAATCGAAACCACTGAACCGTATAATATGCATATAGCTTTTATAATCTCTTGCACTGTCAATTACCGATCGACCAACACCTTATCGTGGGTTTTTTCACTTGTTTCGAATTCAGTAGTCTCCATTGGTTGTCCTAAACATTCGGGATCACTTGTGCATGTGTGGCCACAATGAATTCGGTAAACCATTTTTTTACCAACGAAATTGATGGTGCAGCGTCCCCATAGTATTTAAAAAGCTTTTCCTTGGCTTGAGTGATGGTTTTTTCCACAAAAAATAATGCTTGGTGAGCACACGAAGTTCACTTTTTTCCAAATTTGCCAAAATACGATGGGTTGTCTGCTTTCAATGGCTGTCAAAACTGAGCTAAATGACCAATCTGTCAGAAAATATTAATGTAGTCTACTGACAGTTGGCATTGACAAATGTCATCTGCGATTTGTGATTATGACACCCTCTGTTGCAATTTTACCAGACTTCTCACTTCGCTCTTGTAAAATTATTAATTGAAGCCAACGTCATTGGATGATGTATTTATATCATGTATGTAAGGTCTGATACAATCGTATCTCGCTTTGGTTTTCATTCCGTAGTCTCGCAGCGACCCACTGACGTCATATATTGCTATATTCAGTTCACAGTATGTATTATGGCAATGACAGTAAACGTTTACTATCATTGGATATATGACGTGTCATTTAATACCTCATAATTTTTCTTTGGCTTAAGTAATGGCCCTGCTATCAAGTTAAATTTTTAGTATAATTATACCTTTTGTTTTTTTTTTATCGTTGAAACTTGAAACTTTTGTCTAATTTGACCGACCTCTTCTTTTATCTCCAGCGAAAACGTCAATTGTATCATACATTATACACATAATATACAGAGCGTTTTATGTAACACCGAACATTTTCATAACGAGAATTTTTCTCTTAAGTATGCATACGTTGTACATTTTCCGATGCTGGGTTTATTAAAAGAATTTAATTTGGAGATATAAGCGAGTGTTTTCTACTCCCAGGCTAAGCATGAAGTAAAATTTCGAGTTTAGAAAAGCCTGAAAATTTGGTTTGGTCGCGTAGCGCGAAGCGCGGAGCGACCAAACCAAATTTTCAGGCTTTTCTAAACTCGAAATTTTACTTCATGCGCCACCGGTACTAAACACTGATTCAATGTAAAGTTTAGTATGTTTAAAACTTCTTAATATGTCAGTGTTTAATACGCGTGGCACATGAAGTAAAATTTCGAGTTTAGGAAAGCCTGAAAATATGGTTTGGCCGCTACGCGACCAAACCAAATTTTCAGGCTTTTCTAAACTCGAAATTTTACTTCATGCAGATTGTGAAGAATTGTGTCTATGTTATCGTTTTCATAAGTACCCATTGCTGACTAAATTCCAAATATTTTCTATACGTGTTAATGAAATTCAATATTTTTCCTTATTAGGTTCACACTTTACTTTATCTCCACTCTTATTGAAATGTTTAGATAAGAGCGGCGAGGGTGGATGATTTTTAAACATAAAAATAGTTTGCTGTTTAGTCTTTGGTGAAACTTATTCCATGAAACATCTACATTTTCTAACATGGCGCGATACGTTTATTCAAACATTGAATTGGCAGACATGTTTCTTATTTACGGTGAAACTCGGTGTAATTCCGCGGAAGCTGTAAGAATTTATCAAGAGCGATTTCCTGAATGACACCACCGCCAAACCGATTTAGAAATTTATTACAAAGAGCACGCGACACTGGAAGTTTGCAGCCCGTCGCCGGAGCCGGTGGAGGTGGTGACCGTCCAATGCGTATTTGCGAGCGGAAGATGAAATTTTGAATCTGTTGGAAGCGGATCCTGCGGATCAGCTAAATGTATCGCACACATTTGTCAGCAGTGTTATACGAGACAATAATTTTTATCCGTATCACTACCAGCGTGTACATCTTCAACCCCATGATTTTCCCAAAAGAATTGCATTTTGTCAATGGATTTTGGCACAAAATGTTCAAAATCCTAACTTTACCAAAGACATTTTAGTGACCGACGAATCGTGCTTTACGCGTAACGGAAGTTTTAATTTCCATAATATGTATGTTTATGCAATAGAAAATCCTCGTGTTACGCGTAGAACTCATTTCCAGCATCGCTTCTCCCTTAATATCTGGGCAGGTATTTTAAATGATCAATTAATTGGGCCATTTATGTTCCCATTTAATTTGAATGGAGAACGATATTTACGATTTTTGCAAGATGACCTTTTAGATCTTCTAGAAAATGCACCCTTAGCGGTTCTTAGAAGAATGTGGTATTTGCAAGATGGTGCGCCAGCTCACTATGAAAGGCGCGTTAGAAGATATTTGGATGATGAGTTTCCAGGACGTTGGGTTGGTCGTGGAGGCCCTGTACCATGGCCTCCAAGAGGTCCGGATTTAAACCCCTTAGATTTTTTTCTTTGGGGATACTTTAGAAGTGAAGTCTACACTACGGAAATTGACAATGCTGAAATGCTGATACAACGAGTAAACGCCGCGGTATTTTAAATGATCAATTAATTGGGCCATTTATGTTCCCATTTAATTTGAATGAAGAACGATATTTACGATTTTTGCAAGATGACCTTTTAGATCTTCTAGAAAATGTACCCTTAGCGGTTCTTAGAAGAATGTGGTATTTGCAAGATGGTGCGCCAGCTCACTATGAAAGGCGCGTTAGAAGATATTTGGATGATGAGTTTAAAGGACGTTGGGTTGGTCGTGGAGGCCCTGTACCATGGCCTCCAAGAAGTCCGGATTTAAACCCCTTAGAT
This sequence comes from Philonthus cognatus, assembly GCA_932526585.2. Taxonomy (NCBI): domain Eukaryota; kingdom Metazoa; phylum Arthropoda; class Insecta; order Coleoptera; family Staphylinidae; genus Philonthus; species Philonthus cognatus. Next base: position 108,954,376 of record OW052241.1, read on the forward strand.
TTTTTTCTTTGGGGATACTTTAAAAGTGAAGTGTACACTACGGAAATTGACAATGCTGAAATGCTGATACAACGAGTAAACGCCGCGGCTAATAAACCTCGTGAAATGTTTGCTACTGTTCGTGCAAATTGGATACGTAGAGCCCAAATGTGCATTGAGTACGGCGGACGTCAATTTGAACACTTATTGTGATTTTTTTCATACGTGACCCAGTTTCATCTAGTAATTCTAGACAGTGTGTGTGTGTGTAGTGCGTGCTAAGTGATTTATACGTCTCGCAGTAGTAACAGTAAATAAACAATACCACAAATGAGTGACCTAGTTTCATCTAGTCATTCGAGACAGCGTGCGTGTTTAGTGCGTGCGAAGTGATTTATGCGCCTCGCAGTAGTAAAAGTAAATAAAAAACACAACAACTTACGCATCCACGAAAAATATCATGAACACAGGTAACCAGAAGTTCTCAAAAAGTAAAAAATGCATGAAAAATTATGAAAAATCCAATATTTTTTTCCGATTTTATTTTTGCTGCAATTGCTGTCAAAATATTTTGTGTATACGCCCTTAAGAGGATGTACATTAGTTCGATTACACGCTGTATACATGTTTTAAAATACTTTACACACCATTGTTTTAAATTTGTTAATTTATTATTTATATATTTTCAAATCTGAACTTTCGATAGAAATGCGTTTTCTTGGCGTAGATGCCATAATCAAATTTATGATGATTATAAATAAAAAATCGAGAGCTCACTAAAAATGCCACTATTATGAAACTGTTATAATAAACAATATACAGAGAGTTTTATGTAACACCGAACATTTTCATAATGAGATTTTTTTTTTAAGTATCTATATGCATACGTTGCACATTTTTCGATGCTCGGTTTATTAAAAGAATTTAATTTGAAGCTTTAAGCGAGTGTTTTCCACTCCCAGGCTAAGCATGATGTAAAATTTCGAGTTTAGAAGAGCCTGAAAATTTGGTTTGGTCGCGTAGCGCGAAACGCGGAGCGGCCAAACCAAATTTTCAGGCTTTTCTAAACTCGAAATTTTACTTCATGCGCCACCGGTACAAAACACTGACATATTACGAAGTTTAAAACACACCGCTAAACTTTACATTGATCAGTGTTTTGTACCGGTGGCGCATGAAGTAAAATTTCGAGTTTAGAAAAGCCTGAAATTTTACTTTATGCTTAGCCTGGGAGTGGAAAACACTCGCTTAAAGTTTCAAATGGAATTCTTTTAATAAACCGAGCATCAGAAAATGTGCAACGTATGCATATGGATACTTCAAAGAAAAATTCTCGTTATGAAAATGTTCGATCTTATGTATACGTTTGTTATAAGAGTTGTAGTTGCCTAGCAACAGCAAAGCCAAGCATGCCTCGCATAGCTGTACGCGCATGCGCGATTGTTTTCAGATTGCCTACCACGCTGGCACCACGAAATAATATAATTCAAGCAATAAATTTACATTATAGGAAAATGTATATTGAGTACATTTTAGCATGATTGGTGTTACATAAAACTCTCTGTATACTAGGTGTGCATCGGATGACGCACCATAGGGATTTCAATGTATCTTTTAAAATCTAATTTATTTACATCCCACGTTATTTTGTGAAAAAATTTCAAGGTGCCTTTTTTGTAGAGTTAACAACTGAATCTAGTAGACCAATTAAATTTCCTGATTTTTCCATGGCATTTCCCGATGAATAAAATACCATGACTTTTCTTTGATTTTCCCGGTTGGTTGTCACCCTATTAAAGCTCAGTAAATCTGGTGCTCAAGACTAAATTGTTTATATCGTGTGTCTAACAATTATTTAGGTTCATAGTGGCTGTAGAATCAAACATAAATGTCAATTTTTATTTCAGAATTATTAAATCTAACATTTGTGAAGTCATAACCTATTTCAGCGTAGTAAGAATCGACATTCATGTTTGATTCCATAGCCACCCAGGACTTCAATAATCGTTAGGCACTTTGATAGATACAAACATTCTTGATTATCCCGTTAAGATGATTTGCTTCAATGCAAGGTAATTGGATGACACATTCAGAGAGTTTTATGTAACACCGAACATTTTCAATGTTCATTTTCATATATTTTAACTAAAGGTGTCAAATCGTATTGGATGATTTGATTTGATAGTTAAAATATATGAAAATGAACATTGAAAATGTTCGGTGTTACATAAAACTCTCTGAATGTGTCATCCAATTACCTTGCATTGAAGCAAATCATCTTAACGGGATAATCAAGAATGTTTGTATCTATCAAAGTGCCTAACGATTATTGAAGTCCTGGGTGGCTATGGAATCAAACATGAATGTCGATTCTTACTACGCTGAAATAGGTTATGACTTCACAAATGTTAGATTTAATAATTCTGAAATAAAAATTGACATTTATGTTTGATTCTACAGCCACTATGAACCTAAATAATTGTTAGACACACGATATAAACAATTTAGTCTTGAGCACCAGATTTACTGAGCTTTAATAGGGTGACAACCAACCGGGAAAATCAAAGAAAAGTCATGGTATTTTATTCATCGGGAAATGCCATGGAAAAATCAGGAAATTTAATTGGTCTACTAGATTCAGTTGTTAACTCTACAAAAAAGGCACCTTGAAATTTTTTCACAAAATAACGTGGGATGTAAATAAATTAGATTTTAAAAGATACATTGAAATCCCTATGGTGCGTCATCCGATGCACACCTAGTATACAGAGAGTTTTATGTAACACCAATCATGCTAAAATGTACTCAATATACATTTTCCTATAATGTAAATTTATTGCTTGAATTATATTATTTCGTGGTGCCAGCGTGGTAGGCAATCTGAAAACAATCGCGCATGCGCGTACAGCTATGCGAGGCATGCTTGGCTTTGCTGTTGCTAGGCAACTACAACTCTTATAACAAACGTATACATAAGATCGAACATTTTCATAACGAGAATTTTTCTTTGAAGTATCCATATGCATACGTTGCACATTTTCTGATGCTCGGTTTATTAAAAGAATTCCATTTGAAACTTTAAGCGAGTGTTTTCCACTCCCAGGCTAAGCATAAAGTAAAATTTCAGGCTTTTCTAAACTCGAAATTTTACTTCATGCGCCACCGGTACAAAACACTGATCAATGTAAAGTTTAGCGGTGTGTTTTAAACTTCGTAATATGTCAGTGTTTTGTACCGGTGGCGCATGAAGTAAAATTTCGAGTTTAGAAAAGCCTGAAAATTTGGTTTGGCCACTCCGCGTTTCGCGCTACGCGACCAAACCAAATTTTCAGGCTCTTCTAAACTCGAAATTTTACATCATGCTTAGCCTGGGAGTGGAAAACACTCGCTTAAAGCTTCAAATTAAATTCTTTTAATAAACCGAGCATCGAAAAATGTGCAACGTATGCATATAGATACTTAAAAAAAAAATCTCATTATGAAAATGTTCGGTGTTACATAAAACTCTCTGTATATTGTTTATTATAACAGTTTCATAATAGTGGCATTTTTAGTGAGCTCTCGATTTTTTATTTATAATCATCATAAATTTGATTATGGCATCTACGCCAAGAAAACGCATTTCTATCGAAAGTTCAGATTTGAAAATATATAAATAATAAATTAACAAATTTAAAACAATGGTGTGTAAAGTATTTTAAAACATGTATACAGCGTGTAATCGAACTAATGTACATCCTCTTAAGGGCGTATACACAAAATATTTTGACAGCAATTGCAGCAAAAATAAAATCGGAAAAAAATATTGGATTTTTCATAATTTTTCATGCATTTTTTACTTTTTGAGAACTTCTGGTTACCTGTGTTCATGATATTTTTCGTGGATGCGTAAGTTGTTGTGTTTTTTATTTACTTTTACTACTGCGAGGCGCATAAATCACTTCGCACGCACTAAACACGCACGCTGTCTCGAATGACTAGATGAAACTAGGTCACTCATTTGTGGTATTGTTTATTTACTGTTACTACTGCGAGACGTATAAATCACTTAGCACGCACTACACACACACACACTGTCTAGAATTACTAGATGAAACTGGGTCACGTATGAAAAAAATCACAATAAGTGTTCAAATTGACGTCCGCCGTACTCAATGCACATTTGGGCTCTACGTATCCAATTTGCACGAACAGTAGCAAACATTTCACGAGGTTTATTAGCCGCGGCGTTTACTCGTTGTATCAGCATTTCAGCATTGTCAATTTCCGTAGTGTACACTTCACTTTTAAAGTATCCCCAAAGAAAAAAATCTAAGGGGTTTAAATCCGGACTTCTTGGAGGCCATGGTACAGGGCCTCCACGACCAACCCAACGTCCTGGAAACTCATCATCCAAATATCTTCTAACGCGCCTTTCATAGTGAGCTGGCGCACCATCTTGCAAATACCACATTCTTCTAAGAACCGCTAAGGGTACATTTTCTAGAAGATCTAAAAGGTCATCTTGCAAAAATCGTAAATATCGTTCTTCATTCAAATTAAATGGGAACATAAATGGCCCAATTAATTGATCATTTAAAATACCGCGGCGTTTACTCGTTGTATCAGCATTTCAGCATTGTCAATTTCCGTAGTGTAGACTTCACTTCTAAAGTATCCCCAAAGAAAAAAATCTAAGGGGTTTAAATCCGGACCTCTTGGAGGCCATGGTACAGGGCCTCCACGACCAACCCAACGTCCTGGAAACTCATCATCCAAATATCTTCTAACGCGCCTTTCATAGTGAGCTGGCGCACCATCTTGCAAATACCACATTCTTCTAAGAACCGCTAAGGGTGCATTTTCTAGAAGATCTAAAAGGTCATCTTGCAAAAATCGTAAATATCGTTCTCCATTCAAATTAAATGGGAACATAAATGGCCCAATTAATTGATCATTTAAAATACCTGCCCAGATATTAAGGGAGAAGCGATGCTGGAAATGAGTTCTACGCGTAACACGAGGATTTTCTATTGCATAAACATACATATTATGGAAATTAAAACTTCCGTTACGCGTAAAGCACGATTCGTCGGTCACTAAAATGTCTTTGGTAAAGTTAGGATTTTGAACATTTTGTGCCAAAATCCATTGACAAAATGCAATTCTTTTGGGAAAATCATGGGGTTGAAGATGTACACGCTGGTAGTGATACGGATAAAAATTATTGTCTCGTATAACACTGCTGACAAATGTGTGCGATACATTTAGCTGATCCGCAGGATCCGCTTCCAACAGATTCAAAATTTCATCTTCCGCTCGCAAATACGCATTGGACGGTCACCACCTCCACCGGCTCCGGCGACGGGCTGCAAACTTCCAGTGTCGCGTGCTCTTTGTAATAAATTTCTAAATCGGTTTGGCGGTGGTGTCATTCAGGAAATCGCTCTTGATAAATTCTTACAGCTTCCGCGGAATTACACCGAGTTTCACCGTAAATAAGAAACATGTCTGCCAATTCAATGTTTGAATAAACGTATCGCGCCATGTTAGAAAATGTAGATGTTTCATGGAATAAGTTTCACCATAGACTAAACAGCAAACTATTTTTATGTTTAAAAATCATCCACCCTCGCCGCTCTTATCTAAACATTTCAATAAGAGTGGAGATAAAGTAAAGTGTGAACCTAATAAGGAAAAATATTGAATTTCATTAACACGTATAGAAAATATTCGGAATTTAGTCAGCAATGGGTACTTATGAAAACGATAACATAGACACAATTCTTCACAATCTGACCCACTTTTCTCTGGATGGTGTAATTCGATATCCAAATCGTTTAAAAACTACCAGTCTATGTGGAATCTCTCTTAAAATACGCAATGTGCGCGTATACCAGATATCACAAACATGTGGCTTATTATTATTAATTATTTTTAATAATTATTTGTGAGATAGGTACTAAAGGTATGGTAATTTCAAATGCAGGTATTGTTTATTTAAACGCTGCCCCTTATGTGGTAGAGAGCCTGTACAGTAGTTCGTTTACACGCTGTATTATTAATAACATTCTTTAGTTTTTATCTTTTACGCATGTTGCACTGTGGTAAGATTTTAAAAATACTGGTAATGTGCATGGCATAAATTAGACAATTAGGCAAATTTAAATATCAATGCGAATCAGTATAGTGATTACCATCGACAAAGCATCGAACAGGAATCTTGACTCGCTTTGTTGATTCTTTAGTAATTTAGTCAATCCCTTTTATTCGTCGACAATGCAAAGTAGGAGAAATTCATTAAAAATTAAATTAAATATTGACTAAACTTTGCACACGAAATAAAGCCGACAATGCATCGATAGACTTTTATTGTCCTGTGCCGACAACTTCAACATGTTCAATGCACTATATTTTTTTTAATAAACAGAAATACAAAAAGGTGACTTGTTGCCACGAAGTAGTTTGAGTGCAGGGAGTATTTGAATATTTAAATATTCAAATATTTGAATATTTCAACGTTTAAATTTTTCAAAATTTGAATATTCCAATATTTTAATACTTCAATATTTGAATATTGGAATATTTTAATGTTTGCATGTTGGAATATTTGAATATATTAATATTTAAATATTCAAATATTTAGTTCAATGATTAATTTAGTGATTGAAATATTTATATTTGAACTATTCATATTCGAATCCCAGCCTTATAGTATCCATATCTCTATGCGTATGCAATTTGAAGCATTCGTTGATTAATTTTAATGATTTCAATTTTAAGCTCCCAACGAGTGTTTCCAATCCTAGAATTAAGCATGAAGTAAACATTTGACTTTAGAAAAGCCCGAAATTAACAAAAACATTATTTTAATGAGTTCGATTTTAAGCTACTAACGCGGATTCTAATCCTAGATTAAGCATGAAGTAAAATTTCTAGTTTAGAAAAGCCCAAAATTAACAAAATTTCAGTCTTTTCTCAACTCGGAATTTTACTTTATGCGCCAGGCATATAAAACACTGAAATATTGTGAAATTCAAAATATTATTGCTCAGCAGTATATTTTTAATTATGTTTAGCAGTTTAGTTTTTAATACTGATTTAGCAGTATATTTTTAATTAAAATTTTCTATACTCGAAATTTTACTTCATGCGCCAGGCGTATGAAACTAATAAGTTGTATGAAGCCTGGCGCATGAAGTAAAATTTCGAGTATAGAAAATGTTTTTCAACTTTACAATAGTAAAGTTGAAAAACATTCTTCATCTAAACAACAATACACACAAGATTTAACAAATTAGAATTATTTTTATTCATGTTTTGTGCGAATCTGAGTCCCTACTTCTGGCATTTGATAATTTGTTTACTTTTTAGGTTCAGTAACGAAAACAATAGAAGAAGAAAAAGAAGCCACATCCTCACCGAAGTCCACCATAACCAGAAGACGCCTTGTAAGACGACAGAGCACATCACCGACAAACGGTCCACCGGAAAAACCGAGAACCCGAAGAGCGTCAGTCACCGCAAACGTCACACCTTTGGCTTCCATAGATGAATCAAAATCGACTAAAGAACCACCGAAGAAAACCAATGGAGCCACTCCTGTGCGCAGCACAACAGCTATAAATACAATTGAGGAAAGTGAAGAAGATTATGTGTCAAAAACTTCAAAAGATAAAAGAGAAGAAAGAAATGTGCCAAAAGCTCCAGAAGATGCTTCACTCGTCAAGGAGGATTTTGAGAATAAAGCAGAAGGTAACATAAACATTCATGAGGATGATTCCAGATCTTCGATTCAATCTCCTGTAGGTAAAAAAGCCCGAGAAAAAGAGAGCCCAAAAACTAATTTAACAAGATCTTCTTTGATTGGATCACCTTTAGTGGTGCTTCAGAAAGAAGATCTAAAGAAGGAGAAAGAAATACTTAAGCTTGATAATAAAGAAGAAAAAAGGACTAGGAATAAAGTTATTAAAGTACCAATTGAAATTGAAGACGATTCTAAATCCATGTCCCCCTTGAGGAGCAGCAGGAGATTGTCCAATTCTTCTTCTTCTTCTTTGCTGTCAAAAGAAGCTACTCCGGTAAAATCACCTTCAAGTCTGTCCAGCACTTCTTCTTTTTTGTTATCTACAGAAGTGAGGAAATCACCACGTTTGAATAAAACCACAGATGAGAAAGAAACCGCACAGGGTGTGAAGAAACAATTGAATTCTTTGTTCAATCAAGACGATCAAATTGAAGACTGCATGAAGAATAGATCGAAGGAAGAAAGTGCTAAAGATCTTTTACTGCATACTGATGATAAAGGCGAGAAGAGAAGTATCGTGAAGAATGAAGATGTTTTACTGGATTCTGATAGTGAAGCGTATGCGAAGAAAATTATTTTAAGGGTAAATGCCGAAGATTCAAAAACAGATGTGAAGAAAGAACATTTAAAAGTAACTCCTGAAGATTCAAAAGCAGATGCGAGAAAAGGACTCAGTGGAGAATCAAAAACACATGTGAAGAAAGGAGATATTGAAGATTCAAAAGGCTCAAATGAAGATGCCATGCCAGCAAGCAGCAAAACAGATATAGACACAAATGAAGAAACTAAAAAAGATAATGTGTCAAAAACTTTAGAAGATAAAAGAGCAGAAACTGATGTACCAAAAGCTCCAGAAGATGCTTCACTTCTCAAGGAAGATATTGAGAAAAAAGCAGAAGAAAACATAACCATTTATGAGGATGATTTGAGATCTTCGATTGAATTTCCTGTAGTAAAAGTCGAAGAAAAAGAGAGCCCAAAAACTAATTCAACAAGATCTTCTTCGATTAGATCACCATTAATAGTGCTTCAGAAAAATGACTTAAAGAAGGAGAAAGAAAAACTCAAGCTTGAAAATAAAGAAGAAAAAAGGGCTAGTTTTTCGGAAAAGGGGCATGAAGTTATTAAAGTACTAATTGAAAATGAAGACAATTCTAAATCCATGTCTCCTTTAAGGAGCAGCAGGAGATTGTACAAATCTTCTTCCCCTTCGCTGTCAACAGTAGGGGCTCAGGAAAAATCACCTTCAAGTCTGTCCAACGTTTCATCTTTGCCGTCCAACGCTTCTTCTCTTTCGCTATCTACAGAAGTTAGGAAATCACCACGTTTGAATAAAACAAGATGTTCGATTGAATCTCCTGTAGTACAAAAAGGCCAAGAAAAAGAGAGCTCGAAAACTGAGTCAACAAAATCTTCTTCGATTGGATCACCTTTAGTAGTGCTTCAGAAAGAAGACTTAAAAATGGAAAAAGAAATACTCAAGTCTGAAGATAAAGAAGATAAAAGGGCTAGTTTTTCAAAAAAGGACAATGAAATTATTAAAGTACCAATTGAAATTGTTGACAATACTAAATCCATGTCCCCTTTGAGAAGCAGCAGGAGATTGACCAACTCTTCTTCTCCTTTGCTGCCAACAGAAGCCACTCAGGGAAAATCACCTTCAAGTCTGTCCAACACTTCTTCTTTGTCGTCCAACGATTCTTCTCTTTTGCTGTCCACAGAAGTGAGAAAATCACCACGTTTGAATAAAACCACAGCTAAGGAAGAAACTGTGCAGGTTGTGAAGAAACAATTGATTTCTGTGTTCGATCAAGACAGAGAAAAAATTACTAAAGATCTATTATTGGAAACGGATAATAAAGGCGAGATGAAGAGGAGGATCGGGAAGAATGGAGAAAATGTTTCCGAAGATGTTCTAAAAGATTCTGATAATAAAGCATATGCGAATATAGCTAATTTAATAGTAAATGCTGAAGATTCAAAAACAGATGTGAAGAAAAGAAATTTAATAGTAACTGCTGAAGATTCAAAAGCAGATGCGAAGAACGGAAACACTGAAGAATCAAAAACATATGTGATGAAAGGATATATTGACGATTCAAAAGGCTTAAATGAAGATAAAGATAAAAGGATTTGTAAAAATCAAGTATCTGATTTTTCTCCGGCAGATAAAAAGGGAATGCCTGTCAAGAAAAATCAGAAAGCGGTGAAAGTTTCACTGTCTTCAGATTCGATTTTAAAGAACGAGTTTGATATGTCGTTGGACAGTAACAGTTTGTTCTTGTCGAGTCAATACTTGGCCGAAACCAATGGTCAGGAAACTCTTGAAAACATCTTGGTTCAAAAAGAAGAAGAAATGAAGAGTGTGGTAGAAAAGGAAGAAATTATCAAAGGTTTAAATGAATTCAACATAAGTTTAAATCCAAAGGAAGATCTTAACAAAACCACTGGAAGTGACAGTTCGGATAAAGAAAATCTACAAACACCTAAAAAGCTTTCTACTTCCTTAGCAGCCATAAAAAAATACCTAGGTGAGAAGCCGAAGTCTGAGGTCAAGGTGTTCACTAATAATATCACTGGTACATGTTTGAAGAATAATTTGGCTGAAGAAACGAATCAAATCATCACTACTAGTGCAACTCTCAAGAAAGACTTGAGAAATGAAATGAAGATCAAGTTGAAGGAAACGCATGAACAATTGGCATTTGTATTGGCCAATGGCATTGAAGTTGAAAATAAGAAAGATACTATGGTTGGGAAGCCAAAAGTTAAACGTGAGAAGAATATTACGAAGAGAAATTCTGAAAGTCATCTTGATGACCTGCTCACCTCCCTCGTTGAAGAGAAGATGATGTATTACGTATCCGATGAAGAAGATGATAAGGAAAAAAATTCGTTTATAGATGACGAAGCTATGGAAGGCGATGAAGACACGCCCTCTGAAGGAAGCAACGATATTATTGAACACGGCGAGTCTCTTCACAGCTCCGATACTGAAGAAGACCGTGAAGACTTCGACGACTATGAAGATAATTCGTTCATATGCGACGACGAGAGCGTCGAACTTCTTTCCGGGAACGAATACGATCTCGAAGCTGAGGCGAAACCGAAGAAGTTCAGGTTTGAAGATGAAGGAGGGGAGGGGAAGAAGAAGAGAAGGAGAATTGTCGCGTGCTCTGATAGTGAAGATGAAGATATCGAGGAAGAAGATTTTAAAGAAGAAAATCCTCAATTTGAACTTACTGAAGAAAAATCGAAAACACCTTCAAATCAGCCAAATCCAGAAGCAGAAGAAAGCGAAGAAGAAGAAACTGAAGTGATCTCAATAAAAGATAGCAGCAATTCTGATGAAGAAGAATTAACGATTCAAACAGCCAAAGATACAGATGTACACTTAGAACACATTAAAAATGCTGATGAAGAAACGCAGGTTTCGAAAATCAGTGTGCTTGAAAATATAACAATACGTGCCAACCGGTGTGATGAATCTTTGAACAAAAGCCACACGTCTGATCACGAACTGAATTCTTCTTCCTCTTTGCGAAGAAAAACGACATCGATCAGCTTCCAGAATGAAATGGACAACACCATCATGAACGAAAAGATTAAAAAAGTGGTCGATTTTATTTGCTCTTCGGTTAAGGAGAGGCGGAACTTGTCGTTGAACGTTTCCTTAGACTACGATCAATCTTCCAACGAAGGCGGGGAGAAGAACGAGTACGCCGGGAAAAAGGAGTTGGTGAAAACTGATGTTGATTTACAGACAAAGAGGGTTAATTCTGCAAGTGAAGATCTCGGGACACAAAAAGTAAGTTCCGGTGTTTGTTTGAAGAGGGAAAAGAATCTGCTGAAGGATATGGACCTGAAGACTGTCGGGGTTAAATTGGGCGAAAGGAAATCGAAGAAGAGGAAGCATCCCGATGCAGTCGATTTTGCGGATGAAGACGTCTTATACAAGGCTAAAAAACCGAAGACATTGAAACAAGTTGAAATATCGGAGTTAAAGGAAGAACCATTAAAGAAAAAGAAGAAATTGGCCGGTATGGGAGATTTTAATGTAGAATCGAAGAAGAACAAATCGTACAGTGGTGTTGAAGATCTTGTAGAAGAAAACGTATATTTTTCCAAGAAGACGATTTTAAATAATGAAGAATCCACATTAAAGAAGATCCCGAAAACGTTCAAAAAAACAAAATCTGGTTATAAAGAAGAATGTAGTGAAGAAAATGATGAGTTAATGCAAAATAAATCGAAGAAAACCAATAAGTTGTTGAACGTTTCCTTGGATTATGATAAATCTTCCAACGAAGGCAGTGAGGATGAAATTCTGACAGACGTTTTATACAAGGCTAAAAAACCGAAGACATTGAAGCAAGTTGAAATATTGGAGCTAATGGAAGAATCATTAAAGAAAAATAATAAATTGGAAAGTATGGAAGATTATAATGTAGAATCGAAGAAGAAAAAGAAGAAATCGAGCAGCGGTGTTGAAGATGTTGTAGAAGAAAACGTATATTTTTCTAAGACGATTTTAAATAATGAAGAATCCACATTAAAGAAGATCCTGAAAACATTTAAAAAAACAAAATCTGATAATAAAGAAAAATGTAGTGACGAGAATGATGAGGTAATGCAAAATAAATCGAAGAAAACCAAAAAGTTACTGCAAGAATTCTTTACGGTGACTGATGAGGATGAAATTCCGGCGAAAGAAACTAGTAAATCCAAAAAGAAATCGAAACGCCACAAAGACGAAAAACCGAAGAAATTGAAGCAAGTTGAAATATCAAAGCTAATGGAAGAACCATTGAAGAAACAGAAGAAATTGGAGAGTATACAAAATGTTACAGTAGAATCAGAGAAGAAAAAGAAGAATCCGAGCAGCGACGTTGAAGATATTGTAGACGAAAACTTCTGTTCTTCTAAGAAAAAATCTTCCAAGAAGACGATTTTAAATAACGACCAATCCACATCAAAGAAAATCACGAAAACATCAAACAAAACAAAATCTAATTATAATGAAGAATGTAGTAAAGAAAATTACGAGTTAAAAAAATCGAAGAAAATGAAAAAGTCGTTGCAAGAATCCTTCACGGTAACTGATGAGGATGAAATTCCTGTAAAGAAATCCAATAAATCTAAAACGGAATCGAAATGGAAAGGTGAAACCGAAAATGATGAACATGAAACAAAATGTAAATCGAATAAGAATGAATGTGAAGTGAATACACGAGAAGTAATAAAGAAGACGAAGAAAAGTGTTCCAACACCGGGGCATGATATCCAAGATTTAAAGAAGAAATTGAAGAAGCGAAAAGTGGAAACCATAGGAGATGAATGTGACATGGAAATAAAAAAGAAGAAGAGGAAGAGGCTATCTGAGTGTGAGAGTGATATTGATGAATGTGATATAAAGATGAAGAAAAATAAATTATCAGAATGCGAGGGTGAAAATAAATTAGAATTTAACTTCTTGAATCCTGATACCTTTTTAGGTGTCAGATGGGACAGCAAAGAATTGAAAAAGATGAAAAAGAAGAAGTTATCAGAATGCGAGACTGAAAATATTGCTACAGAATTAGAGAAGTCCAAGCATCTTTTCTTGAAACCTAAAGTAGTGGCGAGCACGTCCAAAGTGAACAAGTTAGAAAATTCCCCAATAAAGAAAAGCAAACAAGTTATCAAAATCAAGCCTAGTTCGTCTACTTTGAAGTTCTCTAGTTGGGATATCGAGCAGATAAAGGATACATTTTTGGAGAATGATTTTAAAAACAGAAGGATATACTCCAGTAGGGTTAAAAGGTTGGGCAAATCGGTGAAAGCTAAGAAATAGTGAAATAATTTTTTGTTTTAATTTTTATTTATTTATATTTGTACGAATAGTCATATTATACGCTGTGTACACTATTTTTATGTCTTAACAATAAAAGTTTTATTTTCATAAACTGACTTTTCACATTCCGCCTTTTGGTAATTTAGATTAATTTAGGATGAAAGTAATTTTGATAATACTTGTTTGAATTATTATTCAGGTTATTTTTAGTTTAAGAGGGCCGATTTTTGCTAGTTGTGTGTTTCTGGGATACGAGATGGCGCAGAGATAGCAAAATTGCTGAAAGTAGTTTTGATTATGTATTGGTTTATAGTGCCGAATTTTATCACAACGAATAATAAAAATTATGAGCGCGAAGCGCGTTGTTCGTTTGTTTAGCTAGCGCCGGGCGAATTAATAGGTATTGAATTACACTAGACAAGTAAACTGAATAAATAAATATTCACGATTTTAATTTTAATCGACATACATACAACTGTTTTTGCTTGGCTCATTTCCAATACTTATTTTTATTATATTATCATGAATTACAATCAATCAATACCGGGTGTTGATTTGGCAGACGCAACATAGGAAATCGCATGTTAATTTTAAAGTGTTCAAATATTGGCTTCCCTATTTATTTTAGAGACAAAATGTATTTTACTTTTTTGTAGAAGGAAAAATTCTAAATTTATTAATGTTACACACTTCACACTTTACGTTTCCCTAAGTTAAAATAATTAAGAAAAAGTAATGCGATTTTATAAAAATAATGACACCATGGAATTGATACAACAATTGCGGATATTCCCTGTTTTTTTTTTAAGTTCAATTTAAAGCTTTAAACAAGTGTTTTCCACTCCCAGACTAAGCATGAAGTAAAATTTCGAGTTTAGAAAAGCCCCGTGAAAATTTTCTAGGCTTTTCTAAACTCGAAATTTTACTTCATGCGCCACGCGTATTAAACACTATAATATTGTCAAATTTATGTATATTCGAACTTCACTTAAAATCTGTGTTTTATACGCGTGGCGCGTGAAGTAAAATTTCGAGTTAAGAAAAGCCCAGAAAATTTTAATTTTCACGGGGCTTTTCTAAACTCGAAATTTTACTTCATGCTTAGTCTGGGAATGGAAAACACTCGTTTAAAGCTTCAAATTCAACTCTCTTAAAAATCAACGAATGTCGGAAAATTAACAGCTAAACAGTGACGGCTCGTGATCTAAGAAAGTGGGTCGGCCAAATGAAGGCAAGCTGCAGGTAGTCAACTTAATTTTTTGGTAGTTATTAAATATTATTTATATACTGTCGATGCACTGTGTGAAAATACGGTCCCGGCAAATTTACCGTACTCGAGTAAACCACGAACGTTCAACGTCCACGCTGCAGGGAAAATGTAACGGTGTTTTAGGATTGGCAGCACTGCCAATCTTAAAATACCGGTTTACCCCAACAGAAAATACCCCTTTTTAGCAATACTTTACCCCCAAAAATTTAGAATTTGATTTATATAAATAAAATTTAATTTAATTTAAAACAATATATTTCAAAACTGTTTTTTTTTTTACTTTCCCTCATGTGTAAAGTAACACAAAGGGAAAGAATTGCTTTCGCGAAAAAATTTTAATCAAAAATGTTAGTGGATTTTGAGTTGTCCCGAGTTAATTAAGACCGGTTTACCCCAACAGAAAATACCCCTTTTTAGCAATACTTTACCCCCAAAAATTTAGAATTTGATTTATATAAATAAAATTTAATTTAATTTAAAACAATATATTTCAAAACTGTTTTTTTTTTACTTTCCCTCATGTGTAAAGTAACACAAAGGGGAAGAATTGCTTTCGCGAAAAATTTTAAATCAAAAATGTTAGTGGATTTTGAGTTGTCCCGAGTTAATTAAAACCAATCAAGATGTTAAGATGACACTATAAACTTAAGCTTTTTATTACAATCCTAGGATGGGAAAAGCTTTTGGTGGAAATGCGGAAACCGGAACTGGTAGTTTACTCCTAGCATTTTTTTTTTATTATTCTTTAAAATATTTTGAATGCATATAAACAACCTTTATTTGGCATCAAAAATTAACTTACAATGCAGTGTACAAAATGATCAAAAATATATAAAATACCAACCAATAAACACAAATTAACAAAAAGAGAGAAAAAAAGCAAAAAAAAAACAAATGCTTTTCCTTTCAAAATTAAACTAAATTTACCTGCTTTTAAATTCTCTACGTTAATATTTTTAATTAAAGTTGTGGATAATATAAAAACTGGCGGTTTAAAAAATATTTTGTTTTGTTTCAACCATCAAATACGTATTATTGTTAATAAATTAAGAGAGGAAAATAGAAAGTTTCCTTTCATTTTATTTTTAATGAAAGAAAAAACGCAGTGTATTCAATTTCTTTAGTAATTTTTAATGGAAGAAAATGCGCAATGTTTTTAATTTCTTTCTAAATAATTTTTAATATAAAGATAAACGTCGTTTTTATTTTAGGCTGTGAAAAGATAATTCTGGTTTAAATTTTTATACAAATAAAACCCAAACGTAAATATTTAACACTGTTGGTTTTTCTGTTACACAAGTAATAAAAAAAGTAATTATTTTATGGCGTAAAACAAAAATTCTAACCCAAATATAAATATACGTGGTGATCTGTCTTTGCCCGTGATTTAATCAGTTGATAAATAACATACTAAATTTATTTCACTCTTACTAATTGGTTGAAGATTTCACTTAAGGTCAGTCTCTAGTACACGTGGCGCATGAAGTAAAATTTCGAGTTTAGAAAAGCCTGAAAATTTGGTTTGGCCGCTCCGCGCTACGCGTCCAAACCAAATTTTCAGGCTTTTCTAAACTCAAAATGTTACTTCATGCTTAACCTGGGAGTGGAAACCCTCGTTAGACGATCAATCAGATACAAAATTGCAAAAGTTCAAAATGATGAGGAATTATTCAAAATTAATGGGATTTAATCAAATTTTAACTTTGATTTGATATTTTGGAACATCTAGTAAAGATATTTTTCAATTATAACCAATCAAAGTTTATTAATTTCTGTGTATATTCTTAGAATTTTAAGTTAATTTGATAATCTGTTAATTTTTTACAATTGTTGCATAGAAAACACTCTTCAAAAATCGTTGATTTTTTTGCATAATTTCAACTTTCGCTAAATATTTTAAGAAAATGTGGTGTTATAATTTAATTTTCTTTCTAGAAGATGAAAGTGCAATCAGTTTTAAGTAAGTTCTGTGAATTTCATGTTGATGGTATAAAATTTTAAATTTTCAAAAAAAGTCTCCCAAAATTAGAAATTTTATTGCATAATTTTAACTTTGGCTGAATATTTTAGGACGTTAAGATAATTTAATTTTCTTTCTATAAGCGAAATACATTCCAAGTAAATTCTGTAAATTTCATGTTAATTGCATAAAACTTTAATTTTTCATTATTAAGTTTTTTTTTACGTAATTTCAACTTTGATTTCATATTTTAATAAATCCAGTAGAGATATTTAAATTTCTATAACCAATCAAATTTATTCATTTCTGAGTAGATTCTTTGAATTTTAGGTTAATTTGATAATCCGTCTTTTTTTACAATTCTCTCAAAATAAACATTATTTTAAAGTGAACGACTTTTTAAATTTTAGCAATTTTTTTCAAAAAAAAGTCTCCCTAAAATTTTATTGCATAATTTCAACATTGGCTTAATATTTTGAAAAAATACGTTGCCATAATTTTATTTTCAGTAAAGCAAATGCAGGTGTAATTAATTTTTTAATGCACACAAATTTGTGTTTGTTCTAAATTTAAACAAATTGTGTGTTAAATTTTACAATAAAGTAAATTGTAAAATAAGTTTCTGATTAATCGTCTAACGAGAGTTTCCACTCCCAGGTAAAGCATGAAGTAAAATTTCGAGTTTAGAAAAGCCTACAAATATGGTTTGGTCGCGTAGCGCTGCGCGACCAAACCAAATTTTTCGGCTTTTCTAAACTCGAAATTTTACTTCATGCGCCGCGCATATAAAACACTTATTTAAAGTTAAGTTTAAAAACATACTTCATCTATAATAATAATAATACATTACACGATAACATAAAGATTTATTTTGTCCATGTTTTTCTGTGATTCAGATTAAATAAAGAATAAAGAAAAATTCAAATTTGGAAAGTTAACTAAAACTGACGAAAGTAATCAGCATTAAAGAATATTGATTAGACAAATAAGTCTAAGAAAGCAAATTTTAACAAACTTAATTTTCACAATATTTGATTTTGATTTAAAGAAGCAATTGAGGTTTTAGTATAATCTTTGTCTCATTTCATAAAAATAAAATTACAAGATAGATGACGTATCTGTAAATTAAACAAAGAAATTAAGAATAATAGCGATCAAATAATAAACTGATGAATTTTGGGGGTAAAATACCCCATTTCACCCCTAAATATATAAATCCCTCCCAAATAAACCTACACATCTTTGAGTACCGCAATTTGGGGTAAAGTCCCAAAATTGGCAGCACTGGTAACGACAGAAACTGCAGCAACACTCGTGACGACGTAGCGCTTGCATTAATCCTCATATTCTGAAAATTTACGGTTGGCCAATTATTGCGGATACGAAGTTGCGTAGTAAACATTTATTAAATGAAAATAAATTTCCGCATTTATCGGTCTTGTACTGAGTGCTTATTAATATTATTATCTATTAGCCTGTTATATATTAATTATAAAAAATGCGCAATATTTATTTCTAAAAAAATCAAAATTTATAATATATGTTCAATCAAACTTAATGGTACGGCCCGGCCGACCCTGCCGTCCCTGACGAGCCGTCACTGCAGCTAAAATACTTAAGAAAAAGTAATGTGATTTTATAAATATAATGGCATACCATGGAATTGATGCAATTGCGGATATTCCCTGTTTTGTTTTAAGTTTAATTTAAAACTTTAAACAATTGTTTTCCACTCCCAGACTAAGCATAAAGTAAAATTTCGAGTTTAGAAAACCTTTTCTAAGCTCGAAATTTTACTTCATGCGCCACGCGTCGAAACACTATAATATTGTCAAATTTATGTATATTCGAACTTCACTTAAAATCCGTGTTTTATACGCGTGGCACATAAAGTAAAATTTCGAGTTTAGAAAAGCCCAGAAAATTTGTCTCGGGTCGCTGCGCGACCCTTGACAAATTTTCACGGGGCTTTTCTAAACTAGAAATTTTACTTCATGCTTAGTCTGGGAGTGGAAAACACTCGTTTAAAGCTTCAAATTAAACTATTTTATAAATCAACGAATGTCAGAAAATTAACAGCTAAAATAATAAAGAAAAAGTAATGTGATT
Source organism: Philonthus cognatus (assembly GCA_932526585.2). Lineage (NCBI taxonomy): Eukaryota > Metazoa > Arthropoda > Insecta > Coleoptera > Staphylinidae > Philonthus > Philonthus cognatus. The sequence continues at coordinate 108,973,313 of OW052241.1, forward strand.
TTAGAAAAATTACGATATTTTTCTTGTATAGTGTAAATCATTTCAAAAACATTTACTTTAATCAAGTGATTACGATATCTTTTGCCATTTTGACATCCGCAGTTGTTGTTTCAATTCCATGGCATGTCATTATTTTTATACAATCACATTATTTTAACTCAGAGAAACGTAAAGTGATAAACGTTAACACGAATGAATTCCGAATTTTTCCCTCTAAAAAAAGTAAATACATTTCGTTTCTAAAATAAATAGGGGAGCCAAAATTTGAACATTTCAAAATTTACATAGGATTTCCTATGTTACGTCTGCCAAGTCAACGCCCGGTATATTGCATATACACATTTATTTATGTGTATACAAAATAAGAAAATATAAATGATGTATATTAATACCGACTTCATTCAGACTCCACTTCAAAGGCACAAATTCATTATTTGTGTTGAATCGAATTAAATTAAAAGGTACACTTAACCAAGGCCGTAGCTAGAGGGTGGGATATGGGGTTCAGCCACCCATTTTAAAATGTTAAATTTTTGTATGTAAAGGCTTTTAAACATTTTACAAATTTCGGGAGGGGTGGGTTGAACCCCATATCCCCTCTAAACCTAAACAGAATAAGACTGCACTTACAATTTCTCATTTATTTTGTAAACAATTTAAAACCGTGTCCAGTTAATCTACAATTATTAGACCATTGACATTTGAAAAGAGTGTGTATGTGAACATAGAATATAATTAGAAGACTTCTTCTTTCTTACACTTAATGATTTGCTAATACATTAACGATATGTTCATCGTTCACACAACTATTCTTCTCTAATTTCTGAACGATTATAGTAACTGTTGATTGATACTAAATAAGTCAGAAATACTTAGCACGCGAAGAATGCCCAGCAAAAGTCCATTTTATGATCTGATATTTTTCATTTGTGGTATCGTATGTTCAATAAAATAAAACCTCTAGAGTGGCATGAAAATATTGTAGGTTCGCTACTCTGAAATTATACATTATAATTATTATCTCTGATGTTTTATATATCAATTCCTAAAGCGGCTACAGCCAACTTAAATTAAAAAAAAAATATAAAATCATGGCACTCTAGAGGTTTTTTTTTTATTGAACATACGATATGAACACTTATGTTGAATTCAATTAATGTTTTTGTGTCTTAATAAATTTAGATGACACACACTGACTATTCATAGCAACTACTATTTTGAGGATTCTTTTCGAATATTTCTTCACAATTTTAAGCTATATTTCGAATAAATCACTAAAGAGAAAACAAAAATATAACTTTGAAAATAATGCTAACAGGTAAAAAAAAAAGATTTTAATTTTATCCAGCTCATATTAGTTCAATAATAAAGATACAAACTAAAATTGAAATGTTGGCTTGCGAATTCTCTATGATGCGTCTTGAAACGAGACATTGTATAAACACATGTAGTTATGTGTGTGTTTTTTAATGCCAAAATTTATTATCTTTTTAGGATCCTATATAATAAGCATTTATATTCTATATAATAAGTATGATGGTATAATATAAAGAAATAAAATAAATAACAACGTTAAATTGGTGACGATTTCACCGATATCATGACGTGTCGCTCGTTACTAGGTTTTTTTAATACGTTTGATTTGTTGAATTCATTTATGAAGTCGTAGTTGGGTCAACTCAGGTCCGATTACGAGAAACTTTATACTTCACTTCAAGTCTTTTTTGCAAGAACTTGGAATATGACATTTAACAACTTAAATACAATAACGAAAGATTTAAGACGTGATTTGAATATGACTGATTCGTAGTGTGATAGTTTAATTCTGAAGAAGTGTTGCTAGTCACCTCGATACCAGTGACAGCTCGTCAGGGTCGGCCGGGCCGTATTGTTAAATTTGATTGAACAAAAATTATAAATATTATATTATATTTTCTCAGCAATAAATATTGCGCGAATGTTTTCTAATAAATATATAACAGGCTAGTAGGTAGTAATAATAATAAGCAATCAGTATAACGCCGATAAATGCAGGAATCTATTTTCATTTAATGTGTTCACTAAGCAACTTCGTATCCGCAAAATCGGCCAGCCGTAGATTTTCAGATTATGGAGATTAATGCAAACGCTACGTCGTCACGTGCCCGTGCAGTTTCTGTCGTTACATTTCCCCTACAGGGTGAACGTACGTCCGCAAATGGTTTACTCTAGTACGGCAAATATGCCGTGGCCGTACTCGCCGTTCTTTCACACAGTACACCGATGCCTATGTCTCGATGCACACTTTAAATTCGGTTACGTTACAGATCACAGATTTTTATTTTAGAACACGTGGCTTTATTTACCAATGTATCTCTGATTATTTTCATATTTTTTAATTTAAAAGTAAAATATGCATTTACTTTAATACAAATTAGTCATTAAGGCCAACAATTAACCGGTATTAAAAAACAGTTAAGATATGTTATTCGTCTTCAATTTAATATAACAAATTAGAATATATCTCGCATTCTTAAATATCGTTAAACAACTGATGTCATCTAAAAATGCAAAAAATCATTAAATAGTTACCTAATTGCAATTTACAAAATATTACCTAGGTATTTTAGGTGGATTGCGTGAAATATATCAGTGTATAACTATAATTATTTAATTATATAACATTATTATGTATATTACATGTTTAAAAATGTAATTGTAATTCCAAGAACATTGTCTTTCTATTTTTTAAAGTCGGGCGAAATTATTTAATTTAAAGTATCGTTTTAGCGAAGGTGTCTGGCGCGGTACGGCAGGCCGTTTAGTCCAGTGCGCGTGTGCCAAAATACATTCGGCCGACCGACTTGCTTAGATCACGAGCCGTCACTGCTTCCATACCTCTTTTATAGCGCATATTTCATGTGCCTAATCAAAATTTGTCTATTTTTAATTATTTTCGAGTTATACGACAAAACTTAAAATTTGTCTATTTTGAAATATTGAAATAACTTCCTTATTTAAAAAGATATTGACACTTTTTTAAGTAGAATATGCTGACTATAGCAGATTTTCTTTTACGTTTAACCTTAATGAGATAGGACATAAAATTGTATTATTTTAAATACATATCATAGTTGACCATGACTTTAATCGCTTGCATTTCGTAAGCTATCTAAAAATATCTCATTTGTCATATTTTTATTTAACTTTATTGACTTATTGTAAGTTTTTTTTAAATTTTAAATTAATATACCAAGAAAGCCATGATGAAAAATAAATAAATTGTAAACAATAGCAATATAAAGCTTCAACTGTCTCATTATCTTATTATATTTACCTAATTAATATTAATAAATAGTAGTTGTAAATGTTTTTCGAATTGAGCGCCATTTATATGCAGACACATTAATTGCATTTTATAAACAAAAATCGGAATGAATTTTCTAATAGATAAGTGAATATTATTTTGAAGTATTTCGATATCTCACGTTTTTCGTAATATTCCTGAGAAAGAATGAAAGTGTTGGTCCGGGAGCTCTAAACCAATTTTAAAAAAATTTAAAATTAAATAATTTCTAACATTATTGAAATGATAGCTGCTAAAGAACATTTTGGTGATGTTAAGTTATCTCAAAATCAATCTATTTTATTGTATTTATTATATTATTTTTAGCTATATTGTCTTCAATAAGATTTTGTTTATTTTGAATGTCTTTTATTTTAATAAACAAATAAAGTGAAAGTAATAAGTTAATAATGATAGTTGAAGTTTTATATTGTTGTTTACTATTCATTTATTTTATCATGGCTTTCTTGATGAATTATTTAAAATTTAAATAAACTTAAAATAAATAAGTAAAGTTAAATTTAAATATTGCAAATTATATATTTTTGAAAAGCGATCGAATGAAGTCATATCCAACTATGATTTGTATTCAAAATAAAACAACTTTATGTCTATAGTGTGTTCTACTTTAAAAAGTGTCTAAAGAAAGTCTTTACCGCGTGTCAATATCTTTATAAATAAGAAAGTTATTTCAATATTTTGAAATAGACAAATTTTGATTAGGCATGTAAAAAATAACTCTGAAAGTATATATTACTTTTTGTCTAATATTGATATTTATATACTTTACCTGAAAAAAACATCGAAAAAGCTGCACCATGTACAATGGTGAATTTAATACGAAATCTGTTAGAATATTACGAGAATACATTTAACATAAATGCGTTGAATATGATTCTCAAATTTTTATCAGGAAGGGAAAAGAGCAGTGGCGGTTCGTAAAAATTTTTACTGCTGAGACTGCAGATATAAACATACAGGATTTTTTTCTTTCAAGTATACATGTACACATCCCGATTCAGCGTATGCATTTTGAACCATTCGATGTTTTTTTTAAGAATTCAATTTTTGAAGTTTCGAACGAGTGTCTTCCACTCCTAGACTAAGCATGAAGTAAAATTTCGAGTTTAGAAAAGCCTGAAAATTTCCTCGGGCGCGTAGCGAAGCGGAGCGACCGAGCCAAATTAGGCTTTCCTAAACTCGAAATTTTACTTCCTGCGCCACGCGTATAAAACACTGATTTCCAGTGAAGTTCAAAATATACTGCTTATTATTAGATTTGACAAATTTGTTATTTCATCTAACTCAAAACTTTTAAAATGCAATCGACAAGAAGCAATTTGCTTTGGGTATACATAAAATAAAAAATCCTTATATCTGTTTATTATTTATATTTTCATTTAACGGTGGTTTACCATATAATATTATATTAAATATACTTTGTTCGCGACAATCTTATATATATATATATATATATATATATATATATATATATATATATTCATAAATCTTTATTGGCAAATTTTGGTAATAGTAATAATACAAAAATATAATACAATTAAATAAAGTAAAAATTAAATAATTTGCCAATTGGCTATCGACCGTTGGTCTTTCTGCCTGGAATTATAGAGTTCTGTCCTTGTCAGTTATTGTGTAGGAAATGTCTTGATTGCTGATGTCGTCCATTGTCTAGTCAAATGAATTTAATTGTCGTGATCACCAGGGTTATGAAATGATGAAATGAAATCTTGAATTGACAATCTTATAATATGTGCGTTATTTAATTCTGTGGGCAGCATAAATGGGATGCATTAAACACTCAAGTACATTAAACACAGGATTTGCTTGATGAATGTGTTATTTTTAACACGAATATAAATAATTGCCTAGTTTGATTTTTTACCACTATGCAATATCAGTGCTGTGCTAGTCTAATCAGCTACTTTTGTCTTACATTTGACCATGGTGGTGATGACGTCGTCGAGGCCATTTTCTTAAGTACGAAGTAACGTGTCAACATCTCCGCCGTTCACACTAGTTTAACCCGCGTAAAACGCGTTTGTAAACATAAATAACTCTCAAATCGGTTAAACAATTGTGCTTCTATCTGTCCCAAGGGTTTTTTTAAAGCGCAACAAACGTTAAAATCTTGAAACTCCATCCAAACCGAAGAGTTCGGTTTCTGTGCAAAGAGCGTGTTTCTTTGTAGCTTAGGCGAAAGAGTCAGCGACGGCTCGCAGCCGAACTTCAGGATAGGCCAGAGACCCAAGGTAATTCCTAGTATTTATAAAGCGCGATCCCAACCTCAAACGCTGTGGCCGACCCTGAAGATAGGCTGCGAGCCGTCTCTGCTTGATACCAGCACAACCCTACTCTTTTCACTGAAAACAATATTAAAATCTAATTAGGAGCACACATACCATTGAAAATAAGGTCTTGAAAGTGTAAAAGTAAAATGTGTACTTTATCATAATATGTTTTTTTACTGGACTTTATAGTATACTAAGTATCGAGAACAGTAAGGATTTGTTTACCGGTAAAAGACAATTGTTTGGTGGAGGAGCAAGCGACGACTCCAATTATTGTCTAAGACCGCATATAGTAGTCCTTTCTGTTCAAGATGCGTGTAGCTTTTTTGCACGATCGTAATGCATATAAACGAAATAATTTTTATTATTTTTCAATAATTTCATAAATTAGCGATAATAAATGGCAGCTTTGTGGTAGTAGCTATGCAAATAATTAAAAATAAAAAAGCAAGGTTGCTGTCAGTTTGACGGTTTTTGCAAATTTGTAATCTGTTCGCGTAAAACAAAAAAGGAAACGAACGATGAGTGGTTCTGAAGTAGAAGATTTTGATTTAGAAGAAGCATGGAATATAAGATGTTCCTCACTAGTTTCGGAAACTTCAAAATTTCGGTATGAAAATACATCGTGTTCAAGACATGGTGTGAAAAATATAAAGTGAATATTAAGGATATGATTCTTTTGGCTTATTTTCTCTTTTTCTATAATTCAGTAGATATTTATACATTTTCTTCACTAATTGCTTCTCTGAAAGAATCTGAGTACAGGCACAAAAAAGCTAACGTTTTTACAAAAGGAGGCATAATTAAATTCATAAATAAAGCACCAGATGAAATCTTTCTAGTTTATATGGTAATATAAAATTAATTCAAAATGTGGGGATGTAATACTTAAGTGTATATTTAAGTTAAACATATCGTACAATTTATGTTTTTTTTACTTAATGTTCGCTAAAGGTAAGGACATGCTTACCGTTTTGTATTCATAGCAACCTGGTTAACACAACCTACCGTCCTGGAAACGCATATGGTAAGTACATAAAAATGGCAGATCGTGCAAACATAGTATTCACTAATGATAAAATAAAAATGTGAAAAATATTTAATTTGGAGCTAATGCATTATTTGGTGTTTTCAATGTTATCTGTGCTATGAGTTAATCTATAACACTGGTCTGCAAAAAAAAATGTTTTTTCGAGCCCTAACACCATTCCTGCTGATTCTTATGTAAAATGACCTCCTGAATCCGAATATGACCTCCGTTTTCCCCCATCACCCACCTTTTTCGGGGGAGGCCCCCCCACCTATTATTATCACTTTTTGATAATTTGGAGGGATGAAAAGGATTATTTTAGCCTTTACATTTCTTCTGAGGGGCTAGAGAGGTGAAAAGTTCCAAAACATGAATATTTGTAGCAAGGAGGTAGAGGTAGATTTAGGGGAGGATTTGCCCCCTTAAATTGTAAAAAAATCATTAAAAATTATCAATTTTTTCCGTTTTTTCGCAGTTTTTTCACATTTATTTCTACATATTCCAGCTTCCATTCCCCCTCATCCTCCCCCAAACACCCCTAAATAATAAAAATATATTGCAACAATATATAGCAACAATAATAAAAATATATAGCAACAATAATAAAAATATATAGCAACAGTTCGGAAGATTCACTGTACTACGCTGGCGCTCTCAATACTCCCCCCGTTTCCCCCATCCATTGGAGGGGTGAAAAGGATTATTTTAGCTGTAAAGAATAATAAATAAAAATGAAAATTCCTGGGCAAACCTGTGCGCGCGAGGTATTGAGAGCGCCAGCGTGGTACAGTGAATCTTCCGAACTGTTGCTATATATTTTTATTATTGTTGCTATATATTTTTATTATTATTGCTATATATTTTTATTGTTTGGGGGAGGATGAGGGGGGATGGAAGCTGGAATATGTCGAAAGTAAGTGAAAAACTGCGAAAAAAACGGAAAAATCGATCATTTTTAAGGATTTTTTTACAATTTAAGAGGGCAAATCCTCCCCCAAATCTACCTCCTTGCTACAAATGTTCATGTTTTGGAACTTTTCACCTCTCTAGCCCCTCAGAAGAAACGTAAAGGCTAAAATAATCCTTTTCATCCCTCCAAATTATCGAAAAGTGATAAAAATAGGTGGGGGAGCCTCCCCCGAAAACGGTGGGTGATGGGGGAAAACGGGGGTCATATTCGGATTCAGGAGGTCATTTTACATAAGAATCAGCAGGAATGGTGTCAGGGCCGATTTTCATGCCGACCAGTGTAATCTAGTAGTAATTGAAGCACGAACGTTATATAGAGTGTGACAATATAAATATATGATATTATATAATAATAATTATTATTATATGAAGAGGTGTGTACACTACAAAACGAAGTGGATGCCTCCACCAATAATGATTTAAATTCGATATTTCTTATTATTATTTAAAATATAGTAGACAAACAGTTAAATTCCAGCAACATAAAATATAAATTCAAGTTAGTTGCAACTGCATAGGTAATTTAAATGATTACTATCAACAATCAAATATTAATTATTGCCGAGTGCCGTACATTCAATTTGGTAAATTATAAATAAAAAAAGAATTTTTCAGACTCAGCACTTAAATCAACATTTATTGGCATTCCACATTCCTATTCAAAACACGAATCCAGAAATGTAATTATATTTACAAAATGTATTGGGAAATATTTCAACAACGTCTTCCTTTGTTCTGTATCAATAACATAATGAAAACGGTCCGCGTCAGAAAAAATGCATTCGCAATTCAAGGTCGGGAGCCGGGAGCCAGGAGCCCGCGCCGCGACTAATATCATACACGAATTCTACATATCAAATCTTATTTCTTTTCACATGTTTTTAGAAATCATAGTATATTTTTCAAATATCATAAAAAAGGCACGATACTGCCCCCTATTTATTGAGAGCATAATCAAATTTTATTTACCATTTATTTTCGATCAATCTATTTAGTACAACATGTTTATAATAATTACTTCAATAAATTAAAGCAATATGAAGAAGAAATAATGTTTCCAATGGAAGTATTTCACGGATTTATGTGATCGTTTGGCAGTGTTCCATTATTTAATTTATATTTAATTTAAGAACCATTTCTTTAGAAAAAAAATACTGTCAATTTGATATTTATATCTTGAATTTTGGAGACGTTCACTTCGTGGTACAAAAAAAGTTAAGTGTTTGTTCTTTGTATCAAAATATCAATTTATATGTTTAAGAAAAAAGTTGTAAGACTTGCTTATGTTTGTACACAAGCAACTTTGTTGAGCAAAGGAAAAGTTAACTTTTTTAAATCTAAGAAAATTCACACTTTCTTACTACAATCATAAATATCAACTATAAGCAACTTTATTTATCAAGAAATTAATTCCATTACAAATTTGTTCGTATTTGACGCGAGAAAATCATTTTTGTTTTTTTAGAAAAACCTACGTTGATGGCAATTTTCAAGTATAATTTGGAATTTAGCAATGTTTAAAAGTATCAAATCATTTGAGATTTGGTAGAAAATTTTAGGTGTTGAATGCGTAAAGTAAGATTGAATGCGTAAAGTAAGAGGATATGTGAAGTTTACTTGAATAAACTGTAAACAATTACCGACTTAAATAGGAAAATTCGGCAAGTAATAGGCGAATCGACAAAGACGTCTGCAAAAAATATTCAATAATTTCAACAAGCGTTTGATTTCCTCGAGAGAAAGTGAAGGTGAAGGACATATCGCTCACCGGCTGCAATAGTGGCACAAATCAAAAAGTTTTACTTCATGCCCCATGAGTATAAAATACTAAAACATTGTAAAATTTAAGTATATACCCGAGCTGGGCAGGATTCGAATCATTCAGGATTCGAATCCTTTTAGAGGATTCAAAAGAGGCATTCGAATACTTTAGTTCAACTACATTCGTGATCCGGATTCGTTACATTTTTTTAAGAGGATTCGTATTCGAATCCAAATGTGGGTGATTCGAATCCTTACAAAAGGATTCGAATATTTATAAAAGGATTCGAATATTTATAAAAGGATTCGAATATTTATAAGAGGATTCGAATACTTACAAAAGGATTTGAATCGTCAAATCTCGTTAAATCACTTATTTATACGCGTTTCGCATGAAGTAAAATTTCGAGTTTAGAAATGCCCAGAAAATTTGTCTCGGGTCGCTGCGCGACCCGAGACAAATTTTCACGGGGCTTTTCTAAACTCGAAATTTTACTTCATGCTTAGTCTGGGAGTTGAAAACACTTGTTTAAATGAAGACAACCCTATACAAGACTGTCTCAGTTTAAACCGAGTCGACTTTATACAGTAATGACTTTGATTTTGACGTATGATTCGAATCAAAGATTCGAATCCTGTTTTTTTAGAATCACGAATACAAATGCTTTAAGAATATATTTGATTTTATTATTTTTTTTCAACCATTTATATATAAATATCGTTACAAGTTGTTTTTAACAAAAATATTTAAAACCTAATTATTTATTATTAACACTAAACATCGTTGATAACAGACTAAACATCTGAGTCCCTGTTACTCTGATTAAAGATGTATTTGTATGTTTCTGAACTCCACTTCAAATCAGTGTTTTTACGCGTGGCGCATGAAGTAAAATTTCGAGTTTATAAAAGCCCGAAAATTTGTCTCGCGACCCTCGACAAATTTTCACGGGGCTTTTCTAAACTCGAAATTTTACTTCATGCTTAGTCTGGGAGTGGAAAACACTCGTTTAAAGCTACAAATTGAACTCTATTATAAAATCGACGAATGCCTGAAAATTACGTAGATACAAAATTCACTGAATATCATTCAAACCGGGAAAGTCAGAGAAAAGTCATGAAATTATATTCAAATTGACCAAAACACTAACAAAAAAGCCATATGATATTATTTAATTTGTAAAAATCAGCAGGCAAATTACAAAACACGTAAAAATTTATCAAATTAACTTAAATATTGACAAAAACAATGAAAACAATTTAACAAAAAGGGAGGTTTCCCACAGAAGAAAGTTATATTAAAAGGCCACGGAAAAAATCTTGGCGTAGCGAAACGGATAAAAATCTGTAATAATGTGAAATTGAAAATATACTGGTTTTTACTTATTATGTTTGAATTTCATAGCAAATTCAGTTTGATTTTATAAGAAATATCTATGTACTGTATAAGGTCGACTTGGTTTAAACTGAGACAGCCTTGTATAAAGTTGTCTTCATTTAAACGAGTGTTCTCCACTTCCAGACTAAGCATGAAGTAAAATTTCGAGTTTAGAAAAGCCCCGGGAAAATTTGTCTTGGGCCGCGGAGCGACCCGAGACAAATTTTCGGGCTTTTCTAAACTCGAAATTTTACTTCATGCGCCACACGTACAAAATACTGATTTGAAAATGTTTAGTCTGTTATCGACGATGTTCAGTGTTAATAATAAATAATTAGGTTTTAAATATTTGTGTTAAAACAACTGGTAACAATATTTATATATAAATGGTTGAAAAAAAAAATAAATTAAATGTATCCTTAAAGGATTTGTATTCGTCATTCGAAAAAACAGGACTCGAATCTTTGATTCGAATCATATTTATCTCTTACGAATCCTTTATTCGAGTATTCGTGATTCGAATCATATTAGGTGATTCGGATTCGTGATTCGAATCCTTTTTACGAGGATTCGTCCCAGCTCGGGTATATACGAACTTTACTTGAAATCCGATTTAAACCTGTGGCGCATGAAATAAAATTTCGAGTTTAAAAAAGCCCAGAAAATTTATCTCTGGTCGCTGCGCGACCCTCGACAAATTTACACGGGGCTTTTCCAAACTCGAAATTTTACTTCATGCTCTTTTAAAAAACAACGAATGTCGGAAAATTTACAGCGTATGCATATGTTTACCCAAAAGAAAAATTCACTGAATGTAACACTGCTTACAATTGTCGTAAAATGCACAATAAATAGTTGAAAATTTTTTAAGTATTTTATTGAAGTGATCATGGATTTTCAAAATTTAAGGGCCTCCACAATCTACAATGATTTATCATTATTGTAGAAACAGAAAATGTTACAACGTCGGCAAATCCAATAATTTAGAACAAACAAAAGAAAAATCTTTCTGTGGCACATTTTTTCTTGTCCTTCACCTCCTTTTGCAATCCAGTGATCCTCTCCTTCATTTATACCTTCTCTGCTTCAAATTTCTTAGCACAACAACATCCCTCCTTTTCCAAACTTTCTTTCGCTTTCCTCATATTCTCCTTCTTGTTTAATTCTTCTTTCTCCTTATTTTGCGATTGCTTCACCAACGTCTCATTCAAACCAACAATTTCCTTTATGTATGCCTCTTTTTCTTCAGTGAGTTTAGAAATTTCATCCTTTAAATTTGTCGCATTAGAAGAACATTCACAGGTTTTTGAACATTCAACCAAGGTCTGCTTCAAGTCAGAGATATCTTTGCTTTTCGCGGCATTTTCAGTTTTGAATTTATTGACAGAGTTTTGTAATTTTCCTATTTGTGATTTTAGCGACTTGACCGCTTGAAAATCGTTTTTGGCTTGTAAATCGGTTGCTTTCTTCAATTCTGACATTTCTTTCAATTTCTGTAAGTATATTCGGTTTCTTTTATCGTCCAACCAGATTTGGGATTTATTTTTGTTAGGTTCTTTGATTATTTGGGTGTCCCTACTGTTTGTCATGATATATGAATGCCATTTTGCAATTGATTAATTATTTGACAGAAAAATGGTAATAGAATTCCGAAGGTAATATTAACCCATTAAGCGCTGTTGATGCATATACGCAACATTATTAATTTTGTGTTAATTAAATTACTAAATGAATTAATTTGATATATTATATTATTTGATTTGACTTGAAAATGTATGACGAAAAACGAAAATATTTTGTTATTTAAATATCTTAATTATTAAAAAAATGTTTTCAGTGTATTTCTAACTTTACAATATTTCAGTGTTTTATACGGGTGGCGCATGAAGTAAAATTTCGAGTTTAGAAAAGCTCCGTGAAAATTTGTCTCGGGTCGCTGCCCGACCCTCGACAAATTTTCTACGCGGGGCTTTTCTAAACTCGAAATTTTACTTCATTCTTAGTCTGGGACTGGAAATGCACGTTCTAAACTTTATATTGTACGTTTTCATACAAAATCGACGAATGCCCTGCATTTACAGCGTATACATAATGTATAATTAAAAGAAAAATTCACATTATGTAATACAACAAGTCATTCGTAAAAATCATTTAAAGAAGTGTAGAATTTTACCTAAAATCAACGTTTAGAGTTAACTCTATAAATGCTCGGCCGTTAATGGGTTAATCTTTATGATAGGGTAATAAAGCACATGGCAAACATGTGAAAAACATAACCTCATATTTATTTTGAAGGCAAAAGTAAGAGTTACAACCAGAGTATCCAAGTAAATACCCAAATTTATAAAAAAATCACTACATCTGGTAGGCCAATAAAAAAAACCGAATATATCGCACCCATGGAACAGTACCGTAACAAGTCAAAAAACCTGTTTTTGAGTCATTTCTATAGGTATATAGATCTAGAGGAGCTCTACAAGAATATAGCATCATTATTTTCCTAATTTTAATGGTTAACGCTTGCAAGCGGTAGTTACTCTACGCCAGGGAGGGAAGGACCCCACACATAGCAGCATGATATTACCAAGTCAGTAGTTGCGACTGCGTTTTTCCTGTTTGCATAGTTTTTTTTAGTACACGCTCAAAACGTTCAAAATTTGAGAAAGTGTTTTAAATTTTTTACATTTTGTATATTTTTTATTCCTTGTCGTTGCTTTTCTTAGGAATTTTTTTGAGAAAATATGACATATTTTTGAATTATAATAGACAAAAAGCGTAACCACTAGAGGCAACATTTAAATTTCCAAGATGGTACTGTGACAACTATTCTTTTTTTGTCAAAAATCATGCCAGAGCTTTACATAGGTATTGCTGGTGGAGATGACGGCTAGATTCCTCAGACATCGGTGGTTGCAAGTCGATTTAAAAAAAAAGAAAAAATAACGAGCTTATAAGCAATTTTCGGAACCCAAAACTTCAAAATCCGTTCTGCCGAAATTTATGATTTTTGACTTGTCACAGTAATATTCTAAGGATGCGATATGTTTGAAATTACTTATTTCCAATTTGATATTGATTAGTCTCAATTGAAGTTAAAAAGGTATAGATGATTCCATTACTTACACCTTGCAACTCCTCATTTTCTGTCTTGAGCTTCTGCAAATTCTTCTCAGCCTTCGCCGTGGAATTCTCAAAACACTTGCATCTATTCAGCACATTCTTCGCAAACGTCTGATTAGTATTCTGCAACTGCTCGTACTTCTCCCTCATCATCTTAAACCTCTCGCATTTTCCCCTCAATGTCTTATTCTCCTCATCCAAATACTCAAAATACTTATTCTTCGCCTTTGCAATGGGGGGAGGGAGGGGGGGGGGCTGTTTGACTTAGTAATATGTTTCATAAATGTATTTTTCTGAAGTTCTTTAAAAACAAGTACCAACGTGGTTTTATTTTCCACTTAGATAGAAATAAAAATAAAATTAAATTAACAACCAAATAAATCGCTAATCAGGGTTATTGTAAAATGTTTTTTTGATGTACATCTCATTATTAAAAAAACCTTTTAAACAAATTAAACGTTTAAAGCAAAACACTTGTTTTAAACATGTTTAAAACACTGTTTAAAACAACTGTTATTCAATAATAATAATACTAATGTTTATAGGTGCTTTACACAGTTTACACAAATCATAAATAATTATTAGGTATTAAATACAGATAATGTTATAAACTTAAATTAACCCATTAACGGCCGAGCAATTATAGAGTTAACTCAAAAAGTTGATTTTAGGTAAAATTCTACACTTCTTTTAATGATTTCTAAGAATGACTTATTGTTTTACTTACTGTGAATTTATCTTTTAAATTTACATATTGTATACACTGTAAATTTAAGGCATTCGTCGATTTTGTATAAAAACGTGCAATATGAAGTTTAGAATGAGTATTTCCACTCCCAGACTAAGCATGAAGTAAAATTTCGAGTTTAGACAAGCCCCGCGTAGAAAATTTGACAAATTTTCACGGGGTTTTTCTAAACTCGAAATTTTACTTCATGCGCCACGCGTATAAAACACTGAAATATCGTGGTTAGAAATACACTGAAAACATTTTTTTATAATGGGTAATAATAGAGATATTTAAATAAACAAATATTTACGTTTTTCTTTATATATTTTCAAGTCAACTCAAATAATATAATATAATAAATTAACTTATTTAGTAACTTAATTAACACAAAATTAATAATGTTGCGTATATGCATCAATAGCGCCTAATGGGTTAAATAAAGGTAGAGATAAGCATGTTAAGAACACTGCCCTTAAATTACCCCCCCCCCCCCGTCTCTACGCCACTGAACTCAAATAGTAAAACCGTTACTAAATACACACTACATACTTTTTCAGATGTTTTTTCGCAGCATTTCTTCTTTTTCGTTGCCTTACAACAAGCAACACATGAATCCATCTCATCTTTTTCTAAGCGCTGTTTCGAATGTTTTCGTTCGTCTGAAATTGAAGATGGATTAGAATATTTCAGGTGAAATAAAACTCAAACTCAAACGTTTGCTGCTTCACTTTTCTGAGCCTCGACTTGGGCTTATGGTTTTCTGTGAAGATCTTTTTTGTCTGACAGGTGATGCTCCACTTGGTGAAGGTGGTGGTGATGGCGAGCGGGATGAAGCTGAATAATTTGCATTGGGGGAACTTGAAGATTTTCTAAATTATTAAAATATTACTTTTTTAAAATATACTACTTTATTTTAAAAGAATATTATTGATCAATATTTGCATATGCGTTAAAGAAATCGTCAAAAGTAAATCTATTAAATACATATCCCGATGTATACGCCGTAAATTTTCAGGCGCTCGATGTATTTTCAAAAGATTTGCATTTGAAACATTTAACGAGTGTTTTCCACTCCCAGGTTAAGCATGAAGTAAAATTTCGAGTTTAAAAAAGCCAGAAAATTTGGATTGGCCGCGTAGCGAAGCGGAGCGGCCAATCCAAATCAGGCTTTTCAAAACTCGAAATTTTACCTCATGCGCCACACGTATAAAACTCTGAAATATCGTAAAGTTTAAAATATACGGCTCTAGCAATCTAATATGTAGGTATGAATAAAACGTGTGTCAAATTCTGCGCTAAACAAATTGTTTAAAACAGTGATTATAGGCAACCCAATAACTCTAACGTATATTAGGTTGCCTATAATCGTTGTTGTATGTGTGTGTTTTTTTAACTTCACTGTAAATCAGTGTTTTTAAGCGTTGCGCATGAAGTAAAATTTCGAGTTTAGAAAAGCCTCATTTAGATTGGCCGCTCCGCTTCGCTACGCGGCCAATCCAAATTCTCAGGCTTTTCTAAACTCGAAATTTTACTTCATGCTTAGTCTGGGAGTGGAAAACACTCGATAAAAGCCTTTAAATTAACCGCTGTGAGACAACGAATTCCCGCAAATTAGAAAAACGCTGTAATTATCGGGACGCCACGCGTATAAAACACTGGTTGTAAGTGAAGTTCAAAATATACGTTTTTATTATACTGCTGCAGTAACACATTGTATTTGATAGTTGTCTAAGGGTATTCTATCATCATCATACTTCAGTGTCATTTAATTATCAGAGTATTACGGCCTATGACTACATCGTGTCATATTTATAATTTTTGACATCTGTAGCGTTATTTATTTGTTAATCCAGTTTACGGAGTCCATTAACAACTAATAATAGAACTATAACACATTAAAATAATATAAATTAATCAACTACTTTCGAAACCTTTCAAGTCTCGATTTTACTTCATAAGTCATTGGACAAATTTGCCTGCTGACCACATTCTGAAAACATTTTGTACTAACTTGATAAGGCTATCAACCTCATCTATCGTATAGTACCATAAAAAAGTAATAACGATTACGCAGCTTTTTTATATTTTGAGCTTACGGGGTTTCAAAAGTAGTTGTTCGAAATATAAAATACAAACGAAAAATACAACATGTTGCACACGCAAGATAACTGTTCAAAATAACTATTGTATAGTGGATAAAAAAACATAAGGAACAAAAATGTAATTCACAATACATTACATAATTAATATAATAATAATAATCTTTATTCATATGTTCTGAATACAATTAAAAACATATAATTATAAAAAAGATATACATTAAGAAACAAGTGAATCAATAGGTGGGATTCAGTTAGACTTACGCCCACTGTTCTTCCATCCAAACCTAACAAATATGAGTAGCATAATATATAGGTGTATACAACATAAACTATATTTCGAAATAATAAAAATAAAATAAAACTAGAATACAGCTAGACATATGAGTTACAAAACTTATATAAAAAAACATGAATAAAGAAACATTGACATAGATCGCATCAATTTTTTACCAGACCATCTGTTAAAACGGCCTTTTTTTAAATTTTGTTTGAATTTGTGTAAAGAGAGATTCTTAAATTCTTGGGGTTCATCATTATAAAGTCGATATATATTGTAAGAAAAGGATTGTTCAAATAGTGCGGACCGATGTTTTGAAGGTGATAACCTACCCTTGAAACGGGTGTTGATGTTATGAAAAGAAATTTTGTTGTATAAATATGGCGGGTGTTTAGTTGTTATAATTTTATGATATAAACATGCTGCCTGTATTGTTCGACGCTCTTGCATAGACATCCAACCAGAGTCTCTAATTGTATGGGATATTCTGTCAAATTTACGTAATCTGTGAATATATCTGACAAGTATTTTGTACTTTCTGTATGCGTTTTTTTGTTACACTGTCTATAGCAGCATGCCACAGGGTAGAACAATAAGAGATTTTTGTTTAAATTGATAGACTATGTCTGTGAGGGTATAGTTTTTTAAGATTTAAGTATGCAACTGCTAAAGATTTATTTATGTGTGCTCTGTACCTAAACGAGTTGCCCAATATAACCCCTAAGTTTTTACCATTATTACTAAATGGTATATTTATGCCCTCTATTTTAATGTTCATTTTATCTGAAATGTCCCTACATGCTTTTTTTGGACCAAGTAGTAAGAGTTGGGATTTTATTTGATTTATATTTAGATTTAGTTTTTTGGAGAATTCGCAGATTTTATCTATATCGGAATTTATGTAAGCATTAGCCGTATCGAACAGTATAGGTGGAAATGAGTAGAATATTTGGGTATCATCTGCATACAGATGCCCTTTACAGTTATCCAATGTATTTAAAATTAAGGAGGTATAGAGAGAAAATAAAAAAGAACCGAGGATTGACCCTTGAGGAACCCCTTGATGAATATTAAGTAGTTCTGAGGTATTAGACTCAATTTTGACACACTGTTTCCTTTATAAAGATAACAATGTATGAGTGATATTGCAGAGTATCCAAATCCAAAGTTGTCGAGGATCGTTAAAAGAGTCGCATGATTTACTGTATCAAATGCTTTAGAGTAATCTAGTAAAATTAAAGCTGTCACATTACCCTTGTCGGTGGCAGTTAATATATCGTCCGTAATATTTAACAAAGCAGTCTCGCAGCTATATCCCTGCCTGAAACCCGATTGATACGAGGGAAGGATGCTGTTAATATTAATAAATTTTAGCATTTGCATATTTAGAGATTCTCGACAAGATACTAATAGGCCGTAAATGAATAAGATCTGAAGGATTGTTGATTTTTGGAATTGGAGTAACAATGGCTATTTTACAGAGCTCAGAGAGCGACGAATCCAGAATGCACGTGTGGTGCACAGCTGGATAAATCGGATAGGCGGTGACCCGCCAGGCGTAGCCATGAAAATGGGATAATAAGAATTATTATTATAAATCAGTAGATGTAATATAAAGTCGTTTTCGTGCAAGAGACCAATAAACGATTAAAAGATCTTCCTGCTTAGCATTTATTGAACGGCGACTACGACGTTACAACTGGTGACCTCGACGAACACGCTAGTGAGACCTGCGCAACACCGCCGCAGCAAGCAACTTCGATAAGGTCCACTGCCATCTCTGCCACTGTTGCTCCTAACCCACTTCACAGCTGGTGACTCCTCTTCCGAGACCACCGCAGCATCCGTTCCTTACCTCACGCGAGGACAGCAGCCGGTCCCGATCTCCGGAAAGGACAGTAGCCGTTCTCGACCGCACGAAAAGACAGGAGCCGTTCCCGATCGAACTTCGAAGACTTCGTTATTATACCCGCAGCCGGTCCGATTTATCTCAGGTGACATTTACCCCTACGTATTTCAAGGACCTTCCACCTTCTTCTGACCTATTCATTATTCTACTTTGCTTGCTTCCCTTACTTTTTCATCTCCTATGTCATGGAAGAAGCACAATTCGACCCTGCCGTTGAGAACGTAAGGTGTAGTTTGCCCCCGTTTTTTCGCGTCGACCCAGCAATCTGGTTTATGCAGATTGAGGTGGAATTTTTGAACTCGCGCGTTTCAAATTCTAAACGAAAGTTTTATCGGGTCGTGGCCGCCTTAGTTAGGGATTTGCTAACGGAACCTCCCGATGAACTTCCTTACGAAACCCTCAAAGGGGAAATAATCAAACGGACAACTATTTCGGAGAAAAAACGTTTACAGCAATTGTTGGCGCGGGAAGTGCTCGGCGACCAAACGCCTTCGCAATTATTGCGAAAATTGCAACAATTGCTGGGAACAACGCCGATAGACGACAATCTTCTCCGCGATTTTTTTTTTAAATCGCTTACCAGCGGACGTGCAAAAAATTCTAGTGTCGGCGAAAACTACCTCTTTAGTAAATTTGGCTGAAATGGTAGACCATATTTTAGAAATTTCGGCACCAACCATTATCAACAATACAAATGTTTCTCGCACACCTGATATTGATAATCCTTCATACGACACTAGAATTTCGGAACTCCAGTCCCAAATTTCCGAGCTGGCACAAACTGTACTTTCTTTAACAACTGCTTTGACGAAACAATCAGGGAATCGAAGCAGAAGTCGGTCAACATCACAAAACCGCAAACAATTGAGTGATGATCCGCAAAACCAGCACAGTTTTGGTATCACCACAATTTTAGCGGCAAAGCACAAAAATGCACTCCACCGTGTCAGTGGGGAAACGACCAACAGCGGGGTTAATGTCAGCCTATTCCTCCGCTGTCTCTCCGGGTCAATTATTTTTTGTGCGAGATACTAACTCTGGGTCAACATTTTTGGTAGATATGGGAGCCCAGGTCAGCATTTTGGCGGTGGACCAACTCTTCGCAAACACTTATCCCCGGTCAAAACTTTCATTAACCACCGTTAACGGTAGCTTAATTCCCACATTTGGTTTTTTTCAGTGAAACATCGGTCTGGACGTTACATTTGTATGGAATTTCGTACTAGCACACGTTATTCACTCCATCCTGGGCGCTGATTTCCTTAAGCATTTCAACATCATTGTCGACATTGCTCACGAACGTCTTTTAAGGAACGCATTCTGCCCACCGGGAACACTCGAACTAAATTCATTATCAACTCAAAATCCTACTTATTCAAAATTATTACAACAATTTCCCGATCTAACAACCCATTTCGATCTCACTAAAATAGTCAAACATGATGTACGACATAACATTGCCACTTCTGGACCACCTGTTTTTGCCAAACCACGACGCTTGCCGCCTCATAAATTCCAAATCGCTTAAAACGAGTTCAACAAATTGTTACAACTCGGCTTCATCAGACCATCCTCAAGCCCATGGGCGACGCCGTTACATCTGGTAGCGAAATCAGATGGTTCTTGGCGCCCATGCGGTGATTACCGAGGACTTAACAGAACAACGATTCCAGACCGGTATCCCTTGCCTCTCCTTCACGATTTTACTTATAACTGTTGTGGTTGCACCTTATTTTCTAAAATTGATTTAGTCAAGGCATACCATCAAATTCCTATTCATCCTGAAGATATTCCTAAAACTGCAATCACAACACCTTTCGGCTTATACGAATACACCAGGATGAGTTTTGGTTTAAGAAACGCCGCTCAAACATTTCAAATGTTTATGAACTCGGTATTACGCGGACTACCATTTTGCTTCGCGTACATAGACGATATCCTCGTTTTCAGCAAGGATGAACGCGAACACTTTCGCCACTTGCAGCTAATTTATGAACGATTAACTTCTTTTGGGATCAAAATAAACAGCAACAAATGTGTTTTCGGCGAAACAAACTTAGATTTTTTGGGACACAGCATTAGTGGTTCGGGAATCAAACCTCTTAAGTCCAAAGTCGATGCGATTTTGTCTTTCCCACAACCCGCTGACCAAAAATCATTGCAACGTTTTCTCGGTATGGTAAACTTTCAGCACCGTTTCATTAAGTCATGCTCGGATATTTTAGCACCGCTTAACCAGCTTGCCACTACAACTCCACGCAACAAACCACTTATCTGGTCACAAGCCGCTCTTCGAGCATTTACAACAGTTAAGGCTGCACTCGCCGACTGTGCTATGCTTGGTTTACCAGACCCTGTTGCGGAGTTAAGCATTATGGTAGACGCATCGGACTCCGCTGCTGGCGCAGTTTTGCAGCAGAAAGATAATTCTGGCTTTCTGAGACCGCTCGCTTTCTTTTCAAAATCTTTTTCACAAACAGAACGAAAATACAGTACTTTCGGCCGTGAATTGCTTGCAGTTTATTTAGCTATTAAAAAGTTTAAATATTACCTTGAAGGTCGCGAATTTATAATCTTTACAGATCATAAACCTTTGATTTCCGCTATCAATTCGAACTCGGATCGTTTTTTTGGACGAGAACACAGACACATCACCTTCATCGCGCAATTCACAACTGACATCAGGTTCGTTCCAGGTACCGAGAACAGAGTTGCTGATACATTATCGCGAGTCGAAATTAACTCTTTTGATATACCTAACCTCACTAAATTACAATCCGAAGACGATGAGCTTAAATTCATTTTAACTAACGGCAGCACTTCGCTCAAACTCGAGAAATTTATTCCACCTGGCACCAGCACACCTATTTACGTTGACGCTGGTACCAAACGCCCTTATATTCCCGGGGCATTACGCCTTAACATTTTGCAATCGTTACACCGGTTAACTCATCCTGGGGTTCGAGCAATGAAACGCCTCGTAACACCTCGCTACGTGTGGCCTCGAATGAACCACGATATTGCTCAATTCGTTAAATCTTGCTTAAAATGCCAACAAATCAAAATTCATCGTCACACTGTATCACCAATAGCTACTTTTCCGGATCCTGACGACCGTTTCACCGACATACACATCGACATCATCAGCCCTTTGCCAGTTTGCCACACATACAGATACCTTTTAGTTTGCATCGACCGTTTTACATGTT
This sequence comes from Philonthus cognatus, assembly GCA_932526585.2. Taxonomy (NCBI): domain Eukaryota; kingdom Metazoa; phylum Arthropoda; class Insecta; order Coleoptera; family Staphylinidae; genus Philonthus; species Philonthus cognatus. The sequence continues at coordinate 108,995,432 of OW052241.1, forward strand.
GGCCTGAAGTCCAACTTCTTGTCGAAATTACTGCGGACTCAGTTTCTGAAGCATTTTTAAATTGTTGGATCTCGCGTTTCGGTATTCCATCCATAGTCATCACTGACCGCGGACGTCAATTTCAATCTCACTTTGGAGGCAATTTTGCAACATTTTCGGTTTCACACATAAGACCACCACCGCCTACTATCCGCAATGTAATGGTTTGGTAGAGCGACTCAATCGACAAGTTAAAGACTCTATCAAAATGAGTAATGATCCGAGTAACTGGGTATCCCAACTCCCTTTAATTTTACTAGGGTTACGTACCGTTTTTAAAACCTCACTTTCGGCCACTGCAGCCGAATACGTCCATGGTAAAACATTACGTTTACCAGGCGATTTTTTGTTTCCGAAATCAGTTTCTAAAATCATCCCTTCCGGCTCAATTTTTATCGACGGACTGAGAGATAGAATGAAGACGTTTAGTCCCGCAATTGCTCGCTTAAACCACCGAAAATTTTTCATACACCCCGATTTAAAAAAATGTTTTCATGTTTTCGTAAGGAAGGATCATGCAAAACGACCGTTACAAAATTCGTACGATGGCCCATTCAAGGTCATTAGTCGAAATTCTAAATTTTTTACGTTAAATGTTAATGGCAGAATCGATTGTGTTTCCATCGACCGACTTAAACCTTACTATACTTCACAAGTTTCGGTCACCACTTTTACAAAACAACACTCTGATTCTCCATTTTCACACACCTCACCTCTTAAATCAATCCTTAAACACTCTGAATCGAACCGATCTTATAAACGCTCTAAACGTGTAACGTTCTCTTCCTCTGTTTCTTTTTCTTCTTCCTTTTTCTAGGTCGGGGTTGTGTGATGCACAGCTGGATAAATCGGATAGGCGGTGGCCCGCCAGGCGTAGCCATGAAAATGGGATAATAAAAATTATTATTATAAATCAGTAGATGGAATATAAAGTCGTTTTCGTGCAAGAGACCAATAAACGATTAAAAGATCTTCCTGCTTTGCATTTATTGAACGGCGACTACGACGTTACACACGTATTTATTATATGTATCAGTGCGGGCAGTATGACAGACAAACACATACATGATTATATTAATTCCGTCGAATCCTGTGCTAGTAGAACGCATACCCAATAACAAGTCATATATCAGAGTTTCATCAACGAGTTGAAAGGTAAATTTAGGTGTTTCTCGTTTCGGACTTAATGTCGATAGGAAATCTTTAATTATAAGAGGGTCAGTATAAACCGGAGCAGTGGTATGCTTTAGAAAATGTGCGTTTATATCGTCTACATTTTTTTAGAGTGTCCGGATTATTAAATTGAGCCTTTTGAATACTTAGCTGGTCCCATAACTGATTATTATTGGAAGTACGAGATATATATTCAAAGAAAGCACGTTTTTGATTTCTAGTTGCCGTATTAGTGTAGTTGCGTAGGCTTTTATAATATTCCCAATGTACTGGGTTTTTAGTTTTTCTGAACTTTGCTTTGGCTTTATCTCGGATTTTAATTAGGTATTTAATATTCTGTGTAAACCAAGGCGGAGCTCGTTTTATAATTACGTGTTGTTTAATTGGCGCAACTAAATTAAATAGACTTAAAATGTAATTATTAAATGTAATTATTTTATTGTTTATATCAGGGATATAGTGAATGCTTTCAAATGTTATTTTTTGAGGTCATATTGCAAGAATTCTGTGTTAATGTTTCGTAGGTTTCGTGAGATGCATAATTTAGGTTTGGTCGCATTACATTTAGAATTTATAGAACAGTATATAGCATCATGGTCGGAAAAATGACAATCGATTACACCAAAATTGTTAATAGGTATTTCGCGTTCTACAATGATTAAATCAATTAGTGATGTAGTTATAGCGGTGACTCTGGTGGGTTGGTCAATAAGCTGCTTTAGACTGTGTGATTCCATTAAATTTCTTACTGATTTAATGGAATCACACAGCGAAGAAGGCAATGTAGGCTGCATGAGGTCAATATTTAAATCACCCGTACAAATGATATTATTCGTGTGCGCGTAGCAAATAGTGATTGAAGTTTCTAGTTCATCTAAAAATAGATTGTAATCTAGGGTTAGGGGCCTGTAAGCTGCCCTAACGGCAAACATATTTGTACGGGATTTGACAAGTACCCAAATTAATTCAATATTAGTATTTATTTCCAAAGTGGTAATATTTAAAATTTCTCTTACATAAATTGCAACACCACTTCCCCTTGTGTCCCAATCATTTCTTATAAGGTTGTACCCATCAATATTTAAGCAGTCGTTAGGAACATTATTATTAAGCCAGGTTTCGGATAATGTTAATATGTCAATATTTTTATTCACTACAAGCTGTTTAATTTCATTCAATTTAACAATCAGCAATCTGACATTGATATGTGCTACGATGATATTTAATTGATGCATTGATTTGAAATCGAGATTAATAAACTAAATAAAAATAGACGAAATTAAATTGTTTTTTTTTATAATATTTTTTTTTACAAACGATTTGCGTTAATCCTCAAGCGAATGCAAGGTCGTTTACTGAATAGGTGGGGTCGGTCGCGCGTCATACAACATTTATTTTGCAGTTCTTTTAGTTAGGTCACTAATTGAATGAATTTTTGTAATTCCTTCAAGCAATTTCAGAAATACGGTACCATGGTTAGTAAACACGTTTTTATTAAAATACATTTTCGTTGCTTCCTTTATAAGTGATAGGCGAAACGGTGTAAGATCTTCTCGTATAACTACTTTGGTTCCTCGAAGCTGACGTTTGGCTGCAAACACTTTGTTTCTAAGTTGTTTGTTGTAGAAAGAAACAAATGCTGATGATGTTTCACCAATGTTGAAACACTGATTATTTTTGAACACTGATTTATTTTTGCAGAGGGTGGTTACGCGCTCTGACGGTGTTTCATGATTGTTCACGGGAAGGCCAAAGAAACGAAGATTGTTGCTTCTAAGTTTCTGATCCATTCGTTCAAGAGTTGTTTCCAGGGTATCGTATTTATTTTCAATTGAGCTCACCTGTACGTTGACTTTCGCGACCATTTGCTCTTGGATTTTATCAACAAGTTTATCGATGAAATCCGGGTTGTGGAGTATCCTTTCGACGACGCGTTGGATGAGTGACTCATCCTTATCGTTATTTTTTCGTGTATTAACTTCTGATAGAATTATAACTTCTTGAGTACCAAACAAATATGAGGTGATAGACGCAGCGACAAGAAACACGTTCACTCGACTCGACGGTTCATACGAAAAAATTAATTTAGATTAGGATGCAAGGTTTTTTACTTTATTATAATTGTACATTTTCCCTTGTTGGATTCTTTCATTAAGGCATATGTGACATTTTATTAAATTATAATACTTCGTTAGTAACACGGATTCGACAGTAAGTTACGATTCACGAGAGGTGTCCCATGGTTTCCTTGATTTGTAGTGCTTTCTACACCAATACATGTAATACAAAAATAGTTTGATGTCATTAGATTGCGTGTGTGAAAAGAGACAGAAAACTTCAAAATACGTCTGCTATGGTTTTTAGATGGAAAATGCGAAAACGTATGTTCCGCTATGCAGCTTTAAAATTTTAAGGTAAAAAAAATGTCTTCGTAAAAATCAATCTCCAACCCAGCCACAAATCATATTAATTAATGTGTACAATCGTTTCAAATGTAAGTTTGGTATAGTTCCAATTTCCACAGCTACTAAATAATGCAAGTATTTACAGAAATAATTAATGCAATTTGTTAATATAACATGTAAAATTACAGATTATGCATTCAATAGATTTGGAAAATAGTCATCGGATTAATCTGTTAATATAACATGTACAATTGCAGATTTAACATTGGTTTTAGTTTCTACTTGAATAAAGATCCAGGTAAAATTGTCTAGCTCAACAGATACACTTTAAGTTTGTTTCAATTAGTGATAGGAATAATCGATATATTTTGAGAATCGATTATTTTAAAACGAGATATTTTAATAATCGATTAAATTAGTAGTTGAAATGAGTAGTTAACCTTTCAGTTAAAAAATATGATTAGTGCGGGGGGGGGGGGCGATATAAAGTGATTTTGTGAAACAAAAACAGGCCACACAATGTTTATCAGTTTATCATATATTTGAACGAGGTGTTTTTTCTAGAAGTAGTTTTCCAAGGGGGTGTGTATTTTTGGGGTGTTTATTTTTTTTTTTGGGGGGGGGGTGATATTACAGGAATAATTTTATTTACGGGTGGTTGTTTTGGGTCATAGTTTTTCGGGGGTGGTATTTCAAAGGGTTGGTATTTCAGGCAGTGAGTTTTATGGAGGGTTTTTTTGGGGGATGAATTTCAGGAATGATTTTTCGTAAGGATGATTTTCAGGGGAATTGTTCCTTTCGGGAGATGTTTTTTCGGGAGTGGTACTGATTTTCTAGGAATCTTTTTACATGGGGTAGTTTTTCATAACGTGTTTTTTTTTGTAGGTGTGATTTTTAATAAAAGTTTTTACAATGGGTGGTCTTTTAAGGTTTTTGAGGGATTCATTTTTAAATCCAAATTCTTTGGGCTTTTCTCAACTCAAATTTTACTTCATGCTTAGTATGGGAGTGGAAAACATTCGTTGGACAATTTCCAATAGCTTATTTTGTGTTTTTCTGTTTTATACAAATAAATGCGATATTAAGAAAAGTCGTGAAATGTTAAATATTAAAAAAAAGCTACCAAATTTATTAAAAATGAAAAAACAAACTACGATTTTTCCCAGTAAAAACTGACATCGATTTTTATAAAAATCTAATTAAAAGCGTCAATATTTTAAAAATTCAAATCTTGAAAATTCATGTAAAACGTCCTAGAATTTGAAAATCAACAATAATCTAGGAAATTCCTTATAAAACGCATCAAATTGTTACATCTTGGAAATTTGCAAAAGATGTCGAAATTTTGAAGATTAACGAACGAACATCTTAAACATTCACGCAAACCGACAAATTTTCAAAAATGACTAAAAAATCGTCGACAATTTAAAAATTACCTAAAAGCGTGGATATTTATAAAGATCGTTTTTAAAACTTAAATTGAACAAAAGTTTAAGGAATGCGCAAAAACTGCCAAGATTCTAGTCATAAAAAGTGTCGAAATTTTTAAAATTAAAGAAAATCATGAGAATCATCAAAATTTTGAAGATTAACTAGAATCTTGTAAATTCATAAAAAAACCTTAACTTAACGATTAACTAAAACTGACAAAAATCATCAACATTAAGTTCAACGTTCCAAATTTTCATTCAATTTTTTTGTAATAATGTATAAATAATCTATTACAAACATTTTCCGCTTTAATTTTAGCGTTTTATAGAAAAATAAAATATTTAATTATCCATACATTATTTCTAAAAAATTATTTGAGCTTTAAGGAATAATTTGTTTTAAAAAATCACATGTTGTTAAAATTAGTTTAAATCATTACAATTAATTTTCATATTGCCCTACAGAAATTTTACGTTTACAACCTGATGATGAAGGTTTTTTAAGTATTTTATTTAATATAGTAATAAATAGTTACATGACACAAATTATAAATGAATACTAAATTATGTTAAAATGAAATTTACCTACGCCCTATCTAGTAACCGCATCATACCACACTGTCATCTTGACAAGTATGATTGACATTACGTACACATGCACGTAATAGCTTTGACAAGTACATTACGTGCTGACAGCTGAAGAGCTGATTGCTTACCGTACAACCAAATGACATTTCTTTTATGTACAGGGAGTTTTTCTTTAAAGTATACGTATTTCAAATTTAGCTTGTTTTCTTTAAATCTTTAGTTATTTGTTGTTTTTTTAAGAGTTTAATTTGAAGCTCTAAACGAGTGTTTTTCACTCCCAGACTAAGCATGAAGTAAAATTTCGAGTTTAGGAAAGCCCCGTGAAAATTTGTCGAGGGTCGCGACCCGAGACAAATTTTCTGGGCTTTTCTAAAATCGAAATTTTACTTCATGCGCCACGCGTATAAAACACTAAAATATTGTGAGCTCTATGTATATTTGAACCTCACTTGAAATCAGTGTTTTATACGCGTGGCGACCAGGCGACCAAGCTAATTTATTAAATATATTTTGTTAATAAAATTAACAAAAACATTCAGTTTACAGTTGAAAAAAAAAATAAATAACAGCCTCAATTTTCTTGACATTACATTCACGAAAACAGTAAACAATAAATTGTCATACAAAATATATAGAAAAGAAACTTGCACAGATGTCATCATACCAGAATGTTCTAATACACATAGTCAGATAGATTAAATACAGTACATTCCACGCCCTTTTACACAGACTTATCAATATCCCTCTAAATAAAATAGACTTTGAAAATGAACTAGACAATATAAAAACAATAGCAGTTAACAATGGCTACACTGAAGATTTAATTAATAAAATGTTAAAAAAAGAAACAACACAAACAATTACGAAATTACTTTTATAATGGGACAAATTCAGACACAATAACATGGAATAGATTAGAATATATTAAGCCACTGTCTTTACAAAACAAAAATAATTTAAAAGGAAAGAATAATAACATAATTTTGACAAACACAAATAATTTAGGATAATTAATAGTTAACAATAAAATCAAAACTAAAAATTGTAAATTGAAGAAAAGTGGTATTTATGAATTAAAATGTGATGATTGTGATGCAGTGTATATAGGACAAACCGGCAGGTCTTTTGATATCAGGTTAAAAGAGCATAAAAAAGACATAGAGAATAAAAAACAAACCACCGGTTTTTCTAAGCTCTGTATCACATCTAATCACCATTTTTCTTCAAACGATTTAAAAATTCTGCATACAGGTAATAAGGGATTAAGGCTTAACTACCGGGAGGGTTTAGAAATTTCAAAAGCCATAAAGGCAAGTAAAAATGTGGTCAACGACAACGAAGACCTTTGGAATTCCCCGATATTAAATGCCCTTATTACCCAATAAAACCTAAAACTCGAAACTGTATATATTCCCAAACAAATCCATTTGTACATCATTCTTGATAATGGCATTAAGCCGAAACTAGTAGAAAATAAAATACATATAAGTGAAACAAAACCAAGTGAATTTAATTTACAAACCATTATATTTCAAAATGTTTTACCAAGTGATTAATGATTAACCCAAGAAGAAATAGCACAAGAAAACAAAGAAGTTTGTTTTCTTGTGCTATTTCTTCTTGAGTTAAGTTTTTAAAGGAATGAATTCAACCTGTTAACGAAACAAAATATATTTAATAAATTAGCTTGGTCGCCTGGTCGCCACGCGTATAAAACAATGATTTCAAGTGAGGTTCAAATATACATAGAGCTCACAATATTTTAGTGTTTTATACGCGTGGGGCATGAAAAAAAAATCGATTTCAGAAAAGCCCAGAAAATTTGTCTCGGGTCGCGACCCTCGACAAACTTTCACGGGGCTTTTCTGAACTCGAAATTTTACTTCATGCTTAGTCTGGGAGTGAAAAACACTCGTTTAGAGCTTCAAATTAAACTCTTAAAAAAAAACAACAAATAACTAAAGATTTAAAGAAAACAAGCTAAATTTGAAATACGTATACTATAATTGAAGAAGTTCTCAGTGATATTTTTGCATAACGTTAGAAATGAATATTGCTTTTGACGTAATAGTAGAGTGGTATGCAACATATTACATATGAGCAGACATGTTGTGCCGGAGCCGCGCAGCGGCGAGCGCAGTATTCCGCGAGTATGTAATTGGCATACTACTCGAGAAACGTACGATACTTTACCTACCCCCTTACAAAATAAACAACGAGCATTAAAGAACAACTTATTTATTGTAATAATTTTTAATAGTACCACGACAATGATGGAAACTAAATTACTACTTCAATAATATACAAGGAATAAAGCTGAAGATTTTCGGACATTTGTTGTTTTTTAAAAGAGTTCAATTTGAAGCTTTAAACGAGTGTTTTCCACTCCCAGACTAAGCATGAAGTAAAATTTCGAGTTTAGAAAAGCCCAGAAAATTTGTCTCGGGCCGACTTATTACTAATTAGTATATCGAATATTCCCATCACTGCTTAATACTAACATGAAGAACTATTTATAAAATAAGGGAAAATGTCTGTCAGATGGTGGGGGCGAAATCTTCAGACAGGCGCAAAAATGTCACTTCAGAGGTTTGATGATTTCCAGGTACCTCGTCTGACCACTCGAAAAAGAGACCGAACGAAAACTCACTAAGTGCGAATGCCGTTGGATTTCTCTTTTCGAAGAACTTCACTTTCGCGCGGGTACCTTAAACAATTCAACTTAAATATAAAATATCGTTAAAACCGAACACAAGATATAATTTATACTAGGGAGCATAATAACATGCTTATGAAGTATGACAACAAAAACACCTGAGAATGTTTTATTCAAATTTAACCTATATTTACTTCACGTTTAATGTACCTGCCAGAAATAAATAGAGTACTAACATTGGAATTCCATTTTCATTTAATGAATACAAGTTTGATTAAATGAATGAAGTGGATAGTTGTGATATTAATTAAGGAAAATATTGTAATTTTTTCTATTATAAGAGCGTTATAAAATTGTTGTAAAGTATGTAAAAAAAAAAACACTTGACAATGTTTTAATAAAATTAAATCTAATAAAATGTAATTGAAGTGTATTTGTATATTGCATTCGAGGTGTGGAAATTAAGTGATGAGATTGGCAGCATAGCGTTCGATACGGCAACACTGGAAGCACGTGGCTTGGAGGGGTGACAGATGGACATGCGATAGGCGTTCAGTACAAGTTTGAACTTGATCGAGTCATTACGCTGTGCGTAGTCATTGTTCTCGTGAAACCGTATTTTGAAGTGCGTTCTAAAAATTAGTGATATTAATTTCGAGCAACGGTGTGCTATCAGGTTTTGCTTGAGACTTGGGTACAGTGCAACAGAAACTTTTGCAAAACTTTAGCAGGCCTACGGAGACAGTGATTTGTCAAGAGCCCAGGTTTTTCGATGGTTTAAGGCATTTTCAGAAGGAAGAGAGTCGATGGAAGATGAATCACGCAGCGGAAGGCCTGCAACAGCAAGAACCGATGAAAATGTCGACAGAATCCGGGAACTTGTGCGTTCAGATCGTCGGTTAATGATCAGAATGATGGGGGAACAGTTGAATTTGAGTCACACCACCGTTCATCACGTTTTGACCAATGAATTGGGGATGAGAAAGATCTGCGCGAAAATGGTTCCAAAAAACCTTTCGCAGGAACAAAAGGACATTAGAAGGAAAAGGTGCCTTGACTTTTTGGAATCGATTAAAAATGATCCACATTTTTTGGAACATGTCATCACTGGTGACGAGAGTTGGGTGTTTGAATACGACCCGGAAACAAAACGCCAGAGCATGCAATGGTACACGCCAGGCTCTCCAAGGCCCAAAAAAGCAAGAATTAGCAAATCAAAAATTAAATGCATGCTGATTTGTTTCTTTGATAGCCAGGGAATCGTCCACAAAGAGTTTGTGCCTCAAGGCCAAACAGTAAATCAACACTTTAACCGCGAGGTTCTTGAAAGACTCCGAAAAAGGATCATTCGTGTGAGATCACACATCAAGATCAATTGGATCCTGCATCATGACAATGCGCCGTGTCACACAGCAATATCAATAAACCAGTTTTTGACCAATAAAAATATTCCTGTGGCTCCTCAGCCTCCTTACTCACCTGACTTGAGTCCTGCTGACTTTTTCCTCTTCCCTAAATTGAAAATTCATCTGAAGGGACGTCACTCGAAAACATTAAAACGGCTGTAACCGACCAGCTGAAGGCTATCCCAGTATCCGAGTTCCAGCACTGCTATGAGGAGTGGAAGAAACGTCTCCAAAGCTGTGTGGCTTCCCAAGGGAATTACTTTGAAGGAGACAACATTCAATTGTAATTTTATTCGAATAAAACTAATTTAAAAAATCAGTCTCATCACTTAATTTCCACACCTCGTATGTACCAGATACGAATATATCATTAATATTGGAATTCCAATTCTATTAAATTAATAAAAGTTTCAGCAATTAAAACTACGTTTAATTACCATTTGCTCTACACGTTTAATCAAATATTTTGGATAATATTGGATAATAGGATTGAACGTGTAACACGAGTACGAACATTAAAAAATATTTCCAATCACATATAATAACATTAGACTCAATACGCGTTGAAGAACTGTGTATCAGAATAAACAGTTTATTAATAATAGGAGCAATTTACATCCCCCCCCCCCATTCAATCCTATTGTTTATGAAAATCATTGTACCACGATTAACATTTATTTCGACCTATCCCAATCACTATGTTTTAATCTGTGGTGATTATAACATATCAGGTGCTCTATGGTCTGTTAACGAAAATTCATCAATTCATCAATTCATTCCTCTATGTGTTACTTGACGAAAATTATACAATAAATGAATTATTTATTTATCATAATAAATTCACAACCTAATTCTCTCATGCCCGTTTGCACCCCAGTCGATTATATATTTAATAATCGATGAACACTGATTAAAGTTTTAACTAACCTCAAATTTGTAATCGGCCGATTTTGTCTAAGTAAGTACTGACTAGAAATTGAATTGAATTTATTAGAAGACGACGATGAACTGGATGTAATTGAACTTTGGTGTTCCACGTCAATTAAGCCTAAGAATGAATTACTTTGATATCTTAGATGATAGTAGTTTTCGAAAAAGATTTCGTTTGAATATACAAAGCGCCTTGTACTTATTAACATTAATTGAAGAACACATAGCATTTGCAAGTGATAGGTAAGTTTGTAATAAATAATATTCGGGTTGATATAATTTTTTTATTATGTTTAAACACAATATTTTTTCGTTGGCTGAAAAATTGAACCATCTCCCTCTTTTCTGTGACATCTAAAAATGATTATTACCAATGTCCAAATTATATTTGTATAAACTCGTTTAAAGTAAAAACGTACCTTTACATAAGCAACTGACATTTCGTCTCAATTTTTAAATAACATCTGTTTAAATAATTATTACCAATATAACATAACTAAAAATGGAGATTTTTACAAATCGCCAACATCAAATATTTAAAAACCCTAACATTTTCATTTGTAATCTAAATAATGGTTTAGATCCTGGGACTCCAAACTTTCCAGCCTTAGGGCCATACTGATTACTCCAGTAAGTTCCGAGGGCCAAAACCATATTATCATTGTTACCGGTGGTAAAAAGTGAAATAGTCCACTGATGAAAAAAAAATGTCCGAAAAAGTACGCAACGTTTAAAAAAGGCTGAAAATCGGACTAAAGTCCGCAAAACGGACAACACTACATATTATTAATTTTCCTGTCATTATCTGTAATTTCTAGATTGGTCGTAGAGTACGAGCCATGAGGAGTAACGTAACACGACATCTGGTGGACACAAGCGGAAATAGGTAGTACCTTCTATCGCTAACAGGTGGCGCCAATAGCACGTACAGAATAATCTCGTTGGTTCGAGAAAGTTCTGGTGTCTTCCACTCACTTCTAGATGGCAGTAATTGGAATATATAAGTAGGCTAGTGGCGCAACCACAAGTCAGTTCCTATGACACTGTTGTGAAATAAAATAGTGCGTACCTCCTTAAAACGTGTTTGTGCGTGTATAAGTTTAAGACATCTTTATAACAGTATTTTGATTTGAATTGTTGCTTTTGTATGTGATTTAGTAGTATGGAAAAGAAGCGAATAATTGATAGTGAATGCAGAAAATTCAAAGATCAGTGGAACATTCAGTATTTTGTAATTGAGTCCAATAACAAGGTGCTATGTTTGATTTGCAATGAAAGCATAGCTGTTCTCAAGGAATATAACATTAAACGTCATTATGAAACAAAACATTTTCAAAATTACTCAAAATATACAGGAAGTTTGCGGACAGAAAAATTCGAAGCTATGAAGCGCGGATTCAAATCGCAGCAATCTTCATTTACAAAACTCAAAACTGAACAAGAGGCTGCAACTCGTGCCAGCTTTCGTGTGGCTCTTGAAATTGCAAAACGTGGAAAACCATTCACCGATGGAGAAATGATCAAAGAATGCATAATTGCAGTAGCCGAAGAAATGTGCCCTAAAAAGGTAAATTTATTAAAAACTGTCAGTATGTCAGCAAACACTGTGGCTCGAAGGGTAGAAAACATCGCTGAAAATATATCCTCTCAACTGTTCGACACAAATGGACATGTTGAGTGGTTTTCTTTGGCCTTGGATGAGTCAACGGATGTGTCAGATACTGCTTAGGTGTTGATTTATATTCGAGGAGTAGATAAAAGCTATGAAGTGCATGAAGAACTTCTTGATATGTATAGTATTCATGGCACAACCACTGGTACAGATATTTTTAAAGGAGTTGAAATGGCCATTAATCAAAAGAACATTCGATGGAAAAACTTGAAATGTATTACAACTGATGGAGGCAAAAACATGAGTGGGAAAGATAGAGGAGTGGTCGCTCTTGTGTCAAAGGCTGTAGAAAATGACGGTGGTTCAAAACCATTAGTCTTACATTGTATCATTCATCAACAGTCTTTGTGCGGAAAATGTTTGGATATGTCTGAAGTTCTGAAACCAGTCATATCAACTGTTAATTTTATCAGATCTTTTGGGCTAAATCACCGACAATTCCGACAATTTATTGAAGAGATTGGAGAAAATGACTTACCTTATCATACTGCCGTACGTTGGCTTAGTTGTGGGAAAGTCCTTAAGCGCTTTTTTGAACTTCGAGCAGTGATCGAAATTTTTTTGAATGAAAAGCATCGCCCTCTTACTGAATTACAAAGTTAGCATTCTATGTTGATTTGACAAAACATGTGAACGAACTGAATTTCAGATTGCAAGGAGAAAACCAGCATCTTCCTGATTTATACACTAATATCAAATCATTCCGGAAGAAATTGATACTGTTTCAATCACAACTACGAAGTAAATGTTTTTCACATTTTAAAACATGTGAAATATTCAGCCACACCACTGAGACTGAGTTTCCTATCGATTTTGCAATCGAAACTTTGAGTGCTTTGAAAAAAAATTGATACTCGTTTCTCGGACTTTGATGCCATTGCGAATCAAATTAAGATTTTTCAGAATCCTTTTGATACTGACATGGAAACCCTAGCCCCGGAACTTCAAATGGAAATGATTGATCTACAGTGCAGTGATATAATTAAGAACAAATATCAAAACTCATCTTTGTTGGAATTTTATAAGGGTCTTCCACTGACACAATTTGATAATTTGCATAAATTTGCTCGTGGGCTGTTTTCTGTTTTTGGTACTACTTATTTGTGTGAGAAGACCTTCTCCAAAATGAAGTACACAAAAAATGTTTACAGATCTAAATTAACCGATGATCATCTTAAATCTCTTTTAATAATTGGTACAAGTAAAATTAGTCAACAACTACAAACTATTGTCAGTGGAAAATCTCAATTAAATAAATCTCATTAGTATTTCATATGTCATTATGCTTGTTATAAGCTATGTTTTTATTTAAAATGTATAAAATGTTAGTTGGATTCATTTCAATAATTTGTTAGTTATTATATACTGAAGTTAAATTTTCTGCATATTATACATGTCTTTCCTCATTACAATTCTGTGTTTCTTTATCTAACTTATCACAAAAACAATAACAATAAGCCTACAACAATGTTATGAGTAGTTAGCCCATGACCATATCAATGTAGATGTCATATTAATAATTATTCAACATAAAATTAGAATACTTCAGTAAACTAAATTTAATTTGCTATAATAAATATGTTCTCTAAAAGGAGTTTTCAAGTATGCTAGCTCTCCGCGGGCCGGACAAAATCGGTCCGCGGGCCGGATGTGGCCCTCGGGCCGTAGTTTGGACACCCCTGGTTTAGATGATCGCAGATTTACTAAACAGATGACGGTGGAAACAAAGCAACTTGATTAATATAATCACTGATTTACTAATCACTGATTTCAATCGAGCAAGGTACAAACGGGCATCAATGTTTTAATTGATTTATGTTTTTCAAATATAGGAAATGTACTTATTAATTCAAACAGTGATGCTATTTGCGCTAATTCTATTCATCATATTTCTTATGAGATTAGTATTCCCATCACCCCGCAAGAATACATACCCCTAAAATAACCAAGCAACCCTATAAATACCCGCTCCCAAAATTTATCTTTAGACTGGCTTAGTCAACTTAGCCTCAAAAATTAGAGCTAGCGCCATTTAGACAAGAAAGTTGTGGGGGTTTGAACTTTCGGGGGACTAGGTTGACGCTAGCTCCCCGAGTTTAAATTTTTTAAGTTTTTCTACACTATTCGGATTCCTCAGAGCTAGCGCCAGCTAGCGCTACCAATTTAAAAACTAGCGCCAGCTCCACAACCCCAAAAAATGATAAAGCATTTTTAACCCTAGCCCCCTAAAATTAGAATTTTTTAATAAAATTGGGTGGAAAAGATAGCTTAGAGCTAGCGCAAGCAGAACATAAAAAAGTCTCTCAAAATTATCAAGTAAAAAAATATTTACATCCAAATTTTGATGCAATAGTTTTCAGATCCTGTATGCGTATTACCATTGACTTGCTGAATTTTAATACAAAATCATGGTTGACATATAAAATAAAAAATATTTCGGCATTGTAATTACCTTATTTATGTTCATAGACACTGGCTATTAGAAACATGATGCCTAGAAGATAGTAGGGTAACTGACAATTGTGTTTTCACTCCTTGCTAATTTAAATCGTTATAACTAAGGAACTAACCGTACGCCGTTCGTTCGGCATTGTAATTACTATACTAATGTATATAAACACTGGCAATGAGATAGATAGCTTGCGCTGGTAAGACAATGGCGTAACTGACGATTGTTTTTCACTCCTTAATAATTGAAATCGTTATAACTCAAAAACTAACTGCACAATTTTAAAAATTCTTTCGGTATTGTAATAACTATACTGATGTCTCTAATCACTGACTGACTGACGAGACAGCTAGCGCTAGCAAGACAGTGGCGTACCTGATGGTTGTTTTTATTACTACTTAATAACTTAAATCGATATAATTAGGCAACTAACCGTGCAATTTTAAAATTTATTTGGGCATTAGAATACCTAAAGTGATATTCATAAACACTGCTAACGAGATAACTAACGCTAGCAAGACAGTGGCGTACCTGACGATTTTTTTTTAATCCTTGATAATTTAGATCTTTATAACTCGGGAACTAACTGTACAATTTCAATGTTTTTTTCGGCGTTAGAATATCTAAAGTAATGTCCATTACCACTGGTAACGAGATAGCTAGCGCTATCAAGGCAGTGGCGTACCTGACAATTGTTTTCAGGCATTTATAAACTCGAAATTATACTTTATGCTTAATCTAGGAGTGGAAAACACTCGTTGGAAGTTCCAAACTGAACGCTTTTCAAAAACAACGAATGCCTGAAAATTTACCAAGTACACATCGGGTTATGTATGTATCAACGCTTTCATGTAAAACTCACTATATATTATCTAACCAACCTAATCGTAACATGGGTATCTTTTCGATACTACAAAATTGTGATTTAGCTCCTTTAGTTGCTATCCAATTTACTTTATTTTCATTCTAACACAATCAACCTCAATATTCTAATTCTACAATATACAGGGAGTTTTTCTTTATAGTATACGTATTCCAGATTCAGCTTATTTTCTTTAAATATGTAGATATTCGTTGTGTTTTTACAGGAATTCAATTTGAAACTTTAAACGAGTTTTTTCCACTCCCAGACTAAGTATGAAGTAAAATTTCGAGCCCTGTGAAAATTTGTCGAAGGTCGCGCAGCGACCCGAGACAAATTTTCTGGGTTTTTCTAAACTCGAAATTTTACTTCATGCGCCACGCGTAGAAAACACTAAAATGTTGTGAAATTTATGTATATTTGAACCTTACTTAAAATCAGCGTTTTATACGCGTGGCGCATAAAGTAAAATTTCGAGTTTAGAAAAGTCTCGTGAAAATTTGTCGAGGTTCGCGCAGCGCCCTAGCGCTAGCTCCGAGGAATCCGAATAGTGTAAAAAACGCGAAAATCCAAACTTGGGAGGCAAGCATCAACCTAGCCCCCCGAAAGTTCAAACCCCTTAACTTTCTTGTCTAAATGGCGCTAGCTCTAATTTTTATGGCGCTAGCTAATCCTGTCTAGCGCAATAGTTTTTTCAAAAAAGTTGAACTTCGGGGGGCTTAGTTGACTGAGCCCTTTAGACTTATTACATTTAAAAGACAGCTTTACAGAGACATTCAACTGACAGACAATTCGGACCTAGAAACTAAATCTAATAGACTCAACAAAAATATACAAAACCTGATTGCAATGACGCAAAACATATTGGTCAAATATGAAAAAGCTGTTAAAATATTTAAAAAAAAAACGGAGTCAATTAGACCTATACAAGACCCCACTACAAATGAAGAAACAGCAGACCCCCAAAGAATCGCCAATATATTTGCAGACTATTTTTATCACACGTTTACATTGATGACAAAAATTCCAATCACTCCCTTCCTCCTCATTAACCTTCATCTCCGCGGAAGATTACATGAGTAAATTATCCAATAGTAAAAACACAGCGCCAGGTATTGATAATATTCGTCGGACTATCCTTAAAAAACTTTCTATAATTATCCACGCATATATCCTGGACATCTATTGTTATGCAGGATCTAACGATTATTACCCTCCCTCCTGAAGAAGGGCCAAATTGTATGTGTCACAAATTTCGGTGGAATTCTCATTATTAAACTCTTGACCATTGCTCGTAAAATAGACAGGTAGATTACAGATCCGCAAAACGCGCCTAAACATCAATTTGCAATAAGGTCAAGATCGCTCTGGTTTATGGCTTTTCGTCTCAATTCAAGTTTCGACGATTGTACATACCAATGTGGTTATGTTTGTTTTAAAACACTGTTTTAAACATGTTTAAAAACAGCCGCCGTGTTTTAAACGGTTTTGTTTTAAACATGTTTAAAATCTTAAACTTCTATAAAACATGTTTTTAACGTTAAATTTGTTTAAAACTTTTTTTTTATTATTAAATGCTAGCTAATTTGTTGAAGATATTTCATATACATTATTAAACATAACATTTTATTACAATAAAATATCACACTGTGTGGGCATAAATGTGATTTTTAAATACAGGGTATTTATCTTTATCTTTCAGGTATACATATGCATACACTGTAAATATTACGATATTCGTTGTTTTTTTAAAAGATTCCAATTTGAATCTTTAAACGAGGGTTTTTTTCCACTCCCAGGCTAAGCATGAAGTAAAATTTCGAGTTTAGAAAAGCCTGAAAATTTGGATTGACTTCATGCGCCACACGTATAAAACGCTGAAATATCGTAAAGTTTGAAAAATACGGTTTTAGCAATCTAATATGTAGATATGAATAAAACGTGAGTCAAATTCTGCGCTGAACAATTTTTTTAAAACAGTGAGTATAGGCAACCAAATAACTATAACGTATATTATTTTGCCTGTAATCGTTGTTGCATGTGTGAGTTTTTTGAACTTCACTGTAAATCAGTGTTTTTAAGCGTGGCGCATGAAGTAAAATTTCGAGTTTAGAAAAACCTAATTTGGATTGGCCGCCCCGCTTCGCTACGCGGCCAATCCAAATTCTTAGGCTTTTCTAACCTCGAAATTTTACTTCATGCTTAGTCTGGGAGTGGAAAACACTCGTTAATAGCCTCAAATTAACCATTTTGAAACAACGAATTCCCGCAAATTTAAAAAAAGGCTGTAATTATCGGGATATGTTTACTCAAAAGAAAAATGCCCTGTATGTTCTGTTTTAAACACGTTTTAAACGTGTTTTAAATATGTTTTACACACGTTTCAAACATGATTTTATTTGTTAATGTTTCAACCGCTGTTTTAATGAAAATAACACGCTTTGTAAAAAAAACTGTTTGTTTTAATTAAAATAAAAAAAAAAAAACAAACGTGTTTTTAACAACCCTGGTACGTACACAATGAACACTAGAAACGCCCGGAGCGTTTCTAGTGTTCAGATTTATACTGACTCGCGGAACTAAATAAATGTTAAACTGTTAATTGGTTTGATATGGTAATAATTTTTCAGGGTGGCTAGAGGATACTTTATAGTATTTTTTGGCGGTGTTTATTTTTGTTGTTCCGTTTTAATAACTTAATACGAGCCTTGTTTAAATTAAAAAAATAAAAATATAAATATATATATATATATATATATATATATATATATATATATATATATACTCAATGACATTAGAAGCGTAACACCAAGAAGGAATGATATTTTTCAATTCATTTTTTTTTAGCAACAGAGTGACTATATTTAAAGCATATATTGATAACAATTTCAACAACCTTGTGCCATTTATATTATATTTATTGTGAAAAAAAAATATATTTCACTTTTTCTTTTTTGATAAAACTATTTATATGAGCTGTTCAGTACAGATGTTTTGAGTTTTCGTGTTTCCGTTGAGTGTGTTAAGCTTAAATAAAATGCCTCGAGTCCGAAGACGTCCACAATATCACCATTTGAGCGATTTTGACCGGGGTCGAGTTGTTGCTTATCGAGATGTCGGTATGTCCTATCGCGAAATTGCCCGCCGTATTGATTCCACTGCAGCAACTGTAATACGTGTGTATCAGGTATGGACAGAAGAAGGTAGAGGAGCAAGAAGAAGACCAATTGGTCAACCAAGGCGTACCACAGAACGTCAAGATCGGCGCTTAAGACAAATAGCCCTGCGAGACCGTTTCGCTACTACGCGTCAAATCGGTGATCAATAGATTGGAGAAGAAGGTAGGCCCGTTAGTATGCGAACCTTATATCGCCGCATTCAATCCTTTGGGCTTCTTTCGTACCGTCCAAGATTAGTGCTTCCTTTAACGGCGAGACACTGTCGCCAAAGGTTGGACTGGTGCAGAGAATGGCAGCATTGGGAGGCAGAATGGCACGATGTCGTATTCAGCGATGAATCACGATTTTGTCTAGGCACGCATGATGGCCGTAGAAGGGTACGACGCTACCGTGGAGAACACGACCTGATCTTAGGTTTGCTATTGAGAGGCATGTACACAGGACTGCTGGAGTAATGGTTTGGGGGGCTATTGCTTATGGTAGTCGATCACCTCTTGTATTCATTCGAGGCAGTATGACAGCTACGCGTTATGCTGAAGACGTCATACGACCGACTTTGTTGCCTTATTTAGATGGCCGCCCAGACGTACTTTTTCAACAAGATAACGCACGTCCCCATATTGCTCGTCGAACTATGAACTTTTTTAATGAAGCTGGTGTTAATGTTTTGGAGTGGCCGCCCCGTTCGCCAGATTTAAATCCCATTGAATATGTGTGGGATATCATGGGAAGAAGAATATTCTCTTTGCACCATCCTCCACAGACTCTAGCACAGTTGATCGATGAAATTCAAGTTGCTTGGAACGAGATGCCTCAAGAAGACATCGACCATCTCATTTTGTCGATGCCCAGACGTCTACAGGAGTGTATACAGCAAAGGGGTCGCCAAACACATTATAAAATTTCTTGAAAATGGAATCATTTTATTCTTGATGTAAGACTACCATACTGGCAAAAAATCAAGTTAAAATAATAACTTCTTTTGGGTGTTACGCTTCTAATGTCATTGAGTATATATATATATATATATATATATATATATATATATATATATATATATATATAATCTAAAATCCCCATCTATCATAATTGTAGGTGTAGGAGTAGGTTGTCTCTGTTATTGATTGCTATGTACAAATTTTGCCCATACTTTTCTGTTTCTTTCGAGTCCTTTTGCTTCTGCCCATGTTTTTCCTCGTTTTTCTACTATCTCCTGTATTGCCTTATCCCAGGTCTGCCGTGGTCTTCCTCTAGTTTTGCTTTTTCCTACTCTTGCTTGCCATATTTGTTTAACTGGTTTTGTGCTTGCTATTCGTTATAGATGTCCCCACCAACTCAGCTGTCTTTTTTCTATAAATTCCTTAAGCGGTTCTATTTCCAAGTCTTTTCTTATTTCAGAGTTCCTCATTTTGTCCACCATTGTGACTCCTCTTACTCTCCGTAGGTATTTCATCTCTATCGCCTGTATCTTGCTCTTTTCTCCTCTTGTTAGTGTCCACGCTTCACATCCGAATGTCAATACTGGTCTAAATATTTTCCATAGTTCATCTCTTTTCACCCTGTCGAATGCTTTTTCCATATCGATGAATCCAAGGTAAACATTTCTCTTCTGTTGTTGAAATTTTTCTATTATTTGCTGTATTGTGAAGATGTGGTCATGGATGCTTCTCCCCTTTCTAAATGTACTTTGAGCCTCGTGAAGTGTTGGTTCTATAATTTTTTTGAGTTTGCCGTTAATAATTTGGTCAAAAATGTTCATGACTGTATTCAATAGCGTTATTCCTCTATAATTTTGGTACTCTGTTTTGTCTCCTTTCTTGTATATCGGCACTATTAGCGCTGTCTTCCATTCTTTTGGTATTTCATTTTCTTGCCATGCTTTGTTATATATTTCTAGTAGTATCTCCATTCCCTTTGTTCCCATTTTCTTCAACATCTCTGCAGTGATTTTGTCAACTCGGGGTGCTTTTGAATTCTTCATATTTCTTATTACTCCCTGTAGTTCTTCTATTTTAATGTTTTCGTTCGTTGCGTCACTTTTCTCTTCGATTATTATTTGTTGTTGTTCTCCATCTGTTTTTTTTTTCATTAGTCCCCAGTAATTCCTCGAAATATTCCTTCCACCTCGCCATTATTTCCATTTCTTCCGTTAGTTGTTTCCCTTCTTTGTTTCTTACTTGGATTGTATTGTAATTATTTTTCTCTCTGCAAGATTTAAGTACTTTAGAGAATAGTTTTTGATTTCCTTAACTATCTTTTTCCATTTTCTCTCCAAATTCTTTCCATGTTTTCCCTTTTCTTTTGTTATTAGTTCCTTTAAGTGTTTTCTTTTTTCTTTATATACTTTGTAACTGTTCTCTGTTTTTGAGCAAGGTAGTTTTGTTATGCTGTTTTTTTTTTTCATTTTTACTTCTGTCTTGATTTCCTCTGTCCGCCAAGCCGTTTGTTTTGTATTTTTGCCTTTTTTTCTCCATCCACATATTGTTTTTGCAGTGTATACAATAACATTTTTGGATATATTCCAAATCTCTTCTACATTTCCATTTCAGTATTTTTCTCGTTGATCTCAAATTTGATCTTTATGGCTTCTGTGTATTCTTGCTTATTATGGTCTATTTTCTTCCAGGTATTTGTATGATTTTTTATTTTTCTTTGTATTCTTCATCTTTGTCACTACCAGGTAGTGGTCACTCCCAATTTCTGGCCCTCTTCTCACTTTTGTATCTATTACTGCGTTTCTGTTGTGCCCTTCCACTAGTATATAATCTATAATAGATCTTTGTGTTGTACAGAAGTCTAACAGTCTCTTGCCATTGTTATTTCTCCTGTTTTCTCCATACACTCCTATTACTTTTTTGTACATTTTATCTTGTTTACCTACTCTGCCATTAAAGTCTCCTACTACATACAAGTCTCCTGTTGCCCTTTCTGTTCCTGTTGTTAATTCGTTCCAAAATGTTTATTTGTTTTCTGTTGTATCGTCGTCGTTTGGCCCATAAGCAATTATTATTGTTCTTCGTTTATTATTAACATCTTTTAGCGCTACTGTAAGCGTTTTCCCGAACCATGCCTTCCAACTCTCTATTTCTTTCTCTAGTTTATTGTGTATGATGCATGCTACTCCTGTTGCTGCCATCGCGTTCTCTTCCACACTATATATCAGCTATATATCAGCACATATCCTTTTTCCGTCCTTATAATTCCTTTCCCTTTCTTTTTTGTTTCTGTAATACCCAACACGTCTACTTTGGTCTGCTCAAATACTTCCTCTAGTTCCAATTCTTTTCCTGCTAAGCTTCTTACATTCCATGTCCCCAGTTTCCATCGTTTTTTCTCTTTATCTATATTTTCGTTATCCATGTTCATGTCCGGTTTATTGTCGAAGATTGTCGTTTGTTCTAATTTTTGCTTATTTTTTTTGTTCCTTTTTAGTGACTTCGACTACCTCCTCTCCTTTTCTCCATTTGTTCTATCTGTACTCTACTACATTAATTTGTATTTTTCTGTAAAAAAATAAGAATAAAAATGTATTATTTCAAAATAACATTAACACGAAATAAAATTCCAATAAAATGTTGTATGTATGTTGTATTGTATGTCAAAATTATAGACTTTATAAAATGAGAACTAAGTCGTTTTTATTCACAATCAGTAATTTACTCAAATTGGTTTTTTGTACGGAAATATTCGTATTGGGTTTCCAGCAATCCGAATCAAGTGTTATCTCAATGATGTCGGTCTGTGACACTATTTCAGCAAAAACGGTCCCTAGAGATTTTCATCAAATTTTGTATTTGGGTTCTACTCCATAATATCTTGAGTAAATACATTTTTGGGTGAAACCCGGAAACCGGAAGTGGATGCTTACTCTTAACGTTTCCCGTAAATCATTAACATAATCGAAAATTCCTTTGAATAGAAGTTCTAGAGAATCAAAAATTAAACATTTATGTGTATGCACATTTTATCTAGCTCATTTTGATGTAAAGTTATTCTGAAAATGATTTTCTGAACAGCGATAAATAAACAACTCTTAATTTTTAATTTATAGATAAAAAGTTGAACTTCGATGTGGTATTTGTAAAGAAGAAGCATCTGAAATCATGTTTCTTTTCAAATAAAAATATTTTGAGGAGAATCAGGAACTTATTATTGCAGTCTAATTTACGTAATTCACCCACTGTGCGTCGGGGTGTCTGACGGGCTGTGGCACGATTTTAGCAAAAACGGCTCATGAAATTTTCATGAAATTTTGTGTTTGGGTTCTAGTCCATAATATCTTGCGATGATACAAAAATCGATAAAAACCGAAAACAAGACTTGGATGTTTACTCTTAGCGTTTTCTTCGTATCTCGTAAATTATTAACATGGTCGAAAAATCTTTTAAACAAAAGTTGTAGAAAATAAAACAACAATGTTTATTTAATGAATATACACATTAAATGTTAATTTTTTGATTCTCTACAATTTTTATTTGTCGTAGCTCTTTTAGTTTTCTTAATTAAAAATGGTGCATTTTTGATTTTAATTGATCTATCTCAGTAAGAATTAATAATAATAAATAATTGGAATAATCAATTTAATAATCCAATATTATTTTAATTTACGGTTGGTACCTGTGTTGGACACAGCACATTTTTAAATTAGCACTATATTATTTTAAATCGCGGTCGGTGCCTGTGTTGGCTACTGCAAAACTTTGCTAAATACCATAGTCTTCGTTAGTATCGTACTTCAATTTGTGCAGATTTAGTTGACGATTTCGTACTTTTAATGACAGGCTTTTGGGACAGCAAACCTTTAATTTATTAAAGAGAGAAACGTAATTTTGAAAGCATGCGCCGCCGCTTTTTAAATATAATTATTTCGCTCGAAACTGTAAAAATAAATCTAGTTTATACATTTTATTCGCGTAATTGTGAATGAAATAGCATGCATCCCTGGTGGGAACTTAATTGCATTCGATTGCAATTAAATATTTTTGCACGTCGCGTTTTATCTAATATTATTTTAAATATGGGAATTTTTTTCAAACGATTGTATCACAATATTGCAAATTATATATTTTTAGAAGGCTTACAAAGCTTTTCAAAAATATATATTATTTGTAATATTTTTATTTAATTTTATTTATTTATTTTAGGTTCTTTAAATTTTTAATGAATATATCAAAAACGCCTTGATGAAAAATAATTGAATAAGAAGCAACAACAATATAAAGCATGGACCGTTTTGTTACCTTATTGCGTTTACTATATTTCTACCGGGTGTTGACTTGGAAAATCGTATGAAAATTTTAAAATGTTCAAATATTGGCTTCCCTATTTATTTTAGAGACAAAATTCTTTTTTGTAAAGGGAAAAATTCTAAATTTATTAATTTTAACACTTAACACTTTACGTTTCTCTAAGTTAAAATAATTAAGAAAAAGTAATCTGAATATATAAAAATAATGACATACCATGGAATTGATACAACAATTGCGGATATTCTCTGTTTTTTTTTAAGTCCAATTTAAAGCTTTAAACAAGTGTTTTCCACTCCCAGACTAAGCATGAAGTAAAATTTCGAGTTTTGAAAAGCCCCGTGAAAATTTGTCGAGGGTTGCGCAGCGACCTGAGACAAATTTTCTGGGCTTTTCTACACTCAAAATTTTACTTCATGCGCCACGCGTATAAAACACTATAATATTGTAAAATTTATGTATATTCGAACTTCACTTAAAATCTGTGATTTATACGCGTGGCGCATGAAGTAAAATTTCAAGTGTAGAAAAGCCCAGAAAATTTGTCTCGAGTCGCTGCGCGACCCTCGGGTCTTTTTCACGGGGCTTTTCTAAACTCGAAATTTTACTTCATGCTTAGTCTGGGAGTGGAAAACACTCGTTTAAAAGCTTCAAATTGAACTCTCTTAAAAATCAACGAATGTAAGAAAATTAACAGCTAAAATAATTAAGAAAAAGTAATGTGATTTTATAAAAATAATGACATTTTTTTGTATAGTATAAATCATTTCGAAAACATTTACTTTATTCAAGTGACTACGATATCTTTTGCCATTTTGACATCCGTAGTTGTTGTTCAATTCCATGGCATGTCATTATTTTTTCTTAATTATTTTAACTTAGAGAAACGTAAAGTAATAAACGTTAACACGAATGAATTCAGAATTTTTTTCTCTACAAAACAGGTACATTAATTTTGTTTCTAAAATAAATAGCGGAGCCAAAATTTGAACATTTTAAAATTTACATGGGATTTCCTATGTTGCGTCCGCCAAGTCAACACCCGGTATATTAAAACAAAGATACATTCAAATTGAACAACATTTTGTTAAACTTAACAACTAGTACATTATTAACGTAGAACCTGATTGCTAGTTACCAGCCGGTAAAAAATAGGAGTACCCAAGTCGAGATGAACATCGTCATGCACAAGGAAGATCCCGTGTACTGCAGACCCAGACGTTTGGCTCCAGCCGAGAGAGAAGTCGTGGACAATTAAGTTCGTGAGTGGCTGAAGGAAGGTATCATTGAACCGAGTAGTTCTGAATATGCAAGTCCAGTAGTGGTTACATCAAAGACGGATGGTGCGTGTATCGACTATCGTCGTGTAAACAAAAATGTGGTGAGAGATAGGTACCCACTACCACTAATGGAGGATATACTTGACAAGCTATGTAATGCTCGTATGTTCAGTACGTTGGACTTGAGAAACGGATTTTTCCATGTAAATGTCGCTCCATAAAGCCAAAAGTACACTGCGTTGCTTACACATAGCGGTCATTATCAATTTTTAAAAGTGCCGTTTGGATTTTGTAACTCTCCTACAGTTTTTCAGAGATTTATTAACTGTGTTTTTCGAGATCTTGCAGTCGAGGGCATCGTCTTTATTTATATGGATGACCTTGTCGTGCTCGCGGAGATGAGGAGGAAGCTTTGAAAAGCTTGGAATGTGTGCTGGCAACAGCTCAAGAGTACGGTCTGGACATTAAGTGGAGCAAATGCCAATTCTTGAAGAGAAAAATTGAGTTTTTGGGCCATATAGTGAAAGATGGCAAGATTTTGCCTTCACCCAGAAAAGTGTTGGCTGTTAAAAATTATCCAGAGCTACGAAGTATAACAGATGTTCACAGCTACTTAGGACTGACGATATTTTCGTAAGTTCATGCCGAATTATGCAAAGATTGCGAAGCCATTGAGCGATTTACTGAAGGGGAAGGAGTTCAAGTTCAAGTTTGGACCAGAGCAGAGGGCTGCATTTATCAACCTGAAGAGCGTACTAATGAAGGATTCTGTACTGATCATCTTCAATCCTGTGTACGAGACTGAGCTTCATACGGACGCCAGCTCTCTAGGATATGGAGCTGTTTTATTGCAGCGTCATCCTTCAGACGGACAGCTTTATCCCGTGTATTACATGAGTAAAAATACATTACCTCAAGAAGAAAAGTATAATAGTTACGAACTTGAGGTTCTCGCTGTAGTGGCTGCATTGAAAACATTTCGTGTGTATCTATTGGGAACCAAGTTCAAGTTGGTAACGGATTGCTCTGCGTTACAAAAAACAATGGACAAGAGGGACCTTGCACTCTAGGTGCAAGGTCCCTCTTGTACATTGTTTTTTGTAACGCAGAGCAATTCGTTACCAACTTGAACTTGGTTCCCAATGGATACACACGAATTCTTTTCAATGCAACCACGATGGGCAATGCTAATGGAGGAGTTTAATTACAGTATTGAACATCGGAGTGGGTCGAAGATTCCCCACGTGGACGCTCTTAGTCGTCACCACCAAGTTCTTTACGTAACCGTAGACGGACTGATTGCCAGGATCAAGCGATCTTAACAAGCTGATGATGGCTTGAAGGTGATCCAGGACCACTTACAGGAGACACCAGTCAAGGACTTCGTGATGAGAGATGGAATTCTTTTTAAATTTTGCGAGGGTCGTGAAACGATGCTGGTACCTCGTTTCATGCGGTATGAAGTAGTCAGGAGTGCTCACGAGGAAGGTCATTACGCCGCTTTGCGGACTGACGAAAAATTAAAACAGGAGTAATATATTCCAGAGGTGAAGAAGGTGATTAAAAGAGTTATTCGTAATTGTGTCAAGTGTCTAGTTGTAAATCGAAAGACCGGTAAGCAGGAGGGCTTACTCCATCCGTTATTTAAAGAGAGTTCACCGCTTTTCACGAATCATATTGACCACATCGGACCTCTGGAATCAACATAGAAAGGATACAAACACATTTTAGCTGTGGTGGATAGTTTCACAAAATTCATCTGGCTATATCCAGTAAAGTCGACGACGCCAAACGAGGTGGTACTTAAGTTAGAAGTCCAGAAAGCAGCTTTTGGTAATCCAGCTCAAATCATACCAGATAGGGACACGGCGTTCACGTCGAATGAGTTCAGAGAGTACTGCGCTGTAGAGAATATTTCTCATTTTCTCATTACGACAGGGCTGCCTTCAGCTAATGGGCAAGTTGAGAGAATGAATTTGACCATTGCCTCTACTTTAGCCAAATTGTCATTAGACGACCCTGCACGCTGGTTTAAGCATGTTGAAGCCATTCAGCGAGCGATGAATTCGACTTATAGTCGCAATATCGGACGAACACCATTTGAACTCATGATGGGGGTTAAGATGAAGAATCGAGCTGACTTCAAGATTATGAAACTCATCAACGAAGAGATCATTGAAGAATTCGAAGCTAGGCGGGATGAGTTTAGGGAAGCAGCCAAGCAGCAGATATTCAAAGTTCAAGAGAAAAACAAGCGTACTTTTAACCGACATCGACGACCTGCTGACCAGTACACAATGGGAGACATCGTGGCAATTAAAAGGACGCCATTTGGTCCAGGGCTGAAGATTCGAAACAAATATCTTGGTCCATATCGTGTTGTAAAAATCAAGCCAAACGATACGTACGACGTTCTCCGAGAAGGAAGTCATGAGGGGCCCAGTCGAACTTCTACGTGCGCCGAGTACCTGAAACCATGGGGTGACGGGGACTATTCATCAGAGTCGGATGAATCGCAGGATGGCTGAATGTGGAAATCAGAGTTGAATAAATAAAAAAAATGAGAGAGTTTTTTTTTCTGACAGACAATAATAATACAGACAGTACAAAAAAGGGGAAGTGGAATTCGTTATTTTTGTACTCATAAATCGTATATAGTTAATAAATGTTGGAATTGTTGAAGTACGAAGGAGTTTATTAAAGTGTTCAGAAGAGGGAAGGGAAACTTTCCCACACATATATGTATATATATATATATATATATATATATATATATATATATATATATATTGTAAATAAAAAATATTTGTTTTTAGGTTAATTTTTAAGGATTTTCATTTTAAATGTTTATTATCTCATTCTTAGGCAGATTATTTGGTTTTTTTGTATTGGTTAATCAAAATCAGATTTTTACGATATGTTTTATTACAAATTATCACAATATATTTTTTGGTTTACAAATATATAATCGAAATAGATTATTTAATACAGAATATAATGAAATTTAACTAAAATATCTTCAGTTATCTTTAAAAATATCACTATTTTTTATAAAGAAATTTTGTGTGTGAACAAATTTTAGATCAATTTTTGATGAAGAGTATACTTTAATTTTGGGTAGATAATTTTTGTTTGATTTGATTTTTGGGGTAGTTTGCAAAATGTTGACTGTTAATATATTGCATAGAAATATAAAAGAATTTTGACTGCAAATAAATTGTGGGTCAATGTTAATTAAAACGTATTTGGTGTACTGAAGAAATACATTTTAACAAATTGAAATTTACTTCGAACGACGGTTTCTTCTTCTTGATTAAGCATGAAGTAAAATTTTGAGTTTAGAAAAGCTTGAAAATTTGATTTGTTCGTGTTGCGACCAAACCAAATTTTTATGCTTTTCTAAACTCGAAATTTTACTTCATGCGTCATGCGTATAAAACACTAAAATATTGTAAAATTAAAAATA
The DNA here is from genome assembly GCA_932526585.2 of Philonthus cognatus. NCBI lineage: Eukaryota > Metazoa > Arthropoda > Insecta > Coleoptera > Staphylinidae > Philonthus > Philonthus cognatus. The sequence continues at coordinate 109,024,213 of OW052241.1, forward strand.
AAATGATACTGCTAAATCAGTATTAAAAATATACTGCAAAAGCATGGTTAAAAATATGCTGCTAAACAAGAATATTTTAAATATCTCAACATTTCAGTACAATATTGCGCGACCAAACAAAAATTCTCTGTATATAAAAAAATATAAACACAACAAAATGTTAGGTTCTTGAACTTTCGGAAAAATATTTAAAAATAATGCCTTAGTCAAAATTAAAATATGTAAACAATTTTGATTTTACAAAAATATTTCTAAGGTGCAGCCTTTAAAACATTTAAGGTGTTACTTTTGGCCCTCAAAGCAATTTGGATTGGCCAGTCCTGTTTTAAAACATAGTCACAGTTTAAGTAGCAATCACAGTTTAGGTGACAGTTCTAATTTTAAGTAGCAATCACGGTTAAAGTAACAGTCGCATTCACAGTTACAGTGACATACGCTTAATAGTAGCAGTTGCTGTTGCGATGTGGTGTTTGTTTAAAGTTTAATGAATTATCTCACTGGAAGATATCACCACTCTAAGCCAGGTGTTTAAGTTTTTTGTATAAAGAAAAAACACTTCGAAGCACATTTTACTTGGTATATTCACAATTGAAAATATTTACAAGTATTTACAGCGAAATGTTTGACAGTTGATGTTTAAATGTTTAAGATTTGTTGTTTAAGGTTTGATGTTTATAGTTTGAAGTTTAAAACTAGACTGGTTTATCTTAAAATTATAAAATATAAATTAAGACAACTATGTTTAGGAATGTGGGGGCAAAGTCGCTGTTATTGGTCACTCGTATTTCGGGGGATGATCCCAAAAGAAGTGGTGGTAAGAAATTCCTTGAAAGAGAAAATCTGGATTTTCTCTTTAAAATATTATTAATGAGTTTCCGAAATTACAAATGACCAAAACAACTCCCCTGCTGTACAAAAAGGCGCGACCGTTACGAATTGCTCCACCCAAACAAACTCACAAACCTATTCAAAATAGATCTCTTTTGTTCACATAAACTTCCAAAACGTGATAATTCACAAACGAGAGAATTATAAGATTTATTTCGTATTTCTGGAAGACGACCTATTTTAAGGAATGTCAATAGGGTAGAGCAATTAAATAATAAAATAAAAATACACAAGAACGATACGTAACAGTGGCTACTTGTGATTTTTCAATATCAGTGAAAAATCACTGATACGTGAAGTATCGTCCATCACTGGTTTGTGGATTTTTTCGGAAATAATCTTAAACAAGCATTATTAACAGCATTTTTTATATCTCCATTCTGCACAACACTATTTTGCAGCATATGGTTTTTTCGATATACAAAATTAAAACTAATTATGTAATTGTAATAACAATATTTTATTGCTACCCCGATACATAAAATGAATTCATATTAATTAGACTACGCAAGTTTTCACTCCAGGGGGACTATTAAATTAAATTTACATTTTTGGTAGGCTTGTCATAACGTCAAATGTTAACACGTGCGACATTAAAATAATTATCTATTAACTTATAAAGTACCGTTGATGCAATAATGCATCTACTATAATTTTTTGTTAATTAAATGACTATATGAGTTCATTTGATATACAGGGTGTACAAAAAGTGATGCAACGGCCCGATATCTCGGTTTGTAACAAGTTTAGAAAAACGGTTTCATATAAAACTAATAGCTACAAATTTAAGCTACAAATTTACAATAGTTTTGAATATACAGGGTTATTGATACATATCAAACTTTCCTTTTTTTAAATGGAACACTCTAGCGGGTGTTGACTTGGCGGACGCATCATAGGAAATCGCATGTTAATTTTAAAGTGTTCAAATATTGGCTTCCCTATTTATTTTAAAGACAAAATGTATTTCACTTTTTTGTAGACGGAAAAATTCTAAATTATGAATGTTTATTTCTCTTAGTTAAAATAATTAAGAAAAAGTAATGTGATTTTATAAAAATAATGACATGCCATAGAATTGATACAACAATTACGGATATTCCCTGTTTTTTTAACATACAATTTAAAGCTTCAAACAAGTGATTTCCACTCCCAGATTAAGCATGAAATAAAATTTCGAGTTTAGAAAAGCCCCGTGAAAATTTATCTCGGGTCGCGTAGCGACCCGAGAAAAATTTTCTGGCCTTTTCTAAACTCGAAATTTTACTTCATGCGCCACGCGTTAAAACACGAAATTTAAGTGAAGTTCGAATGTACATAAATTTGACAATATTATAGTGTTTTATACGCGTGGCGCATGAAGTAAAATTTCGAGTTTAGAAAAGCGCGACCCTCGACAAATTTTCACGGGGCTTTTCGAAAAAACTCGAAATTTTACTTCATGCTTAGTCTGGGAGTGGAAAACACTCGCTTAAAGCTTCAAATTAAACTCTTAAAAGTCAACGAATGTTAGAAAATTTACAGCTAAAATAATTAAGAAAAAGTAATGTGATTTTATAAAAATAATAACTTACCACAGAATTGATACAACAATTGCGAATGTAAAAATAGCACAAGATATTGCTGTTACTTAATTAACGGCAAAAAACATAAGACAAGCATCGTGATAACTGTGGTCTGCATAATACCACTTTATTATGAGGATTTTTTCTTGTATAGTGTAAATCATTTTCAAAATAGTTACTTTAATCAAGTGACTGCGATATCTTTGCCATTTTGACATCCGCAATTGTTGTTTCAATTCCATGGCATGTCATTACTTTTATAAAATCACATTACTTTTTCTTAATTATTTTAACTTAGAGAAACGTAAAGTGATAAACGTTAACACGAATGAATTTAGAATTTTTCCTTCTACAAAAAAGGTAAATATATTTTGTTTCTAAAATAAGTAGGGGAGCCAAAATTTGAACATTTGAACATAAAATTTACATGGGATTTCCTATGTTGCGTCCGCCAAGTCAACACCCAGTATATTTTCATTGTATATGTATTCTTTCTGCTCCTTCTTTGACTCCAACAACCTATGTTTTTCTCGGTCTTCCTTTGTATTTTTTTTTTCAGTTGAAATAGAAAGTTACCAGTGAAAACCGCATTTTTTTAAGTTGATTCGTTCAAAAGTTAAATATTAATGAAAACATACTCTATTAATAAGATCTACAATGTTAATAACAAAATATTCAACAGTTTTATTAAAGCAGGTGCTCAAATTGCCTTCCCCCTTCAATTTGACTCCATCTCAGTCTATTATACAGTTATGACAATATGCTACTTTCCGATTGATTTTTTTTCAATTTCTTCTATGATTCAAATGTTATTGTAGTTCCGTCGATTCATTAAAATTGTTGTATTTTTGCGTTGGATAAGATTACCTTTTTGTATATTAGAAAAAAAAAACGATAACAGATAATTTAATAATAACTAATGTCAATAACAATTATTTCAACATTTAGAGACACCTACACTTGATAATAATAGATATTTTATTTTCGTTCGAATTTTCCTTGCAACTTTTGATTCAACTAACTTAAACAAGTTATAGAATAATATCAAAATATATAGGGCGTTCTATTTAAAAAAAGGTAAGTTTGTTTCGTATCTTAAAAATGAATCACCCTGTATATTAACAATTATTATTTATTGGTAGCTTAAACTAATAGCTACAAGTTTTATTTGAAACTTTTTTTTAAACTCATCACAAAGCGAGATATCAAGCCGTTACCTTATTTGACTTAATGTGTGCAGAAAAATTTAAATATTTTGTTATTTAAATATTTTTACTATTACACGTTTTACAAAACTATTTATAAGTGTATTTCTAAATTCACAATATTTCAGTATTTTATACGCGTGGCGCATAGAAAAGCCTAATAAATTGGTTTGGCCACTCTTCGCGGAGCGACCTAATCAAATTTTCAGGCTTTTACAAACTCGAAATTTTACCTTATGCTTAATCTGGGAGTGGAAACACTCGTTCGAAACTTCAAATTGAAAGCTTTTATAAAATCGACGACAGAGCTGGGACGAATCCTCGTAAAAAGGATTCGAATCACTAATCCGAATCACCTAATATGATTCGACTCACGGTTACTCGAATAAAGGATTCGTAAGAGATAAATATGATTCGAATCAAAGATTCGAATCCTGTTTTTTCGAATCACGAATACAAATCCTTTGAGATTAAATTTGATTTTATTATTTTTTTGTTCAACCATTTATATATAAATATCGTTACCAGTTGTTTTAACAAAAATATTTAAGAAGTAATTATTTATTAATAAAACTAAAGATCGTTGATAACAGACTAAACATCTGATTCCCTGTTACTCTGATTAAAGATGTATTTGTGTGTTTCTGAACTTCCCTTCAAATCAGTGTTTTGTAGGCGTGGCGCATGAAGTAAAATTTCGAGTTTACAAAAGCCCGAAAATTTGTCTCGGGTCGCTGCGCGACCCTCGACAAATTTTCACGGGGCTTTTCTAAACTCAAAATTTTACTTCATGCTTAGTCTAGGAGTGGAAAACACTCGTTTAATCTTTCAAATTGAACTCTATTATAAAATCGACGAATGCCTGAAAATTACGTTCGTAGAAAAAAGCCATATGACATTATTAATTAAATTTGTCAAAATCAGCAGGCAAATTACAAAACACGTACAAATGTATAAAACTAACTTAAATATTGACAAAAATAATTTAACAAAATGAAGGTTTCCCACAGAAGAAAGTTTTATTAAAAGGTCAGGGAAAAAATCTTGAATCAGGGAAATGTCGGAAAAATTTTACATTTCAGATTGTGGCTACCATGTCAGTTTTACTTCAAATAATATTAAACATAATTTTGAAAACTAGATTATTATCTTTTAAAACATTTTTAGTCATTTAATGTTCTTATCAAAGCATTCAGTTTGAAGTTTCGAACGAGCGTTTCCACTCCCTGTGTGTCTTTTTGAAATTTCGCATTTACCACAACAAACCACAAACCTGCAAGTCTTGAAAGCCAACATTGAAGAATAAATCACCAATTTGGGGCCAAATGTTTTACAAACAACAATTCAAAATGTTGTAAAACGTCCACAATCAACATCAACTCAGAAGATGGTCATTTGACCGAAATCATTTTTTTAACTTTATATTATTAATTTTACACCTATAAATTAACTTTCAGTCAAAACATTGCCCATTTTTTTCATTTCTAATAAAATGACAGCCAATTCATAATATGACATTACTTTTGCCTTATATTACACGAGACAAAATAAATGCTAGTTTTTGTTTTTTTAACATAGATTTACTGTCCTTGTTTATGCACGAAGTAAAATATAGAGTTTAGAAAATTCTGAAAATTTGGTTTAGTTGCGTAACGAAACGGAAAAAACACTAAAATATTGTGAAATTGAAAATATACTGGTTTTTACTTATATTGTTTGAATTTCATAGCAAATTCAGTTTGATTTTATTAGAAATATCTATGTCTCGAGAAATACAGGGAGTTTTTCTGACGTCACACATGAAATTCCTCGCGTGACCTGAAAAATTAATGTAACTAAACTAACAAGGTCGACTCGGTTTTAAATTAAGACAACCTTATACATTAACCACCTTGAGTGCTGACGTCACGCGTGGAAGTCCTTACATGACGTCAACAATCAAGGTAATTAAACAATACAAGGTCGGCTCGGTTTAAATCAAGACAAACTTACTTACACACCTTGGTTGGTCGTCACGCGTAGAAATCCGTACGTGACGTCAAAACCAAGATCATTACTGTGCAAGGTTGTCTCAATTTAAACCGAGCCGTCCTTATCACGCGCGGAAATCCTCACATGACGTGAAAATCAAAGTCATTACTGTATAAGGTCGATTCGGTTTAAACTGAGACAGTCTTGTATAAGGTTGTCTTCATTTAAACGAGTGTTTTCGACTCCCAGACTAAGCATGAAGTAAAATTTTGAGTTTAGAAAAGCCCCGTGAAAATTTGTCGAGACAAATTTTCTGGGCTTTTCTAAACTCGAAATTTTACTTCATGCGCCACGCGTATAAATCAGTGATTCAACAAGAAATTTAAAAACACACTAAAGAATTTTTCATGTTAATCCTCACAATTAATTCGAATTATTTTTGACGATTTAAATCCATTTGTAAGTATTCGAATCCTTTTATAAATATTCGAATCTTTTTATAAATATTTGAATCCTTTCATAAGGATTCGAATCATTTTATATGGATTCGAATCACCCACATTTCGATTCAAATACGAATTCTCTTAAAAAAATGTAACGAATCCGGATCACGAATCCAGTTGAACTAAAGTATTCGAATGCCTCTTTAGAATCCTCTAAAAGGATTCGAATCCAGGATTCGAATCCTGAATGATTCGAATCCTGCCCAGCTCTGATCGACGAGTACCTGAAAATGCAGATACACTGTATACATTATGTATATTTAAAATAAAATACTCAGTAAAAAACATATTACGTTATTCATAGAAATTATAAAAATAACTGCAGAACTTTACCTAAAATTAACTTTTAGAGTTAACTCTGTACGAGTGCAAATATTGAGAATAGAAAAATCTAGTCAGCCATACAAAACATATTGTTGTTTATTAAATAGTGCATCGTCTTATCTGTCAAGCGCAGTTTGTCAAATTCATTCGAAAAGAGTCTGAGAAGTAACCCATTTAATAAGCTTATGGAAAAAAAAATATATGGAATTATCACGACAGAACGGCCTTGAGCGCGTATGATTGTGATTAAAGTTTGAAATTGGCGTTTGGGAATCTTTAGTCATCATTGGCTACTGTTTATAGAGGGTATAAAGAATGGATACGAAGTTACAACTCGTTTGTACACAGAAAAGAAGCTGGCCACCCTAAGATGGTGTTAACCTTAAAAATATTGGTGGTGATAAAGATGGTGGAGGTCCTCTTCCACCATCTTTATCACCAAATATTTTTAAGGTTAACACCAGCTTAGGGTGGCCAGCTTCTTTTCTGTGTAAAAACGAGTTGTAACTTCGTATACATTCGTATACAACCGAATTACTTATGCCATGATAGATTCCAAACTAGGGTGGCGACCAACCGGGAAAACCCGGAAAGTCAGGTGATTTTATTCATCGGAAAAAGTCAGGAAAATTTAGCCTTTTTAGAGAAAAGTCAGGGAATTTAAAATTAATAATAATAATAAATATGCAAATAATACGATTAAAGAATTGGCAAATTATAAGTTGTGTTCGGAGCACGAAGTGACATATTAAATAATATTAAACAAAATATAAAAATGATGAAATGTCCATCATAGCACTTTCCCCGTAATTTAAACAATTGATAATTGACATACTAAATTTATTTTACTCTAATCAATTAGTTGAAGATTTCATTTGAAGTTAGTGATTTATACACGTGGCGCATGAAGTAAAATTTCGAATGTAGAAAAGCCCACACTGGAATAGGACCCGATCAGAACATCCACACAGTTTTTTGCCATCCTGAGAGCGGATCGTGTACCTGCTTCAAAACAAACACTTTACACATACAGGGTGGCAAATAAGTTCGGTCGCCATAAAAAATAAACGATGGTAGTTTGGTAAATTTTTATTGTTTTTTCATAAACTTAATACTGTTATAAACATCAAACATTCATAGCCTAAGTAAACTCAAACAGTTTCAAAAATTCTTCTGCGTGCGTTAATACAAGCCCTCAGTCTTTTCTTAAAATGATATACCGTAAATCGCAATACCTCTTCCGGAATAGCAGCCCAGGCGGCCCTTAAAGAACGCTTTAGGTCTTCAACATTGGCATGACGTTTTGCACAAGCCGCTGCCTCTAGAATAGCCCATATAGCGTAATCCATTGGATTCAAGTCTGGTGAATATGAAGGCCAATCTTCAGCTGAAATGTGTCATTCGCTGTATGGGGCCTTGCAGAGTCTTGCTGGAAAAATAAGACCGAACTGTGCCAATTTCCAACAGCGCGCCGAAGCAATCTCCTGCACTTTATTACCCTGTTAGCCGTTGTATTTGCAGGCAGTAAATGGACTTTCTGTCTTTTATAACACATCAGTTTAAGCATCTTTCTAACAATAGTCCGGACGCTCTCTCTGCTTATTCCAAGTTCCATAGCCATCTTTCGCATCGATCGTCTTGGATTTCGTCGAATTCTATCCCTGATGTTACCAATTTTTTGACGTGTAACAGCAGTTCGCGGTCGTCCGCTTCTTGCACGGTCCCTCAAGTTTCCTAACTCTTCGTAACGAGAAATTACTCTTTGGACTGTTTTTTTATGAAAAGCGAATTGACGAAAATGTCACAAACACGGTTTCCGTGCTCATAAGAGCTTATAATAGCGGCACGTTACATTTGGCGATCCATATCTTACTAATTGTTTTACGAAATGTCAACATATTAGGCCTACTTGTTAAATACATTTCAGCTAACAAAATATTGGAATTTAATAGCAAAGGCTTTAGTACAGGGTGTTCAGGATTGTTTCAAAAATTGGCGACAGAACTGAATTGCCACCCTGTAATTTAAATAGATTTATGGGTTTCCTTAATGATAGAAAACAAAACTGGAAAAATATATTTATTAATTTCTTAATAGGTTAATAAAATGTATTCAAATACATCTTTTAAATCCTCTAAACGGATTCGAATCCTGATTTATTTTTAGGTACATAAATATCCGTAATTATTTAACGAAACACCAAAAATAAGAACCGGTTTCAATCAATAAATCCATTTGCTTATCACCAAACACGCAAAAAACGCAGACGAACATCTACAATAAAATTGTATTCTTCGCTCTATTTATTCACCTTTTCAACTCCAGTTAAGATCGATTATTCACGCAGTCTATTTTGTGTCTTCTCTTTTTAGAAGACACTGATCGGTTTTCGAGTTTGATTTCGAGGTTTCAAGTGGTAGTGTTTATTTATTTAGTTATCTACAACAGAATTTGCTGTGGCTGGTCGACAGAGCTGCAAATTTCGCAAGAAGAAGTGCTAATGGTTTAGTTATGTGAAGTTTTGCTTAATAGATTTTTCCAGCAGCACTAGTTATTTGTATTTAAACTTATTTAAAGGATCGTCTTCCATTAATTAATTAAAAGGTTAGTGCGATGGTTTGATTAATTTTTATTTAGGGAGGTTTAACGATAAGGCTTTGAAGCCAGTTTCATGAGCACTAGAGAGGGGCCATGAATTTTTTTTAATAAAACGTTAGCAATGTAAAATGATAAATATAAAGAAATTATTTCGGGTTATGAAAATATTCATGCATTTTGTCAATTCTCGAAGTCAGCATTACAATAATTTGTTAATTGAGATGATCTTTTCAAGTTTTTAGTTTTTGTTAATTAATTCATATTATCAAATACAGTAGGTAGTATTATTCACAATATTTCAGTATTTGATACGCGTGGCGCATGAAGTAAAATTTGGAGTTTAGAAAAGCCTGAACATTTCGATTTGTCGGCGCGACTCGCTTCGCTCGCGCGCCGGCAAATACCAATTTTCAGGCTTTTATCAACTCCAAATTTTACTTCATGCTTAATCTGGGAGTAGAAAACACTAGTGAGATATTTTATATCTCGCTATAAAAAATTGATCAAGTTAATACTTATGTTGAGAATTCAAAAAAATCATAGATTTTGTTGGAGAAATAATGATTTCATAGATAAATATTTTTAGTCTAAAAATATCTCAGAAATTCCACCTAGATTTTTACATCTATGTGCAATTTTCGAGATATTTTAAGAATAAAAATGTTTAGCTAAAAAATCATAATTTCTCCAATAAAATCTACAATTTTGTTTGCTTCTCAAAAAAAAATCAGACTTTTTCCTCGATGTTAGAAACAATTCAGGTTATTTTGTTTTTATAGAAAACATTATTAGAGCATACAGCTTAAACTAAAAATCCTTAAAATCGCGATTCAAAACAAAAATTGTACTTTCATTGCTTTTATCGGATATAATGTTTAAATTATAAAATCACGAAACAACTTAAATTAGTACGTACCTATTTCATTTTATAAAAGTTAATTAATTGCATTTTTGTGATTTCTTTTTTATTAAATACTCTCTTTAATAAATTTGCCAATTGGTTCATTTAAACTGCTCTGATTTAATAAATCTTTATAGTAAATTATTTATTAAAAATATAATCAAATAAGGTTTAATTTAAGTACTAACATGTTTTTACATTGTTTACTTATTGTGCTTAAGACAAGCCCTCAGCGTATTGTACATTTCAGTAATAAAATGTTTTTAAAGCTTAAAAAATGGTGCTTAAGACAAGCTCTCGACGTTAATATTTGTATGATTGTTAAATTTGTTGATGTTTTGAAATGTAAAAAGATGATAAAAAATATCTAAGGATAAAGTGTGCAACTAATATTGCTTTTAGTATTGGTAAGTTTAAATGTAATTTTCTTGATTTATTTTTTAATTTACTTTTTATTTTATTGAATGGTAAGAATTACCAATCAATTTAAAAAAAATAGTTCTAAAAAATCACAGCGTTTCTGTATCACGTTAGAAAAAAAACGTCAGCTATTTTTATTTTTGTATTGTAAATGTATTTCTAGAATTTTTTACTTACTTTTTCAATCACCAGAAAACTGTTGGAAAAATAAATTCCGACTTTGAGCGTCTACCAAGAGCACAATTTTGAACATAGAAAAATTCTAGTCATGCTAGTTTAAACCTTATTTAAATCTGAATCATTTATATTTTGAATGATTAAAACCAATTTCGATTTAAGTTACACAAAGCGCTTCTTATAAGAACAGCAAACCAACATTTTCTATATCTTACTGTGAAAAGAAATGTTTTCTTTTCACATTCATAAATGGTTCAGACTTTTTTTCGAAATTTTTTAATATTTTGAGAAATGGCTGAATAAATGTACTCTTTATTCAGTGTAATTTGATTTTATAAACAATTTTTATAACAATATTGGTCAGCAAAAATTGCACTAATAATAATTACGTACCTAAGTGGTTTTTTACAGTTAATTTTATGATTTTAACCCATTAACGGTCGAGCAATTGTAGAGTTAACTCTAAAAGTTGATTTTAGGTAAAATTGTTCGGCACTTCTTTATATGATTTCTATGAATGGCATATTATATTACAGACTGGGATTTTTTTTTTATATACATATATTGTAAAAGTTTTATAAAAGTATTCAATTTAAAGTAGATATGGGTCGTTCGTTCAAAAAGAACGAATCTCTACGGTGATTTGAATGAACTGATTCCGTATTTCAAAAAGAATTGATTCGTTAGTGATTCATTCACTCGAGACGACCGACCGAACGATACATGCGGTCTGAATCCTCCCGAATCGGATCACTAATGCGTTCGCTCGAATCCGCGCACAACTTCAACTCCGCTTTGTACATGTGGACTGAATCTGCCCGAAACGATTCGTCATGACTTGCAGAAACGAACCCGCTGTGCCAGTCTTTATTGGTATTGTGTACGATTTATCAGCTAATGTTTGTTCCCTACTTATGAGACACATTACAGAATATTTGCAAGATGAATTCAAGTCACCGAAGTTTTATTTGGAACAGCTTTACCAAACTTTTGACTGAAAAGGCAAAATTATTTGATAATTTAAAAATAAATATAATAAAACATTTTGAATTATAGTTAAATTTGTATATATTTGCTCTATTTTATATAGACACATATTATTCGAATAAACCTATCATCTTTGCTTAAATAATACAAGTCAATTCCCTTAAAACGGTATTCCCTCGTTTAACTGATGTTATTGGGTCGATCGTCTATCTCGGCGCCGTTCGGTATAGAACGAACATACAGGGTGTCAATTTGAAAACAAGCCAGCCAAAATATCTTTGAAAAACCGTTTCTAGGATATGGAGGGGAACCATTTTGACCCACATAACAATCTTCTGCAACCAACCCTCTAGCCACCCTTGCCTATTATTTTAAATGTCAAGACCCTACTTGTGATATACCATTAGCAAGGTCTTTTAAAATGCTAATTAGTGGTACTAACTAAAATTTTTATGTTACATAAAAAATGAAAAAAAAAAATGAATCAATTTATTTGATTTTAAAATTGTTGTCAAATTAGGGATAATAACAATTTATTTTTACAAATTCCAAATGAAAAAGCACAGATAAACACAATAATACCCAATATTTATCAGAGTTAATAACTGAATAAATTGCACCTGTCCGCAATATTCAGTTAATAAATGTATCTGATTATTTTAAATACTCGAATATTCTAATATAATTATTCGAATCACTAAATTATACATAATATATAAAATTACGAAAATGTTTTTCGTGTAAAATGCAAACAATGTGTCTTAATTAATAAGACAACTTAAGACAATAAATATCCATTGAAACAACCAATTCCCGAGCAAATACACCTGCGTATATTGAATTATACAATGAAATATTTTAAATTATTTATATTAGTATAAATGAAATTGCCAATTCTTGGTTGCAGAATACTTCAAACATTAAAAGTGCGATTCTTTTCGCAATCTACAACAAGTTAGTCTTACAAAGACTATACCAAACACTCATTGAAACAACTACTTCCCGGGCTAATACCCCGACGGACATTGAATTATACAACAAGTGTTTGCTGTTACATACAGTAACCTACTGCAAATGTAACAATTTGGGTCAAATTCTTCAGGCCATCTATAGACGCGTTTCGAGATTTATCTCTCCTCAGTATAGCTTTGCCATTCCCTCTAAACAATTTGACACCTTAGACTGGCGGTCACGTTACCGTTCAAACATTAGTATAAATGAAATTGCCAATTCTTGGTTGCAGAATACTTCAAACATTAAAAGTGCGACTCTTTTCGCAATCTACAACAAGTTAGTCTTACAAAGACTATATCAAACACTCATTGAAACAACTACTTCCCGGGCTAATACCCCGACGGACATTGAATTATACAACAGTGTTTGCTGTTACATACAGTAACCTACTGCAAATGTAACAATTTGGGTCAAATTCTTCAGGCCATCTATAGACGCGTTTCGAGATTTATCTCTCCTCAGTATAGCTTTGCCATTCCCTCTAAACAATTTGACACCTTAGACTGGCGGTCACGTTACCGTTCAAACATTAGTATAAATGAAATTGCCAATTCTTGGTTGCAGAATACTTCAAACATTAAAAGTGCGATTCTTTTCGCAATCTACAACAAGTTAGTCTTACAAAGACTATATCAAACACTCATTGAATATAGTCTTTGTAAGACTAACTTGTTGTAGATTTTATCGATTTTCCGTTTTTTCGCAGTTTTTTCACTTATTTTCTACATATTCCAGCTTCCATCCCCCCTCGTCCCCCCCCAAACAATAAAAATATATAGCAACAATATATAGCAACAATAATAAAAATATATAGCAACAGTTCGGAAGATTCACTGTACCACGCTGGCGCTCTCAATACCTCGCGCGCACAGGTTTGCCCAATTATAATTGGAAACTTTGCGCTGACTTAAAAGTTGTTGCTCTACTCATGGGCCTGCAATCGGGCTTCACAAAATACTGCTGCTTCCTATGCGAATGGGACAGCCGAGCCCGAGACAAACATTACATCGTACGGAACTGGCCTCTGCGAGAAAGTTTTCCTCCCGGTCAGAAAAACGTCGCTCACGATCCTCTGGTCCCGAAGGAAAATATTTACTTGCCGCCTTTGCACATCAAACTCGGATTGATCAAACAGTTTGCGAAAGCAATGGACAAGACCGGTGATGCATTTCAATTTTTGAAAACTAAATTCCCTCGTCTTAGTGAGGCTAAAATCAAGGAAGGAGTTTTCGTGGGCCCCCAGATTAGACAACTTTTCCAAGATTCGACGTTTATTGAACACCTGAATCGAAAAGAAAAACGAGCTTGGATTGCATTCCAAAACGTGTGTGAGAACATTTTGGGTAACAACAAAAGTGATGATTATGTCGCTCATGTCGAGGAATTGCTGTCAGCATACAAGGCCATGGGGTGTAACATGTCTCTTAAAGTGCATTTCCTTCACTCACACCTGAACTTCTTCCCTAAAAATTTAGGAGCAGTTTCGGATGAACACGGGGAACAGTTTTATCAAGACATCTCTAAGTTCGAGAGGAGATTTTCGGGGAAGTGGAATGCGAGCATGTTAGCAGAGTACTGCTGGTTTTTGATACGAGAAACTTCTACCTCAGGGTACAAAAGGAAAGCAAGCACCAAATGAAGGTACTTATCTTAGTTATTTATTATTCTTTACATTTATTATTTTACTTTTTATTTATTATTCTTTACAGCTAAAATAATCCTTTTCACCCCTCCAATGGATGGGGGAAACGGGGGGAGTATTGAGAGCGCCAGCGTGGTACAGTGAATCTTCCGAACTGTTGCTATATATTTTTATTATTGTTGCTATATATTTTTATTATTGTTGCTATATATTGTTGCAATATACTTTTATTATTTGGGGGTGTTTGGGGGAGGATAAGGGGGAATGGAAGCTGGAATATGTAGAAAATAAGTGAAAAAACTGCGAAAATAACGGAAAAAATTGATAATTTTTAATGATTTTTTACAATTTAAGGGGGCAAATCCCCCCCCCCCCAAATCTACCTCCTTGCTACAAATGTTCATGTTTTGGAACTTTTCACCTCTCTAGCCCCTCAAAAGAAATGTAAAGGCTAAAATAATCCATTTCATCCCTCCAAATTATCGAAAAGTGATAAAAATAGGTGGAGGGGCCTCCCCCGAAAACGGTGGGTGATGGGCGAAAACGGAGGTCATTTTACATAAGAATCGGCAGGAATGGTGTCAGGGCTCGAAAATAAATTTTTTTTGCAGACCAGTGCTATTCTTAACTTAGTCAAATGTCTTTACAATCTACGAACATTTTCGAAATTTTCAAAGACAATTTCGTGTTTCTTGAATCTTTAACATTATATTATTCATAGATGTGACATTTGTTTAAAATGATTAGAATAACACTAATAAGTTCTTTACAAATTCTTAATTTTGTTTTTTATTCTCGAATTTTAAAGGCAGTCCAGTCCAGTCCAAGGCAGTTCAGTTCAGTCCAGTTCTTTGTTTATATTCAATTACCGATTTTTATTCTTGACAAATTAAAATTAGTTTTCTTAAAGCACATCTATTGCAATTACAAGAAAAATACAGCAAGTTAATCTCATTATATAATAAACACTAAGAAGTTTTAAACCGAATTAGAAAATCTAAAAGCTAATTAAAACTATGAAAAATTTTAGAAACTAGATTTTCATAAAACTATTAAAGATTGTTTAGAAATTAATGAAACATCATTAATGTGTGTAAAAAAAACTTTCTTAAAAAATTTGCTAGAAAAATTGTATCAAATAAACAATTAACTAAACATTAAACCTTTGCTTTCTTACTTTCAGGGGTTCATATTTTTTGAAGCATTCAATATTTGAGTAAAATTATACTGTGTAACACATTGTATTAGTTTTATCATAATTTCTTGTTATTGTTTTTTTAATATTTATATATTTTCTAAAAAATGTTAATCCGTACTAAAAATAATTATATTCAAACCCCTGATTAAGCATGAAGTAAAAGAAAAAATAACAAAAATCTAATCCTTTATTCGAATATTCGTGATTCGAATCATATCAGGTGATTTGGATTCGTGATTCGAATCCTGTTTTTGAGGATTCATCCCAGCTCTGCATACATACATAAACACATGCACATATTCATACATATAGCATCAAAAAATAACAATATTCGGAACTTCCACAACCGAAACATTTAATTTACGAACAGAACAACTGTTACATTTGTTGCAATTTAGATTTCAGTTTGTTTTAGATATAATGTTAGCTGCGCGTGTAAGGCGGGGGATTTTAGTGGATGACGATACCCCGTAGAATTTTGGAGGGGCGAAGGATCGAGGAGAGCACGCTCGACGGCGGAGCGTCGCGGCGCTGTAGTCAGTTCCCGCGTCGTTTTTCACGGAGTTAGAACAGCCTCGCGAAAAGTGCGCGCAATTATGTGTCTCGTCTAAAATTCAACGACAACTAATTAATAAATCATCGAAAAATGACTATCGAATAATCAACGAGTTTATTTATTAAAAAGGTAATGTTTAAATTGTTTTTCTGCAGTGTTATTATTTCATTTACTTGTTTATCATTGATTACTTAATAAAACAGTTTTATTAATATTTAAGTGAATTATTAATTGCGTGAGTTATTCGTTATATTCAGAGAAAGTGTGAATGCTCCTACAAAATTTAAGACTAATCGTTCGATTAATCTTAAATTTTATTTTACAAACTTCTGCAAAGTTATGTTTAATCAACTTTTAAATTCAATTAAGGTAAAATTCAGCGTCGATTAATTAAAAAATTATCAAAGCTAACAAACTCGCAATATTATTCATTAACTTTTTAATAGTTAAATTATAATATATAAAATTACGAAAAAACTATTCGTGAAAATGCAAACAATGTCTTAATAATAAGACAATTTAAGACGATAAATATCCATATTCATAATTGATACTTTTGAATGATGGTATTTTTTTTTACTTGACTCGCTGGAATAACATAATTATTTCATGAATTTTATAGCAAATGTTTTCTTTCAAATCATACGAACAGTAAGAGTCTTTTTTAAATTTTATTTGACGATTTCAATTCTTGTTTCTTGTACGAAACTCTATTTTAAATTTACTGACATGAAACATTTTAATAACCAACTTAACTGATGTTTTTATTCTAACTCTATCAAAATCTTATTTCAATCATAAAATTTACCGGAAGATGTTTTTCGAGTGTAAAAACAATAGTTTCTTTGAATACAAAGTGTAATACATGGAACTCTCGATCGGAAATCTTAAAATATAACGGATTTTGATCAAAATTACAGGTATTATTAACATTGATGCATACACGCAACAATATAATTTTTTTGTTAATTAAATTATTTTATAAGTTAATTTGATATATTATATTATTTGACCGGACTTGAAAGTGTATAGGGAAAACTGTAAATATTTTGTTATTTAAATATTTCGATTATTCCTCAAAAAAAAATTGCAGTATATTTCTAATTTCACAATATTTCAGCGTTTTATACGCGTGGCGCATGAGGTAAAATTTCGAGTTTAGAAAAGCCCCGTGAAAATTTGTCTCGGGTCGCTGGTGCGACCCTCGACAAATTTTCTACGCGAGGCTTTTCTAAACTCGAAATTTTACTTCATGCTGAGTCTGGGAGTGGAAGCACTCGTTCCAAACTTCATATTGCACGTTTTTTTTTATATAAAATCGACGGATGCCTATAAATGTACATTATGTATATTTTAAAGAAAAATTCAAAGTATGTCATACAATAAGTCATTAATAAAAATCATAAAAATAATTGCAACATTTTTACCTTACACCAACTATTAGAGTTAACTCTATAATTGCTCGGCCGCTAATGGGTTAAAAAATTGACAATCTTTGTTCAAACGATTGCAAAAGCAAATTCTATCCTCTCAAGCAAAATTCAAACGCTAAAAGTTACCTGAAATTATTAAAAGTATATACGTCTTGTATTGAAAATCTTTAAAAAATATACTATAGAATGAATATTGATAAAATAATAGTGAAATTATGTGAGTACAGGGTTCAGCATTTTCGATGGTTTCTTCAAGTTAAGTACCAGAAATATGAATGACGGACAAAAACTTATATATACTTCCAGAGCTCTTTTTAGAGCATATTTCATGAGGCTAATCACAATTTGGATATCATCAATTGTTTTCGAGTCATACGTCAAAACTAAAAATTTGGCTATTTTGAAATATTAAAATAACTTTCTTATTTAAAAAGATATTGACATGCAGTACCAACTTTTTTAAGTAGAATACGCTGACCGTATCAGATTTTGTTTTAAATTTAACCTTTATGAGATATGACATAAAGTTATATTATCTTAAATACAAATAATAGTTGGTTCCATTTTTCGTAAACTATCTCAAAATATATTATTTGCCATATTTTTATTCAACTTTATTTATTTAAGTTTTTTAAATTTTAAATCAATATATTAAGAAAGCCATGATGACTAATAAATTATTTGTAAACTTGTGTCTCGAAATGTATATCTAACGATACAAATAAAAAGTGTAGTAAGGAATAACAGTCTTTGTATGTGTAATATAAAACGTAAAATGTCTTTATTACCTTATTATATTTACTTTATTAATCTTTATAAATAGTAGCTATAAATATTTTCCGAGTTGAGCGCCATTTAAATTTATACACTTTTTTGCATTTTATTAAAAAATCGTAATGACGTTTCTGAATTCTAAGTAAATATTATTTTTATGTTCTTCGATATCTCTTTTTTTACAATATTCCGCAGAAAGAACGAACGTTTCGGTCCGTGAGTTTCAAATCATCTATGAAATAACCAGTGACGGCTCGTCAGGGACGGCAGGGTCGGCCGGGTTGTCCGGCCGTTAAGTTTGATTGAACAGAAATTATACATTTTTTTTTCAATGACTTTTTTCTAAAATGTTGATACATTTCATCAATTTTCTAGTTTTTGTAAATTTCCCCAATATTTTTATTAATTTTTAAAATTTTGACGCGTGTTATGAAATTCCAAGATTTTCGTTGATTTCTAAAATTCTGACGGTTTTTGACGTTTTTTTCGTAAATATCTTAATCTTTTTTTTTCTTGCTTTTTTCATGAATTTCATGCTTTTCATAAATTACCAGGATTTCCGTTAATTTTCAAAATTTCGACAGTTTTCGTGAAATCCAAAGATTTTCGATACATTTAAAAATTCCAAGATTTTCTTCAAAATATTCATACAAGTGTACATTTACAAGAAGTTATCAATATTTATTATAAATTTTTAACATTTATCGTGAATTTTTCAGCATCGCTTAATTAATTCAGGCGTAATATTAATCGTTAACGATTAATAAATGTTTTAAAGAAAGGCCTCATATTTTTTGTCAAATAATTTTTTTTGAAATTTGCGAACCCAAAATTTAATCAGGGATTCTAACCGGTATTTTTTTTCGTTGCGGTTTTCGTTCCAAAAAATAACGGTTTTGCGGTTTTCGGTTCAGCTCCAAGTAAGCGATTGTTTTAGTTTTTCAAATGTTTTTATTTCATAATAAAAAAAAATGTTGATGTGTCCATCATAGCACTGTCCACGCTATAGATATGATGATTTAAATATTAAGAATATGGAAAATTGTCTCAAACTAAATTTGTTCTACTTTTATTATTATTATCGCCTTTACAAAATAAATATTTTTATATTTCGTCGTTATATCTTAGTAAATATCTATCACATCTTAGCAACAAATATTTTGAACTTTACTTTAAATCAGTGGTTTATACGCGTGGCGCATGAAGTAAAATTTCGAGTTTAGAAAAGCATTCATGAATACCGGCGTTTTTTTTTTAAATTAACAAAAATCTAAGAAATACATGAAAGGTGTCAAAGCTTTAAAAAGTAACGAAAGGAAATCTCGGAAATTCACGAAAATTGACAAGATTTTAAAAATTGGACAAAACCTTAAAAACCCTCAAGATTTAGTAAAAAGCCATTGATTCTTTTTTACCGAATGTTTTCCACTCCCAGACTAAGCATGAAGTAAAATATCGAGTTGAGATAAGCCCTAAGAATTTGGATTTGGACGCGTAGTTAATAATAGTTACCTAATTGTAATTAACCATATTATGTATATAACACATTTGAAAATGTTATTGTAACTTCGAGAGCGTTCTCTGTCTATTTTTGAAAGTTGGGCGATTTTTTTTAAATATCATTCTAACGAAGGTGTATGGTTCGGTACGGCAGGCCGTTTAGTCTCAGTGCGCTAAGATACATTCGGCCGACCCACTTCTTTAGAACACGAGCCGTCACTGGAAATAACACTATTGACATTGCGAGCTAATAAATAACATCATCTTAATGATGATTTCATAGCAAGTTATATAAAAATTTCTCAAAATCAACTTAAAGATTTTGAAATATTTTATAATATTTATTATATTATGTTATAGCTAAACATAATATAATAAATTACGTGTTTAATAAGTTCTGTTTTTTTTTAAATTTTAAATGTCATTTATTTTACTATACAAGTAAAGTGAAAGTAATGAGGTATTGAAGACAGTTGTTGACTACTTATTCATTTTTATCATGGCATTCTTGATAAATGAGTTACAAATTAAATAAACTAAAAACAAATAATTAGAGTTAAATTAAAGTACTGCAAATTATATATTTTTGTAAAGCTTACAAAAAACGTGATCGAATGAAGTCATGGCCAACTATAATGTGTATTTGAAATGATACAACTTTATGTCATATCTCAAGAAAATTAAACCTAAAACTAAATCTAATATGGTGAGAATATTTTACTTAAAAAAATGACTCAAGTAAGTTTTTACCGCATGTCAATATCTCTACAAATAAAGACGTTATTTCAATATTTCAAAATTTTGAGTTTTGGCGTATAACTCGAAGACAATTGAAGATAGACCAATTCGAATTAGGTACATGAGATAAGCTGTAAAAAGGAGCATATATTAGTTTTTGTCTATCATTGATATTAATAGTACTTTACTTGAAGCAGCCATCGAAAATGCTGCACCCTGTACATAGAAATTTAACGAAAGTGTAAAAAAATTACCTTAGAACGGATGTTGATATAAAATCACATGAATTAAAGTCCGTTTTTGCATAAATCTACAAAAACGGACTTTAAATGAACTCAAATGATCAATTATCAAATACCATTATTCTTTAGAATTTACTTAAAAATAATCGGACTCTATCATGTCAACGAAATTAAAATGTCATCTAGTTTTATTGCACTTTTTAAAGCAATGCTGAAACGTTAGCAAAAATGTAATGTTTTATATTGTAGAGGCTTCTACTTTGTCATACATGTTAATTTCACAATAAAACACTTCTAACTTTATATTTTCAACTTGTTTCTCTTTCTTATTGATCACTTGATGAAACATGATTAAATATTAAAAAAAAAATTAAAATAAAATCACTTGGTATGTTTCACTAATTTTACGTCTTTATTCCGACTAGTTTCGGCTATCAGCCAATTTCAAGGAATGTACAAAAATAATGTTTTACAGTAAATATATACAGATTAACAAAAAGGGCAATAAGAGCGTTCGCGATCGGGGATGTCCAGATGTCTTCGTTGTCGTTGACGACGTTTTTCTTTAATTTTATGGCTCTGTTAATTTTCAAGCCTTCTCGGAAGTTGAGGATTTCCCTTTTTGTAAATCTGTATATATTTACTGTAAAACATTATTTTTGTACATTCCTTGAAAATGGCTGATAGCCGAAACTAGTCGGAATAAAGACGTAAAATTAGTGAAACATACCAAGTGATTTTATTTTAATTTTTTTTAAAATACTTCTAACTTTGTTTATATAACACATTTTATTTTAACGTGACAACAGTTTTAGCAAATTTAGCTTGACATTATTAAACATAAAGTGATTAAAACTAGAAATAAAACAGGTATATATAAAAAAGTGATTAGCGAAAACAAATTACGAAACAGCTGTAAACATGGGTGTATGCATCAGGACAACTTGGCCATTGATTTTTAAACAGAGCTAGGACTAATCCTCGTAAATAGGATTCGAATCACAAATCCGAATCACCTAATATGATTTGAATCACGAATACCCGAATAAAGGATTCGTAAGAGATAAATATGATTCGAATCAAAGATTCGAGTCCTGCTTTTTCGAATCACGAATACAAATCCTTTAGCAATAAATTTGATTTTATAATTTTTTTGCAACCATTAACTATAAATATCGTTACCAGTTGTTTTAACTAAAATATTCAAAACCTAATTATTTATAATTAACACTGGACATCGTTGATAACAGACTAAATATCTGACTCCGTGTTACTCTGATTAAAGATGTATTTGTGTGTTTTTGAACTTCACTTCAAATCAGTGTTTTGTACGCGTGGCGCATGAAGTAAAATTTCGAGTTTAGAAAAGCCCGAAAATTGTGGCTACCATGTCAGTTTTACTTCAAATAATATTAAAAAAAAATTTAAAACTAGATTATTATCTTTAAAAACGTTTTCTTTATCATTCTTTATCTTTTTAAAAACGTCATTTAATGTTCTTATCAAAGCATTCAGTTTGAAGTTTCGAACGAGCGTTTTCACTCCCAGACTAAGCATGAAGTAAAATTTCGAGTTTAGAAAAGCCCCGTGAAAATTTGTCGAGGGTCGCGCAGCGAACCCGCACAAATTTTCTGGACTTTTCTAAACTCGAACTTTTACTTCATGCGCAACGCGTACAAAACAAAATATTGTGAATTTGTGTATATTTGAACCTCACTTAAAATCAGTGTTTTATACGCGTGGTCTTTATACGCGTGGTCTGGGAGTGGAAAACACTCGTTAGAAGTTTCAAATTAAGCTCTTTAGAAAAACAACGCAGGTCGCAAAATTTATAGCTTATGCATATGTTTACGTAAAAGAAAATGTTCACGTTGTTTTTTTTTTTTTTAGAAGAGTTCAATTTGAAGCTATAAACGAGTGTTTTCCACTCCTTGGCTAAGCATAAAGCAACATTTTGAGTTTAGAAAAGCCCCGTGAAAATTTGTCGGGGATCGCGCAGCGACCCGAGACAAATTTTCTGGGCTTTTCTAAACTCGAAATTTTACTTTATGGGGCCACACGTACAAAACAAAAATATTGTGATATTATGTATATTTGAACCTTATTTGAAATCAGTGTTTCATACGCGTGGAGCATGAAGTAAAATTTCAAGTTTAGAAAAGCCCAGAAAATTTGTCTTGGGTCGCTGTGCGACCCTCGACAAATTTTCACGGGGCTTTTCTAAACTCGAAATTTTACATCATGCTTAGTCTGGGAGTGGAAAACACTCAGAAGTTTCAGATTAAGCTCTTGAAAAATAACGGATTTCGCGAAATTTACAGCTTATGTATATGTTTACCTAAAAGAAAATGTTCACGTTGTTTTTTTTTTAGAGGAGTTCAATTTGAAGCTATAAATGAGTGGTTTCCATTCCGAGGCTAAGCATGAAGTAAAATTTCGAGTTTAGAAAAACCCGTGAGCTTTTCTAAACTCGAAATTTTACTTCATGCGCCACGCGTGTAAAACAGTGATTTAACCAGAAATTTAAAAACACACAAAAGACATTTTTCATGTTAATTCTCAAAATTAATTCGAATTATTTTCGACGATTCAAATCCTTTTGGAAGTATTCGAATCCTTTTATCATCACCCACATTTGGATTCGAATACGAATCCTTTTAAGAAAATGTAACGATTCCGGATCCTCCAAAAGGATTCGAATCCGGGATTCGAATCCTGAAAGATTAGAATCCGGGATTCGAATCCTGAAAGATTCGAATCCTGCCCAGCTCTGTTATTAAATAATTTAAATCAAGTTTTTGAAAAGGAATTATTAATATATTAAAACATAAACTTTTCAGTTCTCTTTACAAAATTGAAATGTAGACATATTTTTTAAAAAGAAGTGAATAGTTTAGAGGAGTTTAGTTTTACTACAGTTTTGATCCTAAATTAAAAATTCTGTAAAAATCGTAGTGTTTATATTAACAAGTCTCATGAATATTTTTTTCTAAATCACAGCACAACATACTATTATGGAAAATTAAATTTCATCTGTGTTTCCTATACATTTTTGCCTAAAGTTGAAAATTCTGCGAAATCGGTTTTCCTCAAACAAATTATAAAGGCCGCTATATTCATAATTCTTTACAATTTCATTCATGTTTCATTATGATTATTATTTATTATCAGTGCTGTGAACGTGCTTGTTTATTATAGTGTTACAAACACATCTGAATAATTTTCTTCGCGTCGTTCAGTGCGAGATGTATAGTATGTTCAATAAAATAAAATTTCTAGAGTGCCATGGAAAATATTGTAGGTTGGCAACTATGAAATTATACATTATAATAATTATGTTTGACGTTTTATATTTCAATTCCTAAAGCGTGTAGCCACTTAAATTTTAAGAAAGATAAAATCGTGGCACTCTAGAGGTTTATTTTTATTGAACATACGATATCATGAGTTAAAAAAAAATATTTAAATTTAAAGAAGCTCGTACTTTCTCGTACATTTCGGACACTACGTGCTTATTATCAACCATGGTGGCGACCAATTGGAAATGTTAAATTTCCCTGACTCTTTCCCGATGCCAGATTTTTTTTCTCTAACCCCTTTTTTATTTCACACACACATATATATATATATATATATATATATATATATATATATATATATATATATCCACACATGTCCTAACCATTTTATTCGTCCACCTTTAATTGTGCTTACTACGTCCTCACCTCCTTTTAAGATTTTCTTCAATTTGTATTGGTTGTAATATTCTTCTTAGTAGTCTTCATTCCAGTATTCGGAGTTTTAGTTGATCTTTTTGTGTGAGTGTCATCGTCTCTGCTGCGTATGTTAAATTAGGTCTAATTACGGTTTTATAAACTTTAATTTTTGTTTTTCTACTTCGTGTTTTACTTCTTAATATTTTATAATTTGCAAAATATGCCTTATTTGCTGTTTGATTTATTACATCTATTTCTGGATTTCCTTCTCGATTATTATTTACTACTACTCCTAGGTATTTGATGTTGTTGACATGTTCAAATTTCTGATCTCCGATTTGTATATTTTATGTAGTGTTTTTATTACCTATAGTCATTATTTTTGTTTTATCTTCATTGATTTTATGTCCTATTTTCCCCCCTTCATTAATGATCTCTTTTAATATATTTTCCATCAGCTTTCTTTGTTTTGTTATGATCACGATGTCGTCTGCGTATGCAATTATTTGGCTTTCTATGGTTCTTAGCGTACCCTTTTTATTTACATTTCTAAGTGACCATTCTAAGGCTATATTAAATAGGGTAGCTGACAAGGAGTCTCCTTGCCGTACACCTTTGTTTGTGTAAAATTCTTGTGTATTTCCATGATTAGTTCTTACTATTGAAACTGTGCCTCTTAATGTCATCTTTATTAGTTTAATAAGTTTAGCCGGTATTTTATATTCGTTGAGGATATCTATTAATTTCTATCTGTTAATTGAATCAAAGGCTTGCTTGAAATCAATGAATATCATTTCTATGTTAATGTTGTATTCGTGAGCTATTTGAGTTATTTGTTTGATTGAATGTATTGCATCTACCGTTGATTTACTCTGCACAAATCCGCATTGGTACTCACCTATAATGTTTTGTGTATATGTACTGAGTTTTTTCTGTATTAGTGTTGATAATATTTTGTAGGAGTTATTTAGAGAGTGATACGGCGGTAGTTCGTGCAGTCCGAGTGTTTGCCTTTCTAGTGTATAGGTATTATAGTGCCTTTTTGCCAGTGTTGGGGCATTTTTTCCTGTCTCCAGATTTCTTTTATCAGTCTGTATAATTCTTCCACTACCTTTTCTCCTCCGTAGTTTAACAATTCCATATTTATATTATCATCTTCTGGTGATTTCCCGTTTTTAGATTGCCTGACGATGTCGGTAATTTCTTCTATTGTTGGTTCTTCCATATAACTATCTATTTCCTCGGGGTTTTCAATGTCTATTTCCGTATATGAATGGGTATCTGACAGTAAGTCTTTGAAATGGTCTTTCCATAATGTTTTTATTTCTTGTGCATTTTCTGCCACTTCTCCATTTTTATTTTTTAATCCTATTATTTTCGTTGCACTTTTACCTTTTTGTTCATTTATTTGTTGATAAAACTTCTTTGAATTGTGTTTTCCATCTGTACTTGTATCCATGTCTGTTTAGTTTTCTTTAAGAGTATATTTCATTCCTTTCTTTTTTCTGTATATCTTAATTTGTCTTCTTGGTTATTGGTTTTTAGCCATCTTCTTCTTATGTTTGTTTTTTCTTGGACTAGTTTGTATTGTGCCGATTTTTGTTGTTGTTATTTTTATCAGTGTGTCTTTAATGTCTCCCATGTAGTATTCACGTCAGCATGTTCACTTGTTTTATTGTTATTATCTATTTTCTTTTCTAATGCACGTTCGTAATCTTCTCTTATTTTTATGTTTGTAAATTTCTCTACGTCAAATTTTTGGTGTTTTACGTTTTTATCGTTTAGCGTGACTTTTTGTCTAATATTGGCTCTAAGCATGAAATGGTCCGTATCTGCGTTTGCTCCTCTAAATGATCGTATATCTAATACTGATCTTTCTGTATCTTTTTTAATTAGAATGTGGTCGATTTGATTGCCATAACGTTCCCCTGGTTACATCCATGTTATTTTGTGCTTACTATCTTCATTCGAGTATTTGCTGCTAGGTTACATATTCTGATGTGCTTCCATGCTACTGATCTTACGTAGTCTTCTTTTCCTATTTTTGCGTTGAAATCTCCTATGATAATGATTGTATCTTTCTTTGGTGTTTTTTCATAAAGTTTAATTATTTCTTCATATAATGCATCTTTTTGGTCTTCTACTGCTGCTTCCGTTGGGGCGTATACATTTATTATCGAGATATTGAATGGTTTCATTCCGAGCCTTAAATATGCTAATCTACCGTTGATGGGTTTAAACTCCAGTATTGATTTAATTGCTTTGCCTGTGACTATGAATCCTACTCCATTTCTTCCTTGTTCTTTTTCACCAGAGAATACTAGTGTATATGGAGTTTTGTTTATTTCTCCTGATCCCTTCCACCTTATTTCTTGCAGCGCCGCTACGTCGATGATGTATTTTATTAGTTCCCTAGCTACTTCTTCCATCTTTCCTGTTTTTAACATTGTTTTTATATTCCACGTACACAGGTGTATTAATTTTTTTCGCTTGTTCTTTTTCCCTTTTTTGTCGCATTTTTCGTTATAGATTTATCAGCACAGGTTGTTCTATTTAGTTTTTTTATTATTTTTTGTGTATTTAGTTAGTTCCAGCTGTATGTTCTGTTATTTATTGTTATTTTCTTATATCCCACTTTAGCTTTATTTCCTTTATCTCTCTCTTCTTTTGCCAGTTCTCTTAGGTTTTTTTGGATTCTCATCTCTTGTACTGTCATGTTCTGTATATATCAGTTCCCATTAGTTTATTTCTGTTTTCCAATATGCTCTTTTTATCTTGCCATGTTTGCATTTTTACTAATATAACACCTTTTTTTTATTTCAAAGGTTTCTGCTATTTTCGGTTGTATTTGTAGTTTGTTCTTTATTAGATCTTTTATATCTGCAATTTCTTTTATATCGGCATTTTTTATTATAATGTTATTCCTTTTTCTTTTTTTTCGGATTTTTCTTCTTTTTCTTCCAAGTTCTGTATTTTATTATACAAGATTATTTTTTCTTCGTTCCATTCTTCTTCCTTTTTCTTCATTTCTTCCTTGATGTGGTTAACACTGTGGTTCGCGATTTATTTTTTCAACTTCTTTTTTCATATGTTTGTTCTGTTCGTTGCTTTTATCGAATCTCTGATTCATTTCAACTCATTTCCTTTTTCGATTATTTTTTATTGTCAGGAGACCTTGCTACAATTTTACTTTTTTGAAATATGTCGCTTTCTACCGAAACTGTATTTTCAATGCTAGTGTCGTGAAGTTTTCTTTTTGTTTCGTTCATGAGTTTATATTTTATTATTCTTATTTTATAATATTATAGAATTTAAAGATGTTTTTATTTGCTTTTTATTTATTTACTTTGTTAAGGGCGCCAGTAGCTTCTATCCGAATCGACTTCTAGGAGAAAGAATACTACTACCAGTTGTAAATAACTTTATTTCCAGTTCATTGGTTACTGTGTTTTATTTTATAAAAATAAAACAGACTGTGTAGAATTTGAACCTGCGATCTTCAGTTTATAAGGCGTAGGCTTTACCGGTGCGCCAACTTAGCGACGATTTTAGTAGGAATATATTGATGTTCGTATTGTTGTGTTTTTATTATTGTTCTTGGAATTTGGTGAATCTCACGGCTCTTTTTTGAGGTTATGTTCTTATTATTCGCACTAACTTAGTTTTTTCCTTTATTTGCGTTATTAGAACTTTATTGTATTTCACTGTACCGTTATTTTGTTGCTTAACTACTGTTGGCACGTTTTTGTATATTTTATTCAAGTTAAAATCACTTTCTTGGCTCTATTAATTCGCACACACTTTTCACCTTGGGGATTTATTTCATATAACCAAACCAAATATAGGGGAGATTGTTGTTTGATTGTGTTTTTTTCTAAGTGTATTTTTAAAAAAATTGTCATATCCTATAGGGAGGTCAACTGACCTCTCAAGTTGCGATTTTTGTGAGTTACTTTAAACAAAGGTGTTTAAGCTAAATCTGCCCTGGACAATGTAAGTTATTTGCAATGGATGAATTCATTTAACATTAAATAAAACCCTTTTTTTTCATTTATTGTATCCCTGTACATTTTAACGTATTTGCCAATGTTTGTACATGACGATTTTATTTAAAGTTGATGATTTTTGACAATTTTTAGAATAACTATAATATTATTGATTGTGCTTTGTTTAACAACTTTAATTATAACGTCACACTGTAGGCTGGATAACATAAAAATCGGCAAAATTGGAGAAATGTTTGTACTCAAAAATTGTAAGGCAATTATTATATTTACTAACTTGCTGATTTTAAATCTTAAATATTAATTTCAACAAAACAAAATAGCCGACTGGAAGTTACCTTTTTCGTCACTATAATGCAATAAATTACAATGAAAGTCAATCAATGTTTGATATTACTTGTTCAAAATCTGACCCAAAGTATTTATTGACACTATTGGCAAACAGTGGCAACTGGTGAGAAATTTGATTAGTGTGGTTGCAGTCATAAACATGCACTAAATGTATCCTCCGCTTATGAACGAGCCGCCACTGTTCGCAAATAACTGCTTATTATTATTTTTATTTCTGTAAGTTGAATATTTAAAATTTTAAATAAGAATCAAATAGGAAAAGTTAATTATAAAATATTTAAAACTAATTTTTTTACTAAATACACACAAAGCACACGATAAAAATCAACTATTTAATAATATTGATAATATATTTACTGTTGATCACCAAAATAGGCATAACAGTGTCAGATTTACAGAGTTTGGTATAAAAATAGCAATTAAACACAAACAAATAACGTTTTATCAACATTGTAACAACATTAAACGTTGTTTTAATGTTGATAACATATTATTTCAAAGTTAAAAATGCGATTCTTTTCGCAATCTACAACAAGTTAGTCTTACAAAGACTATATCAAACACTCATTGAAACAACTACTTCCCGAGCTAATACCCCGACGGACATTGAATTATACAACAAGTGTTTGTTGTTACATACAGTAACCTACTGCAAATGCAACAATTTGAGTCAAATTATTCAGGCCATCTATAGACGCGTTTCGAGATTTATCTCTCTAGACTGGCGGTCACGTTACCGTTACCGTTGAACGTTAACGTGGCCGCCAGTCTAAGGTGTTAAATTACTTAGAGGGAATGGCAAAGCTATACTGATGAGAGATAAATCTCGAAACGCGTCTATAGATGGCCTGAATAATTTGACTCAAATTGTTGCATTTGCAGTAGGTTACTGTATGTAACAACAAACACTTGTTGTATAATTCAATGTCCGTCGGGGTATTAGCTCGGGAAGTAGTTGTTTCAATGAGTGTTTGATATAGTCTTTGTAAGAATAACTTGTTGTAGATTGCGAAAAGAATCGCACTTTTAATGTATGTTAAGTATTCTGCAACTAAGAATTGGCAATTTCATTTATACTTATTTCAAAGTGTTTGCTCAGTGGGACAGTATGTGACATACATGATCATACAATATAGCAAATTTTCTGTACCTGCATTTGAATGTTTTCTCTTGAAAATTATATATTATATTTCAATGCCAGATTTTTATATTATTAATAATGATTGTTAAGCTATATAGAGTGTCCCACCAAAACTGCCCAACAGAAATATGCGGAGTTATAATTAATTAGTGAAATGGAGAAAGTGCTGAAAAGAGCGCAGGCGGGGGGCAGTGATTGGGAAATCGAAAGAATGGATGTTGGCCTATGCGGACGATGCGGTGCTACTGACGAAAGAATGGGGGGTGATGAGAGAGATATTGCAGCGAGTGGTATCTGGATAAGAGAGGATTGTGTGTGAATGTTGAGAAAACTAAGGGGATGAGGTTCGGAAACAGAGGAAGGGATCAAATAGTGGGTGAACTGAAATGGAAGGAAGAGGTGATTAAAAGAGTGAATGAGTTTAGGTATTTCAGCTTCATATTCAAGAGCACCGGAGGATACAGCGAGCACGCCAAATGGGTTCAAGGAAAAGCCAGAAAGGCCTGGGGGATGGTGAAAGAAAAGTGGGGAAAGTGGTTTTACGAGAATTTCCATTTGGCGTGTAAACTGTGGGATTCGTGTGTGCCCATCTTAATGTGTGATGTGGAAGCATTTGGAATGGAAGGGTATGAATGTATTGAAAGAGAACAATGGTGGTTCTTAAACCATATACTGGGAGTGGAAACATCAACTCCTAGCTACATTCTGTTTCAGGAAACCAATAGGAGAAGTATGATGGCGAACGAGCTGGAAATGGTGGTGAAATACGAGATGAAGTGGAATGAATTAGGGAATGAGAGGCTGGTGAAAGATGTATGAACGACATGTTTGGGAATAGAAAAGAGTGAGTGGAAGAGGAAGCGGAGAAAGATTTATGAAAGAGTAGGGATATCGGAGATGGTGGCAAATGACTGGCTGGAAAAATGAGCGAATATGGCTGCATGGATGTGAGTGAAATTGAAGGAGGTAGAAGTGCATAAAAGGCAAGGATGTTTAGAGAGGAGTGGGTATAATCCTTTATGCGATAGCTGGCAAGTATATGGGAGGCTGCCACTGTACTTAAGCAGGAATGACTTGTCACCAGGAGAAAAGGTAGTTTTGGCAAAAGCTAGGTATAGATCGGCAGAAAGAGGTAGAAAGGTATGGATGGGTGATGATAGGTATGTAAGGTGTGTGTTATGTGAGAGTGGAAGGGATACTTGGGTTCTCTTTCTAATAAAAATATTTTCAAGCTCTGCGACTTCCAGTTCTACCAAAAGTCGATGCCAACTTGTTTTAAATGGAATGCGGTATTTTTTTTTATTGCATATTTAGATGTTGTGAAAAAAATCATTGAGTAACATAACCCCTAAATTTAATCGTTTTAGAGATATTTGAAACTTTTTCCAGTATTTTTTTTATTGCAAATTTAGATCCTGCGTGAAATACCGTAAAAAAATTCATTGAGTTACATAACCTCCAAATGTGATCAAAGATATTTGAAATTTTTTTAAGGATCCAGTGCGTTTTCCTGATTTACTTTAAAAATTCGTATCTCTGAACAAAAGAAAATCGAAACGACGCAATTTTGGCTGTGAAAATTTTGGCTTTTGGTTAATTTTTGATATTTTTATTTTTTTTAATTTTAACTATCCTTTGCACATTTTTAAAATATTATGATTTATGATACTAATAAATTTTGTTAAAACTATACTGATAATCCTATTGCCTGATAATAATAATATTGATTGTCGTTTGACTACAAGTTAGAATGTGGTCTTTCTGACTGTGCTGATTGTTATTTGACAACGTTGACTATACTGACTACATGTTCAATATATTGACCATTTTCGACATTCTTGTTAGCAGATGAACTTAAATTTATACTTAGCAATATTGACTAAAATTTTATTTTACTGGAAATAAAATTGCAAACACTTAAATTTAACTGAAATATGTATTATATTTAAAAGCATGTAAAGTTTTTTTCCCAACAACTACAAAAACATTTTTTTAATCAATAAAACTGCAGATTTTATTGATATTCACACTAGAAAAAAATCTACCAAATTAATTTGGCTACAAAATTCACAAACAAAAATACTCAGAGCTTATCAAACCAAAGTCTGAATTTTTATAAAAAAAAACCTTCTACTCTATTTAGTTTGACTTCCAATTTTTAAATAGAGAAAACTATAAAATTAAGATTTTGATTATTTTCTAAAAACTGCTTCGACTCCCAAACTCACGAGTTTTCGAGTTTAGGGAAGCCTGAAAATATGGATTTGCTGGAGCGCGCGAGCGAAGCGAGTCGCGACCTGGCAAATCTACATCTTCAGGCTTTTGTAAACTTGAAATTTTACTTCATACGCCACGCGTATAAAACATTCACTTGTTATATGTATTTTTTTTTTTAATTAAATTTTGATAATCATTAAACCATTTCTAAAGTAAAGAATCTTTTAAAATTTAATTTACAGTATTAAATAATTTTAAATATTAAATACAAAATATATGGTATCGAAAAGAATCGATATTTTATATATCGTTACTTTTCATTAGGATATTTTACCGTATCGATACTTTGATATTAGAATTAATCGAGGCACAATATCAATACTTTCTTGAGACTGGAACATTCCTATTTTATACTACTTTATTAATATTTTTTGTATACGTTTTTGAATGTTAGCTAAATTGTTACAATAAAATATCACAATTGTGTGTGCATAAATGTGATTTAAAACGTATTTTCAATACATTCTGCTTTAAACGTGTTTAAAACATGTTTTAAACACGTTTTAAGCATGTTTTTAATTGTTAATGGTTTGAACGCTGTTTCTATGAAAAAACACGTTTTTTTTAGATACTGTATGTTTTAATTAAAATGAAAAAAATAACTGTTTTTTTTTAACAACCCTGCTGCAAACATACATGTAATTGCATCAACGTTGCTTTCCGAATCGTATATGTAGATGAGAAACAGTAATGGCCCTAAAATTGACCCAACGAGTTGCTGTCTATTGGTAAGATACGACTT
The DNA here is from genome assembly GCA_932526585.2 of Philonthus cognatus. Taxonomy (NCBI): domain Eukaryota; kingdom Metazoa; phylum Arthropoda; class Insecta; order Coleoptera; family Staphylinidae; genus Philonthus; species Philonthus cognatus. The sequence continues at coordinate 109,057,080 of OW052241.1, forward strand.
AAATAATTTAACGCTATTATCCCTCACCCCACAGTATTCGAGTTTGGTTAATAGCTGATCATAACACATACAGTCGAACGCCTTGCTTAGATCTATGTATGCAGAATATAATGTGGTCCCACATTCTAAAGCCTGTATTATAATTTTTACAAGCTCACACATTGCGTTAAATGCGGACTTACCTTTATGATAGCCAAATTAATGTTTAATAATTATTAATAAAAGAATATAATCTATTGTGAAAAATTGATTGACAAGACTGATATATGTGGAAAGTTTATCTTTACTTTTATGTAAATAAAACAATGTAAACACTTATAAATATATATTGTATAACGCTACAATTGTTTCGCCACACTATGGCTTCTTTAGGCGAAGAAATGATAAACAAAATTTGTTGGTTCGGGTATATATATAGTATGTTCAATAAAAAAAAACCTCTAGAGTGCCATGATTTTAATTATTTTTAAATTTAAGTTGGCTACACGCCTTAGGAATTAACATATAAAACGTCAAACATGATAATTATAATATAAAATTTCAGAGTTGCCAAATTACAATATTTTCCATGGTACTCTAGAGGTTTTTTTTTAATGAACATACGATACAATGTTTATGACGGGGTGGGTTAGTTAGATCTGTTTGGTCGTTGCGAAGATGCCCTGTGTTTTTCTTTTATTAATTTTCATGCACTCCATGATGTTGAGTTTCCGGCCTTTTCTTTCTCAAAGTTTCTTCAAAGTTTTCATCGAAGTGGTGGCTTTCTTCGATGAGGTGGTTACAATATGTCGAGTTGGATTTCTTTTGCTCGTAGCTGATTAAATGTTCTTTTATCCTCTCTTGGAACGACCTTCCGGTTTGTCCTAAATATGACTTGGGGCAGTATATTACATTAATATTTACTTTTTAACATTTTACCGACTTTAATACTATTTTTTCCTGTGAACGTAAAGGAAGTGTAGTTTTTTATAGAGCTGTTTTTGATAATCGGGTAAATGGATTTATATATTTATTTGTTTTTTGTATAATATTCTTTTAATTATTGCTTATTTAAAACCGTTTTTGTGTGCAATTTGAAAAATTATTTTTAATTCTTTTTCATAATTAGTTTGTGTCATGAGATCTGCTAATAACCTATGAACCATACTTGTGTGTCATTGGGTGATTGGATTTATAATTAATCGTCGTATCTGTGTGTGTCGGTATTAACTTAACAATAAAAAGAATTAACAACAAAAATGATTTTTTGATTTTTACAAACCGACACATACAGACACTACGATTTATTATAAATCCAATCTATACCGGGTGTTGACTTAGCGGACGCAACATAGGAAATCGCATGTTAATTTTAAAGTGTTCAAATATTTCACTTTTTTGTAGAGGAAAAAATTCTAAATGCTCACACTTAACACTTTGCGTTTCCCTAAGTTAAAATAATTAAGAAAAAGTAATGTGATTTTATAAAAATAATAACACCATGGAATTGATACAACAATTGCGGATATTCCCTGTTTCTTTTAAAGCTCAATTTAGAGCCTTAAACAAGTGTTTTCCACTCCCAGACTAAGCATGAAGTAAAATTTCGAGTTTAGAAAAGCCCCGTGAAAATTTGTCGAGGGTCGCGCAGCGACCCCAGACAAATTTTCTGGGGTTTTCTAAACTCGATATTTTACTTCATGCGCCACGCGTATAAAACACTATAATATTGTCAAATTTATGTATATTCGAACTTCACCTAAAATCTGTGTTTTATACGCGTGGCGCATGGAGTAAAATTTCGAGTTTAGAAAGAACCAAACTGTACTCTTTTAAAAATCAATAAATGTCAAAAAATTAACAGCTAAAATAATTAAGAAAAAGTAATGTAATTTTATAAAAATAGTAGTGACTACGATATCTTTTGCTATTTTGACATCCGCAGATGTTGTTTCAATTCCGTAGCATGTAATTATTTTTATAAAATCACATTATTTTTGCTTAATTATTTTAACTTAGAGAAACGTAAAGTGATAATCGTTACTCGAATGAATTCAGAAATTTTCCTCTACAAAAAGGTAAATACATTTTGTTTCTAAAATAAATATTGGAGCCAAAATTTGAACATTTCAAAATTTATATGGGATTTCCTATGTTGCGTCCGCAAAGTCAACACCCGGTATGTCTATATTTATTATAAATAATGTGTCAATATTTGTAATACATATGTCTATATTGAATGCAGCTTAAATATTCATTATATCTATTTTGGATATCGACATTATTGTGTTTATATAGAATATTATTATTGTAACATTATTCACATTCAATATTGTGTCTATATTGTATACACTTTGAGTAAGTTTCAGTGTATATACAAGATATTAATATTGCTACAAGATACATTTCAACATTGATGACAACTCTATTAAATTTTTCAAGTCTTATTTTGCAGACAGACGCCAAAACCTAGAAATAAATAATCTGATAACACCTACGTCACCTATACACCGAGGTCCGTCCTGAGCCCACTATTCTTTATAATTTACATAAATAATTTACGAGAACATATTAATGACACAAACTTTATTTGACGCCATGTCGGCTTTGAATTATCGCAACAACTTTGAAATGTTAGAATCTATCACTCTTCTAAGAAAAAATAAACTAATAACTTGGTTTGCTGCTAACGAATTAACACTAAATGGGACTAAAACACAAACAATATTTATTAGTACTCGGCCCCTGGAACACCATTTCAAAGAACAAAAAGGCAAGTTGTTAGGCATATATTTTGAACCGACATTAACATGGCATGGCAAAAACTGAGTTCTTTAGTATTTTTATTTAGAAATATCACTGCATCAATAAATGTATTGCTGAATGCACATCACGCATTATTTCATTCGAAAATGACCTATGGAATTACTGTTTGGGGTCACTCGGCACCTAGTTACAGAATTTTCAAACTGCAAAGGAAAATTATAAGAATAATCGCCGGTATACATTACAGATATAAAACAAAAGAATTATTTTAGAAAGGTTAATATTTGTATTAACTTTTCCTAGTGCATATACAGGGTGTCCCGTTAATGTGGGGAAATGGCTTAACCATAGATTCCTGGGATCATAATATGATGATTTAACATAACTTATTTATATCCAAAAGTTTATAGCTAAGCCGGAATTAATCTTCAAAGTTCAAAAAAAATTTTATTAGTTTTATTTATAACAATGGAACTCTATATTCAATCCGACTTCAATTTATTATGGTTGATTACCATAATATAATACACCATTTCAGTTATTATGGATTGACAAGAAGTATAAAAAACAATAGTACCCCAACATAAAAACTAAAATATGTTTTTATTGTCGCAAGTTATAATAATTTTAAAAATACATCTTGAAAGATTAGTTCATCTAGAGCTTTTTTGTCTCCTAATAATGTTTGATATCTTGTACGGGTTTACCACAAAAAAAATAAAATGCAAATAAATTATTTTTTATTATTTAGTAAAAACGAAATCTAGTTTTTCGGGTAATTAAAAGTACATGTTTTTTCTTTGTGGCCGCCATTGTTTAACAACCTTCAATTGTATATAATATTGATTAACGAGTGTTTTTTGAGAATTTTTTGTTTTCATTATGAAATATGAATAATTAATATTTCTCCGGAGCAAACAGATGCAGGAAGTTTTTCTTTTAAGTATACGTATTCCAAATTCAGCCTATTTTCTGCAAATCTTTAGATATTTCTTGTTTTTTTTAAGTTTATTGTGAAGCTTGTATTTAATTTAAGAATTTGTTTATACAGCAGTAATTTATTGTAGATTGACAGGGTGGAGTTCCGACCAAGCAGCCAATACTTTTTTCGAAATTTGATGTCCAGTTCTTCTTTTTTCTTTTTGACATGAGCTCTCCAGCGTAGCTTAGCGTCCAGTGTAAAACCCAAATATTTTGCTGTATCAGCATATCGTACCTGGATATCATTCATACTGACAGGGATATGTTGATTTCTTTTATTTGTGAAATTGACGTGGACCGATTTAGTCTCATTCAATTTGATTCGCCATTGCTTAGTACAGATGTTAATTTTATTTATCGAGGTTTGCAGATTTACTGCTGCTTCTTCGTGATCTTTGCCTACAGCCAATATAGCAGTGTCGTCGGCAAATGTGGCCACAATCGTCACAAATAAAATTAATAATATTGTTTTGAACTTTAAAGACTAATTCCGGCTTAACCGTTAAGTTTTGGATATAGATAAGTTGCGTTAAATCATCATATTTTTATCCCAGGAATCTATGGTTAAACCACTTCCCTACATTAACGGGACACCATGTATATTCAAATGTTTGTTATACGGAGAGTTTTATGTAACACCAAACATGCTAGAATGTACTCAATGTTAATTTTCCTATGTTCGATGTGTACTGGGACGCATCAAAGCATTGAGTACGATGTGATTGGCTACGATTTTTAATAGTAATATAGTCAACCCAATGTACACTCTTCCCGTAAAAAATAAATTAAATTAATTAGTATGTTCGGTGTTACATAAAACGCTCTGTATATTAAACAAAACATACATACAGTACAAGAATACAAGATGATCGATCATTCCATACTCAAGAATGAACAGACCTCGGAACGGTGTCAACTATTATGGAATAAGGTTCTACAACTAGCTGCCGATTTACGTCAGAGAGTTAGACATTGATAAATTCAAAATATATATTAAAAATGTTTTAATAGATAATTGCCTATTTACATTCAATGATTTTTTTGATATTATATTTGAATGTATTTTTCTTTTTTTTGACTAGTGTAAATATTTTCTTGTAAATATCTCACACAATAAATATTATTATTATTATTATTATATTTTTTCTACTACTCATAATAATAATAATAATAATAATAATAATAATAATAATAATATTTATTGTGTTAGATATTTACAAGAAAATATTTACACTAGCCAAAAAAAAAAAGAAAAATACATTCAAATATAATATCACAAAATTCATTGAATGTAAATAGGCAATTATCTATTAAAACATTTTTAATATATATTTTGAATTTATCAATGTCTAACTCTTTGATGTAAATCGGCAGCTAGTTGTAGAACCTTATTCCATAATAGTTGACACCGTTCCGAGTTCTGTTCATTCTTGAGTATGGTGGTAAAGTCAACGATTGAATACTTACTATATTTTGTCAACGTTCCTAATAGTGCTGTTTGCACTCTATTTGATTCACATGGCAGCCAACGTGTTAAATGTTAATGTACAGATATTAAAACACATTCATATTCCAAGTGGTTCTTCGGAAACTGGAATCAAATTTTATAATTTTAAAGCTCACTGGTTAAATCAAGCTTATATGCAAATGACGGCAATTAATTGGATTACACAGGAAAGTCTACGTGACCACAGAGTACGGACTACTAAGTAAAACGAACTCAACATTTTTAATTCTTTTATAATTATTTTCATTGCTCATAAATCTATTCATTTTATATTTGTATAGGAATGCAAAAATCTACAAACGAAAATCCAGTGAAATCATTATTTCTCAGGTAATAATATTGCGCTGCCGGACAATTGGGCTTAATGTATAGTAGAAAAATATCAGATCATTTTTTTAATTGAACGCCTTAAAACAATAATGTTTTTATTTCACATCTATCAACAGTCATTGGTCATTCATTCAATAACATTTCAATGAGCGAATCATCTTTGTTCGTTTGTTATTGATAATGAGCACATTGTGTCTCGAAATGTACATCTAACAATACAAATAAAATGTGAAGTAAGAAATAACAGTCTTTTTATGTGGAATCATCTTTTACCATATTTTATACTTTCCCCCATAAGCAAAACAAAAGGAAAGTATTGTTTTCGAGAACATTCTCAAATCAAAAATGTGAATGGATATATCCATAATATATAAAATTACGAAAAAACTATTCGTGAAAATGCAAACAGTGTCTTAATTAATAAGACAATTTAAGACAACTACTTCCCGTGCAAATACACCTCCGGATATTGAATTATACAATGAAATATTTAAAATCTTATTTAATTTGATTTGTTACAACGCTCTATTAAAGTATATGTTGTTGAAGAGAATTTGACCTAAATGTTACATATACTTTAATAGAGCGTTGTAACAAATCAAATTAAATAAGATTTTAAATATTTCATTGTATAATTCAATATCCGGAGGTGTATTTGCACGGGAAGTAGTTGTTTCAATGGATATTTATCGTCTTAAATTGTCTTATTAATTAAGACACTGTTTGCATTTTCACGAATAGTTTTTTTCGTAATTTTATATATTATGTTTAAAGTGTGCAAACTATAAGAAGCGTAAGCTTATTTTCTCGAATTCAAATAGTTTTGAATTTGAATTTATCTTGGATATATCCATTTTGAGGTCCCCCGAGTTGATTAAGACCATTTTTGAAAAATGTCTGTCCTGAAGTTCTGTCCTTCCGTAATTCTGTCTCCATGATAAAGTTTAAAGTTGAATTAATGTTTAAACCGATTGAGCTGTTAAGATGCCACTATAAACTTAAGCTTTTTATTACAATAGTAGTATTTGATCAACTTTTGGTGAAAATGCGGACACCGCAAGTCGTAGTTTACTTTTAGCATTTTTATTGACTTTTCTTTAATATTGACCATACCGTGTGTCTCGTTTTAAGACGCATCATATGGAATTCCCATTTAAAAAAATCAATTTCAGTTTGTATTTCTATTAATAAACCGAAGTGATCAGAATAAAATTAGAATCATTCTTCATCTACTAGCATTGTTTTCTAAGTTTTATTTATATTTTCTCTTTAGTGTTCTTTGAAATATAGCTTAAAAATAGTAAAGAAATATTCGAAAATAAAATACTTAAAATAGTAGTTGCTATGAAAAGTCAATGTTTGTCATCTAAATTTATTAAGACACAAAAAATTAATTCAATACCACAAAAGATACAATTCTGATCACAAAATGGACTTTTATTGGACATTGTTAGCGTGCTAGGTATTATCGACTTATTTAGTATTATTCAACAATTATTAGAATCGTTGAGAAATTTAAGAAGAATAATTGTGTGAACGATGAACATATCGTTGAGAATAAAAAGAGGAAATCTAAAGAAATCGTAACAAATGTATTGGCAATGATAAGAGTAACTCTAATAGAAAGTGCAAGAAACAATAAGTCTTCAAATAATCTTTTATATTCATTGTTTACATACGCATCCTTCCCAAATTTTGAATTGTCTAATAATTGTAAATTAACTGGACACGGTTTTCAAATTGTGTACAAAATAAATGAGAAATACAGGGTAGCAAATAAGTTCGGTCGCCATAAAAAAACGATGGTAGTTTGGTAAATTTTTATTGTTTTTTCATAAACTTAATACTGTTATAAACATCAAACATTCATAGCCTAAGTAAACTCAAACAGTTTCAAAAATTCCACCGCGTGCGTTAATACAGGCCCTCAGTCTTTTCTTAAAATGATCTACCGTAAATCGCAACACTTCCTCAGGAATAGCAGCCCAGGCGGCCCTTAAAGAACGCTTTAGGTCTTCAACATTGGCATGACGTTTTGCACAAGCCGCTGCGTCTAGAACAGCCCATATAGCGTAATCCATTGGATTCAAGTCTGGTGAATATGAAGGCCAATCTTCAAATTTTCTCGAATCCAAGCAATAGTGTCATTCGCTGTGTGGGGCCTTGCAGAGTCTTGCTGGAAAGTCTACCGTAGGTCTGTAAAATGTTGACGTGCCCATGGTTCTACCACGGCCTCCAACACGTCCCTACGATACATTTTTGCGGTCATCCTAATGCCCTGGTCGATAAACACCAACGGTGTTTTTCCATCCGCTGTAATTCGGCCCACACCATTACTGACGAAGGATGGGCTGACCTAAAAACGTGTTTACCCTCATCATTAGCATATTGTATAGTGCGAGAAATTATTCGAGAATTTTGTTTATTAAATTTTTCATCTATAGTAAAAACTTTCTCATCTGTAAATAAGACCGAACTGTACCAATTTTCATCAGCGCGCCGAAGCAATCTCCTGCACTGCACTTTATTACCCTGTTAGCCGTTGTATTTGTAGGCAGTAAATGGACTTTCTGTCTTTTATAACACATCATTTTGAGCTTCTTTCTAACAATAGTTCGGACGCTCTCTCTGCTTATTCCAAGTTCCTTAGTCATCTTTCGCAACGATTGTCTTGGATTTCCTCGAATTCTATCCCTGATGTTACCAATTTTTTGACGTGTACCAGCAGTTCGCGGTCGTCCGCTTCTTCCACGGTCACTCAAGTTTCCTAACTCTTCGTAACGAGAAATTACTCTTTAGACTGTTTTTTTATGAAAAGCGAATTCACGAACAATGTCACAAACACGGTTTCCGCGCTCATAAGAGCTTATAATAGCGGCACGTTGCATTTGGCGATCCATATCTTACTAATTGTTTTACGAAATGTCAACAGATTAGGCCTACTTGTTAAATACAACAAAATATTGGAATTTAATAGCAAAGGCTTTAGTACAGGGTGTTCATGGACTGTTTCAAAAATTGGCGACAGAACTAAATTGTCAGCCTGTAGTAAGGTGAATTTTATTCTATTTAGATTAAGTGTACCTTTTAGGTTAGTTCGTTTTAATATAAGTAATGAAATCGTGCCTAAACTAACGCCAGTAATTTTAAATATCATGTACTGACTATTCAAAGCAATTACTATTTTGATGATTTTTTAAGATTATTTTTCTTTATCATGTTTAATCAATAATTAGATTAAAACGGAATAAAATATCGTATGTTCAATAAAATAAAACCTCTAGGGTGCCATGATTTAATCTTCTTTCAAATTTAGGTTAGCTACACGCTTTAAGAATTGACATATAAAACGTCAGACATTATAATTTTAATGTACAATCTCAGAGGTGCCAACCTAGAATATTTTCCATGGCACTCTAGGGATTTTTTTTATTGAACATACGATACAAAAAAAACTGCGTCTGAAATATTGTTATTAAATAAGAGAACCATGTTAATTCAATTTTGACCATTTAAATTGAATAATAGAGATAGAAATTCAAATAGAAAAATTAACATGGGAATTTCCTATGATGCGTCTTGAAACGGGACACACGGTATAAAAAATTCTTGTTAAGAAAAGTTTTAGATAATTAAAAAATGACCATTTAATGTGCGTACACATATATCCGAAAATTTTATAAATCGTTGAAAATTTATATTGTTACAGAATTATTGTAATTTAATTATTATTATATTTATATACAGGGTGTGTATAAAGCCTGGAATAAAATTCATATTTCTGTTATCTTGGGTTCGATGGAAAACCTTGAAACAGGTCGATTTGTTTTTTTGAAGTGCACTTTATGACATAGTGAATGTAATTCTGTGACCATCTGGGTGCATCCAGGCGTGACGTTCACAAATTTTCACGAGGCTTTTCTAAACTCGAAATTTTACTTCATGCACCACACGTATAAAACACTGATTTACAGTAAAGTTAAAAAACGTAACGCTTAGATGTGATAGTGATCAATATTTACTTTTTTTAATAATAAACAAAAGTAGAATAAATTTAGTTTGAGTAACTTTTCCATATTACGATATATAAATCATTATATCTTTAACGGGGAAAGTGCTGTTATAGACACATCACCATTTTTCTCTTGCTGTTATTATTAATATTACTATTTCCTGTGGATAGATTTCTCTGAATCAATTTGTCGGGAGTTGTAAAAAAAATAAATGAGATTGAAAGGTCGACAGGGCGGCAAATTTCCGATTTCAATTTAAATGTCGGCGAGCGACGTGAACAAAAACTTCCAATCAGAAGACCTAAATTATATTTCAGAGGAAAGTGTGTATAAGGTCTGGAGGTACGTTTCCGAATGTCAATTTTACGGCCGGTCAACTGTGAAATCAAGTACGAGTTTAAAAATATAATTTTAATTTGATAATAAATCTCTGAATATAAAATATAAAAACGATTTAAAATTATTATCGACTTTCTGCAAAATTTTAGTCCTAGTTGAGACTTTTTCAAATGTTCGTTGAAACGACTACTTCTCGAGCTAATACCCCGACAGATATTAGCTCAAGAAGTAGTTGTTTTAATGAATATTTGGAAAAGTCTCAACGAGACTAAACATTTGCAGAAAGTCGATATTATTAATATATAAAATTACGAAAATGTTAATAGTGAAAATGCAAATTCAATTAGTTTTGAATTTGAATTTATCTTGTCGATATTAATTTTAATTCATTTTAATATATTGTAATCATTCTGCAAACAATTGGCAAATTGTATTTTTTCTTTATCTATGAATATAATTTAAAGAAATGTATAAAAGATTATATGTTTCCCAGACATTTATAAAACTTATACTTTTTAATAATACACTATTTTCAAATCATTTATTTCTTTCACAATTGACAATATTAGAAATATGTAAATGGATGATAAGTTAATATACGTTTAGACCAAAACGTCGACGGTTACTGCGGGGTTTTCATTGCTTTAAAAAAGTGTTTAACACCAAAAAAGGTTGCGTAGTAGTAATTTTCTCTATGGCAAAATAAGCACTAAACAACAGCATACACGAAACGACGCGATCAGGCTATAAATGGCAAAGATAAGAGACAACGAAAATAAAAAAAAACAGGACTGCCAGCTGTCGTTAGAAAAATAGGGGTATTTTTATAATTGTACCAACTTCTTAAACACAATACATACAGGGTATCTGTATTTCAACAGAATGTATGCGGATCTCGGTTATTTGAAGACATAGAGAGTCGGTAAAATTAGGACCCAATAATAATCCAAAAATAAATTTGAAATATCTTCTTTCTTTACATCACTGATTTCAGAAAAAAATATTAGTTCAAAAAATATAAAAATCCAAAATGGAGCCCTTAAGAAAAACAAAAGTTGGCTATGGTCCCCGGGTAAATGTTACAGTTATCTTGAAACGAAACATGCTACTAGATTCCGCTTTAAAAAGTGCCTCATAATATCAAAGTTTTAAATGTCTAGATTCCGTAGCTTTTGAATAAAAAATCAAAAAAGATTTTTCAATTTTTGTTTCATATTATTGGTTAGTCCTAAAATACGCAACTTTATCCTAATTTAGCCGACTCTCTATCTCTTTAAATAACTAAGGTTTTTCTTTTGGGTATACATATCCCGATGTATACGCTGTAATTTTTGAGGCATTCGCTAAGTTTATAAAACCTTTTGGATTGAAGTTTTTAACGAGTGTTTACAATCCTTGATTAAGCATGAAGTAAAATTTTGAATTTAGATAAGCCTAAATATTTAGATCGGTAGCGTAGCGAAGCGAAGCGACCAGCCAAATTTTCAGACTTTTCTAAGCCCGATATTTTATTTCCTGCGCCACCCGTGTAAAACACTAATTTATAGTGAAGATCAAAATATACCAGTTATGTTTATTCTCACGTTAATAAATTTTACAGTTTGCTTCGACAAAAAATATAAATATCAGTCTACTCAGAAAGTAAGTTCCGTTTGTATTTCTTGCCACCGCAGCGCTGCCAGCGGAATTTCGCGCACGCGCGATACCTACTATAAGTTATTGAGAAGAAGTTGACGTTAAAATGAATTAGCCGAGTGTTGTATACGCTTGGTGGTGCTTGTTTTGCTTGTGGCAAAAGCTTAAACAATGACGCTAAGATCAAAGAACATGTTGTTACTTGATTGACATTACAGGCTACACTTTCTTATAATGAGGGACAACAAAAGCTTGTGCCTAGTAATGACAAGTGCCTATAAAATGATGGGAGTTATATCGAAAAATAACATAAGGTTCAACGATTTTTTCATGTCTGTGAAGCTAGCAATATTTCCAACAATAACCCGGCGCCTCCAACAGCGTTATTTTAAAATAATTTCTTTATAAATTGTTAAAGCAATATCTAAAGAAGAGTATTAAACAACTAAAAGTAAAGATATTTAAAAATTTAATACAAAAAATCAACTTATTGCTGCGCTCGATGCACCTCGGATGTCACAAATAATTACAAAAATCATAAGTACCTTTGGCCCCCGTTTTTTTTTGAAATAAGGTTTTTAGCAATTGTTTAACCCATTAAGCGCCATTGATGCATACACGCAACATTATTAGTTTTTTGTTATTAAATTACTAAATAAATTAATTTGATATATTATATTATTTGACCTGACTTGAAAATGTATGAAGAAAAATGTAAATATTTTGTTATTTAAATATTTCGATTGTCACACATTTAAAAAAAAGTGTATGTATATCTAACTTCACAATATTTCAGCGTTTTATGCTCGTTGCGCATGAAGTAAAATTTCGAGTTTAGAAAAGCCTGAAAATTTGGTCCAGGCTTTTCTAAACTCGAAATTTTACTTCATGCTTAGTCTGGGAGTGAAATCACTCGTTCTAAACTTCATACTGCACGTTTTTATATGAAATCGACGAATGCCTGAAATTTTACAGCATATACACTATGTGTATTTGAAAGAAAAATTCACAGTATTTAATATAATTAGTCATTCATAGATTTCATAAAAAGCAGTGCAGAATTTTACCTAAAATCAACTCTTAGTGTTATCTTTATAATTGCTTGGCCTTTAATAGGTTAAACAATGTCTAAAGAAGACTATTAAACTACTGAAAGTAAAGATATTTACAATTTATTACAAAAAATCAACTTGTTGCTGGGCTCGGTGCGCCTGGGATGGAACAAATAATAAAAAAAATCATAAGTACCTTTAGCCCGCGTTATTTTGAAATAATTTCTTTAGCAATTATTTGAACAATGTCTAAAGAAGAGTATTAAACTTCTGCAAGTAAAGATATTTAAGAATATAATTCAAAAAAACAACTTATTGCTGGGCTCGATGCGCCTGGGATGGAACAAATAATTCAAAAAATCATAAGTACTTTTTACCCGCGTTATTTGGAGTAAATGTTTCTAGCGATTGTTTAAACAATGCCGAAAGAAGACTAATAAACTACTGAAAGAAAAGATATTAAAAAATAAATACAAAAAATCAACTTTTTGCTGGGCTCGATGCGCCTCGGATGGAACATATAATTAAAACAATCATAAGTACCTTTGACTCGCGTTATTTTGAGATATTTTTTTGCGATTGTTAAAACAATGTCTAAAGAAGAGTATTTTTTTTTTTTTTTTTTTTTATTACATATATGATCTGGATCACTTGCGTGATCTACTTTGATCAGCTTCAACCATTGTATGAAAATGAATTAAAACATCACATGGGATTTTGTATAGGAAGTTTTTCGTGGGGGCCGTCACGATGAGGAAAAACTAACACTGGAGGGGGCCCGACGGAATGGTGAAACAGTAGAGGTAGGAGGTTGTTAATGAAGGTGATGATGAAATGAAATTAAAAGAAGATAAAGAAGATATTTTATTACTCTAAAGTATGTTCTAGATGAAAACACGTCCCAGGTTATTACAAACAAATATTTATCTCCTTCAGAAATTCAATCATGGCTCTATATATACTAAAATTGTTACAATTAATCCAATCAACGTAGTTTTCAGGGGTTTCGTTAGATATGTAATTTATTTTATTATATAATTTAATACGAGGTTCATAGAATAAAGGACAATTATGGAAGATGTGATTCAGGTCCTGATTTTCAATTAAACAAGTACAGAGTGGAGAGGATTTAACTCCAATTCTATGTAAATGTTGATTGTTCGAACAGTGTCCAAATTTAATTCTGGCAATAGTTGTTATGACGTTTCTTTCAGTATTAATTGTCTTAAACCAGGGGTCTTTCTTTAAAGATTGATAAAATTGTTTGTAGTGGTTTCCCCTTTCTCCGAATGATTCAAGTAGTTCTTCTTCCCATTTACAAGAATTTTTATGTTTGAAGACATTAATCAAATCTCGATTTAATATAAATGCTTCTTCTTTATCAAGAAGCAATGATTCCTTTGCCAGAGTATCAGCGACTTCGTTTCCATGGATTCCGCTGTGACTTTTTGCCCAAATAAAGGATATCTTTTTATTGTTCGATGTATTTATATTGTTAATGGATTGAAGAAGTGAAAGTATATCAGGATCTGAAGTATCTTCCTTTATAAGATCTTGTAGTAGTGATTTACAATCAGAGATTATTACATATTTGCCGTGGTTTCCTTTATGTTTAATATATTTAACTGCACTTTTAATTGCAAAAAATTCTGCACAGTAAATTGAAGCTATATTAGGGAGTCTATATTTTTCGATGTAATCATGGTTTTCGTAATATATAGCACAGCCACACATTCCCACTTCATTTCTAGAACCATCTGTGTAAATTTTTTGGTAATTATGTAGAGGATCTATTATTGCATTAAATGTAGCTCGTGCAAGTAGAGGGTTCGAAGGATAATCTGGGAAGTTAACGTGAGGCCTTGACAGGTGGTATGAAAATTTATATGTTGGGCATATATCTGATGATTCAATAAAGCGATCATATTTCTTAACTTCCGCATAAGATGAGCTAAGTGTCGGCGCTTTTTTCTTTGCCCAATATTTATGTGTCATAACACTTACTGACAAGTTATGAATTCCTGTTATGCGAGTATTGTCGTGTGTTATTTTTTTTATAATGTATTTATCACTTAGTCTTGTTCTTCTTATATTAAGACTTTGTTCAGAAGTCTCCGCCAAAAGGGCATTTGTAGGTGTAGAGCACATTGCACCAGTCACGATGCGTAAAGCTTTGTACTGTAGTCGATCTAAAGAACGTAGCAGTTTATTAGAAGCTGAATCATATAAAATACAGCCATAGTCGATTCTTGATCTAATCAAATTTTTGTATAACGTAAGAACAATTGCTGGGTGGGATCCCCACCAGCAATGTGCCAGACTACGAATTACATTTAGTGATTGTTCACATCGTGTAATGATATTATTGATATGAATACTCCAGTTTAATTTCATGTCTAGGTTGAATCCCAAGAATTTAACGTTTTCGCAAATTGGATACTGTTCATTTTTAATTGTAAACTGTCTTTTATTGAATCTCTTTCTAGTAAATACTACTAATTTAGATTTCTGCCGTGATATGTTAAGTCCTAGGTTCAGAAGCCATTGAGAAAATTTATCTATAGCGAACCCCATACTCGAAACACAACTATTAAGATTTTTATTAGATGTGTATAAAACTATATCATCGGCATATTCCAAAGATTTCATGTTTCGTGGGATATTATTACTAATATCGGAAATATAAATGGCAAATAAAATTGGACTCAATATAGCACCCTGAGATAATCCTATATGGGAAGTTCTTTTAACAGTTTTGTTGGATAATTGTATACTCATATTTCTCTTATAAGTACAATTATATATTACCTTCAAGAATAAATTAGGCGTTTTAAATTTTGTTTTCAGAATGTCTAACAAGATATTAGTCTGGACGCTATCAAAAGCGGATTCTACGTCTATAAAATATGACAGCATGAATTCGTTATTAGCAAATGCATCCAAGATGTCCATAACAAGAGAGACAGCGTTGTCTGTAGTTGATTTAGATTTTCTAAATCCTGATTGAGAACTTGGTAAAAGACTATTTGATTCAATCCACCATACAAGTCTTCCCTTTATAATACGCTCGAACGTTTTAAAGATACAAGAGGAGAGCGATATTGGTCTATATGAACTTCCAAGGTTAGGATCTTTCCCTGGTTTTAAAATTGGAATAATGTTAACATTATTCCATTCAGATATCCAACATTTCCCTTTTAGCGCCAAATTAAAAATAGTTAAGAGAATTTGTTTACAATTTAAGGGGAGGTGGAGTATCATGGTGTAAGTAATATTATCTTCTCCCGGCGCTGTATCTGTTGATTTGGATTTAATTGCATAATTAAGTTCATGCATATTAATTGTTTTACAGAGAAAATGAAGTTCATCACTTTCTTCGTGTTGGATATTATAAGGATAGTTGACAGATGGAGGGGCAAGCTTCTCACTAAATTCAAACAAAACTTTATCCGCATCAAAAAAGTCATTACAATGGGTGAACATTTCTTTAGAACATCTAACAGCGTTAACTTTATTCCAAACTTCTTTCATAGGCATATCTTTATTAAGAGAATTACAGAAATTTGTATATCCTTGTTTCTTTGTAGATTTTAAAATTTGTTTTGTTTTGGCCGATTGTTTTTTTAAATTAAGATAATTTTCTAGTGTCATATTTTTACGATACTTAGAAAAAGCTAATTTTCTTTTAGCTACCGCTTGTGAACATTCATTATTCCACCATCTAACTACAGAAAATTTCGCGGTAAAGGGTTTCCGAACTTTTATGGATTTGATAGCGCTATTTTCAATTATATTAAATAAATTTGTGTATAATGCTTCAGGGGTCATAGTGTCACAATTTAATTGTGAAGCTGAAGTATCAGCTAACTCGTTAAATAGTTCCCAATTTGCACAGTTTGTATTCCATTTATTTTTGGGATAAACTTTTATAACTGGTGCTACCGTGTAATTAAATTCAATAATAAGAGGAAAATGATCAGAACCTAGTGAGTCATTATGAACATGCCATGTTAGTTCTGAGAATATATCGCCAGAGCAGATTGTTAAATCAACCGCTGATGGTAGCTGGTTGGGTTTTGGAATAATTGTTGGAGTGTCATCATTTAAAACTATCAAATTATAGTCATCTATTAACCGTAGAATAGATCTACCTGCATTGTCGGTATGAAAACATCCCCAAACAGGGGAATGCGCATTAAAATCACCGCATATTAATAACCTTGGTTGAGAATTACGAATTATCTCATTCCAGGTAGAATCATCTATGAAGTTAGAGGGCTTGACATAAACTGAAATAAACGTTATTAACTTACTCCCAACATAAGCATTAATAGCTGAGATTTGAATGCAATCATTATTAATTTGATCCATGGGTATTATAGAGAATTTTATGTGTTTTTTTATCATAATGCAAGAGCCTCCGGACCCATCAGGTCGGTCAGCTCTAACAATTTTATAATTTTTAAAATACGTGTTTTGTTGTGGTTTAAACCACGTTTCTGATATTAGGATAAAGTCATAATTTATAGAACTATTATAAATATCTAATGAACACCTGTTCGAATTTAATGATCTAGCATTCCATTGTAGAATACTGTACAGGGCCATTTTTGAAATTTGAATTAGCGTATTCTTTATTTGATAGTAAATCCGTTACTAAAGATTCTATGTCAACATTCTGAAGTTCATCTCTTTTATTTAGTAAATCATTCACAATTTTAATGATTGTCTCTTTTACTTGTTGATTGTGGTAGTTAGGAGGATATGGATTTACTATTGGCTGAGAAGGTGAAAGATTTGTTGAAAACATTGGCGGAATTTTCAGAGGGGGAGGAGAGATAACAAAGTCGTTTTTCCTTTTTGAAGGGAGACGAATGTTGGATATCACATTTACTTTATTTTGATGTATATATTTTTTCTCAGGTAGCATTGGAAATTCTTTATTTTGAGTAAGGGGGTAATATCTATTTTTAGCCACGTCTGCGAATGATGCAGTACCAACTTTGGAAGTGTAGGTGTTTTTGTTATACGCTAATTCTAACTTCTTTTCGCGGAGCTGTCCATATAGTGGACAACTTCTAGAGAGGCTATAATGGCTCCCAAAACAGTTGAGACAGTAATCTATTCTTTTATTGTTATTACATTCCCTTGTAATGTGTCCCTCACTGCAATGGCCGCATCTTGGCTCTGATTTACAATTTTTACTTAAGTGGCCAAGTCTCAAACAATTATAACAGTTCACTACTGGGGGAACATAGGGTTCAACTTTGCATGCACAACGGAAAATTTTTATATAATGGGGTAGATTTTGTCCATCGAAAGTAATCTGGCAGGTCGATAATTCTTCGATAGAGTATTCTTCACCTTTTTTAATTTTTTTTGTGAATCTCTTAATATCTATTACTTTTATTGGGGATTCAATGTTTTCTAATAACTCATCTTTTGATAAAGACTTATCAACATACTTGATAACTCCTCTGCAGTGTACGTAAAAACTAGGTATGTATACGTCAAAACCGGATTGTGTTAAGTTAGATTTAGCGAACAGATTTGCGGATCGTGCATTTTTGAATTCAATGCATATCTTTGATTTGCCTTTGTTTGTAATGTTAATTACATCATTTTTACGTACTATCCCGTTATTGTACAGTAATTTACCCATGACCATACGACTTAATTGTTGTTTATTTATATTTTCTACGATAACATAAAATGGTCCATCATCTGATTCCTTATAAAAATACTTCATTTTTTGAGATGGGTCGACGAGAACAATATTAGGCTTTTTTTGTGAGGACTGGCCGGACTGACTGTTATCAGCCGGGGCATTGTTCACGCTAGCGTGACTTTGACTGTTTTCGCCCGCGGACGGATTTTTATTAATTTCGCTAATTACGCTTTGGTTATTTTTCATACTATTTAGTACATAATATGTGTCTGTCGTATCAGTTGGGTCGACATCAATATGATCGAGAGCAGACCGAATTTCAAAACCAGTGTCTCCTAAAAGGAGGCCACTATCTTCGTAACCCTCTTCCCCGGCCATCGGGGAAGGGGTTTTTTATCTACTAACTGTTATATTATATGTCTAAATTTATTACAAATAATATTAGTAAAATAAATGGAATTCTCTGACCAGTTTTCTGGAGACTCTACGGAGCGCTTCACTAAACACAACCACTCTGACTGGATGCTAATGCGAAAACTGAAAGAAGAGTATTAAACTACTGAAAATAAAGATATTGAAAAGTTTTATACAAAAAATCAACTTATTGCTGAGCTCGATGTGCCTCCGATGAAACAAATAATTACAACAATCATAAGTACCTTTGGCTCGCGTTATTTTCAGTTATTTTTTTGCGATTGTTTAAAAAATGTCTAAAGAAGAGTGTTAAACTACTGAAAGTGAAGATATTTAAAAATTTAATACAAAAAATCAACTTATTGCTGGACTCGATGCGCCTCGGATGGAACAAATAATTCAAAAAATCACAAGTACCTTTGACCCGCGTTATTTTGAGTTCATATTTTTAGTGATAGTTTAAACAATATCTAAAGAAGAGTAATAAATTACTGAAAATAAAGATATTAAAAAATTAAATACAAATATTCAATTTATTGCAATTTTAAGTACCTTTGGCTCGCGTTATTTTGGCATTTGTTTAAACAATGTATAAAGAAGAGTATTAAACTACTGAAAGTAAATATATTTAAAAATTTTATAGAAAAAATCAACTTACCCACTTGTAGTTTTTTTAATTATTTGTTCCATTCGAGGCGCACCGAGCCCAGCAATAAGTTCATTTTTTGTCATTAATTTTTAAATATATTTACTTTCAGTAGTTTAATACTTTTCTCTAGACATTGTTTAAACAATTGCTAAATAATTTATTTCAAAATAACGCGGCCTAAAGGTACTTATCATTTTTGTAATTATTTGTTTCATCCGAGGCGCATTGAGCTCAGCAATAAGTTGATTTTTTGCAGAGCTGGGACGAATCCTCGTAAAAAGGATTCGAATCACGAATCCGAATCACCTTATATGATTCGAATCACGAATACTCGAATAAAAGATTCGTAAGAGATAAATATGATTCGAATCAAAGATTCGAATCTTGTTTTTTCGAATCACGAATACAAATCACAAATCACGAATACAAATTTGATTTTTTTTTCAACCATTTATATATAAATATCGTTACCAGTTGTTTTAACAAAAATATTTAAAACTTAATTATTTATTATTAACACTGAACATTGTTGATAACAGACTATACATCTGATTCCCTGTTACTCTGATTAAAGATGTATTTGTGTGTTTCTGAACTTTACTTCAAATCAGTGTTTTGTAGGGGTGGCGCATGAAGTAAAATTTCGAGTTTAGAAAAGCCCGAAAATTTGTCTCGGGTCGCTACGCGACCCTCGACAAATTTTACTTCATGCTTAGTCTGGGAGTGGAAAACACTCGTTTAAAGCTTGAAATTGAACTCTATTATAAAATTGACGAATGCCTGAAAATAACGTAGATAAAAAATTCACTAAATATCATTAAAACCGGGAAAGTCAGAGAAAAGTCATGAAATTATATTCAAACTGACCAAAACACTAACAAAAAAGTCATATGACATTATTGAATTTGTCACAATCAGCAGACAAATTACAAAACACGTATCAATTTATAAAATTAACTCTAATATTGACAAAAACAATGAAAACAATTTAACAAAATGGAGGTTTCCCACAGAAGAAAGTTATATTAAAAGGCCCGGGAATAAAATCTTGAATCAGGGGAATGTCGGAAAAATTTAACATTTCGGATTATGGCTACCATGTCAGTTTTACTTCAAATAATATTAATCATAATTTTAAAAACTAGATTATAATCTTTAGAAACATTTTCAGTCATTTAATGTTCTTATCAAAGCATTCAGTTTAAAGTTTCGAACGAGCGTTTCCACTTCCTGTGGGTCTTTTTGAAATTTCGCATTTACCACAACAAACAACAAACGTTGCAAGTCTTAAAAGCCAATATTGAAGAAGAAATTACCAATTTGAGGCCAGATGTATTACGAACAACAATTCAAAATGTTTTAAAACGAGCACAATCAACATCAATTCAGGAGATGATCATTTGACCGATATCGATTGATAAAGGTGTAAAATTGATAATATAAAGGTAAACAAATACCTTTAATTTATCAATTTTACACCTTTAAATTAACTTTCAGTCAAAACATTGCCCATTTTTTCATTTCTAATAAAATAGCAGCCAATTTATAAAATGACATTACTTTTGCCTTATATTACACGAGACAAAAAGTTTATATCTTAAGAAATGTTAATTTTTGTTTTTTAACATAGATTTACTGTCCTTGTTTACGCACGAAGTAAAATATAGAGTTTAGAAAATTCTGATAAGTTGGTTTAGTTGCGTGGCGAAACGGATAAAACACTGAAATATTGTGAAATTGAAAATCTACTGCTTTTACTTATTATGTTTGAATTTCATAGCCAATTCAGTTTGATTTTATTAGAAATATTTATGTCCCGAGAAATACGTGGAGTTTTTTTGACGTCACACATGAAATTCCTCGCGTGACGTGAAAAGTCAATGTAATTAAACTAACAAGGTCGACTCGGTTTTAAATTAAGACAACCTTGTACACTAACTACCTTGATTGCTGACGTTACGCGTGAAAGTCCTCACGTGACGTCAATAATCAAGGTAATTAAAAAATACAAGGTTGGCTCGGTTTAAATCAACACAAACTTACACACCTTGGTTGATGTCGTCACGCGTGTAAATCCGTACGTGACGTCTAAACCAAGATCATTACTGTGCAAAGTTGTCTTGATTTAAACCGAGCCGACCTTATTACGCGCGGAAATCTTCACGTGACGTCAAAATCAAAGTCATTACTGTATAAGGTCGACTCGGTTTAAACTGAGACAGTCTTGTATAAGGTTGTCTTCATTTAAACGAGTGTTTTCCACTCCCAGACTAAGCATGAAGTAAAATTTCGAGTTTAGAAAAGCCCCGTGAAAATTTGTTGAGGGTCGCGTAGCGACCCGAGACAAATTTTCTGGGCTTTTCTAAACTCGAAATTTTACTTCATGCGCCACGCGTGTAAGACAGTGATTTAACGAGAAATTTAAAAACACACAAAAGACATTTTTCATGTTAATCCTCACAATTAATTCGAATTATTTTTGACAATTCAAATCCTTTTGTAAGTATTCGAATCCTTTTATAAATATTTGAATCCTTTTATAAATATTCGAATCCTTTTATAAATATTCGAATCCTTTTATAAATATTCGAATCCTTTCATAAGGATTCGAGTCCTTTTATATGGATTCGAAAAATGTAACGAATCTGGATCACGAATTCAGTTGAACTAAAGTATTCGAATGCCTCTTTTGAATCCTCTAAATGGATTCGAATCCATGATTCGGATCCTGCCCAGCTCTGATTTTTTGTATTAATTTTTATTAATATTCTTACTTGGAGTAGTTTAATACTCTTCTTTAGACAGAACAGTCTATAAAGAAATTAACTTAAAAAAACACGGGCCAAAGGTTATTATTTGTTCTATCCGAGGCGCATCGAGCCCAGAAATAATTTGATTTTTTGTATTAAATATTTTAATATATTTACTTAAGTAGTTTAATACTCTTCTTTAGACATTGCTTTAACAATCTATAAAGAAATTAACTCAAAATACTTAATGATAGAAAATCTTTTATATATAAAAAGCAGAAATCACAATGGACAAGGGTTGCTTTTTACTGTTTATTTACTCATAATATATTTAAGAGGTTGCGAAATAAATGCATTACTCCTTATTTGCCACTAAAAATAATAATTAAAATTTCTGGAGGCGGAGTATTGCTAGCTTCACAAACATGATTATTTCAATTTTTTTTTTTTTCTGAATATGTATTTGTTTTCTTAAACCAGTCAAACTAAACTTACTTTGTGGACATACCACATACCACATATATTATAGATTAAATTAAATTTAATCATTATTAATTAATAACCACAAAAAAATCCGATAACAAATTGCCGCAGGCGCTTGAATTTTGGAAGATTTCGAGTTCAAAAAGGCCTGAAAATGTACTTATTTCTCAACCAATGAGTATAAACACTCGTTATAAGCTTTAAAATATACTTTATTATAAAAACAGGGAATTGCTGAAGATCAAGCTAAAGTTGTAATCGTCGGGATATGATGCTCAAATATCTTGATATCCTTCCTCTATATAAACGAAGAATTTATTCTTCGCTTTGTTTTGCTTCTCGCTTATTTAACAATCTAATCGATTGCTCGGATGTATTGTCATCTTTATCATTTTTTATCCCCAGACATGCAACGCGGCATCAGCAACTTCTTGCTTGTGAATTTTCACAAATCGGTATTTGGTTTTAATAGCCCTCGTAATTACTTAATATATAATGTTAACAAATATTATAATTTAATTGATATGTTCGGAGTTAGTCTGAAGTATTTTAAGCGTACGTGTCGTGTAGTTTTAGATTCTAACTCATAAGTAATGTTCTTGTATTGTTGTATTATTGTATTTTTTATTATATATGTTATTTTTTTATGTAATTGGCCACCCATAAGAATAAATAAATAAATATGTATACTTACAAGAACAATTTCCTGTATGTATGTAGTATCTATTAGCATTCTAAAGCTTTATGTACTTATAAAAGTTTATTCAAAATATTACCTATTTCGATTATATTGACTTACAATACGATGACGTAATGTATTAGTATAATATAGTTTCTTTTGTTTGTTTTAAATTTCTGATCGAAAGTTTATACAGAAACATAAACAGTGTCTTACTTTCTTTTAATTTGCGAATGGGTTGTAAATATTCACATTAGCCGAATTGATATTCAAGTGATTCAAATACAAATGTGCATTATTACTTAGAGTGTTGTGATCTAAAAAGCAAAATCGGACGGTTAGTGTTGCTCTAGCGAAGAAACACAGGCATATGCTATTGAATTACCCAAACTCGAGACACGTTTTTTTTAACGCTTAGTAAATGACATAGAATCAGTTCAACATGTTTTGTCATTATTTCGACTACTTTTAAAATAAGTGGACTAGTTTTATACCATGTATATTTATAAAAATGGTCATGTGTTTATAGTAATACTTTCTCTAAATATTTCGGTATAAGTTACGTGAAGATGAATTTAATATTAACTGAAACAAGTAATCCTTTTTCTCCACTGGTTTATTTTTATCACTAGATGTACATTTCGTTCACCAAGTGAACATTTTCAATAGTTGTACAAAACAGTTTAGTACAACTATAGAAAATGTTTATTTGGGTGAACGAAATGTACATCTAGTGATTAAAATAAACCAGTGGAGAAAAAGGATTAGTTGTTTCATTTAATAATACTTTCTCTGTCATATACAGACTTAAAGTATAAAGATAAAGGCAGCTGTATAAACCAACTTGGACCAGTTGCGTACCTAGAACTTTTGCCATCTGGGGCGGTCTCCAATTTGCCGCCCTTTCTAAATTAATAAAATTGTGGTTTTTATAAATTAATAAACATAAATAAATAGTTGTAACTAAAATATACAGACTTAAAGTATAAATATAAAGACAGCTGATAAAGACAAACTATAGGCGGAGAACTTTTTTTACCATTGCATGCCATATTTAAATTAAACGTAATAAAGAAGGACGCAAAAGTTGATATACTTATAAATGCAACTTTTATAAAAAACCAAGATACTTACGGAGGTCGCAGATTAACCAGTTATGAGACAAAACATACTTGTATACCTAATTAACAAAAAGAAAAACAATAAAATATTTTTACTTTCCCCTATATACAAAACAAAGGGAAAGTATTGTTGGTTACGCAAAAATGTTTAAATCAAAAATTTTTGTGGATATATCTATGAAAAATGTCTTTGAAAAATGTCTGTCCAGTAATTCTATCACCACGATAAAGTCTAAACCGAATGAGCTGTTGAGATGACACTATAAACTTAAGATTTTTATTACAATACTACTATTCCATCAATTTTTGGTAAAAATGCGGAAACCGGAAGTAGTAGTTTACTCTTTGTATTTTTTTTTTGATTTTTCGTTAATATTGATCCTATCCAAAAGTTGTAGATAATAAAAAAATAGCATTTAATGTTTATACACATATATCCGAAAATTGTCTAAATCGTTGAAAATTTTATAAAAATTTTAAAAATTGACGGAAATCTCGAAATATTGAAAATCTCATAAAAATTTTATCAAAATTTATCGACTGAAAATTTAAATATTAAATGGGCAGTATATTTTGAACTTTAAACTAAATCAGTGTTTTATACGCGTGGCGCATGAAGTAAAATTTCGAGTTGAGAATAGCCCGAATTTGGATTTGGAAGCGGCGCGTTAAAATCCAAATTCTTGGGGCTTTTCTGAACTCGAAGATTTACTTCATGCTGAGTCTGCGAGTGGAAAACACTTGTTAGAGAATAATTTATAA
The DNA here is from genome assembly GCA_932526585.2 of Philonthus cognatus. Taxonomy (NCBI): domain Eukaryota; kingdom Metazoa; phylum Arthropoda; class Insecta; order Coleoptera; family Staphylinidae; genus Philonthus; species Philonthus cognatus. The sequence goes on from OW052241.1 coordinate 109,082,208, forward strand.
CTCTATCAAATATTTTCATTTTCATTCGTTTATAAAATCTTGACGGTTTTGTCAATTTTCAAATTATTCCAGTTTCGATAAATTTGTATCACTATCATTAATTTATAAAAAATTACTTTGTCATGAAATTCCAAGGTTTTCGTTACTATTCAAATTCTTGAATTTTCATGTCTCTTAGACGGGCACGCTCCCGCCTCTTTTTCCCACACGGATTTGGATACTAATTCAGCGCCAATTACACTGGTCTGCAAAAAAAATTATTTTTTTGAGCCCTGACACCATTCCTGCTGATTCTTATGTAAAATGACCTCCTGAATCCGATTATGACCTCCGTTTTCCTCCATCACCCACCGTTTTCGGGGGAGGCCCCCCCACCTATTTTTATCACTTTTCGATAATTTGGAGGCATGAAAAGGATTATTTTAGTCTTTACATTTCTTCTGAGGGGCTAGAGAGGTGAAAAGTTCCATAACATGAACATTTGTAGCAAGGAGGTAGATTTGGGGGGGATTTGCCCCCTTAAATTGTAAATAAATCATTAAAAATGATCATTTTTTTCCGTTATTTTCGCAGTTTTTTCACTTATTTTCTACATATTCCTGCTTCGATTCCCCCTCATCCACCCCCAAACACCCCCAAATAATAAAAATATATTGCAACAAAATATAGCAACAATAATAAAAATATATAGCAACAATAATAAAAATATATAGCAACAGTTCGGAAGATTCACTGTACCACGCTGGCGCTCTCAATACTCCCCCCTTTTCCCCCATCCATTGGAGGGGTGAAAAGGATTATTTAAGCTGTAAAGAATAATAAATAAAAAGTAAAATAATAAATGTAAAATAATAAATGTAAAGAATAATAAATAACTAAGATAAGTACCTTCATTTGGTGCTTGCTTTCCTTTTGTACCCTGAGGTAGAAGTTTCTCGTATCAAAAACCAGCAGTACTCTGCTAACATGCTCGCATTCCACTTCCCCTAAAATCTCCTCTTGAACTTAGAGATGTCTTGATGAAACCGTTCCCCGTGTTCATCCGAAACTGCTCCCAAATTTTCAGGGAAGAAGTCCAGGCCATGGCCTTGTACGCTGACAGCAATTCCTCGACATGAGCGACATAATCATCACTTTTGTTGTTACCCAAAAAGTTCTCACACACGTTTTGGAATGCAATCCAAGCTCGTTTTTCTTTTCGATTCAGGTGTTCAATAAACGTCGAATCTTGGAAAAGTTGTCTAATCTGGGGGCCCACGAAAACTCCTTCCTTGATTTTAGCCTCACTAAGACGAGGGAATTTAGTTTTCAAAAATTGAAATGCATCACCGGTCTTGTCCATTGCTTTCACAAACTGTTTGATCAATCCGAGTTTGATGTGCAAAGGCGGCAAGTAAATATTTTCCTTCGGGACCAGAGGATCGTGAGCGACGTTTTTTTGACCGGGAGTAAAACTTTATTTTTATTATTGTTGCTATATATTTTTATTATTGTTGCTATATATTTTTATTGTTTGGGGGAGGATGAGGGGGGATGGAAGCTGGAATATGTAGAAAATAAGTGAAAAAACTGCGAAAAAAACGGAAAAATCGATCATTTTTAAGGATTTTTTTACAATTTAAGGGGGCAAATCCCCCCCCCCCCCAAATCTACCTCCTTGCTACAAATGATCATGTTTTGGAACTTTTCACCTCTCTAGCCCCTCAGAAGAAACGTAAAGGCTAAAATAATCCTTTTCATCCCTCCAAATTATCGAAAAGTGATAAAAATAGGTGGGGGGCCTCCCCCGAAAACGGTGGGTGATGGGGAAAACGGGGGTCATATTCGGATTCAGGAGGTCATTTTACATAAGAATCAGCAGGAATGGTGTCAGGGCCGATTTTCATGCCGACCAGTGTTATTGATATGATAAGAAAGCTATTTCAGGAGGAATTCCCACCTCTTCTGAAAAACGAATTTCACGATATATTACTTGATATAAAAACCAATATTAAGGATCTCCTTGAAAGAGTTTGTAAACTGGAGGCCGCGGCCGGCGCGAATAAAAATTCGAATTTATCACCTACGGTAATCAGTCAAGCAGACACTATTCGCGAGATGGATGAAATGCGCTTAAGGGCGCGGAACGTGATTGTTTTTAATATTCCGGAACCTCAAGGATCAATCAATGAGAAATCCTCACAAGATAAAAATGCTATTCGGGTTGCAATTGTTGCTGTCGTTACTTTCGAACCTAAAAATATTATTCGTTTAAGCAAGCAAGGAAATATATGTTGTCCAATTAAACTAATGTTTTCAACTGAAAAGGAAGCAATGCATATTTTAAAAGTCACTCGTGCTACAGATACAAAGAATATCAGATTCAACAATGAAATGACACAATTGCAGCGAGACTACTTAAAAGAATTGAGAAAAGAACTGGGTAACAGGAAAGCAAAAGGAGAAAATAATATAACGATCCGTTATGTAAATGGTCATCAAATTATTGCCAATACTCCTTGTTTAAACGAAAAAAAAAAAAAAAAAAATAACAGTATATTTCCAGAACGTGGGTGGCTTCAAGGGAAAAGTAAATTCATTTTTGTTAAATGTTAATGTGTGTGTTTCCGACATTATTGTACTCGTGGAATCCTGGTTGAATGATAGGATAGATATCACGGAATTTAGTTCAATTGATTATGTTGTTTACAGAAGAGATAGGTCCAGCCAAAGTAGCTCCAAAGGTAGAGGGGGAGGAGTTCTAATCGCTGTGAAGCGCAATTTAAAGAGTATCTATCAAAATAGTTGCAACAATATAGAGTACTGCTTTGTAAAACGAATGGATACATTTATTATCGGAGCATCATTACCAGCTTCAAATGCATCCAGTTACTCAACTCACGCTGATGAAGTAGACATTATCTGCAAGGACAATGCTGAGTGCGATATTCTTCTTTGTGGGGATTACAATCTACTTAAAGCTAAATGGGGCATCATCGACAAGCAACTGTTTAGTGTTAATAATACATGTGCTGTTGCCAGTGCTATAATAATAATAATAATAACATTATTTGCCCAACAGATAACCAATTACAGGACAAAATTAAGTACAATATATGTGTATAAAACGTTTAAAAAATTACAGCATTAAATTGTTTCAAATAAGTAAAGAAATAGAAAACAAATACATATACAGGTGAATATTTGACTTTAAAGAGACGTATTAACATAATTATGCTTACAAGTTTTTTACAATAAATGATAAAAGAGTATTCCTAAGTTGATGAAAATTCACATTATAGTATTTAACATTATTAGCATTGTTAAAACGGTTTTTACTGGCGGACAGAAGGATATGACTGGCGAGTCGCTAGACGAGCCAGTCACCTTCTGGAGCCAGTAAAACCCGTTAACTTGCGTATATTGTTATATATTTTATTTGTCAATCATTTGTAATTAATTAAAATACAATTATTTGGTAAATTTAATCAAATTGGAATTACAAAAAATATGTAGTAAGTTATGAAACATTTCCGTGGATACTTATGTTGTTTATTTGATTAAATCAAATTAAATTATTTCGCAATTCGTTTAACATGAGCGTGCCTCCGAAAGTGCCTGCACCAATTACTGAGGCAGCCGCAAGAGTTGTTTCAAGTTTGCTGCCAGTAAAGTCAACGATGAGATATGAGCGGGAGTATGCGGACTTTAAAATATGGCAGAAAGAAAGTGACGTGATTGGCGTGACAGAAGATGTGATATTGGCATATGTAAGTCACCTTGCTGAAAAATTTAGCCCTAATTCGCTATGGACGAAATGGCCAATATTAAAAGGCTGTTTAAATATGAAGGAAAATGTTCCAGTTCACAGGTATTCAATGATAAAATATTAAAAAAAGTGGTGTTCATTAATATTTGTAGGTTTCAGATAGTAATTGCATTCCTCAAAAGAAAGAATGAGCGGTATACTCCAAAAAACGCCAAAGTATTAAGTAAGGGAGAGGTGGAACGTTTTTTGTTTTGCTCCTAGTTTTGCTCCTAGTGTTATGCCTTCAGCAATTTGTGCGCTAGATGGTTCGATATCAAGTTTAGCTCCACATGTTATACCTTCCTCAATGTGTGCGCCAGGTGGTTCGATTTCCATTACTGGAAGTACAAACTGTATATTTAATATATATAATACAAATAAAAGAGATTAATAGTGAATAAATTGTGTTTTATCGTTGCAGTGCATTATTAAAATAATAAAAGAAAATATATATTTTCTTAATTTTTATTTTAAGAATAATAGTATTTATTGTATTTTGCTTTAATAAAAACTATAAATTACTATTCCAGTACTAACTTGTTAAATTTTAACAAGTCAGTATACTGACTTGTTAAAATTTTACAAGTCAGTAGCTTGAAAACGTAACCTTACTTGTTTAATACTGTCTATTGATAAATTGACGTTTGCAAATGAGAGACAAATAAAAACATTTACAGCTCAAAGTGACGGATATATTTTACTGTACAATCGTAATCAGAGAATATATCACAGCTCGTGTTTGTTAAAATTCTATTTGCATTTTCAACCATGTAATGTAAAGGAGCTTTTGATGTTACATCTGATCTAGAAGGTGTGGTATAAAAATTTGTATGAGAATGAGAATTATGGGTTGGAATGTGGAGAGTGACTTTAGAAAGCATGTAAGGAGAATCTATTTTATTATGTAGAATTTAAATTAGAGTTAAGACGCTGCTACATATTCTCCCAGAATCAAGACTACAATCATCGTTAATTAAAAGTAATTCACTATGTTCAATATTTCTAGGAGGATATGTGCCAATTTTAAGTTTGTAGATATATTTTAAAAATCGCCTTTGGACATTTTCTAGTGATTTTCTATGACACTCATAATGAGGGTGCCAGATGAGAGCAGCATATTCAAGCCTTGATCTAACCAAAGAATAGTACAGGTTGCTAATGGTATCAGGATTTGAAAATTGTCTACAGTTGCGCAATATGAACCCTAATGTCCTAGTGGCACGAGAGCAGATGTTATCAATATGAGATGTAAAATTTAATCGATTATCAAATAAAACGCCAAGGTCTTTCATTTCATTAGTCCTTTCAAGAATTGTGCCATTAAGGTAATAATTACATGATAGAGGACTCGCCTTGCGGGAGTAAGACATAATTTTGCATTTTGCTTCGTTGAGTTTAAGACAATTCGATAGACTCCACTCTTGAGTGTAATTCATATTTTGTTGCAACTTGTCTGCGTCCTCTTGACATTTAATTACATTGAAAATTTTCAAATCATCCGCATAAGCAAGCACATTACATGTTAGTGACTCAATTAAATCATTTATATAAATGATAAACAATAAGGGGTCCAGGTTTGAGCCCTGGGGCACACCAGAAGAGGCATGATATTTGGGTGATTTGAAGTCCTTGTATGCTACATATTGGTATCTATCGGAAAAATTCGAATTGAAGAAAGAGGTTAAACTATTGGAAAATCCAAATAAATCTAATTTAGCAATTAGAGTATTATGATTAATTGAGTCGAAAGCTTTAGAAAAATCCAAATATGCAACATCGACTTGATCTTTTGTGTCAAAAGCCTCACTAATAAATTCCATGATATGAACTAAATTAGTAACAGTTGATCTTTTAGATAAGAATCCATGTTGAAACTCAGAAATATGAGGCTTTAACTGCGTACACAGACCATTGTAGATAAGCTGCTCAAACGCTTTAGCAAAATTATTTAATATGGTGATTGGTCTGTAGTTTGCAATGTCTATTCTTTCTCCATTTTTAAAGATAGGGCATACTCTACCTGTTTTCCATAACTCTGGGAAGGTTGATGTATTCAAGGAGAGGCTAAATAATATAGTGAGAGGAGGTGCAAGGGCATACGCGCAATCGCGTAGCAAATAACTTGGGATCTGATCGTCTCCAGCAGTTTTTGAGTTTTTTAAATTCCTTAGGCATTTGACTACATCACCTTCCATTGGCATATATATCGATATTTGAGGACGACTAGTAAACTTGGTGTTTGTATTATTTGCAAATTGATTTTGATTATTGTATGTGTTTGCGAATAAATTTGCAAATGCATTAACAATACATTGTGGATCTTGGGTAACTTCGTTTTCAACTTTAATTGAGTTGGGTATCCTGGACGACCTATTTTTGGAATGTATATAAATAAATAATTGTTTAGGATTAGATTTTACTTCAAGCTCTGTTTTTTTTAAGTACAATGGCGGCCGACGAAATGTGAACGGTATTTTGTTGTCATAGAGAAATTGTCTAATTTTGTACAGATTTATCAGAACTCTTAACAGTGGCGTAACTTAGGTTTTAAAGGACTATTATTCAATTGCTAATTACAATGCTAAACATATTTATTCTTAATACAAGTAGAAATGATGAAATTAATATTTTTTAGGACCACCATTTGCTGTGATAACTTTTGCCAAACGTGTACTCATGGATGAAACTAGATTCCTCATGTTGTAGTTGTCAGCCAAATCCTCCCATGCACAATTTCGTGAAGTTCATCTGCATTCATAGGTCTAAAATCTCTTGAGTAAATCTTTTTTTGTAGGTATCCCCAAACATTCTCAATTGGATTGAGATCAGGGCTCTTCGCAGGCCAAGGCAATACTTGGATGCGGTGGTCATTTAGCCACTGAGTCACAATTCTTGCTGTATGGATAGGACTATTGTCCTGTTGAAATATAAAATGTTCCGGAAATGTTTGTGTTACTGAAGGCAACATTACATATTCTAAAATATCCCTGTATTTAATAGCATTTAAATGGCCATCTATTTTTCAAATTACTCCGGGTCCGTTTACACTGACCCAAGCCCAAAAGTTAACAGAAAAACGACCACTATTTGTTATTGGACGGGTGAATCCTTCTTCATACCTTTGGTTTATTGGTCTATAAACTCGTAGGCTCCCATTACTACATGATTGAAATACTTTTTCGTCAGAAAAGACGACCGAGTTCCAAAAATCATCCCCACGATACACAAATTCGTTGGCAAACTCCAATCTTCGTTGTTTATTGTTTTCTGAGAGAAAAACTTTCTTGGCTGCTTGATAATTTTATAGACCTGCAGCTTTAATACGTCTCCGAGCAGTTCTAGTAGACCCCGCAAAACCCGTTACTTCTCGAGCATCTAAGGCACTATCAAATGGATTTTCTCTGAGATGATTCACTAATGCAACATCCTGTTCTTCATTAGATACCCTTCCTATTCCAATTCGGGGTGGCCTTCTTAAATCTTGCCTTATTTCAAATCGCCTTTTCAAATTATGTATGCAGGTTTTGCTTACATTCAAATCAGCAGCCACTCGGCTAAGAGACCAGTTTTCTTCTAGTTTAGCTATTGCCCTGCTCTTCTCGTCTAAAGATAGATGTCTAGGCATATTTTTGGATGACTTTTATAAATCTGTCAATCAAATGTTTGTTTTCGCACAAACGCGACGCTCCTGATTAAAAGACATATTCACATAGCTAATAAACATCGTTCACATTTCGTCGGCCGCCATTGTACGTATCGAAGGCTGTTTTTATTTTGGCTTTAATTAGTTTTCGCATTCTTTTAAATTCGTCAAAATAGTAAGTGCTCTTGGATTTTCTATATTTACGATAATAGTAATCTTTGCATTTAATGTCACTGATTATACTAGGCGTGTACCATATAGGATATTTGCTACTCTTTTTTGCTGATAATGGCACGTGCTTACTAAAAATGTTAAAAAGATGAGCGTAGAAAGCATTGGTAGCTGAGTTAATATCATTAAATTTGTTTAATAATGTCCAATCCATTGTTAATAATTCATTATATAAGGCTGGAGAGTTTGCTTTATTAAAATTAAGGGAATTTGTTAACTTATTATTTGGGAATTGACACGAGGGAGATTTATCAAAGAATAAATCCAAAGAAATAGCAGGATGGTATTGATCAATAGGCACAATAGGATTATCTTCTCGCTCTAGCACATGGTTAATGTTTGTAAAGATTAAGTCTAGCAACCTTCCAGATATGTTGAAAATGTTATTCACTTGTTTAATATCCGTCATTTCCATAAATGAAATGCAAGTTTTAGTTTTACGATCATGATTTAGAGTACTATAAAATAATGGAAAATTAAAATCACCTAAAACTCAATTCTTCGAAAATTAGACCAATAGATTCCGCAGACAAATCCGGTGGAAAATAAATGACTAAAATATAAATATTAAAAGAATTAAACGTACATTTACCACATACTATATCTGCCAAAAAATCTATTGTCCTGATGTGCGACATATCAATAGATTCTATTTTTAAGGATGAATTTACAGCCAAGAGCACACCACCGCCAGATCTACGTTGAGTGGCAGTACGATCTCTGTCACAGCGCAAAACGTTATAGCTGTCAGTGAATAGCTCCGAGCTGTCAATATCATCAGAAAGCCACGATTCAGTAATAGCAATAATGTCATAGTGAGAGCAAGAAGTAGAAGTGTAACTGACGTTGTTTTAGTTCGCAAGCCACGAGTGTTTTGGTAGTATATTCTTAACACTTGGTTATCACTGTTGGGCGCATTTAGTTTTGCTGAAGAGTAGATACTATGGATGGGATTCCTTTGGCATATTTTATACGTAGGTTAGATTCCCCTAACTCGACACGTCTTGACAATTCCTCCTTGACACTCCGATAATATTCTATTTGCTTCGGTGTGTTGTCTCTGGATATTGCGATGCCGTTAAAAGTGTCATCATTTTTTAATAAAGCTTGATTTTTTAGGATATTGAACACAAGTTGTTCGTCCTTAAATGTAAGCTTTATTGGTCTTTTATTTTTTTTAGTATTATCGAATTTTCCTAGTCTGAAGAAAGTGGGAGATGGTTCATTAATAGATGAATGATTTAATATACTTTTTACTCGTAGTTCATCAGATTCCTTATTTGTTTGCATCGAGTTGCTTATTTCATTAACCCCGTATATAATGACGTTGCAGCGTCGTTTTTCACGTTCTGCCACTTCTTGAATTATTGCCTCCATATCCAGAGTAGTGGTTGGAGGGGGGAAGATATGCTTTGCAAAATTTTTACCTCCTTTTGGAGCATAATGATTGCGGCCTTTAACCCATTGATGTCATCCCCGAGTGCAGCACACTGTGGGCATGTCCACAACAATCCGGCTGTCCTTGACTTTATTTTGCGGGCCTCCGCATTTGTGATATCGACACAATTGATATTATATTCATTTTTGCAGATACAATAGGTGACGGCCACATGTTCTTCAGTAATTTTATTACAACATGTGCAGCTAGGCATTTTATTGTTGTATTACTAAATAGAGTAATAATATATGTCAGAGTTCCGGTTTGTAAGGTAATTTAAATTGAATAAATGATAATCGAAGAGGATAATTACAGTAGGAGCGGGAGGTAGACAAAATGCAAATTCTTCACACTACACGGCCTGTCGTAGTGACTTGATAAAAATCAACAAACAATTAGGAATGCGATAGGCCACGGAAGAGGTCACACAAGAGATACAGAGGTGTAGACAGTTTGGGTGATTGGACATTGGCTAATGTGTTCAGTTTTCATAATATCTATGAAGTGAATAATGTTCCAAATAATAGGGGTGTTTTGTTGGATTTAACACTCTGTAATATTGATAGTATTAAGATATGTGAAGCTAGTGACACTTCATGCCAATCAAATTTACACCATATACCTTACGCGATTAGCTTACCTACCTCTAAAGTCGTATTTTCAGATCTCGATACGGGATGGTTTTACGATTTCAAATCAGCTGACAGGGCAGCGTTGATTGGCATAAAGTGTTGTCAAATGATTCTGTTGATGATAATGTTTCCAGGTTTTACAACATTTTGTATTCGGCGATGGAAACTTTTATTCCAACGAAATTTGTAAATGTGTCAGAATATCCCAAATGGTTCAGTAGTGAATTGATCAAATTAACGCGAGAGAAAAAACATGCTCACGCTATGTATAAGTCTTCTGGCGGAACATGTCATTATGAGTCCTTTAAAAAGTTAATGAAACAATGCAATGCACTAAACGAACTGTTGTATAATTGATATATTGATTCCATCGAAAATAAAATTGATATTGATTCCAGATCATTCAGGACATTTGTAAATGTGTCTAGAAAATCTAATGGATTTCCAGAAGAAATGTATTATAATAATTGGTCCAGGAATACAACAGCGGGTTGTGCACATTTATTTTCATCTCATTTTTCCCAATCATATAATGCTCGTAACAGTTCCATGACAGTTGATTTCAACGTAGAATCAATTTTAGATTTGAATCAGCTTAGTCTGAGTCTTCAGGATGTATTTAGTCAGTAATGTGCTCTTCTCGAATCTTGCAGTTCGGGCCCTGATGGTATTCCCCCATATTTTTTAAAACAATGCATTTATACGTTAAGCGGTCCCATACACAGTTTATTTGAGGATTCATTGTCAACAGGAATTCCCATGTATTGAAAAAATAGCTATGTTGTGCCTATTTTAAAAGGCAGATGCAGATCTACTATAACAAATTATCGTGGTGTGTGCATCCAATCAACTATACCAAAACTTTTAGATAAACTTGTATCTGAATAATTAAATATGAAATGTTCACAATACATAGTTGAAGAGCAACATGGCTTTCTTAAAGGCAAGTCAACTAGCACTAATTTGATGATTTATCAAAGACACATATCGAATGCTTTGGAGGAAGGTTTGCAGGCTGTTTCGATCTACACTGATTTCTCCAAAGCATTTGATCGGGTGCAGCACAGCATTCTATTACACAAACTTCGTTGTGTGGGCTTTTTGGTAGTCTCATAATATGGATAAAGAGTTATTTAATAGGTAGATCTCAGCGTGTTCGCATTAGGTGCCTCAGGGCTCGCACTGTGGGCCTCTATTATTTTTACTTTTTATAAATGATATTGTTTCAACTATAAAGGATAGTAAGGTTCTTCTTTTTACTGATCATTTGAAACTCTTCAAAAAGGTTTCTATTGTGTGGGACCAGCACCTGCTCCAGAGGGATCTAAATAACATTCCAAGTGGTGTATACACCTACGGACATTGAATTATACAACAAGTGTTTGCTGTTACATACAGTAACCTACTGCAAATGTAACAATTTGGATCAAATTATTCAGGCCATCTATAGACGCGTTTCTGATGAGAGATAAATCTCGAAACGCGTCTATAGATTGCCTGAATAATTTGATCCAAATTGTTACATTTGCAGTAGGTTACTGTATGTAACAGCAAACACTTGTTGTATAATTCAATGTCCGTCGGGGTACTAGCCCGGGAAGTAGTTGTTTCAATGAGTGTTTGTTATAGTCTTTGTAAGACTAACTTGTTGTAGATTGCGAAAAGAATCGCACTTTTAATGTTTGAAGTATTCTGCAACCAAGAATTGGCAATTTCATTTATACTTATGTTTGAACGGTAATGTGACCGCCAGTCTAAGGTGTCAAATTATTTAGAGGGAATGGCAAAGCTATACTGATGAGAGATAAATCTCGAAACGCATCTATAGATGGCCTGAATAATTTGATCCAAATTGTTACATTTGCAGTAGGTTACTGTATGTAACAGCAAACACTTGTTGTATAATTCAATGTCCGTCGGGGTACTAGCCCGGGAAGTAGTTGTTTCAATGAGTGTTTGATATAGTCTTTGTAAGACTAACTTGTTGTAGATTGCGAAAAGAATCGCACTTTTAATGTTTGAAGTATTCAGCAACCAAGAATTGGCAATTTCATTTATACTTAAAATTATATTTGTCTCTAGTACGGCCACATGTAGAGTATGCAGTAATCTGGTCTCCCTTAAAAAACTGTACCATTCATCAGATTGAGATGATACAGGGAAGGTTTCTGACGTTGATGGCTTTTCGCATGGGAAAAGGTTTGTTAGAATTCAGCCATAGCGGAATGCTTTCAACACTTAATTTGCATTCTTTGGGCGAAAGAAAATTCTTTCTAGATCTTTCATTTTTATATAAGCTGGTGAATGGGTTTGTGAATTGCAGTGAATTAGTGGGAGCGCTGGATTTTAATATACCTCGGTGTATTAATTCTAGACAACGATCAATATTTAGAATTTGTTTTCATACCACAAAGTACGGTATGTATAACCCTATTGATCGTATGATGAGATATGCAAACGATTTGTTCAATAATTCCAACTTTATGCTCTTCACTTCTTCATTTGTAGTTTTCAAAGCCCATTTACGCCATATTGATATATGCCATCTCATTCATATTACATAAATGTAATGCATTTTATTGTTATTATTTCATGATTTTATTTATTCGTAAATAATTTTATATAGTATATGTATCTTTGTTGTTTGTTAATTCAATTGAAGTCTATGTAATTTACACTGCAAGTTTTCATCTGTGATAATTTGCTTTTGCAAATAACACTTTGTAGTGATACCTTCTGTGATATTGGTTTTTAGTTTTGTTTTATCTATATTATTACTTGTTATTTGTACATTTTACTATTTTATATTATTTATTTATTTGTTGCATTTTAATTAATTATTTTATTTATTTTATAGTCTTGTTGCCTTTTATTTAATTTTGCATTTATTTATTGTCGCTTGAAGATGGGGTATATTTTTCTTTTCTTTTATAATTCATGTATTTGAATTTGTCAGTTTGATGTATTCTATTGTTGTGTTTTGTTCTCTCTGTCTCTCTCCTTGATTTTTATATTTATGTTATATATAAATGGATGTTTATGTTATATTGATTTATTATTTCTTGAAGATGGGAATGAGCTGGTTGCATATTGTTTTGACTATGAACTATTTGGGATTGAGAAATAACCATTTTGACGTGTGTCTTGCCATTTCGTTTTTTATTTAGTGTTAGGCACACTTTTCTTGTATATTTTTAATATGTATTTCTTGTATATTTTCAATATGTATTTATAAATGTATTTTGGAAATAGAGATTCCGTTAATAAAGTAAAATTGAAAATTGAAATCTTCGCAGTTTTTCTAAATTTCAAAAATTTCATTTAATTTTCAAAAGTTCAGATGGATTTAATAATTTCCTAGATTTTCAATAATTCAGAAAATGCTAATACTTTTCATAAATTTTCAATTCTTTCAGTAACCTTAACAATGATCATTTTTATAATTTTTATATTTCTAATGAATTTTCGTCAGGTTTTTAAATCTTAACAGTTTTCGTAAATTTCCAATTTTTTTGTTAAATTTTATGTGTTTTCTTAATTTTAAAAATTTGACAATTTATAACGTTTTATTAACTTTAAAAATGTTGACCCATTTCGTAAATTTTCAAGAAAACAATAATTATTATAATAATGTATTATTATAATATTTTTTAATTTTCAAAATCTAATTATTAATTTTAAAAAAATATATGTTTTTTATGATTTTTTTCTTAAAAACTAACGAAAGGCGTCAAAATGTTGAAATTTAACGACAATCGTAAAAAGTGTCGACATTTTTATAATTAATGATGATCTTGAAAAACTTGGAATTTTTGAAAATTAAAGAAAATCTTTCAAATTTACGAAAACAGTTAAGTTTTTATTTAAATTATTAAAGATCTTGGTAGTTCGCGAAAAGTATTTTTTTTAAATTTTAACCTAGATTTCTAAAATGTATTTTGTTTGATAAATTGCAAAAAAATCAAAATTTAATGCAACCAACATGAAATTCATTGAATTTATTTAGAATTAATTGCACTTACATCTAATTGAAAGAAAGTGAAATAATCTCAACGCATTTTCTTAAAATATGAAGCTAAAGTTGAATTTATGTAATAAAATCAACAATTTTAGAAAAATGTTTTCTTTGAAAAAATTGTAAAAACTCAACAGATTATCAAATCAACAAAAAATTCATCAAAATCTACACAGAAATGAGTAAACTTGGATATGGATATTTCAAAATAACAAATCAAAGTTTACTTTTCTTTATAATAAAAGGCGATTGCTCTGGGAATTTAATGTATTTGAAAAGTTATTTAAATCAAAATCAAACGTTTGTACATAATCAATTGAATGAAGTTTAATGAATTCAACTGAGCAAATAATAAAATATTTAAAGGTACTGTTTCTCGTTTTCTGATCTTAGATTACGAAAGACATTTCGGATTTTGATAAAATTAATAGCAATTGTCGATAAATAATTAAACTTCGTGGTAATGTCGAAAAAAAATGGAGCGATATTTTAGAACATTATAGATGCCTTAAATTGAATAAAATGTCATCAATAAATAAATACAAAAATAAATATAAGGTAAGGTTTCTTGTTTTCTAATCTTAGATTACGAAATTATTTGTTTATTTTTCTACTAAGTAAATTTTATTCTCTAAATAATTTGACAGATAAAAGTCAGAAGTGCATTATATTATTATAATTACTTTAGATTCTACTACTTGTATTTATTAATTTCATTGCAGTTATCATGTCTACCATATCATTCGTATTAGATATAAGTTCGCTAATAGTGACAGTGATTAATTTAAACCCCAAGAAATTCTAAGGCGTCGAAGACCTGGAGTTTTTCAAGTCAGAAGCAACCCGTTCACATAACCAGGGATTTTTATACATATGCATACGCTTCTAATAAATTAGTTTCATTTGAAGCTTTAAACGAGTGCTTTCCACTCCTAGATTAAGCATGAAGTAAAATTTCGAGTTTAGAAAAGCATGAACATTTTAACTGTACAGGGAAGATTTTTTTAAGTGTACATATTTCGATGCATGCGTTGTAAAATTTGAAGCATTTATTGCTTTATATACGCTGCAAATATTCAGACGTTCGTCGATCCAAACCGACCAAACCAAATATTCAGGCTTTTCTAAACTCGAAATTTTACTTCATGCGCCACGCGTATTAAACACTGACGACACTAAAATATTGTGAACAAGTGAACTTCACTTGAGATCAGGGTCTTATACGCGTGGCGCATGAAGTAAAATTTCGAGTTTAGAAAAGCCTGAAAATTTGGTTTGGTCGCTCCGCGCTTCGCGCTACGCGACCAAACCAAATTTTCAGGCTTTTCTAAACTCGAAATTTTACTTCATGCTTAGCCTGGGAGTGGAAAACACTCGTTTAAGTCTTTTATAATTTCTAATTAGCTTTGTTTTTGTTCTGTGTAATTTATACCCATTTCACGGTTATTCTCGACAATTATAAGAAATTATACTAAATTTCCAATTTGAAAGATCGACAATTCAATTCTAAAAATTGGTGATTCCATCTATCGCCACAATGAAAATGTAGGTTTGCTTTATAATACGCAATTTTATTTGCCCATTAGTTTACTACATAGATAAATTTACTCTACAAATAGTTATCTAATGATTTATTAATCATTTATAATACAATAAAAGGGCATAAAAGGTGCAGTTTCTAGTTTCCTAATTATAGATTACACAAGATATTTCGGATTTTCATAAAATTATCAGCGATTGTCGATGAATGACTAAACTTTGCGCTAAAGTTGAAAAAAAAAATGAGGCCAATATTGACTATGTTTCTGATTAATAATCTAACTAGTGTTTCCACTGCCAGGTTAAGCATGAAGTAAAATTTCGAGTTTAAAAAAGCCTGAAAATTTGGCTCGGGCGTGTAGCGAAGCGGAGCGACCGAGCCAAATTCAGGCTTTGCTAAACTCGAAATTGTACTTCATGCGCCACGCGTATAAAACACTGATTTAATGTGAAAGAGTCTTTAACCAATTGACAAGTGCAATAAGTTTAGTATTTTCTTTGAATTAATTTCTCATCCGGCACTTGGTGAAACATATTAGAATATAATATATAAAATTACGAAAAAAAAACTATTCGTGAAAATGCAAACAGTGTCTTAATTAATAAGACAATTTAAGACGATAAATATCCATTGAAACAACTACTTCCCGTGCAAATACACCTCCGGATATTGAATTATACAATGAAATATTTAAAGTCTTATTTAATTTGATTTGTTACAACGCTCTATTAAAGTATATGTAACGTTTAGGTCAAATTCTCTTCAAACCAACTAACAATATAATTTAAAATGAAAGGAGAGATAGTAACAAATTAGAAGTGAAAGGACTTGGATTAAAACTAATGTCTTAGGCCATCTATAGACGCGTTTCGAGATTTATCTCTCTTCAGTATAGCTTTGCTTATGACGTTTAAAAAATTAGGAATAAAATTAAAACAAACTTACTTAGAAAAAGTGTTGTGTGTGGAATAAACAGGTACACAGAAATGGAATGAGTGAAAATGATGGTCGGTATTTATAGGTAAAAAAGGGGAATTATGTCATTAGCAGGTATGAAGAATGTGAGACCTTATTATTTACCTTACGGTACAGTTCAAACAAGATAAATTCAAATTCAAAACTATTTGAATTCGAGGAAATAAGCTTACGCTTCTTAAAGTTTGCACACTTTAAACATAATATATAAAATTACGAAAAAAACTATTCGTGAAAATGCAAATAGTGTCTTAATTAATAAGACAATTTAAGACGATAAATATCCATTGAAACAACTACTTCCCGTGCAAATACACCTCCGGATATTGAATTATACAATGAAATATTTAAAATCATTGTATAATTCAATATCCGGAGGTGTATTTGCACGGGAAGTAGTTGTTTCAATGAATATTTATCGTCTAAAATTGTCTTATTAATTAAGACACTGTTTGCATTTTCACAAATAGTTTTTTTTTCGTAAATTTATATATTATGTTTAAAGTGTGCAAACTATAAGAAGCGTAAGCTTATTTTCTCGAATTCAAATAGTTTTGAATTTGAATTTATCTTGTTTGAACTGTACCGTAAGGTAAATAATAAGGTCTCACATTCTTCATACCTGCTAATGACATAATCCCCTTTTTTACCTATAAATACCGACCATCATTTTCACTCATTCCATTTCTGTGTACCTGTTTATTCCACACACAACACTTTTTCCAAGTAAGTTTGTTTTAATTTTATTCCTAATTTTTTAAACGTCATAAGCAAAGCTATACTGAAGAGAGATAAATCTCGAAACGCGTCTATAGATGGCCTAAGATATTAGTTTTAATCCAAGTCCTTTCACTTCTAATTTGTTGCTATCTCTCCTTTCATTTTAAATTATATTGTTAGTTGGTTTGAAGAGAATTTGACCTAAACGTTACATATACTTTAATAGAGCGTTGTAACAAATCAAATTAAATAAGATTTTAAATATTTCATTGTATAATTCAATATCCGGAGGTGTATTTGCACGGGAAGTAGTTGTTTCAATGGATATTTATCGTCTTAAATTGTCTTATTAATTAAGACACTGTTTGCATTTTCACGAATAGTTTTTTTCGTAATTTTATATATTATGTTTAAAGTGAGCAAACTATAAGAAGCGTAAGCTTATTTTCTCGAATTTAAATAGTTTTGAATTTGAATTTATCATATTAGAATATGTAAAGTTATTTAAATTTAAAAAAACACTTGGTATTAATTCACAAATTAAAACTTTACTCCGACTAGTTTCGGTTCGTTAGACCATATTCAAAGGAATATCAACATTCCTTTGAGAATGGTGTAACAAACCGAAACTAGTCGGAATTAAGTTTAGTATGTTAATTATCAATTGTTTAAATGGCGGGGAAAGTGATATGATGGACACATCACTATTGTTTATTTTATATTTATAAATTAATAATTTCATTTCTTTGGGATAAACAAACAAATTTGTATATAAACAAATGTATATATTTACTGTTTTAACTTTCGTAGTTTGGACAGCTTGGTGGTGTAGTGGTTAGAGTGTTGTACTGCCACGCCACGGACTGGGGTTCAAATACCGGCCTAACAAGTTGTCTGCATTTATATAGGTTAGGATAAAAATGCCAAACACTCCGTCTTCTCGGATATGACGTTAAATGCATGTAGGACCCGTGTACTGCCTGGATGTTGCGTGCACGTTAAAGATCCCTACCGGTGGGTTGGAACTCCCACCGGGTTCGGCAAAATTCCCGGATAGCTGTAGACCTAATCTCCGGCGTCATGATTGGCCTTAGCAGCGGAAATAGATGACGTAAAACCCAAAATAAAAAAAAATAAAAAAAAACTTTCGTAGTTGAAAAATCGTGTATAATGATCTCAAAATTGTTATTATTCGTAATTTCTTGTTCTCTGGACAATATTGCAAGATTTTGTAGTCTTAAACCACTTCAACTTGATGTCGGCACCGTTGATGTCTGTATCCGAGCAAAATTTTTAGAGATAATATTTTCAACCCTACATTGACTTGACGATGAGGAATAATATTCGAAATCATATAGTAATTCATAATTCGTAGAAATTTAATAGTAAACTTATGAAGTAAACAAGTTGATTTTTACAATTAAAACTAAATATAAAAAATGTGCCGTCTGGTGCGGACCCCCTACCTCCTAGGTACGTCACCAACTCGGACTAGATTTATTGATGAATTATTATCGCTAAATTTGAAATATGATTATATTTTATTAATATATTATATTGATTTAGAGAATTGAATTAAAAATTGAAATGTAGCACAAAAGTTGCGTTCAATAATTAATGACTGGTCATTATTTTAATGAATGTGAGGGCGAAAGGCTGTGTGGCGGTAATAATTATTTTTGAAACATACACATTAATCTGAGTTTATTAATATTTACTTTTCCCATACGTATTATAAAGGAAAACAATGTTAGTGGAAATATACGTTTTTGAGGTCCCCCGAGTCCATGGGCGTAGTCAAAATGTTGACCGGGGAGATACCGAGACAACAAATTAGTTAAGAACTTAAGAAACGTCAATTATTTTCACAAAATCATGACTACCATGAAAAATCAATTTAAAAATATTGTGTTTTACTAAGTTTAGTAAGTATTGTACCTACAATTTTAATGATTTTTATCAACTATTTTGAAAGATGTTTTTTTTAAATTTTGATTCACAAAAAAACATCGAAAAAATGAGTATTTATTTTTGTAAATCAAAATATATGAATATTATTATAGATAAAGTATGTTTCTGAACTGTACCATAAGTCTTTAAGCTTTATACGCCTGGCGCAATAAGTAAATATTTTGAGTTTAGAAAAGCCTGAACATTTGGATTAGAGAACACTTTTTTTATAAAATAATTGATAATTTTAATAATTCACTACATTTTTAAACTTTATTTATAATAAAATTGTCAAATAATGCTATAATAATAATAATAATAATTTCTACACTAATAAAACACTAATGATTGACACTTTTGTTGATTTAAATTAGGTTGTGCATATTTTTAACACTGATAATTTCTTTTTTTTTAAGATTTAAAAATGAAGTTTGGCATATTTTGTGTTGTCTAGATACTGGATAATTATCATAGTTTGGTCACAGAAATAAGATGAAAATTCTGAAAAATATGATTCTGGAAAAATGTGTAGATTATTTTCTATTTACTTTGCGGTATAATATTATTTAAATGCAGTCTCGTTAAAAAATATATGTATGTTATACTTTAAAATCTTCGTAACAATTTCTACAATACATCTATTAAAATTGAGTAGCCCAGATGCAAAACTAGCCCAAATAAGGTGTATACCTTATTTAGGGTTATACTATCCCAAGATTCTTCTGGTCTGGGGCTACAATTATAAAATAGTATATTGTACAACGAGCATATAATGATAGCTATTAATTAGTATAAATGAAATTGCCAATTCTTGGTTGCAGAATACTTCAAACATTAAAAGTGCGATTCTTTTCGCAATCTACAACAAGTTAGTCTTACAAATACTATACCAAACACTCATTGAAACAACTACTTCCCGGGCTAATACCCCGACGGACATTGAATTACACAACAAGTGTAACAGTAGACACTTGTTGTGTAATTCATACAGTAACCTACTGCAAATGTAACAATTTGGGTCAAATTATTCAGGTCATCTATAGACGCGTTTCGAGATTTATCTCTCCTCAGTATAGCTTTGCCATTCCCTCTAAACAATTTGACACCTTAGACTGGCGGTCACGTTACCGTTCAAACATTAGTATAAATGAAATTGCCAATTCTTGGTTGCAGAATACTTCAACCATTAAAAGTGCGATTCTTTTCGCAATCTACAACAAGTTAGTCTTACAAAGACTATACCAAACACTCATTGAAACAACTACTTCCCGGGCTAATACCCCAACGGACATTGAATTTCACAACAAGTGTCTACTGTTACATACAGTAACCTACTGCAAATGTAACAATTTGGGTCAAATTATTCAGGCCATCTATAGAAGCGTTTCGAGATTTATCTCTCCTCAGTATAGCTTTGCCATTCCCTCTAAACAATTTGACACCTTAGACTGGCGGTCACGTTACCGTTCAAACATTAGTATAAATGAAATTGCCAATTTTTGGTTGCAGAATACATCAAACATTAAAAGTGCGATTATTTTCGCAATCTACAACAAGTTAGTCTTACAAAGACTATACCAAACACTCATTGAAACAACTACTTCCCGGGCTAATACCCCGACGGACATTGAATTACACAACAAGTGTCTACTGTTACATACAGAATCGCACTTTTAATGTTTGAAGTATTCTGCAACCAAGAATTGGCAATTTCATTTATACTAATGTTTGAACGGTAACGTGACCGCCAGTCTAAGGTGTCAAATTGTTTAGAGGGAATGGCAAAGCTATACTGAGGAGAGATAAATCTCGAAACGCGTCTATAGATGGCCTGAATAATTTGACCCAAATTGTTACATTTGCAGTAGGTTACTGTATGTAACAGTAGACACTTGTTGTGTAATTCAATGTCCGTCGGGGTATTAGCCCGGGAAGTAGTTGTTGCAATGAGTGTTTGGTATAGTCTTTGTAAGACTAACTTGTTGTAGATTGCGAAAGAATCGCACTTTTAATGTTTGATAGCTATTAATCACGAGAACGATGTTTGTGCAACGAGCCGTAGTCGACAGGAGCAAGTCGTTCGAGTGATTAATAGCCATTATATGCGAATTATACACTTTACTTTGTTCACGACAACAACAATATACAACACAACATTTATTGCATAATATATTTTTCAAAATGAATGTTGACAATTATATAAAGTATTATTCAGAGCTGGGACGAATCCTCGTAAAAAGGATTCGAATCACGAATCCAAATCACTTACTATGATTCGAATCACGAATACTCGAATAAAGGACTCGTAAGAGATAAATATGATTCGAATCAAAGATTCGAATCCTGTTTTTTCGAATCACGAATACAAATCCTTTAAGAATAAATTTGATTTTATTATTTTTTTTTGCAACCAATAATATATAAATATCGTTACCAGTTGTTTTAACAAAAATATTGAAAACCTAATTATTTATTATTAACACTGAACATCGTTGATAACAGACTAAATATCCGATTCCCTGTTACTCTGATTAAAAATGTATTTGTATGTTTCTGAACTCACTTTAAATCAGTGTTTTGTACGCGTGGCGCATGAAGTAAAATTTCGAGTTTAGAAAAGCCCGAAAATTTGTCTCGGGTCGCTGCGCGACCCTCGACAAATTTTCAGTAAGTGATTTTTACAGTGACTATAGTTTCGACTACAAGCTAGTCATTATTAAACTGAGTCCTAGAATACATTGTACATTGTTTTATATAATTTGTCAAAAACAGCGGGCAAATTAAATAACACGTAGAAATTTATAAAATTAACTTAAAAATTGACAAAGACAATGAAAGAAATTTAACAAAAGGGGGGTTTCCCACAAAAGAAAGTTATATTAAAAGGTCAGGAAAAAAATTCTTGAATCAGGAAAATTTTACTTCAAATAATATTAAACAACATTTTGAAAACTAGATTATTATCTTTAGAAACATGTTCAGTCATTTAATGTCCTTATCAAAGCATTCAGTTTGAAGTTTCGAACGAGCGTTTCTACTCCCAGACGTAGCATGAAGTAAAATTTCGAGTTTAGAAAAGCCCCGTGAAAATTTGTCGAGGGTCGCGCAGCGACCCGAGACAAATTTTCTGGGCTTTTCTAAACTCGAAATTTTACTTCATGCGCTACGCGTATAAAACACAGATGTTAAGTGAAGTTCGAATATACATAAATTTGTTTTATACCCTCGACAAATTTTCACGGGGCTTTTCTAAACTCGAAATTTTACTTCATGCTTAGTCTGGGAGTGGAAAACACTTGTTTAAAGCTGTAAACCGACTTTAAAAAAACAGGGAATATCGGCAATTGTTGTATTAATTCCATGGTGTCATTATTTTTATAAAATCACATTACTTTTTCTTAATTATTTTAACTTAGAGAAACGTAAAGTGTTAAGTGTGAACATTAATAAATTTAGAATTTCTTCCTCTACAAAAAAGTGAAATACATTGTGTCTCTAAAATAAATAGCGAAGCCAATATTTGAACACTTTAAAATTAACATGCGATTTCCTATGTTGCGTCCGCCAAGTCAACACCCGGTATAAAATTACGACAATATTCGTATAAAATGCAAACAATACGTCTTAATTAATAAGACAACTTAAGATGATAAATACTTATTGAAATAACTACTTCTCGTGCAAATACACCTCCGGATATTAAATCATACAATGAAATATTTAAAATCTTATTTGGTTTCTAACAACGCTCTATCAAGATGTACGTAACATTTAAGTAAAATTCTCTTTAAACCAATTAACAAATAAAAATAAAAGAAGAAATTGCAAGAAATTAGAAATGAAAAGGACTTGGATTAAAACGAATGTGTTAAGCCTTCTATAGACGCGTTTAGAGATTTATCTCTCTTCAGTAGAGCTTTGCTTATGACTTTTTTAAACTAGATTTTTAGGAATAAATTGAAATAAACTAACTTAGAAAAAGTGTTGGGTGTGGTATGGGCAGGTACACATAAATGGATTGACTCAATCCATTTCTATGTACCTGATGATACCACACACAATACTTCCAAGTAAGTTTAGTTTAATTTACATGTTTCACATTTCTACAGGATGGGTAGAGGATACCTTGAGGTATTTTTTGAGGTGTTTGTTTTTTGTTACGATTTGATATCACCGATTTCCATCCCTCGTGAGCTCCTTAAAACAATTTAAAGTAGTTATTTTCGAATGGTTTCTACAAAATCAGAAATTGGAACTAATTTTGATGTAACCAGATTTTTGTATGAGTTTTTCAAATTAAATCCTACCGTAAACAATAGTCCTTTCGATAATGCTCATTTTAGAATATGTTAACACCAATTTTAAAGTAATTATTTCAGATCTTTGTATTGGATTATCAAAAAATACCAATTTCTTAATAAATTCTAAAAATTTAAACTAAACTTGATAACACACCATTTCTTATGATTTTTCCTAATAAACAATGGTGTTTATATTTAATGAATTCTTTACTTTGAAAACGCTCAACTCAATTTCAGGCGTGTTATATTTTTATTCCGTCTAATGCTTGTCGAAGCTTACGGTAAGAATGCTCTTGCCAAATAACAAGTGCTTTGAATGGTTTAAAAAATTTAAAAGCTGCAATTTTGACGTGAGATACTAAGAACGTGGTAGACTACCGGGAAAGTTTGTAGAGTCTGATTTGCTTGTTCGAAGCGTTCGACGCAGTGTTGCCAACTCTAGACTGCCAGATGTCTGAAAATTTCGTCTAAAAAATCACCAGAAATCACCAGATTTTATGTTTTGTTATAACATGAATAAACCAAATACATATTAACAGAACAACACTATTTAACGGTAATGAATAAAAAACGATTATAATAACTAAAGATGCATAATTTTAATATTAATTTTACTATTGTTACGATAGTATAATTATAATAGTACTATGTATAGGGTGTCCCATTAGTGCGTTCTCAGAGGATATCTTGACTCACGTTTAAGAAGCAAAAGTTTCTTCACCGAAGTTGCTCAGTTTTCAGACCTCTTCTGATAACTTCGAAACGGTATGATAGACTGAATGGTTTTCTTAAAAAGACACTCAATTTTCATGAAGGATTCAAAAACCAAATAATATACAGGGTAATCCATTTAAAACAAGCAAGTTGCATCCCCTACTGTCTTTCTGGCGCACCCTGTAAATATCGAAATAGGTTTACGTTATGCAGTTCTTAAAGCCAAACAACTTTAGTAAAAACATTTTTCTATCTTTATCGTGAGCCGATATATTCTCCAAGAACGCACTAATGGGACACCCTGTGTAGAACTCAATGTCTAAGACTCAACAGCTATGAACATTCAGTTATCTTTAAAAAAATCTGTATTGAAATTAGGTTGGATAGGATTTGCTTAGCTTAAATGACAATTTAGGTTAGGTTTGACAACATGTACTAAATTTGAGTAAAATACCAACAAGATTGTAGGATTCAAACCCACTGTTTAATTAAAAAAATATACGTAAAAGGAACAAAAACCAAATTTTTACTAATAAAGTTAAACCATATTGAGAAAGACGAAAATATATATCTAACTCAACCTGATATTTAATAATATCTAATCTAACATGATTACAGTCAGGTTAAATAATATATTATTTAACCCAACCCTTTATCTAACAATATGCGACGCTACTTTTTAGCTACTGTGTACTTACCGCTCGGCCAAACTAACCCAGTGAAGAAGGGGGGGTTTTCAAATCAAAGATTTAACAAAAAGGGCGCCACGTGATTACGGGCGGCAAAGTAGCTAAACATAAAGGAAAATCACGAACCCAGATTTTACTAATACATATGTTCAATTCCCCATAAGTAAAATGCATAAATGAAATATAATAAACTATTTTATTTCCTGTAGATCGAACAACACAAAAAAATGTATATATATATATTTCAATTTAATATATTAAAGAAACGAATTGAATTAAAAAAAATAAATTATTAATTTTAAGTAAAATATGGAATAATACCAAAAATAATTTTCGTAATTCATTCAAATTAATTACAAACCTCGGTAGATAAATATAGCTATATATACCCTTACAAAAAGCATACAAACTCAAACCGAAATAAACATAATAAATTTAAATTCAAAGCATAAATTAAAAATATTGAATTATCTGTAATGACTTTAAAATACACGTTTAAATATTCCTTAAACGGCAAGAATTATCTATTCTTTTATTATTTTTTTTTCTTCAAACAAAAAAAAAATTATAAATTGAAATGCAAAGTATAAAGTGAGAATTAATTATTATTTTTCAAAATCTAAGTTTTCCAATTAAATTAATATTAATGTAGATATTAAGCATCAACAACAACAAAAAAATAATCCTTTACGTTATTATTTAATTTTGTTTTTCTCTTTTTAAATTCTCATTCGAACAATTTACAAAACACGTTATGCATATATACCCAAATAATTAATTGTAGAATTTATCATTAGAATTCGAAGTTTTAAATTTAATCAAAAAAAATCTTTATGTAAATACAAAAAAAAATGTTCTTATCAAATTTCACTCGAGTCCAAGGGGTTGAAACCAAACGAATAACACGGGTAAGACAGATAAGACGGACGAAGGACAGCTACGACTTCTTCCTTTCCCGAACCAGAATCACAGTACAAGTCTTCCATGAAGTATTTTTCTTTCGGAATCCGGAACTAGAATCTCCCACGTGATCTCCACTGCTTATCAGCAACCACGGCCAAAATGGAATTCGAATCGAACCGGACCAAAAATACATCAATCGAAATGTATGATTGTAAAACAACCACAATTAAAAACCTAAGAACATCCCTACGAATTAGAAATATACTGATAAGAAGAACAATGCTTACCTCTAGGTGAAAGTGAGGTTTTCTAGAACGGCACGCTTTTTCTCTCCGCTTATAGCGTAGTAAATTATTATTTGCCAAATAATTCACTTTTGAAATTAAGACAAATACGAATCCCTCTTGAGGAAACCACAACGGTTTATAATTTATTAATCTTAATTTACGCGTGTCGAACTGGACGTGTGAAACGTATACGCCTGAAGAGTTAAAAATGGACGGGACAGAGCGCAGTGTAAAAACTCCTCCGCGACACCGAATACAATAGAACAAAATCAATCGCAAAAAATTCCAATATTTAAATTTAAATGCGAAAATAAAATTGCCTATGTTAATTCCTTAGAATTAGAATAAATTGAATATTAATTATTCGTTTTACCAAAAATTAACGTAACAAATATCTAATCTGACAATAATAACAGTTAAGTAAGATAACAATTTAGGTTAGATATGATATTATAGTGCATGTTATCATATCTAACCTAATCTAACTTGCTATTTCACATGGTGGAAAGTTAGGTTAAATTAAATTACAGTTGCAAAAGTTAGGTTAGATTGAATAACCGTTACATAAGTTGGGTTAACTAATTGCTATCTAAGCTATTGTAACTTTCTTAGCAGTTTATCGAACTTTAGAGAAAGTTGTTTAGGTTATTTTAAGTAGCATTTACTTAGGATAGATTTGATAACATGTAACCACCAATGTTAGATTAAAAGTTAGGTTAACTTACGGCTGAGCTTTTATACCAATTCTAATTAAATGAATATATGTAGTTGGCATTTCAGCTAGGGTTAGGTTATAAGATAGATTGTGAAATCAGTTAAGGTTAGGTTAGGTTATTTATCCAAGTTAAGTTAACTTACGGCTGAGCTTTTGTAGCAGTTCTAATTCAATGAATAAAGTAATTGGCATTTGAGCTAGGGATAGGTTAGATGATACATCGTGAAATTAGTTTAGATTATGCGTAACTATTTTCAGGTTAGGTTAGGTTACTGATTTCACGGTTAAGTTGGACGTCAGTTATTGATTATTAATTTGACCTAACCTAATACTTGCTTGATTGGTAAGTTACGTTATGCCGTCTGTATCCGTTTTTAAGTTTTGTTGATTCTTAATTTATTAGGTTAGGTTAGTGAAGAGTTACATAGGTTAGATTATAAAAGCATTCAATTAAAGCTATTAACGAGTGTTTCCACTCCCAAGTTAAGCATGAAGTAAAATTTCGAGTTTAGAAATACCTGAAAATTTGGATTGCTTCGCGTAGCGAAGCGAAGCGACCAATCCAAATTTTCAGACTTTTCTAAACTCGAAATGTTATTTTTCCGAATCTTAATAGTTTTGACAGTATTTTGGCATGTTCGACTGTTTTATCTTTAATCGCTTTCTCATGACAGTTAATCACTAGATTGTCACTAAAAACATTCAACAAACACTAGAATTAAGCCACGTCTGAATCACAAACAATTTGTCTGAATCTGAAAGTTGAAACCACCAGATTTGGTGACAAAATCACTGATTTGGCAACCCTGGTTCGACGGGAATCTCAGGCCTATTTTCGGTAAAACCGGTTTCAGCGAAAATTGACCTTCGAACGAACCAATCAGACCGCGATTATACCGCGGATTTTAGTGAAATACGCTGACTCTGTTGCGAGTTCGAACAGTTTCCCCCGCATGTCCGCATTTTACATCACTAACTGCATACACGGCAAATGTCCTTTTCGTCTTGCTCCTGTTGGTGATATATTATCCACAAAATACCTCTACATAAAGTTAACTGCTGCAAGATGATCTATATAGTATGAGAACTTCTTCCAGGCCTTACACCTGTCCTAAGTGCCGTCGTTTTCAATATTTGTTTTTCAATTTTTAAAATAAAATCTTTTAACTTATCTTAAAACTAGTATTCCCTATTTTTACTAGATGCATATTATAGCAATTTAAAATAGATGTTTATTATACAGTGAATGTTTCTTTTAAGTATACATCCCTTGATGCAAACGCTGTAAAATATCGATGATTCTTTATTTTTTCTTTCCAGTTTAGAAAAGCCTGAACATTTGGTTTGGTCGCGTAGTGAAGCGAAGCGACGAAACGAAATTTTCAGGCTTTTCTTATCTCGAAATTTAACTTCATGCGCCAGGATATAAAACACAAAAACATTGTGATATTCAAATATAAATTTAGAGTTTAGAAAAGCTAGAAACTGTCCAGGCATTTCTAAAGTCGAAAGTGGAAACGCTCTTTAGAAGCTTCAAAGTGAACACTTTACAAAGACAACAAATGCCTTAAAATATATTGTGTATGTATATAAGAAAATATATAATATATAAGAAAAATATACTTTTTGTTTATATTTGCATAATTGATTTATCTATCCATCTCTTATTTTGTGTGCAATCTAAAATAAAATATAGTTTATGAAAGGGTTCGTTGTTGGCATTAACTTTATAACTGTTTTCTTGTCGACCATCATGAAAAGTGTTATCCTTTCTTATTTTATTCGTACTTTTGAAAACTAAAAACTGTTATCTATTTTTCTTTACTGTGAAACATTTGTTAGTATAACGTTGATAATAAAAATAATAATTTTTATCACCAGAAGTATCCAGAATAGGGATAATATACAGTACACTCTTAAAATTTAGGAAATTTAGGTTGAACAAAGAAACAGTATTAAATTAAAAAATTTAAAATTAAAAACACGAATAAAATAAAATAAGATAAAATTAAATAAAATGAATGAAATGTAATGAAATGTAATGAAATGTAATGAAATGTAATGAAATGTAATGAAATGTAATGAAATGTAATGAAATGTAATGAAATGTAATGAAATGTAATGAAATGTAATGAAATGTAATGAAATGTAATGAAATGTAATGAAATGTAATGAAATGTAATGAAATGTAATGAAATGTAATGAAATGTAATGAAATGTAATGAAATGTAATGAAATGTAATGAAATGTAATGAAATGTAATGAAATGTAATGAAATGTAATGAAATGTAATGAAATGTAATGAAATGTAATGAAATGTAATGAAATGTAATAAAATGTAATGAAATATAATGTTGGCGAGTTACACAGAACCACTTACATGAGATATATCTTTAAACATATTATTGGCATTACGAGACATATGCGTGATTGGGGCTTTGCTAAAAATTTAGTTTTGGCACACGGTATTAAAAATGTGTTACAATATCTAGATGAAAGCCTCGGATAAAAAAAAAATTTGCTTAACAGTTCGAGACAATCAATATGATTATGAATTAGCTTAAACATAAAGAAACCACTGGCTGATTCTCGGCGCATAGACAGTGACTCAAAATGATGTCTGGAGAGGAGACTTGAGTAATCAATATTCCTTTCCGGATACACATGATCTAATTTGAATGATACAAATTTTAAAAATCGTCTTTGTACTTTTTCTATACTTAGAGAGCTGTGTGTATAGTAAAGATACCATATCAATAAACCATATTCCAGTTTACTCCGTACCAGAGAAGAGTATAGCGTTTTAATAACGTCAATATTTCGAAGAAGCTTTGAAGAACGCATTATAAAACCCAGTACTTTGATAGCAGATTTACTAACATTGTTTATGTGCTCTGTAAATTACAATTGACTATCAAAATATATGCCTAGATCCTTAAAAGATGATTTTCGTGAAAGGACGATTCCATTAATGAAGTATTCGAATCTACTGAAATCTCTTGTGCGACAGTACGACACAATACAGCATTTATCAATGTTTAGACGCAATTGAATCAACGTGCACCACTCAGAAATAATATCTAAATTTTGTTGAAGTATAATGTGATCGTCAGCTGATTTGATCGAATTATAAATTTTGATGTCATCTGCATACGCTAAAACAGGACATGTTATTGTTGAAATTCGATCACCAATAAAAATTAAAAAGAGAAATGGTCCTAAATTAGAGCCCTGTGGCATACCAGATGATGACTATATTGACGTGACTTGAAACCGTTGTAGAAAACTACATTTTTTCTATCTAATGAGTAAGATTAAATAAGCTTGAGAAATGTATCTGTTAAACCAAAGCTACTCATCTTTTGAAGCAGTATATTGTGATCGATTGTATCAAAAGCTCGCGTAAATGATGTTACTCTGGCCCCGGTTGTCAAGATTTTCATTTAAGTGTTGAGTAATGAGTGATACATTTGTTACCTAATGTAAATCCATGTTGTTGTGGTGTGATGTACTTACGAACATGATAGTAAAGGAAATAATATATGATCTGCTCAAATATTTTAGAAAAATTGGGTAAAATGGAAATGGGTCTGTAATTATTTATATCGCCAGGGTCGTCTTTTTTAAATATAGGAGATATAATCGCACATTTCTAGATGGTGGGAAATTTGTTTGAGCGGACGGGGAGATTAAAAATTAGGCTTAAAGGTTTTGCTAATATATATTTGTAGTCTTTAATAAGAAATGCCGGAATTAAGTCGTCGCCAGATGTACACGAATTTTTCAGCTTATTGACACTACGAACAATATCTGCTTCAATAATTTTAGGCATTGTAAAGTTTTCACAGTTGTAGTGAATTGTAGTCAGCATCTCAGGGCTCTAAGGAACATACACAAAAAGAGCCTGTTGACTTCCATTTAGAATGATAATACTGTTTTAACTTGATAGTTCGTATAATTTCGTTGGTGAACCACGGATGAAACTTCCTAACCTTATTATTGCAGTGCAATGGGACAGAATTGTCTAAGATATTAAAGAAATGTTATAAAATTGTTCTACTGCTATGTCAATATCAAAACAGTTATCTAAAATATTCCAATTGGCATTAACAAATTCGCTGTATAATTTAATATAATTTGCTTTTGCGAAAATTATAATATTTCGTTTAATTATTGGACAGAAACAGTTTATTATTAAAGAAACTATTTGTTGTTATCTGAATTGGGCCAAATAGAGCAGGGTGGAAAACATCTTCAGTAACGAAGGGATCGGCGCAACGTTTCACAAGAAAATCAAAATTGAGGTTGCTTAATACTAAGTCTAACAAGTTACCTTTAACATTTTTTTGTCGAATTATGTTGTTTTACGTTCAATATAATAATAAAGTTGTAAATAGAGGACGCTTTATGAGATCTATCGACCTCACCAAACGTAGGAATATTAAAATCCCCTACTAATAAAATCGGTTTATCCAGCACTAACAGTTCAAAGGCTTCTAAAAAATAATCAAATGTAACATTTGGCACATCTGCGGGTGCATATACTACTGCGACATAAAATGACATACCTCGAAAATTACAGTGACATATTATTAAATCAATAAGCGGCGCTATATCGCTAATATGGCTAGTATTAATAACGTTAAAATCAATTCTGTCAGAAAAAGCCAACAGAACATCACCGCCAGTGCTGTGACCTATCCTATCAAAAAGTCTATCGTGTCGAGCTACCTTATAGTTAGAATAAAATATGTTATGGAAAGAATCATTAAGCCATGTTTCACTTAAAAACGCAATATCATATTCAAATTGACACGAATTTGAGTAAAATTCATGCGTTTTAGTTCGTAATCCTCTTGTGTTTTAATAATAAAACTCGATACTAGACAGATGATGGACACTTCCAGGAGTTATTAGTTTTCCGACTGAATGTTGCTAATGACGGGAACACCTCGAATAAATTTAATTGGCGATCCTTTCAGATAGCTCGTCCTTTTTCTTGTGATATAGGGCGGATTGCATCGGTGTTTGATCATGAGCAATACCAATTCCTTTAAATTCAGTACTTGTTTTTAGCTTGTTTAGATTAAAAAAAATTGTTGATACAAGTAACGGACGATTGTTTTTCTTTTTAGTTACGTCGAATTTGAGAAGTTTAACTGGTTTTGCATTATCGCAAACAGTGTTTAAAGTAGCAAACATTTTAGCATTGATCCAAATAGATGGCTCGTTTACCACTTGTACACCACGTTATTATGATAAGGTGCTACTAGTTTCTTTATAATTGCCCTAGATATACCTAAGAGCCGTTTGTACACACGAGAAATCTCGCAGATATTTTTTCTAGAATTTTATATAAAAGTTTCGCTATAATTTTTTATATAAAAATATTTTTCTCTGTATTACACAGCAAAGAATTATATTCCGAAAAATTGTGCTACTATGAACTCAACATCAGCTGTTCTCAATATCTTGCTGCGGCGAATATATTTCAAAACGGCAAACCACACACTTAGTTGCACAAATATAAAAATGCTCCACTACCGTTTGTAATAATAATCAGTGACAATTAATTTATAGGTTATGAATAAGCGCGAAAGCCGCATCTGTCGAAATTTCTTTTGTAAATTATATTAAACATGTTCAATATTTTTCTTGCTAGAAAAATATTGTGTATCACTGCAATTTATTACACTTTAATAAACTTATAATATTTTATTGTTAGTGAATATATCATACATTTCTGCGAGAATTGTCGTGTGTGTAAAACGGCTCTAAGGAATGAAAATAATTAAAAATATTCCCAATAATTTAATTCCGAATCTATGTCTTTCGAAGGTATACCGGGTGTTGACTTGGCGGACGCAACATAGGAAATCCCATGTAAATTTTGAAATGTTCAAATTTTGGCTCCCCTATTTATTATGGAAACAAGATGTATTTACCTTTTTTGTAGAGGGAAAAATTCTGAATTCATTCGTGATAACGTTTATTACTTGTATCAATTCCATAGTATGTAACTATTTTTATAAAATCACATTACTATTTCTTAATTATTTTAGCTGTAAATTTTCTTACATTTGTTGATTTCTAAAAGAGTTTAATTTGAAGCTTTAAACGAGTGTTTTCCACTCCCAGAGTAAGCATGAAGTAAAATTTCGAGTATAGAAAAGCCCCGCGAAAATTTGTCGAGGGTCGCGCAGCGACCCGAGACAAATTTTCTGGGCTTTTCTAAACTCGAAATTTTACTTCATGCGCCACGCGTATAATACACGGATTTTAAGTGAAGTTCGAATATACAAAATTGACAATATTATAGTGTTTTATATGCGTGGCGCATGAAGTAAAATTTCGAGTTTAGAAAAGCCCTGAAAATTTGTCTCGGGTCGCTGCGCGACCCTCGACAAATTTTCACGGGGCTTTTCTAAACTCGAAATTTTACTTCATGCTTAGTCTGGGAGTGGAAAACACTTGTTTAAAGCTTTAAATTTAACCTTAAAAAAAAACAGGGATTATCCGCAGTTGTTGTATTGTAATGATGCAACAATTGGTATGTCATTATTTTTATAAAATCACATTACTTTTTTAAATTATTTTAAACCAGAGAGACGTAAAGTGTTAAGTGTAAAAATTCATAAATTTAGAATGTTTCCCTCTACAAAAACGTGAAATACATTTTGTCTCTAAAATAAATAGGGATGCCAATATTTGAACACTTTGAAATTAACATGCGATTTCCTATGTTGCGTCCGCCAAGTTAACAGCCGGTATGTACATATATTAATTAAATTTGAATCCCCTCTTCAATTCATTAACGATCTACTTTTGTAAAGAAATAATTAACTGAAAATTTTTGATTCAATTTCTAAATTTTCTGATGAGTACTAATTATCTTAAGATTAATGTATCATAATAATTGTGTAAATCTGTTTCTGGCATGTACTTAAAGAAAAACTCTGTAGCAATCATACGATCTTTTGGTCATTGTATATTCTCTTACGTGCGTCAACAACGTAATCGCAAAAATTGGAAAATCACCAAACACCCAACACAGTCAACACAGATATTGTAATGTAATACCAAATAGTGCCTTAAATATTCAATTCCATTATACGTTATAAATATTCATAAATCCAGCAGCGCCAAACAGAGGATCACGTTTACAACAACAATACATATAATAATTCAATAAATAAGGTCGGCTCTTCCATTAGGCGAACCTAGGCGACCGCCTAGGGGCGCGTATCCAAGGGGCGTTAGAACACAGAAGAACGAATAATTCCTAATAATTTCATTGTGAATAATTCCTTGTTTCTACAATTTACTGTTTTGATAATTTAAATAATAATCAATATTTCTTTGTAAATATTATATATTTGTATGCTGAACTATAAGTACAAATTCAAAAACGGAGCAAATCCAAAAATAAATGTTTGGTTATTTTTTAATTCACCACATGATTAAAATGAAATAAGGACACATGTCTTGATTATTACTAAGAGTTTTTAAAATTGTGTTCAAATATTCATTCTAAAACATATTTAAATGCAAATATTAAAATGTTTGAAATGTTCGATAATTGCAATATTTAGATAATTAAAATATTTAAAACATTAAAAGTGCGATTCTTATCGCAATCTACAACAAACAAGAAATAACAAGACCCAAATTGTTACATTTGCAGTAGGTTACTGTATGTAAGAGCAAATACTTGTTGTATAATTCAATGTCCGTCGGGGTATTAGCCCGGGAAGTAGTTGTTTCAATGAGTGTTTGATATAGTCTTTGTAAGACTAACTTGTTGTAGATTGCGAAAAGAATCGCACTTTTAATGTTTGAAGTATTCTGCAACCAAGAATTGGCAATTTCATTTATACTTAAAATATTTAAATAATTCGGATATGTTTTTATTTTGCCTTATCTTGAACTTCACTTCAAACCAGTATTTTATTCGAAAGCGTGCGAAGTGAAATTTCGAGTTTAAAAAAACCTGGCTTTTCTAAAACCGAAATTTTACTTCATACTTAATCAAGGAGTGGACACGCTATTATTATCGGGGTTTGTACACAGCCGGGATGTTCAATCTGGCACTATCAACATTCGAGCAATTTGCAGATGTATGTTAAATTGCTGAAAATATCACCGGAGGTTAAAACTGGTAGGTGATCGACCAAAAATGGTCCAGCGATTGACCGGTCGATCGTGATTCGACCGGTCAATCGCTGGACCATTTTTGGTCGATCACCTACCAGTTTTAACCTCCGGTGATATTTTCAGCAATTTAACATACATCTGCAAATTGCTCGAATGTTGATAGTGCCAGATTTGGTTAACATTTATTAAACATAAGTAGTATACTTCGAACTTTACAATATGTTCAGTGTTTTATACGCGTGGCGCATGAAGTGTCATTTCGAGTTTAGAAAAGACTGAAAAATTTGGTTGGGCCAAACCAAACTTCCGGGCTTTTTTTATAATTCTCCGAACAAGAAAAATCATCAGATTTTGTGGTGATTTGATGACGGTTTCACTAAAATCTCAATTTTGACAGAATTTTTTGAAATATTGTAATCCCAACTTTTGATTCTAAACGCTTGTTTATTTTGAAATCAGTGCTCTTAGAGTTGTTTCAACAATTCATGATTGTTTTATAATTTTTTAAACAAGATTACCTCAAAATCTAACAATGTTTTCACAAAATTTTTGTCTAAAGTTTTAGACAATTTTTCAGAAAAACTAGTTTTTAGGCAAAAATAAAGCATCTGTTGTTTATTTAAATTTAATATTTTCTTATAATTTTCCAAATAAGATTACCTCACAATCTAACGACTATTCGAATTCATATCACTATACGTCGTGTAATTTTTTTAATTCAATTTTTTAGGCATTCGCGGTTTCTGAACAGTGTTTAAGTTTCAAACGAGTGTTAGAGAAGCCTGAAAATTTGGTTTGGTCGCCCCGGTTCGCGTAGGGACCACGACGCGGAGCGGCCAAACCAATTTTTCAGGCTTTTCTAAACTCGAAATTTTATTTCATGCGCCACGCGTATTAAACATTGAACATATTGTGAAGTTGGAAATATACAACTTATCTTTAATAAATTTTAACCAAATTTTCAGGCTTTTCTAAACTCGAAATTTTAGTCCATGCTTAGCCTGGGAGTGGAAAACACTTGTTTAAAGCTTCAAATTGAATTCTCTTAATAAACCGAGCGTCGGAAAATGTACAACGTATGCATATGTATACTTAAAAGAAATATTCTCCTTATGAAAATGTTCGGTGTTACACAAAACTCTCTGTATATATATAATATATACAGAAATCATGAAACTTAATACTAAACTTTCTAGAATTTTAAAAATTCGTTAAAAATGTCAAATTTAATAATATTAATAGCGTATTGTCCAAGAGACTTACATGCAGACCAATAACAGAGCAAAATAATAATATCGTTTATTGCTGGGCACTTAGTTTTAGAAAATCCATGATTACTTTAATGAATTAATAAATAAAATATTTCAAATTTTCAATTTTTCACTAACATTCTTCACCTGAAGAAGCTGCAGCGTAGCGAAACAATTGTAGTGAAAATAAATACAAAAAGTTGAAAATGAGCAATATTTTATTTATTAATTTATTAAAGTAAAATAATAATAAATAAAAGTTACACATTTATTGAATACCATGAAAATTGTCTAAATTTATAGACAAAACACAAATATAAAGACAATATAAAAAAATACCGATAAAACAAAAAGATTTCTGAATGCTGACAAAACTAGTAAAAAGCAAACAACATTAATTGAAAAATCAACTAGAAATGGCCAAAAATCAACCTTATCCTTGTTGATTTTTCTGTAATTGACAAAATATGACAATGTTGGAAAAAATTGTCAACATTAAAAAATATATAAATCGATAAAACTCGTGATAAATAATAAAAAAAATTAAATTGATATGTCTATCATAGTACTTTCCCCCATATTAGATATATTAATAGCTTCCAATTACCTTATTTTTCAACAAATGTTTCTTATTCCTGTTAAAATTTCTTCGTAAGCCTCTCTTATGTTTTCAGTTTTCCACAAAATATTGATCATGACAAGGTCAAACCAACTAACGTCAAATCAATAGCAATAGCTCCCTTATTTATACTAATTAATTAGTAAAATTCACATTTTTAAAAGAATTTTAATAAAAGAGCTGCTACATAAAGTGAATACGCATTAAATGCAAATTTTTCGATTATCCACAACTTTTCTTAACAAGACTTTTAGTATGATCAATATTAAAGAAACATAAAAAAAAAATGCTAAGAGTAAACTACCACTTCCGGTTTCCGCATTTTAACCAAACATTGATTGGATACTTACTTGTAATAAAAAGCTTAAGTTTATAGTGTCATCTTAACAGCTCAACCAGTGGCGACAGAATTATATAAGGACAAACAGACATTTTACAAAAATGGTCTTATTCATCTCGGGGGTCCTCGAAATAGATATATCCACTAAAATGTTTGATTTAAAAATTTTCACAAAAACAATACTTTCCCTTTGCATATGGGGGAAAATAAAAATCAAAATCAATATTTCTTTTCAATTGGAAAAAATCTATACATTTTAAATGAAATCGCCAAAAGCAATAATTAGCATCAAGTTTTCTGAATCGATAACATTTGTAAACATTGAACATTTTAATTAAAATTTTTTTTAAATGAAAAGTTACTGCAGGTACTTCAAAAACCTCTAGATATTTTGAAATGAAACTTTAACCTGAAGTTGTTTTATGAAAACATAAGGATCTAGTGAAAATACGGAAACCAAAAACTGTGTTACGTTTTAAAACAATTTCGTAATTATCTTACACGTTTAACGTCGCACTACCTCACCATAAATTATACTCGTAATGTGAATTTAATTAAGGACGTGTTTTCGCGTTTCTTAATGAAACTTAATAGTAATTTGTAATTAACTTTAAAGTAATTTCTACAATATTCTTAAAGGGTTAGAGGAATTCGAATTATTTAACAATTACATTACAGCTACTTATACACATTTAAATACGTCTCCAGTTATACATTCTATAATAAAATAAAACACTTTAACTTTGTTTGTATAACACAATATTTTTTATTTTTGTGACTGCAGTTTCGGCAACTCAACTTGCAACACGTTCTTTAAATGAATATTGGGAGAGGACCCGATCAAAATTTCCACAGGGTCTCTCTGAACAATGCACAAGAATACAATTTTAAACAGCGGAGATTTCATGTATTTGCAAAATTGATTTTTTGTATTTGCTTAATGGGCTTTTAAAACAAAATCAACACGATTGGTTTTAAATATAGTATATTGTACAACGAGAGTGGATATGATGCTTATATCTCAAGACGGTAAGTTTGGGGCCCAAGCAAAGGAATGTATACATTTTAACAAAATATATTTTAAAGTTTACAAAAGATAAGTAGTCGTTTATCAAAGAGTTGCATTCAATATTTTATATTGACTATTATTTACTAATATCAGTAATATCCAGTTGCAACGAATGAATGAATCCATATTTATACTTCAATGTCCAATTTTATAAATTTTGCAATTATATCCTTTGGCTTATTTTTTTGCTGGTATCTTGCTCTGCATCTTTAGCAGAATGTATAAACTCTAGATAAGTACACTCATCACTTTCACACTCACTATCCATAATGTTAATAATAAGGGCAATTTGAACATTTTATTATGACGGAATCTCTTGACATGTGTTTTTTTTTGTCACATGAGGTGGTTGGTGTCGCTTAGCGTCGTTGCACTGCAGTCTCCGTAGTCCTTTTGTGCGCCTCTAGATGGTTTACTCCCTGTGTACTCCTGTGTCTTCTATGAAGTTCAGGAGTTTCAGCCAGGGGATTTTCCTGAGCTCTATTTCAGAAAGCACAGGCTTCCCGAATTGCTCCGTGCTTTGCCTTTTATAGGCTTTACATGTACACAATAGGTGTTGGGGAGTTTCTTCTTCCAAACACTGACGACATAGGGGGCTTTTCTCAATTCCTACCCTATGTTTGTGCTTATTAAGGTCACAGTGTCCAGTGACTGGTCCTGTAATTTTTCGTAGTTTCCTTCTACTCAGTCCTGACAGCGTCAATGTGCTGCTAGGTACCGGACGATCTAGGAAATGTCTTGTGTGCCTCATTTCCTTTTGGTTGTGTCATGCCTTTTTGTGCTTCTCTACTAACTTGTATTGTATTTTCGGCCCCCTCTGTATACCAGATGGTTCCTTCAGAAGTTTCCGGGTATGTTCCACTTGCCGATTCACTCCACTGTGGTATGGTTACTTTGAACCTTTGAACCCGGTTAGTTTGTACGGTTTTGATGAAATTAAATCTCATTTTTATTTTTTTTTTCTACTTGTAGCACTTTGAATGTTGCTGGTCTTGATGCGCCTACATTTAAAATATATTCATTTTTGTGCAGCTTGTATGCTGCCTGTCTAGCTTCCATCATAACATATAAATGTAGTGGTAGAAGCGGTAATATTTGTTCCATGGCTGCTGTGGGCGTTGTTCTCATCTCTCCAGTTATCAGCAGACACGCCCGTTTTTGCACTTTCTTAAGTTTTACGGCTGCGCTCTTGGTTTGGGTCTTTTCTCCCCACGACCACGGTATATAGTCATTTCGTCATACTGGGTCTCAGTCCCCATGTGCGTCCTACCATTTTTCTGGTCGCAAAAAGTCTTCTCACGGCCTTCTTGGTGATGTTCTCTAGGTAGAAGTTGAAGTTCAATCTAGTATCAAGTATGACTCCTAGATATTTTACTTCATTTTTGATGTGGACTTTCATTCCATACATGCGTAGCGATTTTAGTTCTTCGGTTTTTCGTCGTTTTTGGCCGGGTTTACAGCTAACCCTTCGTCTTTGCACCATCTTTCTACGGTCCTTAGTGCCCTCTGCATCAAGTTAGACGCAGTGGTCCCAAACTTACCGCTTACTAGAATGGTCAGATGATCTGCACATCCCAGGGCATAAATGTCTTTGTTTTCGAGTAGCAGCAGAAGGTCGTCCATGACGAGGCACCACAGGAGCGACGAGAGAACGCCTCCCTGCGGGCACCCGTCAGCATGTTGAGAATGTAGTTCATCCAGTGTCGTACTTGCGGGTTAATCCCTTTTTTCTCTATTGCTGTTGCTATGGAGTTGACGGTTGTGTTGTCGAACGCACCTTCAATGTCCAGAAAGGCCCCCAACGCAATGTCTTTGCATTATATGGTCCTTTGGCATCTGCTCACTAGCTGATGGATTGCTAGTTCATATGACCTTCCCGATTGGTAGACATATTGTTGACGGTGTGTGTTGTTTACAAATCTTCAATTAGCTCAATCCTAGTTGTTACCCGGACACGTAAACAGTCTTAACTAACTAAACATTTATACCCCATGTGTTATACACGGCATATATCTTTTTGAACTCGCCGCCTCGAAAGGGAGGTTTTGAACACCGTTTTGACAACTCGAAAGACGCATTTTCGGCATCACACTTACGTCACGTATCATGTAAAATTAATACACATAATTACCCCCCTGGCTAGGGCCTTGTATTCTACATACTTTAAATAAAACCTAGGAATATAAATCATTAATGATTTAAGATAATTCACTTTCCCGTAGTTCACAAACTTAGACAATTTCATTGAGTAGAAATTTCAATGAGTAGAAATTGGTTCCGCATTAATTATTATATTTTCGATCATACCTTAATACAATTCACTTGCTTTTTTTCTATTGGTAATATAAATGTTAAGCTTGTAAAATTAGTCAAGCTTTAAATAATATATGTTGAAATAACTATAAGAATAATGTTTAAAAATACATAAAATTGAAAACTAATTTTTATCTTTGGAAAGCCCGCAAAAGTTTTTGTCAAGCTCACTCAACATTTGACAAACATACAAATAATATCCAAATATTCTTTAAGATATATAAAAAGAAGACCGCTCGCCGGATAATTTGATTCAAATCTTCAAGAATCGGATCGAGATGGATATAAATTTTACATAGCTGTGTAGAGAAATATTTGGTCATTATTTATATGTCTGTCAAATTTTGACTGAGTTTAACAAAAACTTTTTCGGGCTTTTTAAAGTTAAAAAAATTGTTTTTAATTTTGTGCATGGTGGGCTGTTAGTTGCACTACCAGCCGCTGCATCATTGGTGGGAATTTCGGTTGTAGGAGATATCTCTGCTAAGTAACGTGCGATGGTTGAATTGTCAATATCGCAATGATTACATTTGAACTTAAGCTGCTTAATTTCAATTTCCATGCTACTAATCTTATCTCTTAATTTGCTGAGGTGAATGTTATTACTTTTTAATTGTATAACCTGAGAATTTATTCCAAACGTCTAATCCGCATAGATGATGACATCAAAGGATAATCGAGTATACAATAAGAAGAATCGACAGAATCGATTATTTTGGAGTGGGGGTAGAGATCGCTTACGTCACAAATGCGCGCAGAATTTAAATGTGGTTACTTCATGATTTAGATAATTACAAATAATTACAGTAACTCAATATTAGTTCTTACTATTAAATTATATTATTAATATAAAAATTATCTCAGATAAAAGATATAATTCAATTTGAAAATAGCATTAGCTACGTAATGTATTTCCACATTTAATTCTTCGTTATATTGCAATCCATGTGTACTTTAATGCATATTTATTTTTATTATAATATGATATAAATTTCCAATGTATAAGCACTAACAACTAAAATTGGAAAATCGGGCTGGCTAAACCGTAAATTTTATAAGTTAGCATTAAAGTTACAAAATAGTTGTTCAAACAAAACGGATTATAATAAAGCTGAGAACTCTAATATTTAAATTTAAATTTCGATAACGTTTAATTATTAACCAATACAATCAATTAAACTATAAGGATATTTAGTGTTACTTGTAGTTTGACATACTTTTTAACACTAAATAATTCAAATAATTTACTTATATAAATATTTGAGTATTTTGTAAATTCTAATTCACCGCCTCAATTTATTATAAACTTTAGGGCGCTGCCAACTCTAGCTCACTCTAATTTAATAACTTCAGGAGTAAAAATAATACCAATTTAATAAAATAAAACCCTTTAACTTTGTTCGTATAACATACTATTTTTTAGTCTTGACTATAGTTTCTATTATGCAATACAGTTATACAGGGAATTTTTCTTTTAGGTAAACATGCATAAACTGTAAATTTTCTGACATTCGTTGTTTTTTAAAAAAGGTTCAATTTGAAGCTTTAAATCAGCGTTTTCCACTTCCAGACAAAGCATGAAGTAAAATTTCGAGTTTAGAAAATCTCCGTGAAACCCGCAGCGACCCGAAACAATTTTTCTGGGCTTTTCTAAACTCGACATTTTACTTCATGCGCCATGCGTATACAACACAGATTTTAAGCGAAGTTCGAATATATAGTTGGTCCGAGAATGCAAGCGATATCTAGTTGTTTCCATTGCCATTCCGACATCTCTAAACTCCCTAAACACAACGTTAAAGCAAGCGTTAAATATATGACGTTTTGTTGGTAATACCTCACAGCGTTGCCGCTTCCCCACTCGTAATAAATCCAGGCGAAAACTCCGAGTCCGAGAAAAAGTGAATTTGTTAGAACATTTCAATGCACGTTCAAATTCTTATTTATAAATGGCAGTTTTATGTTATTTAGTATGGATCTGGGCCCTCTCCTTGCTGCGTCACTACAGTTTAACCATAATTCACCACTTTTTAACCATTCATAACTCAACGTTAGGCATCTAGCACCTCAAGGTACATCGATAGGCGTAACACATATGAACACATATGTGTTACAAGGTATGACAGAATTGTACCTTTTCATGTTTTCTCCTACCCCTTTCCCCACAGGCCCTAGTTCGTGCCAGAGAGAACAATGACGTTGATTTGGTTACGTTTTGGAGTCTATCATAACCTCTCTTTCCGGTTTCGCTGTACTTTGATAGATAGATTTTTAATATTTTGTGTTAAAAATGACTGTTATTAAAATAAGACTTTGTGTTAGTGTTAAGTGTCGACCAACCGGTTTCAGTGAAATATATCGTGATGTACAAATTAAAATGTAAAATTCAGTCGAAATAATGTACAAAATAATCCGCCAAGGAGAGCTGACTTAATTTCGTCAAGGTCAAAAAATGGAAAAGACTCTTAAATATGTATTTACATTATACAGAGAGTTTTTCTTTAAAAATACGTATTCCAAATTCAGCCTATTTTCTGTAAATCTTGAGATATTCCCTGTTTTTTTAAAGTTCATTTCAAAGCTTTACACAAGTAATTTTCACTCCCAGACTAAGCACGAAGTAAAATTTCGAGTTTAGAAAAGCCCCGTGAAAGTTTGTCTCGGGTCGCGCAGCGACCCGAGACAAATTTTCTGGGCTTTTCTAAACTCGAAATTTTACTTCATGCGCCACGCGTATACATCACTAAAATATTGTGAAATTTATGTATATTCTAACTTCGCTTAAAATCTGTGTTTTATGAACGTGGCGCATGAAGTAAAATTTCGAGTTTAGAAAGCCCAGAAAATTTTCACGGAGCTTTTCTAAACTCGAAATTTTACTTCATGCTTAGTCTGGGAGTGGACAACACTCGTTTAAAGCTTCAAATTGTATTCTTTTAAAAATCAACGAATGTCAGAAAATTTACAGCTTATTTAAATTCAGCGCGCATTTGTGACGTAAGCGATCTCTACCCCCACTCTAAAATCTTCGATTCTGTCGATCCTTCTTACCGTATACTCGACTGTCTTTGCTAGCACCTAACATTTTCGGACGGGTTTATAGGTTATGTTGAATGTTTACATGTACTCTTGGCAACAATGCGAGGACTTTAAACCTATTAACATATTGCCTGGATTCTTGGATATACTATACATCAATTTCACAATATTTTAGTGTTTTACACGCGTGACGCATAAAGTCAAATTACTAGTTTAGAAGAGCCCAGAAAATTTATCTCGGGTCATTGCGTGACCCTCGACAAATTTTCATGGGGCTTTTCTAAACTCTAAATTTTACTTCATGCTTAGTCTGGGAGTAAAAAACAGTTGAACTTCAATAAATAACAGGGAATGTCTAATGATTTACAGAAATTAGAAATTTAGAATACGTTACTTGAAAGAAACACTTCATGTATAATGTAAACACAAATTGATTTTGATTTTATAAATAAAGAAGTTATTTTAATATATCAAAATTGCTAAATGTTGAGTTTTGGCGTATAACTCGAAAACAATTAAAGATAGACACATTTTTTTAGGTACAAGAAATAGGCTCCAACAAAAGAGCTCTGGAAGCATATATTAGTTTTTGTCTATCATTAATATTAATGGTACTTTACTTAAAGAAACCATCGAAAATGTTGCACCCTGTACAATTTTTCAACTCAATTACCTTGAAACTGTTTGCTAAAGAAATGTCGTCGAGCACACTACTATCACTCGCCATATTCAAAATCTATGATATATATTAAGCCACAGATGAAATTTTTATTTATCAGTTTATTATATGTACGTTGCAATTTCCAACATTGATTAAAATTATCACATTAGGAGTGACATACATATCATATTTATGACAAAATTCATTTGTGGTAACGATATTAAATTATAAAACGCACTTGTCACCGGAAATGATTGCATTGCCCGTGCTGCAGGTTTGAATTTTTCAGATATATATTATAAATATCGATACCCATATGGCTCGCCAGAAATTGGCTATATAACTTTGAAATATTTATTGGACAATTTAGAGCATATAATAAAATTTTATGAACCGTTATTAAACACGATTGCGTTTAAGTTTATAAATATTTTATTCAGTTAATTTTGTCATCGATGGAAAATGTGAAAGGTAAATATTTATATATAAATTAAATATTAATAAACTGGAAATACTCTCTCGGAGAGAGGGAATTTTTATTTACGTGAGCAGTTTTTATTAAGTGAAATGACTACAATTTTAATTATGAAAGCAAATATAAATATTCTTTGAAATAAATAAAAATATTTCGATAAATTAAGGAATTAAAGAATGACTTTTCTGTAATTGAACTAGTGTAAAATATTTGTTATTGCATCAAAACACTTCGTTAGTATCACGACTTCGAACATTTATTAAATTAGTGACAAGATTCTTCTTAATAAGACATTGTTAAACTTTGCATTAAATTGCAAAAGTCATGGTAATAACAAAGAGGACAAATCTAATATAAGTCACATAAAAGCAAAGGGGTGTAAAACATTTTTAAAGTGGTTAATCACATGCAATGGGAGGAGTTATTGTGATAATTATAAACAGATATATGAGGGTGAGGTTATAGTTACAATTACCTAGCATATTTTTAAGCTCTACTTAAGCATTCATACAGCGAGTTTTTATAA
This sequence comes from Philonthus cognatus, assembly GCA_932526585.2. Lineage (NCBI taxonomy): Eukaryota > Metazoa > Arthropoda > Insecta > Coleoptera > Staphylinidae > Philonthus > Philonthus cognatus. Next base: position 109,127,194 of record OW052241.1, read on the forward strand.
TACCAAACATTTTCATCCAATACAATTAGACACCTTTAATTTTTGAGTTATGTGTAAATTGGATTGCCTATATGACCATTTCAATTTGTAGCCAATCAATCGCAATTAATGCCTCAACTTGTACATACAGGGAGTTTTTCTTTCAAGTATACATGTCCCAATTACAGCGTATATGCCGTAAATCTTTAGATGTTTTTTAAATGAGTTCAATTTGAAACTTGAAATGAGTGTGTTCCACTCCCAGACTAAGCATGAAGTAATATTTCGAGTTTAGATAAGCCTGAAAATTTGATTTGGTCGCGTAGCGAGAAGCGACCCTCGACAAATTTTCTACGCAGGGCTTTTCTAAACTCGAAATGTTACTTCATGCTTAGTCTGGGAGTGGAAATACTCGTTCTAAACTTTATATTGTACGTTTTTATACAAAATCGACGAATCCTTGCATTTACACCGTTTACATTATGTATATTTAAAAAAACATTCACAGTATGTAATACAACAGGTATTTCGTAAAAATCCTTAAAAGAAGTGTAGAATTTCACCTAAAATCAACTTTTAGATTTCACTCTATAATTGCTCGGCCGTTAATGGGTTAAACTTCACTTTAAATCAGTGTTTTGTATGCGTGGCGCATGAAGTAAAATTTCGAGTTTATAAAAAGTTGAAAATTTGGCTTAGTCGCGTAGCTTTTCTAAACTCGAAATTTTACGTCATGCTAAATTTAACTTGCTTGTTGCCCAGTGACGCAGTCGGTTACCCATCAACACGCAAATTTAGCGTAAACTTTAAGATTACTGTGTTTTGTAAAACGATTAACTAAAACTCTCTAATGATAAACTAAAACTCCTTATTATTTTATCTATTGATATTGCTATAAATAAAATTAGTAACCATTTTTAAGGGTAAAGATAAATAAAACTATGGTCAAAAATTTACTAAAACAGATATTCTTAATCGTAGAAAAATAAGACAATAAGAATGCGATTTCTTTAATTAGGTTATCATTTCGACTGTTGGTTAACAATAATAATATGATCAACATAATTTACTTTCGTTTCTGTATAAACAAATACACTATAAACCTATAAAATCCAAATGAATGCATTGGCTGTACTTAAAAAAATAGTTAATTATAATCTTTGTTTAGTATTAATACTACAAGTTGACTTATAGCAAGTTAATGAATTACTGTTTTTAAGTGTTTGTACCTTCAAGTGAAAGAAAAGTATTATTGTAAATCATTATTTTACTATATCAAAGTTTCATTTCATATGCAAATTACCAATATATTATTCACGTCATTGGTTTCACATTTTAGCACCTTAACCGCCAGGATGGTCCCCAGGGATTGCTGTACAACCCTCCGCCTGCGCAAGAGCGGTCCCTAGGGACCGCTAGGTAGACTTAAGTTACGATTTCTCGGCGTTCAATTATTACTAAATTAGAATATTTACACGTGTAATGGATTACGTTGACTTTTACAGGTTATTTGCCAATATCAATACCAGAAATATAGTGGATAAAGAGATTTATTAGCGTAACATGTAATTTATCACTATACATTGTCTGAAAATACAGAAGACCTCTTGGCCCACAGGGAATGTTTTCAATATACTCTATGGCAATTAACTTGTTAAATAAATATCATAAATTAAATATGTTTATTTGCAATTGCAAATTTCCGCGAGCCTCCACTGATACTATTTATTATTCTATTTTATTGTGCTAACATGGCTGCATATCATATAGCAAATTATATCGATATTAATAAAATAAATATTACGTATATTGAAACTGACAAGAAATTCAATTGAAAAAAATAAAATCTAAATCATTGTTTGGAATTTCCTGTATTATATTTAATAAAATATTCGAGATTTGAAATGAATAAAATCCCAAGATTGGATCCTTTCAGTTACAGCTTCCCCCGAGCCATTTTCCATTCACGTTCCAGTACACTTTAAATATTCCACTTCCGATAATCGATTGCTTTTCAGGGGGCAAATTTTAACGCGTTTGTCTGAAAACTTGTTGGTGTCGGTGAAAAATAATTACTCATAAAAGACGAGCAATTCAACTGACATAATCAGGGATGTGAAGTCGGTACAACAATCATCCGACTTCAGATAAATTTCAAACCATAGTTTAAATCTGTGCACTACAAATAAACACGTTTCAATGCTGTTGCATCTGCAATATACAACTTTTAAAACAATTTTTTTAAAGAATAAAAAAAGTCTAGAGTGGCTTCCACTCGACTTTCCGAACACTTGATTGCGAAAATATTTTTTCGTAGAAAATAAAGAATAAACCAATTAAAATAATGTCAGGTGGATGCTTAACCTCTCCGCCATCGAGTGTGATGACGTAATATGAATATGATACCTGTCAAAACTGATTTTTCATTGAGAGGATGTTGTTTTGGGCGAACGATGCTGTCCTCCTGGTTCTGAAGACTCGTTCGAAGTATCGTGTATTGTTAATTAACAACAGAGTTTAGTTTAACTCGTCAGAATTAACAATCTTTTATTTTAATGACAAATTGAATTTTTAATGACATATATAAAATAATAATTCTATCCAAAAACAATTACACAAACTAGATCAAAAAAATATTACAAATGACCTAAACACGCCGCCCGCCTTGAAATATCTGATTTTTCAATAGTTAATTAAAACGAAGAAACAAATTAAATATTTGTGTATAAAATACAAGTATTTGTCTGATTATTTAAAGTCAATTGGTAAAGGGCACAAACTCATTATAGAACGCTTTAGTAAACTGGTCAATGTTTTGACGGACACTACGCGCACTATACCATCTGCACCAGGATGCACATCGTGCACACGACCTAGGAGCCATAATGAGGTTATAGAGTTATCCTCCCTGAGGAGTACCATATCACCAACTTCCATTTTGAACGTTGCTGAAGTTCGGACAAATATTCGTTTGACCATCTTTTCCAAAAGTGCTGGATAAGTTGTTGAATCCTCTGGAATCTGGACAGCCTTGACTCAGGTATATCAATTATATTAGCATCAGGAGGTCCAATCAGTGATCGTCCAATCAAAATATGAGCCGGTGTCAAAGGGGTAAAATCATTTGAATCATTCGATCAAATCAAATATGTATTTAATTCTTCAAAAGTAAGAGAAGCATTTCCGACGACACGTTTTAAAATAGATTTTACAGATTTTACACCTGCCTCCCAAAGTCCACCAAAGTGAGGAGAACGTGGTGGAATGAAATGCCAACTGATCTCAATATTACTTTCATTATCAATAATAATTTTTTGATTTTCATTGCTTGATATAAATTTTACAAGTTCATGCAATTCATTCTGAGTTCCAATGAACTGCTTGCCATTGTCAGAATATATGTGGAGAGGTTTTCCGCGTCTACCACAAAACCGGCGAAATGATGCAATAAAGGTAGCCGTTGTTAAATGAGGGACTAGTTCTAAATGTAAAGCCTTTGTTGAAAAACATACAAATATGCACAAATAAGCTTTACTGACTTTGCCACCACGACCCTTTCTATCTTTTATAATAAAAGGTCCAGCGTAATCAATCCCACAGGTTTGAAATGGACCAGTGGGCGTGATGCGACTTTCTGGTAAATTGCCCATTAATGGCGCTTGTTTGATAGGATTACATTTAAAACACACAATGCATCTTCGCACAATGTTTTTACATAAATTTCGTCCAAATAATGGCCAATATTTATTTCTAATGCATGATAATAATGTTTGCGCACCACAATGCAATTGAATTTTTTGTTCTCTTTCAACAATTAAAATCGTCAATTTTTGCTTGTTGTGCAAAATTATAGGATGGCACTTATCGAACGAATAATTGGAATTATTTAAGCGTCCACCTACTCTTAATAAACCATTATGATCAAGAATAGGATTTAGAGCTAAAATTGAGCTTCGTTTATTTAAGGGTCTTTTATTTTTTAAATCATTAATTTCTTTATGAAAGTGTTCAGATTGGGATAATTTAATTAATGAAAAGTTGGCATGGTTTAGCTTATCAACAGTTAACGGGCCTGATTGTTTAAGATCGTTTGCCTTTTTACAATTTGCAACGAATCTAAAGCAATAACTTATTACGCGTAGTAATTTATTTAAGTCAGAATACTTACTAAAAATATCAAAATCTGCAATTGTATTTATAGCAGTAATGCATGTTTTGCGTTGTTCATAATCATAACCTTGCAAATCTAAATTTGCAAATTCAACCGTTGGCCAATTATCCGGATTTAATTTTAAATATGTAGGACCTGACCACCATAGTTGATTATCAACTAAATCATTAGAGTCTATACCCCTTGTGATAATGTCAGCTGGATTTTCTAATGTGTTAACATGCAACCATTTTCCAGTCTGGGTGAGCTCTTGAATTTCTGAGACGCGATTTGCTACAAAAGTTTTCCAATTATTACTTGGAGCCTTAAGCCAACATAAAACAATTCTGAAATCACACCAGTAATATTCATTATTAAATTTGATTTCTAAAACGTTACGGGTTTTATTAATTAATTTGGCCAATAATAATGCTCCGCAGAGCTCTAAACGAGGTATGGAAATTTGTTTCAACGGTGCCACCTTTGATTTAGCACAAAGTAAATTCATTTTAACTTCCCCGTTTCCATGTATTGTTTTTATGTACACGCAAGCTCCATATGCTACCTGGGAAGCATCGCAAAATCCATGCAATTCTATGCTATTATATGAATTACACTTGATTCGCCTATTTATTTTTATTTTATCTAAACAATTTATATTATGACAAAACCTAATCCACCTCGTATGAATATCAATCGGCAATGACTCATCCCAATCTATTTTGAGCTGACATAATGATTGCATAATTAATTTTGCAGTAATTATGAGAGGAGTTAGAAACCCTAATGGATCAAATATTTGACCAATGCATGATAAAATTGATCGTTTTGTTATGCGCATATTAGTGCTGACTTTATTTTTATATTTAAATGAATCTGTTGTGGAATCCCACAGCATTCCTAATATTTTAATTTCTAATGAGTCTGAGATCGATAATGATTTTATTGAATCAATTTTTGTCACATTTCGTAACTCGAAACCTGCACTAATTAAGATGGTTGTAATTTCATTGCGTAGCCGTATTACTTCTGAAATAGTATTACCACCTGTCAATAAGTCGTCGACGTAAAAATCGTTATCAATAACAGAGCTAGCTGTGGAAATTTTGATTTATTCTCAATTGCAAGTTGTTTTAAACATCGGATAGCAAGAAATGGTGCTGAAGCTGTGCCATATGTAACGGTTTTTAGTTCATATTCCTTTAATGTGTCCACAGGTGATTTTCGCCATAAAATACGTTGCAAAGATCTATTTTCGGGATCTACCAGAACTTGTCTGTACATCTTAGCGATGTCTGCAGTAAGTGCATACTTAAATCGCCTAAACCTTAATAAAATTGAAAATAAATCTCTTTGTATTGTAGGCCCTACCATCTGAATTGAATTGAGCGATAGTGACGTGCTGGATTGTGCTGATCCATCAAATACAACACGAATTTTGGTAGTACTGCTTTCTTGTTTAAAAACAGGATGATGAGGTAGATAAAAATGTATTAACAAATTGGATTGCAAAGGTTCAACTTCACACATGTGTCCTAATTGTTCATACTCTGACATAAACTCAACATAAGACTTGCGAAGTAGCTGATTTCTTTCAAATTTCTTTTCTAGTGAGTAAAATGCAATGTGCCGTGATTGTCCTAAATTTTTTGCGTTATCGCGCAATGGTATGGTGACCATAAATCTGCCATCTTCCTGGCGCATTGTCGTATTAGTGAAATTCTTTTCACAAAGGTTTTCTTCGTGACTACACGGAGAAATGCTAGTGACTTCCTCTATCTCCCAAAATTTGGAAATTTGGAAATCATTATTAATTGACATATTTGATGAGCTGTTACATTGATTTAGATTAAGCGGAATAGGTCCTGCAATAATCCAGCCCAATTTTGTCTTTTGTAAAGTAGGAAGATTATTTCCAAGTTTAATCTGACCTACACAGATTAAATTCCAAAATATGTTTGAACCTACAAGTATATCGATTTCATCGGTTTTATTAAATGTAGGATCTGCGAGTTTAATATTTTTTGGAATTTGAAGAGATGAAGTATTGAATGAAAATTGAGGAAGTCGGTCAGTAATTTTATCTAAGATTAAGCAGCTTAAACTTGTTTAAAATGAAGAACTATACGATTTAAATGGAATTGTTGTTTTTCGATTTACATGGGAAATTCCATGATTAACTCCTGTAATCGATATGCTTATAGTTTCTTCAGTTGCGCCTATTTTGCGGCACATACTTTTAGTGATAAAGTTAGACTGAGATCCAGAATCTAATAGAATCCGGCAATTGTGAAATCGACCATGACTATCAACAATATTTACACATGCAGTTGATAAAAGAGTATGAATATTGTTGCAAACCGAGTGATTTGATGTTGTAACGGGCAGTTCATTTCTTTGTGAATTTGTTTCTAAATGCAATAAAGAATTATGTCTTTTATGGCAACTTTTGCATGTATAGGTGCTTCTACATTGTTTATTAGTGTGGCCCTTGTTTAAACAATTAGAACAAAGATTAAGTTCCCTGACCTTATGAAGCCTATCATTAGGAAGAAGCTCATTAAATTGTTGGCATAAATGAAGGGAATGTGGGCCATTACAAAAATTACACAACTTACATTGAAGTTTAAAATTATTATTATTTGTTGATACATTTGAAGATCTTAATTGCTTTGAAATGACATTGAGTTTAGATGCATTTTGAAATCTTTGCGGACGTAATGTTTCTAACAAGTCGCATTTACATTTTAAAAAATCAAATAAAGATTGCAATGTAGATAACTCGTTTGTTTTATTTTGAAATTCCCATTCGCTTCGGGTTTTGCAATCAAATTTACTTTTTATCAAAAAACACATTGTAACATCCCACATATCAGCAACGGGTACAATGTTTTTCAATGCTCTTATATTGCCTTGAACAGAATCTAATAAAGTTCGCAATGACCCATGCGAATCTTTGCTGTTAATTTCAACGTCCCAGATTGCTTGTAAATGTTTATCAACAATAAGGCGTTTATTTTCAAACCGTTCGGTTAATATATTCCAAGCGGTTTGATAATTACTAGAAGTTGCAGTTAACGAATTAATAGTATTGACTGCTTCGCCACCTAAGCATGATTTTAGGTAATGGAATTTTTGAACATCTTCTAGAGATTGATTGTTATGAATTAGGAAATGAAATGTTTCTGAAAATGAAGTCCATTGATCAGAATGACCAGTAAACTGTGGTAAAGTTAAGACAGGTAATTTAACATTAAGATGGTTAGACATTGGAATATTTGAATGAGAAGATGCACTGGATTCAGGTACAGTATCTTCTAAAAACGTTTCGTATTTTGAGATTACTTCATTATAAATAATCTCAAAATTCTCACGCTCACTGTTATGATTTTCCATATTGTCTTCGTCCATCTCTTCAATCTGATTCATGATTTCATTGAAATAGTTTATCAATGGCAATACTTCAGACATTCGCTGTTTTAATTTATTATACAGGGCTTCAGTCACCCTAGCAAGATTAGTATGGTTGTAAAGAGTGTTTCCCCTAGTCAAAGATGATTTAAGTTTGCTTCTTTTGCATATGAGTGATTTTAAATCTTGTTCTGACATTTTGATTCAAGCAGAAAGGCAGGAGAGAAGGATAAAATGGAAAAATTGGATTATAGATATAACGCAGGTTGGAGTTTTCTCAGAAAGTTTCTGGATTGCCGGAACGCTTAGGCGGGAACGATGTAGCTCCAGCTGGGTTCTATTGATTAACAGCTTCCTCGCGGTGGTGGATCTTTTGTCGCTGAGTGGATGTTGAGTCCCTTAGTGGACTGGTCGCTGAGTGGACTGGTCGCTGATACCGCCGAGTGTGTTAAAGCGTTCTTAAAACCAAGCGTTGATGTTAATATCCGTTTCGAAGGACCAATGTTTTGGGCGAACGATGCTGTCCTCCTGGTACTGAAGACTCGTTCGAAGTATCGTGTATTGTTAATTAACAACAGAGTTTAGTTTAACTCGTCAGAATTAACAATCTTTTATTTTAATGACAAATTGAATTTTTTATGACATATATAAAATAATAATTCTATCTAAAAACAATTACACAAACTAGATCAAAAAAATATTACAAATGACCCAAACAGATGTCTATTCTCAAAATAAATGTCTCAGTATTAATAATAATAATAATAAAGATACATTTATGAAAGAAACATACCTATTCGCAAAATTACATGTACTTTCTACTAAATAACATAAAATCACCATGTATATTTAAGAACTATTAAAGTTGATGTCACTTTTGGCTAAACCGGATGAGCGATTTGGCTCAAAAACACTAGCGACCTTTTAGCCGAGGTCTGTAACGTACCTACAAAATTTAAGATCAATCATTTATTCCCTTCAGAAGTTAGCACACAAAGACGTCATCGTAAAAATATCAAAATCGTACTCAGGGAACCTAAAAACGTAAAGAAATACCAACATTGGATAGTATAAATATTGCTTGGAAGCGGTATTTTATATGCCGAGCATAATTTTGCATTGAAATTCAGCAAGTGAATAGTAATACGCACACGGCATCTGAAAGCTCACACATCAAAATTTGAATGTGAACATCTTTTTACCTGATTTTTTTTTGAGAGAATAGTTTTTTCATATTCTGCTGGTGCTAGCTCTAAGCTATCATTTCCATCTGATTTGATTAAAAAAATCTTATTTCGGGGGGCTGGGGTTTAAAATGTTTTCTCATTTTGTGGGGCGCTAGCTCTGAGGAATCTTAATAGTGTTAATAAAAACTTGAAAAATTCCTAACTTTGGATTTTTGGAGTTTTTTTAGCGTCAACCTGCCCTCTAAAACCCCCGTAACTCTCTCGTGTTAGTGACGCTAGCTTTAATTTTTGGGGCGACAGCTGGTGCCAGCTTAGGCCCGTCTAGCGCAATCGTTTTTTTTTTCTTCAATAAAGTCGAACTGCGGGGGGCTAAATTGACTGAGCCGTCGACAGGACTGAACCCGCAACTGACCCCTCCGCGCCGGTGTTATAAACGAGTCCTTGCATGTTTATCTTATTCCTGTCGATGCATGTTATATGTCTCCAACCTATATAAAGGCAGTGATTGTTCATTTTATTTTTATTACCATTATCGCGCGCAATTCATAACAGGGTTTTGAAAGTTGTAAAGTGTAAAGTAAAAACAATGTTAGGAGCAAAAAGGAAAAGGCGGCAGTATAGTGTGGATTATATTAAATACGGATTTATCGAAAATACCACAAATCTATCACCGCCAATGTGCCTTATTTATCAAAAAACATTTTTAAATAAAACAATCAAGCCTTCTACTCTTCAAAATAATTTTTATATAATAGACCCGAATAATAAAGACAAAGATGTAACCTATTTTCAAGACATGAAAAAAGAAGCACGAAATTCAACGAACTATATGAAAACTTTTTTCATCGGCTTCTAAGACGATGACGGACTTTTACCAGCAGTAAAAAAAGTAATAACCACTGTGCTCCATAAACCATCTGCAGATATTATCTGCAAAATTCCTTAGTTCTGTGTAAAGACAATTTGATGAGATGGCTGAAAATAAATCATCGTGCAATTATCTGCAGACTTGTCAATTTTCAATTCAGCTGGATGAGTCCACTTTACCAACCAATGAAGCATTATTATTGTCATACGTGAGGTTCATCAAAGATGAAACAATATGCCAAGAACTATTGTTTGCTACAAATTTGGAAACAGATACAAAAGGAGAAATCATATTTAATACACTGGTAAAGTTTTGTAACAAACAGGAAATTCCTTTTAATATTTTGTCAGTTATTACGGATGGCGCACCGGCTATAGCAGGGCGTCACATTACAGATAGGTAACTCCTGAGCGAATCGACTCAAAGAGTCAGTTCAGTGAAGTGAGCTAGTGAGCCAAGTGGCTCACATCAAAATGTTCAGCTCTTTTTGAACCATGACTCATTTTGATTGGCCCGCTCTTCTAGAGTTACCAGACTCACATTGAATGTTGATTCGCACTGTATTAACGGTTCTTGATTTTCACGCGGCTCGTCGATCGGCAGGCTGTCTGGGCTTGGCCTTGCTGAGCATGCACTTTTTACTTTCGGTATTTCTTAGTCTGTGGTATTTTAGTGAATCATCTTTATTTTTTTCAATTATGTGTTATTGTGTTTCGTTATGTAAGTAATTCAAACATGTCTTTAATTAAAATGAAATACCAGAGAAATATTAGAGAAAATAAAACTAATGTTTATAGTTGATTAATTAATTAACTTAGTAAAATTAGAAATATAATCAAAATTAATTTGTAAGCAATTAAGGGAAATACGTATAAATAAACCTGTTAAGTTAATTCAAATTATATGTAATTTTATTTAATATAAAGTAACATTTAAACGAGTTAATAGTAAAAAAGAACACATAAAATATAATATAAAGTAAAAAATAACAATATAACAAAGAAACTACATTTTAACATCAATTGAGAAAATACACATAATCCACATAACAGAAACTATAAACAATAACAGTATATTTACTATTCAAGATTTGCATTTAAAAAAATTATTTGAGATAATTTTGAAGATGTCAGTCTAGATCGCTTTTCATTTAATATTTGGCCTGTCTTCGAACATATTTATTAACAAGGAACTGATATAGCAACGAAACATACATGTTTTTTTGCTATTTTAGAAAGCCATGGATAAACTAATTCTTTACTTTTCCACCATTGCAAAGGATCACCAGTTCTTGATATTAGCGGTTCATTTAAAAAATTATCTACTTCTTTAATTCCCTCTGATGTGGGATTATATAAAATATTTGCGTTATTTACATCTTTGTCAAAATCTTGCCATAGAAGTAATTGGACTTTTTATTTATTGTTATATTCCTAACGACAACCAAAGGAGGGTCCTTGCACCGATTTTAATTTTGAAAATTTGTCTCCTCCATGTCAAGAAATATTTCTTGGCATGGTGATGGAGACTTTTTATTTTTTGTGTAATTATTCTTTTTTTTTCTTTATTTTTTCTTTTTAATTTCTTTTTATGATTTAAATATGTAGGATATATTGTGATGATTAAGACAAAATTGATGTCATATGCTATGATGAAATGTTTTGATGAAATGAAAGTTAGTATGTAAATAAATGTTGTCGAACGTGCTCTTTGGTGTTAATTTTGAATTTTTTGATATCAACTTCATTCCTTAGGTCCCCCGGTAGTGCATTATACAGAATAACTCCTTCCACTAATATTCCTAGCTTGAGCGTGTTTGTTTTGTTTTGCATTACATGCACATCACTTTTTCTTCTTGTCTTATATTTATGTATGTCTTTATTTTTTTCAGTTTAACGTTTGATTTACTCCTACCCATCATTATTCCATGTATAAATTTAATTCTTTCAAATGCAATTTTTTGTTTAATGTTTAATTCCGGTATAAGTGTATATAGTGTCTTTGTTGGTACTAGCTTGTCCAAATTATTAATTAATTTAATGCATTTATTTTGTTGTCTTTGCATAGTATTTATGTTCTGATCTGTCGTCCCACTCCATATTGCGCACAAATAGTTTATTTTTGAACTGAAAAGTGTATTGTAAATACTTTTTCGGGCAGTATCTGGCAGGTGCTTTTTTGTTCTGTAGAGAAGCCCTGTGGCAGCGCTCATTATTTGTTTCAATTTGTCTATGTGTTTAGTCCATTTAAAATTGTCTGTAATAGTTAACCCCAAATATTCTACTTCTGTTATCTTATTTATAATTTTGTTGTTAATTTTTTATTCAATTTCTATTTTATTTTTATTTTTTTGAGAGATTACCATATAGTTTGTTTTGGATTCGTTTATCGTGAGGAGGTTACTGGAAAACCAAGTTGAAATTGATTCAAGGTCTAGATTTATTGAAATTTGCATCTCTTTTAGTTTTTTCCACTATATATTATACATGTATCGTCTGCGTAAATGTAGGGTTCGCCTTTTAATTCTAATTCAAAAATTTCAATTATATACGTTATAAAAAGGGTCGGTGGTAGGACTCCTCCTTGTGGTAAACCGTATTCAGTTAGAAGTTCATCACTGTAAGTATTGTTCACTTTAGTTTGTTGCCTCCTATCTGTTAAGTAACTTTTCATTAAAAGCCCAGCTTTTCCCCTGATACCAATTTTCTCAAGTTTTCCTAGTAACGTTTCTTTACATATTGTATCAAATGCCTTCTTTAAATCAATTAACACTAATATAACATAGTTGTGATTATCTAGTTCTTGTTGAATTTTACAGACAACGTCCATGCAGGCTGTGGTATTTCCAGATAGTTTTTGATAGGCGTATTGATGTTTATCTATTATATTGTTGGTGTAAATATGTGCCTGTAATCTAGAAAGCATGATTTTTTCTAATATTTTAGAAAAGCAAGACGAAAGTTCAATTGGCCTGTAATTTTCTGGCAAGTTGTCGTCGCCGTTTTTATATATTGGGAGAACTGTGACCTCTTTTAGATTGTCCGGAAACGTTGATGTGGTGAAGGCTTCATTTGCAAGTTTTGTTATTATTGGTACAATTTCATCCCCTAGCTCTTTTAATAATTTATTAGTTATGCGATATTTTCCGGGTGCTGAGTATTCTTTTAAATCTTTTATTATTAGTTTAATTTCTTCGTCTGTGGTAGGATCAAATTCTATATTTGTGTCTACATTCTTCGTTAGCGTATTTTTGAATTTGTTTTGCATTTTTTGTTTTTGAATTTGTGCTAAATTTGTTCCTATTGTCGCATAATAAAGGTTTATCTCATCTGACATCTGCTTTTCATTTTGAATAATTGTCCCAGTGCTGTCATTTATCTGACTGATGGTATATGTACAATTTGTTATTTTTTATTAATGATATTATTGATTTTATTCCATGTTTTTTTAGAATAAAGATTAAAGATTAAAGATTAAAGAATTCCCTTCAGCATTTGCAAATTTTTTATCGTAATATTTTTGTTTCCTTTTACTTATTGCTGCAGAAGTAGCCTTTTTTGGTCAAGGTACATTTGTTTAATATAAATATTTTGAGGATTGTTTTTGTATCTTACATAATATTTATTCCTTTTTTTTATACTATTTACAATTTCAATATTAACCCACTCATCGCATTGTTTTCTTTTGAAAGTAGTTATTTTCGTTTCACTTTCCAAAAAGGTGGTAATGAAATTAACTAGGTCCCTAAAAGATTGAATGCACGTTTTATCAGCTCGATTAAATTTACTTTTTATTTTTTCGTAATTTATTTTAACTTTTCGCACACTTTCATATATTTGATGTGTCGAGTTCGCTGGTTTGTTAGTGGTTATAACAGCCGAATGATCTGAAAATGGAACTGGATTGATCGATATATTAAATAAGTCATTACTATTTGTGATGACGTGGTCAAGAATTGCAGATTCTCGGGTAGCACTATATTCATCTATTTTATTTATAATAATATAGCCGTTTTCAGTGATTATTTGTGTATAGGATTGTGTTATCCTACTTTGTTGAAGTAGATTAATATTTAAATCCCCCATAATTATTTGGTTCGTGTTTTGTGTCATTATTGTTTCTTCTAGCAAAGATTGCAGATGTGTATATTCGACGTGAGGCAGCTTATATATTAGAGAAATATATTGACTTTTGTTTTTTGTATATTTGAATAAATTGTATTTCATGGACAGTTTTGTTCAAAACAGTTTTATAATTTAATCCATTTTTAATGTAAAGTGAAATTCCCCCACCCCTAGAATGTCTGCAATTGTGAACCGAATTAAAGCCTTTTATTTGATAGTAATCAGTTTCGTTTTGGTACAGCCAGGTTTCAGTGAGTGCAATAACTTGCAAGTCATTGTATACTTTAGGAAGAATTTTAATTTCATCAAATTTATTTCTAATACTCCTTATTTTAAGCAGATAATATCTGTCCATTTTTGTGCATTTTCTGATTGATTTCGGCTTTATGAGTGAATAGTAGGTATTTATTTATAATTCATTTAAGTCGTCTTGACTTTTAATATGAATAATTTTGGTAGTTTCCCCTTTTCGTACAAATATTTTTCCTTGTTTTACCCAGACAAATGTATATCCCTCCTTTTTATAGGTTCTTGCATTGTAAAACAATCTGCTTAAGTTGCTTGTAAGTTGTTCATTAAAATAAATTATATTATCGACACCTATTAACTTACACTCCTTCACTTATACGGATTTAACTTGTTTTTTCATTTCTAAAACTTTATCTCTAATTTGTGGTGATTTAAATTGAACAACAATAGGACCCACGTCCTTTCCTTTTTTAGAAATTCTAAAAACGTCTACAATATCGTCCTCATTGGTTTTATAATTGATGCCTGCTAGAACTTTTTTAACTATATCATTTACATTTTCTTCCCTATCTTGTTTTGGGATACCATTTAAGTTGATATATTTATTCAAATTTTGTTGTTCCAGTTCTTCACACCGACCCTCCATTTCCATCAGTTTACTTTTCAATATCTCATTCTCTTTTTTGAAACTCTTCAATATGCACTGCAGTTCCTCATTTTGTTTAATGCTTTCATCAAACTTGTCCGACATGAACTGTACACTTTTCTTTAAATTTCTAAATTCTTCTACTAGTTCTTTCATATTTCTTATATCACAATCCGGTTCATTTTCACTTGACTATTTTTGCCTTTTTGGGGGCATATTATTCTTCTTGATTTATTAGAAGGGACAAATGAAATTATAATAGTAGATATCTTTAAATAGCAACAGGTAAAGGTTTCGTAATTAGTGAATGGGAAAACAAAAGTAAATAAATAAAAAGGAAAAGATAGAGACGGGGATACTCGTTTCACACTGCAGTGTCCGTTACAGTGACTAACAAAAAGACAAACAAAGTTGGACAACGGATGGTATTAACAATAGAAAACAGTAGGTTATTTCGAATTTTGTGTGGGATTTTCTAATTTTTAAATAAATTGATTATTATTTAGCTCGTCTCCTCCTTTGCAGTTTTTGTGCGCTCGGATTTAATGAGGCTGTGCTCACAAAAAACTATCACCATATGGTAGATAAAAAACCAAGGTGTTGTGAGTGCGTGCGGATACACTTACAATTTCGGTGGCTCTAGGGCAGTGGTGGGGAAACTTTTTTTAAGACGGGCCATTTGTAATAACCAATCGTAGCGGGCCAAAGAATAATGCTTAATCGTAGGTAGGTAGTTTTTATGCGGGTCGTCACATTACAAAGTAAGAACGCGTTCAAACATTCTCACGACGGCACTCTTAAAAGGGCCGGATTAAACCTCTCCGCGGGCCGGACTTGGCCCGCGGGCCGTAGTTTCCCCATCACTGCTCTAGGGGGTGTAACCTGTATATGGAATTTCTTGAAATTTTCACAAACAAACACTAATGTTTAGTTTTTTGCACTGTGTAAAAATGATCCCAAACTGATTTGTAGTTAACAATTAATTGTAAATTAAGCACGAAGCACTCAAATGGACGACTATTCACGCGACTATCAATGACTGAATATATGAACATTATCTAAGTTTGTTCTAACTGGATTCATTGAAATTGGTAAATTTATTGAGCAAGCTTTTTCGCATAATGATTTATAAACTTTATTATGATCTTGGATCGAAAAACCAATTCTTTTAAATCGCGGGTCTAAGAATGTCGACTTCTTGCATAACTCGTTTTCTTTTGCCCATTTCAATCTTTTGTTTAAATGATTTTGTATTGAAACTGTAAAATCTCTGATTAAGTTGGATATATTTTCTTTTTTTATGTGTTAATCAATATGACTGTTTAGGGTTTTAACTAAAATAGTTAATTTTGATATAGTTGTAACAGATTCAGCACTAATTTCTCTTGTTACTGCATAAAATATTTGTAATATTATACAAGTTTGTGTTATTACTTCCCATTCATCATATGAAACATTTATAGAGTGGTTCATTACAACTAATGTTGAAACTATTGCGTCTTTAATTTCTAATATCCGAAACAACATATTGTAATGATTCGTCCCTAGGTATTATACAAATTTATAATTTGTATTATTGTTTACGTTGTGTTGTGTATGTAGTAACCCTTTTATTTATTTATTTACCAGGTTCGTTGTTTGTGTCAATATGCATTATCGTAAATACTGTGTCTTTATTCCCTTTTAATTTGACTAGGAGGATGTGTGGACAATAAATAAAACAGGATATGAGCTTAACGTATGCAAAGTTTATTGACCTTTCATGACATTTCTAATAAATTGATATGTCTTATATTATTTATATTCACGAAATATATTACCCAACGTTTATGCTTAGAAGTCATGTGCATTTGGTTAAACTCAAAAAAAAGTATGACTCTACTTGTGGGAGCAAAATTAACTAGCCCCTGCATTTGCATTACGAGATAGGAAACCCACAAAAACCATCTCGGAGCTAGCATCACACACTCGACACACTTGCGATTAGTTAGTAGGACACTTAGCGCAATACTGACTCGGATTGGCCTTACATATCAATCGACTGGGTCGATTAGTTAGTAGGACATACCTCGTTTTCTCGCTCAGTTCGGCCTTACACATCAACCACCATACACCCCTCACTCGTGTGATTAGTTAGTAGGACACTTAGCGCAATACTGACTCGGATTGGCCTTACACATCAATCGACTGGGTCGATTAGTTAGTAGGACATACCTCGTTTTCTCGCTCAGTTCGGCCTTACACATCAACCACCATACACCCCTCACTCGTGTGATTAGTTAGTAGGACACTTAGCGCAATACTGACTCGGATTGGCCTTACACATCAATCGACTGGGTCGATTAGTTAGTAGGACATGCCTCGTTTTCTCGCTCAGTTCGGCCTTACACATCAACCACCATACACCCCTCACTCGTGTGATTAGTTAGTAGGACACTTAGCGCAATACTGACTCGGATTGGCCTTACACATCAATCGACTGGGTCGATTAGTTAGTAGGACATACCTCGTTTTCTCGCTCAGTTCGGCCTTACACATCAACCACCATACACCCCTCACTCGTGTGATTAGTTAGTAGGACACTTAGCGCAATACTGACTCGGATTGGCCTTACACATCAATCCACTGGGTCGATTAGTTAGTAGGACATACCTCGTTTTCTCGCTCAGTTCGGCCTTACACATCAACCACCATACACCCCTCACTCGTGTGATTAGTTAGTAGGACACTTAGCGCAATACTGACTCGGATTGGCCTTACACATCAATCGACTGGGTCGATTAGTTAGTAGGACATGCCTCGTTTTCTCGCTCAGTTCGGCCTTACACATCAACCACCATACACCCCTCACTCGTGTGATTAGTTAGTAGGACACTTAGCGCAATACTGACTCGGATTGGCCTTACACATCAATCGACTGGGTCGATTAGTTAGTAGGACATACCTCGTTTTCTCGCTCAGTTCGGCCTTACACATCAACCACCATACACCCCTCACTCGTGTGATTAGTTAGTAGGACACTTAGCGCAATACTGACTCGGATTGGCCTTACACATCAATCCACTGGGTCGATTAGTTAGTAGGACATACCTCGTTTTCTCGCACAGTTCGGCCTTACACATCAATCACCATACACCCCTCACTTGTGTGATTAGTTAGTAGGACACTTAGCGCAATACTGACTCGAATTGGCCTTACACATCAATCGACTGGGTCGATTAGTTAGTAGGACATACCTCGTTTTCTCGCTCAGTTCGGCCTTACACATCAACCACCATACACCCCTCACTCTCGCCCCCCCCCCATCTTCCCCTTTTCTCAGATGTTTAAATTATTTCGCTGGTTTTGTTTGTTTGATTTTAACTTAGTCGGTGATGTAGAATTAACTTTACTCTTACGTGATAGTCTCTCCAGCGCTGTTATCCCTAACTCCATTCTCCATTTTCTAACTCTATTCTGAATACTTAACTCTTTTTATCAACATTACTTCACTAACTCACATCCCACTGAAACTTCCTATTCTCAACTGTCCCCATTTACATTCAAATACTGACTGTCCTAGTCCCTGTCCCAAAACTCACTGATTTTTAGAATCTTTTCTTTGCTGCTTTCAAAGTTCTCCCCTCCCCAAATTGTGTTGCTTAGACTTTATCTACTACCATATTTGGTCACAAAACCCATCCCTCTCTGACGTCAACGTAATTTCCCTGACTCTGCACACTTGTTGTGTTTGCGTTCGTTAAACCCTGAACTGAATCTTTCTGTATGTCTTAGCATTTCTCCACGCGCCGGTACTTGTTTATTATTTTAAGGCGATGCTGCATTTGTTATTTCTTTCACATAAAAGAAATTTGATCGACTAATGTTATTCTCGTATTTACTGGATGTTGATTTTTCTTTATTATTTTCTTGGATGATTTTTGTATTAATATTTTAATTTAATTTCGTCAAAAAATAATATTTGCACCTGACCCCTACTGACCTATTACAATATCATACGTGGAATTCCACCTAGTGTTAACATCTTGCTTTAATTTTAAGTCCGGCAATCCCATGTTTTCTTGGGCAATTTTCAATTTAGCAAGCGCACTACTACTTCTTTTAAAATATTCCACAATACACTTAATTTTATTAACAATATTCTTAATATGAGTATTTTCACTTAAACTAGATTGCACTACTAAATTTATACTGTGAGCGAAGCACGGTATGTGCTGCCACCCTCCCAATCGAATTGCTGCAGCAATATTCGCGGCGTTATCACTGACAACAACTACCATCTTGTTTTCCAGATTCCAGGTAGAAATAGTCTGTTTTAAAAGGGCACACAAGTTTTCAGAAGTATGTTTTTCGTCGTACTGAAGACATCCAAGGAGACTTGATTTTAATTTAAACTCGTTGTCAACATAATGTCCATCAGTTGTAAGACATACAGAAATTGCCAAATTGATTTTTCCCTTTAAACGATTTTCCACTTCCCCATGCAGTTGAGGAATTAAACTGTATGAAATGGTTTTTCTGCTAGGTAATTTATATCCACGGTTTAATAAATCTATAAATTTTCTAAATTCCTTGTCCTCGACAATTCTTAAAGGGAAATATTCTTTTACAAACATTTTGGTCAATTGTAGATTGAATTCCTTTGTCTTTCTTATACTTATTGGTTTATTGCAAGTAATAAACTTAGTTATTTGCATCTGTGCCTGCGTTGTTGGGACAATAGTAGGTTTTACTGGATTTTGACGTGATGTTGACGGAGCATCAATATCAAATTTTTCCAATAATTCGGTAAGTTGAGGTTGGTTGGTTGATTTTTTATTAAATGGTACACTCACGTGTTTTGTTTTTAAGTGTCTAATTAAATTTCCAGTGGAACTATTTGTAAATTTTAATATTTGTAAACAATACAAACAATTTACATGTTTATTGTCAAGTTCTTTAAAGTGATGACAAATATCGCTCCTTTTTTGCGAAGACATAATCGTTTTTAATTTGGCTTGGGACACGACCGCACTTCTTAATTGATTTTTTAAAACTGAACATTGTTCACGGCATTATCTAAACCTACGTTATTTGTTTATTCTAATAAAAATTCGCTTCTGTTAATTCACATATACTACAATTTAGAATATCATAATCAAACACCTATGTTTACTGTATGGTAATCATTAAAAGTCTAATTTTTCTTTCGTCACCTATTTGTAACTAAAATTGCAAATTTAATAAGAAGTGTTTGTTATTGTAGTAAGAAAATAGCTTTTGTTATATTCCTATCTTATTTTATTGCAGCATCATCGATTCGAATTTCGATGCGTAAACCCACTAAGCTAGCGGCGATTCGACTCTAAGAAAATCATGACGGTTCTTGAATCCGATTGAGCGGCTGAACCGACTGAGCTAGCTCGCTCATCGCGATCCAGGTCCGAGATTCGGAGTTGGATCGCTGTTTTCGTGCTGAATGTATGTGTGTTTTTATAGGCGCGCACACGAATTCAATATGTTTAAACACACTTGCAGTGTAATCGCACGAAATAAATACGCGATTGTTATAATTTTGATTACATATTTATACTCTTACGTATTTATATAAATTATGATTATATATTGCAACAATTGCATAACGGACATTAAATTTAATGAGTTGGCGAATAAGATGAATCTATGAGAGTCGAAACTATCGGCGGCTCGCTCGCTCGTAACTGAGTCATGTAACTCTTTTAAGCTGGCTCGGTGAATCGACTCTTTGATGTGAGTTAGATCTTTTGAACCAGCTCACTGAAAAGAGTCATTTCGCCCATCTCTATGTCACATAGGCTTCATAGCGCGCTCAAAAAATAAAGTTTCTGACGTGCTTGCTGTGCATTGCGTAATTCATGGCCAGCATTTGGGTGCGAAAAAATCTGAGTGAACGCCTCCATACATAACTGCAATATGTTATCAGATCAGTTAATAAAATCAGAAGTAACTCGTTGAGTGACAGATTATTTAGTCAGCTTTTTATTGCCAATGATGATTTCAACCGATTGCTGCTTCACACAGAGGTGCGCTGGCTGTAAAAAAGGTACTTGATTAAATCGATTTTACAATTTGTTTGGATCTGTGATAAAGTTCTTAAGAAACACAGACACATAATTGCGCGACAACCTCATCTCGTCAAAGAATAATATTGCTTACTTGACAGACCTGTATACATTGTTTAATGGTGTCAATCTCCAACTTCAAGGCGACAACTTAAACTTGAATGAGACAAAAATTGCGTTGTTGCTTTTGTATTCAAACTGCTTTTCTACTCTAGCATTACGTTTTGATTATTTGTTATTATTTTATTTATAAGCGTGCTGTGAAATGTAAATATGTAAATAAGTAATTATTTATGAAAGGAGAATAAAATATTTTGGGTATTGATAAACTCCTTTTAGAAGTTATTCCTTCAATAAACCACTTAACAACAAAATTTGTTTTGCTGATTTGTCCGGGTTTTGAATTTTAAAATAATACTGGTGTTCTTTAAATCTTTTTAATATGTTACGTTGTGTTTGACCTACGTATATTTTATTGCAATTGTTGGAGTTTATTAAGTAAATTCCGGATTTTTCTAGGTGGTTTGTTTTAGTAAATGTGTTGCCAAGTAAACATTTTAATTTTGTGTTGACATAAAATGCAGGAGAAAGGTTAAATTTATTCAATAAACTACCAATTTTCATACAAGTTGCTGGGTGGTACACGAATCTAGCATACTTTTTTGGGGCGGCTTCCTTTGAGTTGGTTAGTGTGGTATTTGAAATAATTTTATGTTTCCTAATTTGTTTGTTAATTAATCTATTGATTGTGCCAATGCTGTAATTTAATGAAATGCCTATGTTCTTGATTAAACTAAATTCCTTTTCCCTATTTTCTTTGGATAATGGTATGTTTATTGCTCTAAAAAACATGCTGTTAAAAGCTGCTAATTTGTGTTTAAAAGGAGAAGACGAAGATGAGTGGATGTAATTAAATGTGTGTGTGTGTGTTTTTTCTGTAAATGTTGAATTCTATTTTTGTATTATTGTTTTTTATCAAAAGTAAATCTAAAAAGGGGATTTGATTGTTTTCTTCAATTTCATGAGTAAAATTAATACTAGGGAAAAGTTTATTTAAATTTAATGTTATGTCTTTCATATCTGTGTCTGTTTTAACTATTGCAATAATATCATCTACATATCTATACCAAACCCTCGGAAAGTTAGAGATTATTTTCTTAGCCTTATTTTCAAGATGGTTTAAAAAAATGTTTGCTAAGAAAGGTGAAAGGGGGTTGCCCATTGCTGTTCCGAAAGTCTGTTTATAGTACGTGTTGTTGAATATGAAAGTATTGCATTCTATAACAAATTTCGGAAGTCTCAAGTACTCTTCTATTTTTCGAGTTTCAAATGAGTTTTCGATCAAAATTTGTTCTAGTATTTCATATGTTTTATGTAATGGAATGCTGGGAAAAAGTGCTTCAACGTCGAAGGAAACCAATTTTTCATTTTTTTCTATTTGAATATGTTTTAGTTTTTCAGTTAAGTGAAATGAGTTTTAAACTGACAAATCATTACTAATTTTAAGGTTTTTATATTCGTTTACCAACCATTTAGATAAAAAATACGTAGGAGAATTAATATTTAAAACAATGGGTCTCCATTTATCGCCGGGTTTGTGAATTTTCGGTAAACAATACAACTTGGGGAGTGATGGGTTTTTAACTTTGAGTTTAAATTTAAGTCTATCATCTATCAAACCTTTCGAATCCTTCAGTAAACTATTTAATCTATTGTTATAAATGTTGATTGGATTTTTTGTTTGTTTTATGTAGGGTCCGTCTTTTAACATTAATTCTACTTTGTTGTAATAGTTATTTTTATTGACAATCACAATCCGTGTCAATGACACGGAATTAGCAGCCCAATAACTAGAACAAGAAGATGCCACAACCTTCCGAATCGCAGTTAAAGAAACCATCCAGAAAATACGAAGAAAACCAAGCAAAAACAACAGCATGAATAACACCGAAACAAAAACCGTTAAATTGTTAAAAGAAAAGGACGTCTTTTACATTAAATCGGATAAAGGTAATTCAGTTGTGATTGTCAATAAAAATCACTATTACAACAAAGTAGAATTAATGTTAAAAGACGGACCCTACATAAAACAAACAAAAAATCCAATCAACATTTATAACAATAGATTAAATAGTTTACTGAAGGATTCGAAAGGTTTGATAGACGATAGACTTAAATTTAAACTCAAAGTTAAAAACCCATCACTCCTCAAGTTGTATTGTTTACCGAAAATTCACAAACCCGGTGATAAATGGAGACCCATTGTTTCAAATATTAATTCTCCTACGTATTTTTTAGCTAAATGGTTGGTAAACGAATATAAAAACCTTAAAATTAGTAATGATTTGTCAGTTGAAAACTCATTTCACTTAACTGAAAAACTAAAACATATTCAAATAGAACAAAATGAAAAATTGGTTTCCTTCGACGTTGAAGCACTTTTTCCCAGCATTCCATTACATAAAACATATGAAATACTAGAACAAATTTTAATCGAAAACTCATTTTAAACTCGAAAAATAGAAGAGTACTTGAAACTTACGAAATTTGTTATAGAATGCAATACTTTCATATTCAACAACACGTACTATAAACAGACTTTCGGAACAGCAATGGGCAACCCCCTTTCACCTTTCTTAGCAAACATTTTTTTAAACCATCTTGAAAATAAGGCTAAGAAAACAATCCCTAACTTTCCGAGGGTTTGGTATAGATACGTAGATGATATTATTGCAATAGTTAAAACAGACACAGATATGAAAGACATAACATTAAATTTAAATAAACTTTTCCCTAGTATTAACTTTACTCATGAAATTGAAGAAAACAATCAAATCCCCTTTTTAGATTTACTTTTGATAAAAAACAATAATACAAAAATAGAATTCAACATTTACAGAAAAAACACACACACATTTAATTACATCCACTCATCTTCGTCTTCTCCTTTTAAACACAAATTAGCAGCTTTTAACAGCATGATTTTTAGAGCAATAAACATACCATTATCCAAAGAAAATAGGGAAAAGGAATTTAGTTTAATCAAGAACAGGCATTTCATTAAATTACAGCATTGGCACAATCAATAGATTAATTAACAAACAAATTAGGAATCATAAAATTATTTCAAATACCACACTAACCAACTCAAAGGAAGCCGCCCCAAAAAAGTATCCTAGATTCGTGTACCACCCAGCAACTTGTATGAAAATTGGTAGATTATTGAATAAATTCAACCTTTCTCCTGCATTTTATGTCAACACAAAATTAAAATGTTTACTTGGCAACACATTTACTAAAACAAACCACCTAGAAAAATCCGGAATTTACTCAATAAACTGCAACAATTGCCATAAAATATACGTAGGTCAAACACAACGTAACATATTAAAAAGATTTAAAGAACACCAGTATTATTTTAAAATTCAAAACCCGGACAAATCAGCAGTAGCACACCATTCAATTGAAACAGGACACACATTCTCGGTAAACAATATTAAACTTTTAAAGCAATCAAGTCATCGTAGATTAAATATGATTGAATCCATTGAAATGTATAAAAATAAAAATGTTTTGCTGAATTTCGATATTAGTCCCTTAGTTAATCCATTATTAGATTTGTTACCCAAAAATAATCCTGCAGTGAATGTAATCCTACCGACCAACTTCCCGATCCATAAGCCGCCCGCGCCGTCCCACCCGCAGATACTGTAATGACACCGACACCCATCTTGAACCTTTAGCCGCTAACAATAGGTTTAATTACTTTTTGGTTTTTCCGATAACCCGTCAACTATATATACCGCGCACATAGTTTTAAGAATTTAGTTTGTTATTGATAATGAGCACCTTGTGTCTCGAAATGTACATCTAACATAAAAATAAAAAGTGAAGTAAGGAATAACAGTCTTTGTATTGGCTTCCCTATTTATTTTACAGACAAAATGTATTTCACTTTTTTGTAGAGGGAAAAATTCTAAATATATGAATGTTCACACTTAACACTTTACGTTTCTCTAAGTTAAAATAATTGAGAAAGAGTAATGTCATATTATAAAAATAATGACATATCATGGAATTTATACAATAATTGCGGATATTTCCTGTTTTTTTTAAAGTTCAATTTGAAGCTGTAAACAAGTGTTTTCCACTCCCAGACTAAGCATTAAGTAAAATTTCGAGTTTAGAAAAGCCCCGTGAAAATTTGTCTCGGGTCGCTGCGCGACCCGAGACAAATGTTCACGAGGCTTTTCTAAACTCGAAATTTTACTTCATGCGCCACGCGTATAAAACACTATAATATTGTCAAATTTATGTATATTTGAACTTCATTTAAAATCTGTTTTATACGCGTGGCGCATAACGTAAAATTTCGAGTTTAGAAAAGCCCAGAAAATTTTCAAATTTTCACGGGGCTCTTCTAAACACGAAATTTTACTTCATGCTTAGTCTGGGAGTGGAAAACACTCATTTAAAGCTTCAAATTAAACTCTTTTAAAAATCAAGGAATGTCAGAAAATGTACAGCTAAAATAATTAAGAGAAAGTAATGTGATTTTATAAAAATAATGACATACCATGAAATTGATACAACAATTGCGGATGTCACAATAGCACAAGATATTGCTGTTACTTAATTAACGACAAAAAACATAACGCAAACATCGGGATAACTGTGGTCTGCATAATACCACTTTATTAGGAGGATTTTTTCTTGTATTGTGTAAATTATTTTGAAAACATTTACTTTAATCAAGTGACTGCGATATCTTTTGCCATTTTGGCATCGGCAGTTGTTTCAATTCCATGGCATGTCATTATTTGGAAAAAATTACATTACTTTTTCTTAATTATTTTAACTTAGAGAAACGTAAAGTGATAAACGTTTACACGAATAATTTCAGAATTTTTCCCTCTACAAAAAAGGTAAATACATTTTGTTACTAAAATAAATAAGGGAGCCAAAATTTGAACATTTCAAAATTTAAATGGGATTTCCTATATAGCGTCCGCCGAATCAACACCCGGTATGCGTTGTCATTGTTTTAATTGAAACATTCTTCTTTAAACTAAAATAGGATAGGGGTCATCCTATCTGACGACTATACAGGGTAGCCGTCAAGGTATCCGAGATACTTCGTATATGAATTCACTGGATAATTTGAAAGTAATGGTGCAATTCTGCGTTTTTAACCTGTAAGCTTACAGATCCATAATTCTATAGCGCTATGGAATCTGTAACTCCTGTACCTGTAGATTTACGAAAAACGCAATTTTGGGCGTGCGTCTGTAATCTACACGCTCGTACAGACAATAATCTGAACTATTCTTATAGAACTAACTAACTTTACTTGTGTTATTTGCGTCGCAACCGTCATCTGGTCATAACATTTTAGGTTTGTTTCCGCTGGAATTGAAAAGTGTCATTTTCTTCTAATTCTATTCTCGCATTTAAAGCAATGTTGTAAGCAGCATGTAGCAGCATTTAAGAAGTCCATTAGTACGTTCAGTAACATTTATAGTAGATATGTATTCTATTGAACTCTTCTTCTTGTCTGGTTTGAGCGTTTGCAAAAGGAGTAAATAACCAGGGTTTTAAGGGATATCTACTATCTCCTAAATATAAAAATAAAAAATTACGGTTTTGTATATATATACTGCCTTTCAAAAAAATCAGAACACAAAGTATTTATTGGACGATAATCAATTGTTTTGGTTACTATTTAATGGTATTTTTCCTTGATTTCACCATTATGAAGAGCTGCTGATTTTTTAATGTAATTGCTTCTAATATCCAAGTAGCCTCTGAGTAGTTTGACGTTTCAGTTTGTAAAACAAAAAGATGGGGCGTGTTCGTCGGCGTGCACAATATCATCATCTAAGTGAATTTGAAAGGGGTCGTATTATTGGAATGCGAGAAGCGGGTTTTTCGGTTCGTGCTATTGCTGAAAGGGTAGGCCGTAGTGTATCGGTGATCGTACGCTGCTGGTCTAGATGGTCCGAAGCTGGAAAGAATCGACGTAGACTTGGATCAGGACGTCCAAGAAGCACCACTGAGCGTGAAGATCGAGCTCTTCGTCTTACAACTTTAAGGGACAGATTTACAACGTCGCGGGCATTGGGAAATGACTGGTTGGCTCTAAATTGCCAAAGAGTATCCATGGCTACTGTTTACAGAAGAATCCGCAGTTTTGGTATAAGATCCTACCGTCCACAATTGTGTCTACCTCTTACTCCGCAGCATCGCAGAGCAAGACTTGATTGGTGCAGGGAAAGACAACATTGGACCCATGAATGCAATAACATTATCTTCAGCGATGAGTCTCGGTTCTGTTTATGGGCTCATGATGGTCGCAGAAGAGTGAGACGTCGACGCGGTGAACGCAGAATTTTACAATTTGCTGTTGAAAGACATACGGCTCTTACACAGGGAGTTATGGTTTTGGGGGCGATAGCATATGGTAGTCGGTCTCCTCTAGTTTTTTTAGAAGCAAGTCTTAACGCGATTCGGTATATTGACAACATTTTACGGCCAGTGTTAGTGCCCTATGTAAATGGCTTGCAGAACCCCATTTTTCAGCAAGATAATGCTCGACCTCACACAGCGGCCATTACAAGACAGTTTTTTGATAGTGCCGAAATCAATTTGTTACCTTGGCCATCTCGTTCTCCAGATCTATCGCCAATAGAACATGTTTGGGGTATGATAGGTGTTAGAATAAGTAACTTACAGCGCCCCGCTAACACTGTAATGGAACTTAGAGGTCAAATTATCGAAGTTTGGAATGAAATACCCCAAGTCGATATTGACAGCCTGATTTCTAGCATGCCTCGACGTATTAATGAGTGTTTGGGAAATCGTGGAGGCCCAACCCATTATTAATTTTTATTCATTTGTTTTTTTGTTTTTCAAGTTGATTTTTTTATCATCGATACAGTTCGTTTACATGATCAAATTGTGTCAATTTTATTAAAATCGTGCACTAAATACTTGGTGTTCTTATTTTTTTGAAAGGCAGTATATAATAAAATGAGCTGGGCAGGATTCCAATCATTCAAGATTCAAATCCTGGATTCGAATCCTTTTAGAGGATTCAATAGAGGCATTCGAATACTTTAGTTAAACTGAATTCGTGATTCAGATTCGTTATATTTTTTTAAGAGGATTTGTATTCGAATCCAAATGCGAGTGATTCGAATCATTATAATATGATTCGAATATTTATAACAGGATTCGAATACTTACAAAAGGATTCGAATCGTTAAAAATAATCCAATTAATTGTGAAGATTAACATGAATGATTTGTTTTGTGTGTGACAACACTCGTTCTTAGAAGTTTCAAACTGATGGATCACTCTAGATTACTAAATTTATTTCTCAAAGGATCGTTTTACAAAGGCTACAGCTCGCAGGATCAATTGTAGTCTTTGGAGTTTGAAGGACTACAGGGAACTGAAGTTTAAAAAAAAAACAATATCTGAGGGTTCACAGCGTGGATATGAAAGAAAAAAGCCAATTAAAAAAAAAATCGAAGTTAGGCTGTTGTTTTTAGTATATTTTTAACTTCACTTTAAATCAGTGTTTTATACGCGTGGCGCATGAAATAAAATTTCGAGTTTAGAAAAGCCCCGTGAAAATTTGTCTCGGGTCGCTGCGCGACCCTCGACAAATTTTCTACGCGGGGCTTTTCTAAACTCGAAATTTTACTTCATGCTTAGTCTGGGAGTGGAAGACACTCGTTACCTTAAAATATGTCACGTGTTAAAATATATATCGTAACTGTCAGAATGAAAAAAAAAAATGATATGTCTATCATAGTACTTTCCCGCATGTTAAATACTTGAGCTTTTTAAACAAATGTTTTTCATTCCTGTTAAACTTTATTCATGCTTAACCTAGGATTGAAGTCACTGTTTAAAACTTCAAATTGAACACTTTTATAAATTCGACGAATGCCTAAAAATTACGTAAAAATAATTCACTAAATATCATTAAAACCAGAAAAGTCATTAAATTTCATTCAAATTGACTAGAACATTGAGAAAAAACGTTTGAATAAATCGTGAAATGTAACAAAATACACAGAAATTATGAAACAAATCAAAACTATTGACATTTATTAAGAATCATATATATAACATTTTTCTTTCATAGCCACGCTGTAAACCTTCATTTATTCGTTGTTTTTTTTTTGAAAAATAAACTTCAATTCCCTGTAGTCCTTCGGTCTCCGAAAACAACAATTGGTTCTTAGAGCTATAGCTTTTGTAAAACGGTCCTTTGAGTAATAAACTTAGTAATCTAGAGTGATTCATCAATTAGAAACTTCTAAGAACGAGTGTTGTCCACTCTCAGACTAAGCATGAAGTAAAATTTCGAGTTTAGAAAAGCCCCGCGTAGAAAATTTGTCGAGGGTTGCGCAGCGACCCGAGACAAATTTTCACGGGGCTTTTCTAAACTCGAAATTTTATTTCATGCGCCACGCGTACACTCTGGTCTCTATTATTAAGGTTATCCGTAGAACAGGTAAGTGTCTTAAAATGTCCCCACATCAGTGACAGCTCGTCAGGGACGGCAGGGTCGGCCCGGCCGTACCGTTAAATTTGATTGATCATATATTATAAATTATGATTTTCTGAGAAATAAATATCGCGCATTTTGTATAATTAATTTATAACAGGCTAATAGATAATAATAATAATAATAAGTACTCAGTATAAGACCGATAAATACGGACATTTATTTTCATTTAATAAATGTTGACAACGCAACTTCGTATCCGCAATAATCAGCCAATCGTAAATTTACAGAATATGAAGATTAATGCAAGCGCTACGTCGCACAATGTGGCCGATCTGAGCGAACGCACCAGCGGTAGTTTGGGAAGGCAAAATAAATGTCAAAATTGACGAATATAAAAAATACTATTGTAGATACTCAAAACCTCATAAAATTTCAAGTTTGCAATTTTTTGAACATACACCTATTGTGCAATTAAAGTTGATCAATTTCAGATCGCGAACAACACGCGAAAAGTGGATGAGTTTTGATAATTGATTACATCGCACTCACTCATTATATGAATACAGTCTTTTTAGCGTTTATTAAACATACATTTCTCTATAATATACCACTAAGTATTAATTAATCGATAATATTTAACGATAGTTATAATTATTTAAATGTAGCAACTTTAGTTTATTGTATTTAAACTTCTAAGTGGCCTATATAAATTTTATCGAACCGCGGAGGGTAGGGCTCACCACCAAAAAATAGCTTTTCCTCTATCACACTCTATCGAAATCAATCAATTTTTACCGATCCGTTTAAGGGCCTTTTTATTTTTTTTTTATTCAGCGCGACCGTCCACAGCAAAAGCAGTCTTCTGCATAGATTTCATACGCAGTTCATACGTTTAATTTATTCACAAATTTTATTAAGATAACATATCTTTACAATATCACTTTATTTAGAAACTATAGCCCACCTTTCGAATTGTAATTATAATTATTTGAAAGAAACTACTTTTTTAATTAAATTTTATCTTTGCAGTGGCTTATTCTTTTATTATTTTATTTTTTATTTTTTATTTCCCGCGATAGCTTTCGAGCACACATTTGCCATATGTTATTAGTATAATGTACTTTGTCACATGTTCTAATTTTTTTGACACAATATACTTTATTAAAGGTATAGACCACGTACAAAATATTTTGTTATAACTTATGAGTATTTTTTAAACTTACTTATAGTGAAAAGTAATCCAAATCCTCGTCAGACAGCTCCCCTTCAGTTTCACTTGTATCACTTGTATCACTTGTATCACTTGTATCACTTGTATCACTTGTATCACTTGTATCACTTGTATCACTTGTATCACTTGTATCACTTGTATCACTTGTATCACTTGTATCACTTGTATCACATAAAATTAAATTTACTGCATCATCAGATAACGATCGTTTTTTTTTTGTTTTAAAAATGATTCTTTTTGATGATATAAATGGGTCTGAACAAACAAGTAACATATTAAATAAGTCTCGTACTGTATTCAACCGCGAGTTTTGTCTGGTGTGATTTTCTCGTAAGCGCCTATAGATTTTGTTGATAGCTTCTTGAGCCTCCTCTGATAACTCTCCAATTCGCAATAAAAAATGTTTGATGAAACTACTTCCATGTATTAATATTTTATGGAGACTGGGTGGCATTCGATACCATCCATAATAGGTTGCGCAGAGCCTCGCTGTTTGTTCTACATACTTATCAAAAGCAATTGTGTTAATTTGATGACCACTTGAAAGCGTCATCAAAATTGAGTAGAATCGCGATAACAGCTCTTCATTGAATTCTGTTATAGCCGATACTTTTTCAAATTTTTTAAAAAAGGTACGTGCAACGTTCCCTTTATTTGATGTCCCACCTCCTTGTATTACAACTGCGTCAACTTGTATTCCTAATTTCTTTCTCAATCATTTTTGGATATTTTTTTTTTCTTGAATTTATTTTAATTTTATCTTCAGTTGTAGCTCTGTGTGTTGTAGTTTTTTTCCAGTCCAATTTGTATGATATATGGAGAACACATTCCATATACTTTATCCACGCATGAAGTGATGAAATTCCATATTTTAAATTATCTTCTACTATCGGCAGCGTTTTGACCTTATCAATATTATTCATATCTTTGAGAGTGCATTTACATATAAAACAATTAGAACTAGGGGTGTCAGTTAAAGTATTTATTACTTTACCGTCAATCATGCTAAAGAGTAATCTAAATGTTATTTCAATATCTTTGCCTTCATTTTCAATAATTATACTTTTTAACTGATTTACTTGATGTTCCATATTTTGAACTTCGTCTTTAATAAGTTCTTTTGTTTCTTTGGCATACATAAATTGTATAGGTCTGCAAAATTTTATAGACGAAGGTTTATCATTTTTCCAGACTATCAGATTTTCTGAATGCAATTAATTCTAAAGGAACGAGAGAAAACATGAATAAACTTTTTTCAGTAATTTCTTCTTCGTCGGTACTGCTGCCATCTGCCGGTTTTTGCATAAAAACTGTATGTCCGGAGCTACCGTCACATCCATATTTCCAAAGGAATGTTAATTTGTGTAATGTATCGTGTTTTTGAAATTCTATTGTAGATATTATTCTATTAATGGTATGTTTTAGGAGATTTTGAAGTGGGACTGATGCTCCGTTTTCATTAATAGTTATGTTTTTCGGGTAACACTGCTCTTTAATGAGTTTTACTCTTTTATATGTTGGAAGAAGGTCCTTTGCTTCATGAGACTTAACAATGTTTCTTAGATTACAGTAACTATGAACACTCATTCTAGAATCAATTATAATTGATAAAGCATCTACCTATGTAAGTCGACTTATGCTTTCTTTTTGTGAACTTTTTAAAAAATTAAGACACTTTTTAATTTTTCTGATGATGCTGAAGAAGCACTTTGAATTAATTTAACTGCTGCTGTATATCCTTGGTCTCGCAAAATTTTATTAGTTGCGGAAAATATTACTTCCGGACGCGTATCTTTAACTAACGATTCAATTCTTCTTTTAGTACTTGCGCTAAGATTTGAATAATTTGTAGTTGATGTACTCGGCACCGGACTAATAAATTGTAAATTGTCACTATTTGGTTTTACACAACTCATAAACATCAATTGATTCCAATCCCTATTTAACTTAGTAAAATTTACGTGAGAATACGATGCCAAAATCCATTTTTTTCTTACGAGTGCTACAGAAACCTCTAATTTTCTTACGTATTTTGCTTTGTTCAGTTGGCGTAGAAACATGTTGCTTTTGTGTGTGATTTAGTAGTATGGAAAAGAAGCGAAAAATTGATAGTGAATGCAGAAAATTCAAAGATCAGTGAAACATTCAGTATTTCGTAATTGAGTCTAGTAACAAGGCGCTATGTTTGATTTGCAATGAAAGCATAGCCGTTCTCAAGGAATATAACATTAAACGTCATTATGAAACAAAACATTTTCAAAATAACTCAAAATATACAGGAAGTTTGCGGACAGAAAAATTCGAAGCTATGAAGCGCGGATTGAAATCGCAGCAATCTTCATTTACAAAACTCAAAACTGAACAAGTGGCTGCAACTCGTGCCAGCTTTCGTGTGGCTCTTGAAATTGCAAAACGTGGAAAACCATTCACCGATGGAGAAATGATCAAAGAATGCATAATTGCAGTAGCCGAAGAAATGTGCCCTGAAAAGGTAAATTTATTAAAAACT
Organism: Philonthus cognatus; assembly: GCA_932526585.2. Classification (NCBI taxonomy): domain Eukaryota; kingdom Metazoa; phylum Arthropoda; class Insecta; order Coleoptera; family Staphylinidae; genus Philonthus; species Philonthus cognatus. The sequence continues at coordinate 109,160,152 of OW052241.1, forward strand.
GCCAGTATGTCAGCAAACACTGTGGCCCGAAGGGTAGAAAACATCGCTGAAAATATATCCTCTCAACTGTTTGACACAAATGGACATGTTGAGTGGTTTTCTTTGGCCTTGGATGAGTCAACGGATGTTTCAGATACTGCTCAGGTGTTGATTTATATTCGAAGAGTAGATAAAAGCTATGAAGTGCATGAAGAACTTCTTGATATGTATAGTATTTATGGCACAACCACTGGTACAGATATTTTTAAAGGAGTTGAAATGGCCATTAATCAAAAGAACCTTCGATGGAAAAACTTGAAATGTATTACAACTGATGGAGGCAAAAACATGAGTGGGAAAGATAAAGGAGTGGTCGCTCTTGTGTCAAAGGCTGTAGAAAATGACGGTGGTTCAAAACCATTAGTCTTACATTGTATCATTCATCAACAGTCTTTGTGCGGAAAATGTTTGGATATGTCTGAAGTTCTGAAACCAGTCATATCAACTGTTAATTTTATCAGATCTTTTGGGCTGAATCACCGACAATTCCGACAATTTATTGAAGAGATTGGAGAAAATGACTTACCTTATCATACTGCCGTACGTTGGCTTAGTTGTGGGAAAGTCCTTAAGCGCTTTTTTGAACTTCGAGCAGTGATCAAAATTATTTTGAATGAAAAGCATCGCCCTCTTTATTACAATTCTGTGTTTCTTTATCCAACTTATTACAAAAACAATAACAATAAGCCTACAACAATGTTATGAGTAGTTAGCCCATGACCATATCAATGTAGATGTCATATTAATAATTATTCAACATAAAATTAGAATACTTCAGTAAACTAAATTTAATTTGCTATAAAAAAATATGTTCTCTAAAAGGAGTTTTCAAGTATGCTAGCTCTCCGCGGGCCGGACAAAATCTGTCCGCGGGCCGGATGTGGCCCTCGGGCCGTAGTTTGGAGATCCCTGATCTATACCATTCTTGACACAGTCAAATAAAATACATTTGCCAAAAGTATTTTGTTTTATAAATGTTTATTTTTTATAAAAGTATAAATTAAAACATAGACAAATTTAAATCATCTTGGAAATAAAAAAGGTCTATGTTTATTTCTCTTTAAAGTCATTTTTATTAAATGAAATAATAATTACCGTTTGTTTGTTAAACATTTCAATTCAGCAGAATTTTTAAATAATAATTTTATAAGGTTTATTATGCCCGAGGTGGGGAAAGGTTTAATTATAATGGAGGGATAACCAAGTACACCATCGATAAAATCAAAGAAGTATGTACGGTATTTTATTTACAATTAGTAGTTTATTAAAATTAAATGTAATAATATTTATGCTCGACATAGGAAAACGTTTAATTGTAATCGAGGGATAAGCAAAATCAAGAGATAAAATCATCGAAGTATGAACGTTATTTTTTATCCATAGTTAGTAATTTATTATAATAAAAAGTAATATCAATATTTATGTTCGAGGTAGAAAAACGATTAATTGTATTCGAGAGATAAGCAAAAACAGGATACATAAATTATCGAAGTATGTACACTTCTGTGCAATAAAATTAAGCACTCAAAACACATAATAGTTTAAAACGGACATGATGTTTCCTAGGTCGAAAAATTTGTAAATCCGCCAATTTCCTTAATGGCAAAATGCCTCGCCATTTAGACAATTCAAAAATTCGAATTCTAACTAAAATGGAAGATGGTTTCTCTATTTCGGCTTTGGTGTATTTATTATGAGCGTGTTATTTTCAAGAATATGAATTTGTGTTGAGTACTTATTCATTCACTGGATAACTATATATGCGTTTCAGGCGTCAACGCCATCATCAGTCCCGAACTAGTGCTTGCAGAATACTGAACATCTTTGAACATTTATTATGGCCTGTGCAATTTACATACACAAAGTTTTATGTAACACCGAACATGCTAGAATGTACTCAATTTTCCTACAGAGAGTTTTATATAACACCGAACATTTTCATAACGAGAATTTTTCTTTTAAGTATACATAAGCATGCGTTGTACATTTGCCGACGCTCTGTTTTTAAAAGAATTTTAACGAGTGTTTTCACTGCCAGGCTAAGAATGAAGTAAAATTTCGAGTTTAGAAAAGCCGGCAAATTTGGTTTGGTCGCGTAGCGAGAAGCGCGGAGCGGCCAAACCAAATTTTCAGGCTTTTCTAAACTCGAAATTTTACATCATGCGCCACCAGTAAAAAACACTTATTCAATGTAAAGTTTAGCGGTGTATTTTAAACTTCGTAATATGTCAGTGTTTTGTACCGGTGGCGCATGAAGTAAAATTTCGAGTTTAGAAAAGCCTGAAAATTTGGTTTGGCCGCTCCGCGCTTCGCGCTAAGCGACCAAACCAAATTTTCAGGCTTTTCTAAACTCGAAATTTTACTTCATGCTTAGTCTGGGAGTGGAACACACTCATTTCAAGTTTCAAATTGATTTTTTTAATAGTGAATACCTAAAGATTTACAACATATACAGTGTAATTGGGACATGTATACTTGAAAGAAAAACTCCCTGTGTGTACACGTTGAGGGATTAATTGCGATTGATTGGCTACAATTTTTAATGGTCATATAGGTAACCCAATTTACACATAACTTAAAAAATAAAGGTGTCAAATTGTATTGGATGAACATGTTCGGTGTTACATAAAACTCTCTGTATGTTCGAAAGCGTAAACGACATCTAATCCCATTAGCTTAAGTAGATGGCGTGGAACGCGTATATCATATAGTTATTTAAATAATATAAAAAAGTCAATATATAAGGTATCTAATTGCTGATCTGTAAAATAACATTTATTCTGTAGAAAATATACGAGAGATAAAATACGAAATAAGAAATCATAAAAGGCTAACGTTTTCACGCTATAGAAGCTCGCGTCGTAATTTTAATTCCTTACTAAAAGGGAGTCTTTTTATGCCATGTTGGATATAAGCTTTTTTTTGCGAAATGTAATCTCGCTTTTATTCCCCTTCTTAATAACACATTCGCAAGAATCGGAGCAATTTATTTAGTTGCGAATTGTTCTGATAAAGCACAAAAGTGAAAACATTTGCAATTCAGATGGTTTTTTTTACGGGTTTTGTATGCTTCATATGAAAAAAAGTTTTAATTTTATTTATGCGAAAAACTTTTTTAATTATAAAGGTGTTGTTATTACTTGCTTATACATATTCAACCAATAAATCATTGGCGTTAACATTAAATAATTTTTACAATGACTTTTTTCGGTGCAATTAAAAGAATATCCGCAATAACTTGGAAGTTCGCTTTGTTTAAACCATTTATAAGGCTAGACTATTTATTATTGACTGTACTAGAAAACCAAAGCTGTTAGAAGTGGACATTTGAGGCTTAACTTTTCGAATCATTGGCAAAATACGAGAGTCATTCCATAAATATTGCACATTATTTTTGATCTCCTTACATATTTATTGTTTTGTTGTAATCTCTTTACAATCCTTTAACATAATCTCTCTGCTTCGCAATGACCGATTCTAAACTTATGGGAACCTTTACAATACCATCTAGTACGCCTTGTTTTTATCATCTGACGAATACCTTGGAGTGCCGTCGAAACAATAGACTGTCTGTATAATAATTCTTCCGGTATTCGATGAGCATTTTCTTCCGTCGAGCCAATTTTTTAAGTTTGGAAACAGAAAGAATGAGGAATTATTTAAGCCCAAGTCGTGTAATTTTGTGTAAAATTGTGTTGTCACTGCACAGAATTCGTGTTTTTCCATTTTTTACAGAAACTGCTTTGCCACTCGCTTTAAACGATTACCAAACGTGAAATAAATGTCACATCTGCTTCTGCTTGAAATTTGGCTTAAGGGGGTTTGAAGAGTGGCTCTTTCGAGATGTCACATTGCCAAATGGATTGTATAACAATTTCATAGACTTTCTATCATACTTATGAAACGTATAAAGTACTAAACGCGCTTAGACTTAGAATAACATGTGCGTTAAATTTAACATTTCGTGTACGGAATAGCCGCAAATATTAACAATTTAATTGAGTACTGCGAAGTTTTGTGCTGAAATTGCAAGATTTAGTAAGGTTATTACAGAAACATCATAAAGTGCTGCACAAAGTAAATTTTGTGCGTTCACTAATTACTCAGATAGTAAATGTTTTTTGAAGTATCATTTTAAATTGCTACCTAGATATGTTAGAGAAAAGATATTTGTGCACTACACATAAACATAAACCGTATTTTATTCACCTTAACATTGTGAAGTATAACGAGTGTCTATAAGCTGTCGGCATCTCGGTTGCTTTGAAAAACAAATTACATATCTTAGATTGTCATACGATTCAATGAATCTTAGAGACGTCAAATAAATTTAATTATATGTCTAATTACGACGTATTTTTCTGCAATCAGAATGCCGACAGTTTATAGACACTCGTAAGATTCATCAGATCTAAACTAATTTTGAACCCATATGGCAGATCTAGATATCAAATTATAAGATTTGCCAAATATGGGTACTTTTAAGTCAACATTTTCAGGCACTTGAAAAACGGTGTCAATATATCTTTTATTGATGATAAATTATCATTTTCAGGAATGACATGGAGTCGAAATTGTTTCAACTTGTTTCTATTGCAGGTACTTCAAATTTAGCTAATTTTGTTAAGTGTAATATCAAGATTGACTTTCTGAGTATTAAAAGCAGTTTTAGACAATAAACAGATGCGATTATAACTTTTTTTCAATATACGAAGCGTTTTATGTAACACCGTACATGAGCATTTTTCGTTTAAGTGTACATTAGCATAAGTTGTACATTTGCCGACGCTCGGTTTATTAAAACAATGCAATTTGAAGCTGTAAACTAGTGTTTTCCACTCCAAGGCTAAGCATGAAGTAAAATTTCGAGTTTAGAAAAGCCTGAAAATTTGGTTTGGTCGCGTAGCGCGAAGCGCGGAACGGCCAAACCAAATTTTCAGGCATTTCTAAACTCGAAATTTTACTTCATGCGCCACCGGTACAAAACACTGATGCAATGTAAAGTTTAGCGGTGTGTTTTAAACTTCGTAATGTCAGTGTTTTGTACCGGTGGCGCATGAAGTAAAATTTCGAGTTTAGAAAAGCCTGAACATTTGGTTTGGCCGCTCCGCGCTTCGCGCTACGCGACCTAACCAAATTTTCAGGCTTTTCTAAACTCGAAATTTTACTTCATGCTTAGTCTGGGAGTGAAAACACTCGTTTTAAAACTTCAAATTGAACTCTTTAAAAAAAAAAACGAGTATCTAAAGATTTACGGCATATGCGCTGTAATTGGGACATGTATACTTGAAAGGAGAACTCCCTGTATGTACATGTTGAGGCAATAATTGCGAGTGATTGGCTACAACATGTAATGGTCATATAGGCAACCCAATTTATACATTATTCTAAAATTAAAGGTGTCAAATTGTATTGGATGAAAATGTTCGGTGTTACATGAAACTCTCTGTATATTCTACTTCCGAAAGTACTTAATCGGGCACCTCTGGGCAAATGTACTTCATTTATATCCATTTCCTTGCAGAAAAACTGCTAGACTTTTTTTGAAATAAACTATAAATGTAGTGCGTAGACATGAAAATTATAAATGAAATTGAAAAACAAAACTATTTGAAATCTTGGCCAATTTTATGGCATATTGTCAAATTAACAAATCCAAAATCCTATACGTTCTATAAATCTAAATTTATTAATTGATTTTTTGGATTATCTTCTAAAGCGGGAAAAAATTACCTTAATTTTGAAATCAGTTTCCGTAACTTCCGGGGTTCCTTAAGGAACACACTTTCGGCCAATATTATTAAATCTTTTAATCGGCGAAACTTCTAACACTCCTTGATTATGCTTAAAAATGCCTAAAAATTTGGATTTGCAGGCAGGAGAGCGAAGCAAGTCAGCAGTCGGCAAACCCAAATTTTCAGGCTTGTCTAAACTCGAAATTTTATTTCACCGTCCAGGTGTATAATACAAAGTTCAAACTGTACTACTTAGGATGTGTACCTTTACTTACAGTAAGACAACGTTTTTAAATTTATTTTTATTGTGTATTTGCTACTATTATTTAGAAGTGCATCATTTGCTATTTGTAATATAAACTAGGATTTTTAAATTTAAAACACTTTGCTTTAAAAAAGTGATTAAAACATGTTTAAATGCTTTTGTTTTAAACATGTTTTGAATGTTAAATTCGTTTAAAACATGTTTTAAACGTTAATTTTGTTTAAAAACTTTTTTTTATTGTCATAAATTAGTTAAACTATATTGTATACTACTTTATTAAACATTTTTTGTTTACGTTTTTTTGCATAAATGTGTTTTAAAACATCTTTTAAATATGTTTAGTTTTTTTAAGAGAATTGCCGTTAATATCATTTTAGTTTAATGCTAATTAATCTTTACTAGACGCATACAAACACGATACTACTATTTCGTATTAATAGAAAAACAACTACATGTTATTAGTTAGTTTTAAAATAATAATAGAATAAACGTAGCAACATTATATTTTCATGTGTTCTAACTTCATTGTAATCAAGTAATTAAGAGGTATGTTACACTGTTTTTTTATTGTTTGTTAAAATGTATTTCTTCTGATACATTATTAGATTGAAATTTATTTTTAATGAGTGTCTTTACTCCCAGACTAAGCATGAAGTAAAATTTCGAGTTTAAAAAAGCCTGAAAGACTGGTTTGGTCGCGTAGCGCATAGCGCTACGCGGCCAAACTAAATTTTCAGGCTTTTCTAAACTCAAAATTTTACTTCATGCGCCACGCGTATAAAACACTGATTTTAAGTGAAATTTAAAATATTCTGATAAGGTTTATACGTTTATGATTTATTGCATTATTAAATGAATTCTAAATAACCCTATTTTGTTATGACAGTTGAGATTATATATAACACTTAAACTAGGGCTATTAAATTATTAGTTGTAAACTAACAATAGTAATCTACTAAAACGTTTTATTAATCCGAAAATGTCAATATCATCCTTAGAGCCGTGTTAAATCTGTATGCTAAGGTCTATTAATAAGGCTGGTTATGTTTAAAACATGTTTTAAACACGTTTTAAACATGTTTTTAATTGTTAATGTTTTAAACACTGTTTCATTGAAAGAATCACGTTTTTTTTAAAAACTGTTTGATTTAATCAATATGAAAAAAAAACTTTTCTTAACAACCCTGACATAAACATTTTTTTCTTTACTTTTTTGTACAGCCAAGAGTGAGACCCTCCAAGGCTGCGCCCCTGATATCCAGGACTGGAAATTAGAATATTTGCGAATATTTGAATACTACATTACTTATATTAATATTAAATCACTCACTTTTCACATATTTAATTAATTTAGCTATTTGGGTATTAAAACATTTCAATAAATTAATGTTAGAAAATGTCTAATATATTTTCTAAAACTGAATAATTTTTAAATCTAAATAGTTCATTTCTTAAAATATTTGACTAATTTGAATGTTTCATATTTGAATATTAACAAATATTCCAATTCGCAGCCCTAATTATTACAATTATCATACATTATTCTATTATTAGAAATGGCGACAGATAGATAACCAAAGCCACCAGTGGAGACCGAGAGAAATAATAAATGACAAAGGTCGGCCACAAAAAGGGTGGCTAGATGACATAAAGACGACCATTGGTAAAAACTGGTTCCAAAAGACACAAAACCGCCAGTTGTGGAAAACATACGAGAAGGCCTACGTCCATGTGTAGACAATGAAAGGCTAATAAAGACGGTTATTACAATTAATCCTTAAAGTGTTTCATTCAGATACTGATGAAACACCGGCAGATTTTACTCCTAATTTAACAACAAACTTAAACAACGTGTATATAACTCCCGATCAAGTATTATTTGAACTTTCAAGGTTGAAGGTTACTTCTGGTCTTGGCCTTGACAATATTCCTCCGATATTTCTTCGTAATTGTAGTAGCTCGCTATACAATCCACTATACAAACTGTTTTCTCTATCTTTAACTTCCGGTAACTATCATTTGTAACACCAATCTACAAATCCGGTTCTAAATCCAACGTAAGTAACTTTAGGCCAATTTCTATACTGTCAGTTAAACCCAAGGTCTTTGAGAAATTATTATATAATCAGTGGGCTGACGCTTTTCGTAATATTATCACCCAAAACCAGCATGGGTTTTTAAGAGTCGTTCAACACAAACTAATCTTCTTGTTTTCACTAATTACATTTTCAAAGCTATCGAAAGTGGAGCTGAAGTGCATTCTATTTACACAGACTTTAGCAAAGCTTTTGATTACGTAAGTCACTCTATCTTATTGCAAAAATTGCGTGGTTATGGTATAGACGACCCTTTACTGAAATGGATAAAGTCATATTTAACTGTTCTGTTAAGATAATCGACTTTATCTCGGATACATTTTACGCAACGTCAGTTACACCCCCAGATTCCCATTTGGGACCATTACTATTTACCATCTTTATCAACGACTTATCTGAAGTACTTACCCGCCCGCATTTGCTATTTGCAGACGATCTAAAGATATTTTTGAAAATTAGTGAACCAGATGATTGTTCTATTATCCACAACAATTTTTCTTTAATTCACACTTGGTGCGTGTCTAACAATAAGAAACTTAATATTAATAAGTGTCAGTTAATGCCTTTCTTACGTAGTAAAACACCCATTAATTACATCTCTAATTTGAATGGTATTTCACTTAGTAGGATGAAGTACACAAGAGACCTCGGTGTAATATTAGACCCTAAACTGACATATACCTTACATATTGACCACACAATAAATAACGCCAATAAAGTTAAGCGGAGTACGAGTGATTTTAGCAACGTACGTGCTCTAGTTATTTTATACAACGCGTTGGTAAGATCACATCTTAAATATTGTTGCGTCATATGGTCACCGGTATACAAAACCCATGTGGATAGATTGGAATCAGTACAAAACAAATTTACTAAAGTTCTGTCATTTAAACTTAGTATTTTGGGAATATACCTTACACCCCCAACAATTCAGTGCATACGTTAGCCTCGCTTCGCTGAATACTCGGAAGAAGAAAATTAACCTTGCATTTACGTTCAAATTACTGAATGGGCGAATTGATTCGGAACATCTACTAAATTTAGTCAATATTAATGTACCAAGTCGTAAAATGAGATGTAACAACTTGTAGCACGTGAATTACCACAGGACTAATTATGGCATGCATGGTTCCATGACACGGAGCGCCAGCAACGTTAACAGCGCGGGCTCGTCACTCGAGCGGGTTGGGATTCCCTATTCAACTTTCAATGCCCAGCTAAGGCTTATTTACATTTGTTATGTGTTATTTGCCTCCATTTATTTGTCTGTAGTATACTTATTTGTTTTATATTGTGTACTTATATTTACTTTGTGTATAATATCTTATAAATGCAGTTAGCGTTAAATAAAGTATTATTATTATTATAAACTTAAAATAATAGTAAATAGTAAATAATATTGAAACTATACAACTCTCAGGTAAAATTAATTGATTAACTTTATAATCACGATTCTCAGTAATAAATCAAATGCGTATCCCGTTCGAAAACTTTGTTAAAACCGCATTACCCTTACGACTTAACGTATAACTGAATATCAAAGAGCAGTCTTGTGGCCACGTTGATAGGAGCCCACAATATATCACCTTTATTGATTAATAGATCTGAATACAGGCTGGGCCACAGAAAGTGGCCGTCAAAGTCAACGTTTATAATTGGGAGGAGGAGTATTTCTGAATTAATACCTTTTAGAGGTGATGTAGGTAATACCCAGAAGAGACGTGATGTGATTTATAAGTGATTACATTTTCACTACGCATGAAATTTACATTATTTATGGATGTGATGACAGTTTCTAGAAAATATGAAATCTACCAGATAAATATATAATAGTAATAGAAATAAACTAGAAATAAACATTTATAATATTTATTAACATGAGATCAAAATTTATATATTATGTAACTAATATTTCGAGTTTAGAAATACTAGAAAACTTGGATTTGCTGGTCTGTCCTCTTCGCTGCGCGATTAAGCCAAATATTTAGGCTTTTCTGAATTTGGATTTGGGTGCGGAACAATGCGTAGCGTGCAATTTTAAATTTACAGTCTTTTATAACCTCGAAATTGTACTTCATGCGCCAAGCTTATAAAACACTTAATGTGAAGTTTAAATTTCTTTTTGGAATTGGTGTTGTGTTTAAATTGTTGAATTTATCAATAGTAATTTTTTATTTTGAAAAATTTTGTTCAGCTGTAGTTTTGTAAAAAATAAAAATATGACCTATGTTTATTTAACCTATTTTCTTCAAATAAGTCCCTGAAGAAGATGTGCATTTTTTTACACCTAGTTTGAAAGTATTTTTTTTCAGCGCGATTTTAGAACCACTCTCTTCTAAGATAATTTTGTATGTCACCGTACTTATAACTGAGTTCGGCGATATACAGGGTAGTGAATTTTTCGATGCTCACTATTGTTCTCTCGGACACGATAAGATACACGAATTCGCTTAAATTAGAGAAAAGTAGCTCATTTTAACGGCGACTGAGAATCTGAAAAAAAAAATATGATTATTTTGATAGGTTCCTGATTTATCGCGAAAAACTGAAAATTGTGATTTAAGAAAAAAATTGATATCTTTCCTGCCATTGGCGGTATTTTCATAAAACTTGGCAACTGTATATTTTTGAACCCTCTGTATCGAATGGGCGTCGACAGAAATATTTTAGGTACTCTAGATTTCGAGTTACGATATTCAACTTTTTTATTTCTTATAGCAGCCAAATTGAATTTTCCCACTTTTTGCTTTTTTGGAAATCAGAAGTTATGTGTGTTACCATTTTGAAAAGCTATTTTTTTGGTCTACCTAAAAGTGTGGAAATCCAATATGGCTGCCATAAGAAATAAAAAAGTTGAATATCGTAACTTGAAATCTAGAGTACCTAGAATATTTCTGTCGACGGCCATTCGATAGAGACGGTTCAAAAATATACAGTTGCCAAGTTTGATGAATATATCGCCAATGGCAGGGAAGATATTTTTTTTATCGCAATTTTCAGTTTTTTCTTGATAAATGAGGAACATATCAAAATAATTCTATTTTTTTTTTAGATTCACTATTTATTTTTTTTTAGATTCTCAATCGCCAATAAAATAAGCTACTTTTTTCTAATTTAAGCGACCTCGTGTATCTTATCGTTTCCGGGATACCAATGGTGAGCATCGAAAAATTTACCACCATATTTGCCTAATATGCTCACAGGATAGAGAACAGCCGGGACAATTAGAGAATCGCCGGGGAATTTTAAACATGAGGAAATATCATGGATAAATAAAGAAACTCAAGTGTTTTGACGAAGTCAGGGATTTTTTAAATTATTAATAATAAAAAATGTACAAAATTAACTAAACAACAATTTTTACAATTACATTGCATTGCAGATTGGCTTTTTTTGCACAACACTAGCATTGTAATACCAGAAAACCTTATTTTAAATCCGGTAATTTGCCGATTTTTAACAGCAAATTACTTAAACGTATTGTTTCTTTAGTGCAATACGATAGTGTTATTTAATTATGTATGTGTTTTTGAACTTCTCAAGAAATCAGTGTTTTATAGGCGTGACTCATGAAGTAAAGTTTCGAGTTTAGAAAAGCCTTTTGAACTCGAAACTTTACTTCATGCTTAACCCAGGAGTAAAAACTCTCGTTCTATGAATTTAATGACTTTTATCATTAACATTTTAACATCCACAGAAAACTTTATGAAAATCGACGCTTCATATTTTGAGATACATTATTTTTTAATAAAACTACAGAAAGTTTGATAAAAATCCATGAAACATCGACAAAAATCAGATTATATAGATACACATTTTTATTTTTAGTGAAAATAACTTAAATAGGTATTTTTGGATGTTTGCATATTTTGAATGCGTGTTTTTTACGTATTTATTAAATACTAGAAATTCGATAACTTTTGATCGCAGTGTCCCACTGGAAAAAATAAAAATGTATTTTAAAGGGGATGAGTTCAGCTTTCTTGTAGAATAATTATATTTTACCATAGATGAAGGTTGTACAAATCTGTTCATAATGGGTGTATTCCGAATAGCGCCTATGTAACATATGTTACATAATAACCGTACCGATTGGAACATTTCACGCATATGCTGCAGTTTTGCGCCAACAATATTTTTAAATTTCCGAACATTTCGTGCGCATTAAATTCACGTGGGTAATTTCATAACACAACCGACTTAATGATGGGAACTAAGTGGGATTTTTTAAGTTTACTTATGACTAAACATCCTCTGGGATAACGCTGGAATAAAAGAGATGTTTTAGCACTGGAGATGTTAAGAAATTAGCCAAAGACTGAACTATTTAAATTAAGTTAGTACTCTTTTCATAAGGACACATATATGTCATCAAATACATACATATAAATATAAAAATCGTTAGGTAAATAGTAAATTTTAAAAAACTAGTAAAAATTAAATTAAAATTAAATGTTATACTAAAAACACTATAAAAGTGTATACCACCCCTAACCACATACCTGTATAGTAAATTCTTGAAGTGAATATGGCTCAATACTTTGTAGCAGAGATGTAATTGATCATTTAAATTGTTTTACGTCCTGTATTGCCTTGATGTCATCTGGCAACAGAGCTGGGATGAATCCTCAAAAACAGGATTCGAATCACGAATCTGAATCACCTAATATGATTCAAGTCACGAATACTCGAATAAAGGATTCGTACGTAAAAAATATGATTCGAATCAAAGATTCGTATCCTCATTTCTGAATCATGGATACAAATCCTTTATAAATAAATTTGAATCTATTATTTCCAACCAGTAATATTTTATTCCATCAGTTTCTATTAACAAAAATGTTCATTTACCGACTAAATATCTGATTAAATAATGATTTTAATTAATGATGATATATGTGTTATTGAACTTCATTTTAAATCAGTGTTTTATACGCGTGGCGCATGAAGTAAAATTTCGAGTTTAGAAAATCCCCGTGAAAATTTGTCTCGAGTCGCTGCGCGACCCTCGACAAATTTTCTACGCGGGGCTTTTCTAAACTCGAAATTTTACTTCATTCGACACACGTATATAACACTGATTTCAAGTGAAGTTAAAAATGCACTGAAAACCAACCCAACTTCGATATTTTTTCAAAATTGAATGTTTTCTTTCCTATCCATGCTGTAAACCTTCAGATATTCCTTGTTTTCTTGTAAAAAACTTCTCTGTAGTCCTTCGGTAACCGAAGACCATGATTGGTCCTTCGAGCTGTAGCCTTTGTAAAATGGTAATAAACTTAGTAATCTAGAGTGATCCTACAATTTGAAACTTCTAAGAACGAGTGTTGTCCACACCCAGACTAAGCATGAAGTAAAATTTCGAGTTTAGAAAAGCCCCGCGTAGAAAATTTGTCGAGGGTCGCGTAGCGACCCGAGACAAATTTTCACGGGGCTTTTCTAAACTCGAAATTTTATTTCATGCGCCACGCTTATGAAACACTGGTTTCAAGTGAAGTTAAAAATATACTATTAAGGCTGGAAATGTTTAATGGTTAAGTGACCAAATATGCATTCACAAATATTTGAATTATTCGAAAATTTAAATATTTATATTCAAATATGAATAATGTAGTGATTTAAATATTCATATTAGAATATTTAACTATTTGAATTAATCGAATTCGAATCCTAACCTTAATAGCGATGATTCGAATTATTTGGCAGGATTTAAATCCGTGTATGAGGATTCGAAACCTTTTATAAGGATTCGAATCCTTTTATAAGAATTCGAATCCTTTTATAAGGATTCGAATCATCTACGTCTGGATACGAATACGAATCCTTTTAAAAAAATGTAACGAATCCGGATCACGAATCCGTTTTCACTAAAGTATTCGAATACCTCTTTTGAATCCTTTAAAAGGATTCGAATCCGGGAGTCGAATCCTGAATGATTCGAATCCTACCCAGCTCTGTCTGGCAACATATGAAATGATGTTATAGAGGAAGAAAAAGGACTATTCCTGTGTGTGTTTAAATTGTGTATATTTATATTGTAGTTGTTATGTCTAGTGTTGTGCGACTGATTTTTGAGGCATTTGATTTGATGTATTTTGATTTATTTTTAAAATTAAAAATTAAATATTCTAATATATACAAAGCGCCTATCGTTAATATATGATTCTGTTTGAATAAACCTCATAAGATTCAGTAAAAATCCTATGAGAAATAGTCCTTAATACTCTTTTTTGCAATTTAAAAATCCTATTTATACTCGAATTGTTTCCCCAAAATATAACCCCATACTTCAGCATTGATTTAAAGTTAACATAATAAATAGTTTTAAGAGCTTCTAGAGTTACCGTATTCTTAAGAACGTAGATGAAATAGATTACTTTCTTTAATTTGGACTCTATTTCACTTACAATGTGATGACAATTTAAGTTCTGACCAATATGCACTCCCAAGCATTTGAAGTGTGTGCATGTGGTAATGGTTTTGGCGGTATCTAGTTTTAACTGTGCAGGGTATTCTTTTTTATCACGGCTTGTTTTAAAAATGACTGCTTGGGTCTTATCAAAATGAAGGAATAATTTATTCATATAAAGCCAGTTTAAACGAGTAGGAAAGAGTTGTTTCATTTGGAGGTTTAGGTCGTTTACAGAATCTGCGCTAAATGCTATACGAGGGTTGCCTTTTATATTTCGGGATTAGAGAACAAAAATAAATATTAATCATTGAAAATCGCTTTATTGTTTTTCAAAATATTCCCCATTAAGATCTATACACTTTTGCATGCGTTTGAACCAATTGTCGAAGCACTTTTGCCACTCTGATTGAGGTATCTCCAAAACATGCATTCTAAACGCATCAACCGCTTCTTCAGGTGTCGAAAAACGTTGACCTCTCATTTTAGTTTTTACGGATTGGAATAAAAAGAAGTCATTCGGTGCCAAGTCAGGACTATATAGCGGATGACTCATCAAATCGATGTTTTGCTTGCTCAAAAATGCAGTTGTTTGAGCCGATGTGTGAGAGCTCGCATTGTCGTGGTGAAGAGTGATCCGTTTTCGGCGGTTGGTTTTCCTGATTTCTTGGATGACAACTGGCAAACAAATGGTTGTGTACCACTCAGAATTGACTGTTCTGCGTTGTTCTAGTGGTACGGTTGCGACATGTCCAGTTTTTCCGAAAAAACAGGCGACCATTTGCTTCTTGAAACCCCCATACGGTCGACTGCTGTTTACTTTCGGGCTCATACGCGTAAATCCATGATTCATCACCTGTCACGATGTCATATACGTGTTTCGAAGCACCGCAATCGTATTTTTTGATCATTTCTTTGCACCAATCGACACGAGCCTTTTTTTGAGCGATTGACAAATTGTGTGGGATCCAACGCGAACAAATTTTTTTGATAGTCAAATGTTCATGCAATATTGAATGTATGCTGGTCCCACTAATGCCTAAGGTTGTCTCAATCTCACGATAGGTCACATGATGATCTTGCAATATTTGTTTGCGCACAGCATCAATGGTTTCCGGAACAACAACTGATTTTAGACGACCTCCACGAAATTCTTGGAGTGAACTACGACCTCGGTTGAATTCACCATACCATCGATAAACGATAGGTCACATGATGATCTTGCAATATTTGTTTGCGCACAGCATCAATGGTTTCCGGAACAACAACTGATTTTAGACGACCTCCACGAAATTCTTGGAGTGAACTACGACCTCGGTTGAATTCACCATACCATCGAAGGTCCTTAATGGAGCTTCATCGCCAAAAATTGAATTAAGTTCATCCATGCACTGTTGTTGAGTTAGTCCACGTCGAAAGTTGTAAAAAATAATCGCACGAAAATGTTCACGAATTAATTCCATTCTTTGGCCGAGATAAATCTTTTAAGTTAGTGTAAACGACACAAATAACGCTCATATGTCAAAACGTTCTGAGTACGTATAACCTCAAAAATGTCAAATCGTACTTCTATCATCGGCGTAGCTTACAGCACGATGACCAGTATTGCTGACTAGATTATGCAAATCATTAATGTATACTACGAACAGCGTTGGGCCTATTATACTGCTTTCTATAATGCCACAGTTGACTTCCTCTATTTTCGACTTTCTGTTAACACCTGTTTTTCCAAAAGTTAAGTACGATTTGAATAATATTTTAGGATTTTGTCTTTTTTAAATTACTTGAAAATTTCAACTAACTTGGAATGAAAACACTAACACTTTCTTCACAATATTATTTATTCTTGCTAGATGTACATTTCGAGTACTATGCACTTATTATCAATAACTTACTGACTAGTTTACAAAAGATGCGGCGTATTTATACCTAAACGGATTTCAGAAAAAACGTAGATACGTTTAACAAATGTGTTAGTCGGAGTTGATTGGGGGTATTAAATCTAACAAAGGATTACTTAATAAGCTTAAATTAAAATTAAGAAGTTTGGTTTGCTGTTTTTTTTCATTTCTATTTCCTCTAACATATTTAATTTATTTTTTAATGAGAATGTTAGAAGTTTTGTATTGTTAATCGAAAACTTATGACCTGTGGTTATGGTATGGTGTGCTACCGCTGATTTCCCGGGATTCTGATATTTCATGTGGTAAATATGTTCTATAAATCTAGTCGCTAAATTTCTTTGTGTTTGTCCTATATAATGTTTATCACATTGATTACATATATTCCTGAATTTAGCAAGTTATCTGTTTTAGTGAATGTATCCTAAGAGAGATTTTAATTGTGTATTTGTGTAAATGGCAGAGTAAAGGTTTAATTTTTTTAAAATTTATTCACTTTACCTTATATTGTGGTTGTGTAAGTAACTCTACTACTACTGAACAACATTTACTGAAATGTTAACAATATAGAATAAAATTATCCCTCCCAATTACCAACACTAGAATTGTATTATTAAAATACAATTATACTTTGGGTCTAGCAGGGCTCTAGCCCCGGGGCTTGGGATCAGGGTGAGCAGACACGCCGACGGGGTATCGTATATGGTGTAATATGATACCATATGCTACCCTCGATCCTAGGGAAGGGGACCCGCCAGAGATCCTGGCCTGGGGCTGGAGTTATTATGTGGGGGCTATGTGTGGAACATATCAAATCTTATCTTTCACAATGTTCTCATTAATCACTTGGTGAAACATGATTAAAATAAAATTTGAAATAAAAACACTTGGTTTGTTTCACTAACGTTTTACTTATTATTCCGACTAGTTTCGGCTTCTAGCCATTATCAAGGAATGTACATTCCTTGATAATGGCTAGAAGCCGAAACTAGTCGGAATAATAAGTAAAACGTTAGTGATACAAACCAAATGTTTTTATTTCAAATTTTATATCAAATCTTTTTACGAAACCATAATTAGAAACAACAATAAATAATACACAATTCGGATCTAAATTTAATAATTACCAAAAGTGAGCTTTATTATTTTTTAATTTGTAAAACAGTATATAAAGTGAGGTTACGTTCCACCACTAGTCGCACAGCACAGCACCGGGTTGCCAAATCAGTGATTTTGTCACCAAATCTGGTGGTTTTAACTTTCACACAAATTGTTTGTTATTCAGACGTGGCTTAATTCTAGTGTTTTTTTTTTTGATGTTTTTAGTGACAATCTAGTGATTTACTATCATGAGAAAGCGATTAAAGATAAAACAGTCGAACATGCCAAAATACTGTAATAGCTATTAACATTTGGAATCTTAACATTTTTAAAAATATCCATGTCCAAATTAATCATAAACTTACATTTCTAAGGAGTATATTTCAAACTTCACTGAAAATCATTGTTTTGTACGCGTGGCGCATGAAGTAAAATTTCGAGTTTAGAAAAGCCCAGAAAATTTGTCTCGGGTCGCGACCCTCGACAAATTTTCACGGGGTTTTTCTAAACTCGAAATTTTACTTCATGCTTAGTCTGGGAGTGGAAAACACTCGTTTAAAGCTTCAAATTGAACTCTATTAAAAAACAACGGATGTCGGAAAATTTTCAGGCTAAACTAAATTTTACTTCATGCTTAATTTGGGAGTGGAAACACTCGTTAGAAGCTTTAATTGAACGCTTTTATAATCTAACCTAAGTAACTCTTTACTAACTTAACCTAAAAAATTGAAAACCAAGATAACCTAAAAACGGATACAGACGACATAACGTAATTTACCAATCAAGCTAGTATTAGGTTAGATGAAATTAACAATCAATAACTGACGTCTAACTTAATCTAAGAAATTGGTAATCTACCCTAACCTAAAAATAGTTACGCATAACCTAAACTAATTCCACGATGTATTATTTAACTTATACTTAGCTCAAATGCCAATTACTTTATTCATTTAATTAGAACTGCTACAAAAGCTCAGCCGTAAGTTAACCTAACTTGTAAAAATAACCTAACCTGACCTAAACTAATTTCACAATCTATCTTCTAAAGTAACCCTAGCTAAAATGCCAAATACATATATTTATTTAATTAGAATTGCTACAAAAGCTCAGCCGTAAGTTAACCTAACTTTTAATATAACTTTGGTGGTTACATGTTATCAAATTTATCCTGAGTCAATACTACTTAAAATAACCTAAACAACTTTCTCTAAAGTTTGATAAACTGCTAAGAAGTTATAATAGCTTAGATAGCTATTAGTTAACCCAACTTATGTAACTGTTATTCAGTCTAACCTTACTTTTTACAACTGTTATTCAATTTAACCTAGCTCTTCACCATGTGAAATAGCAAGTTAGATTAGGTTAGATATGATAACATGCACCATCTAAGTTAACTGTTATCATTGTCCGATTAGATTTTATTAGATAAAGGGTTGGGTTAAATAATTTGTTATTATACTTAACTGTAATCATTATGTTAGATTAAATATTATTAAATATCACGTTGAGTTAGGTATATGCTAAATAATTGAAATTTTTATCTATCTTGGTTTAAGTGTATTAGTAAAAATACGGTTTCTGCTTGTTTTACATACATTTTTTAAGGGAAAATTGGGTTAGAATCTTACAATCTTGTTGGTATTTCACTCAAACTTAGTACATGTTGTCAAACCTAATCTAAATTGTTATTTAACCTAAGCAAATGCTATCCAACCTAATTTCAATACATTTCTTAAAGATGACTTAGAGATTGAGTTCTACACAGGGTGTCCCACTAGTGCGTTCTTGAAAGATATATCAGCTCACATTACAGATAGAAAAAAAATGATTTAACTGAAGTTGCTTGGTTTTTAGAACTGCATAACCTAAAAATATTTTGATGTATACAGGGTGCGCCATAAAGACAATACAGGGTGCGCCATGGATCACCCTGTATATTATTTGGTTTTTGAATCCCTCATTGAGTGTCCTTTTAATAAAAACATTCGATATAAGTCATACTGCTTCGGAATTATTAAAAGAGCTCTTAAAACTAAGCAAATTCAGTGTTTTGCCTCTTTAACGTGAGTCAAGATATCCTCCGAGAACGCACTAATGGGACACCCTGTACATAATACTATTATAATTATACTATCATAACAATAGTAAAATTATAGTATAATACATCTTTAGTTATTATACGTTTTTTATTCATTAAAGTTAAATAGCGTTGTTCTGTTAATTTGTATTTGGTTTATTCATGTTATAACAAAACATAAAATCTGGTGATTTCTGGTGATCTTTTAGACGAAATTTTCAGACATCTGGCAGTCTAGACTTGGCAACACTGGCAATGCACCAAATAACACAACGCGGGGACTTAAAATGTTATCAAACCTATTAGCCTTTACGCCGCCCTATAAAAATAATAATAGAGATAGAATTGGGCGCTGGCTACGGCCCTGTGTGCGCATACCAATAGGCCCGTTCATCAAAGAGTTTAGTGCCAACTGTTGTGGAATTTTCTGATGACCGGATTGTTAATCGTAAATGTGTTTGGGATTTTTGCAATCGTACAAAATAGACCGACCGGAGTATCGTTCATTAGATACCAACATACATCACAAACAAATCCAAACATGTTTAATGTTGAACATTTTGATGGACGGGCCCAATGATCTACTAACTAATAGATCAAACGTAGATAGAGAAACGCGGCCACAACATAACTAGACAGAGAGGGGTCGATGTTTGGGTAAAACGATGACTATTGCATGCGCGTTTAAGAGGATTTTATTGTTTTCACTGCGTTTTTTGAAGTGTTTTTAAAACAAATCTTGGTCCAGTGAAAAATATTTTATTACGTCTTCACCAGAATGGTGAATTCATGTGTAGCGTAGGGCTGTCGATCGTAAAGAAAAAACGATTTTGGGTATCGATTATATCGTATAGCTAAGTATCGATACGGTAAAATATCGTAGTGAAAAGTATCGATATTCAAAATATCGATAATTTTCAATACCAGACATTTTGGCTTTTTATTATGTTTAAAGGCCTTCACCTGCGATTATAAAATTATATACAGGGCGTCCCAGACCACCAGTAACAGGCATTTTTTGAGAAAACGGCTTATCTTAGAGAGTTGGGATAGAAAAAATTGTTACTAAAGCCATATTGATATTGTTTTTTTTTTTCAAAAAGGTTGGCATCCCTGAGCTTTCGCTTAAAAATGCCGAAAATTCATGATTTTCAAATGGCATGATAGGTCAAAAGTGGTATCATTCAAAAGGTCTTTGAAAAATAAGCAACTT
Organism: Philonthus cognatus; assembly: GCA_932526585.2. Taxonomy (NCBI): domain Eukaryota; kingdom Metazoa; phylum Arthropoda; class Insecta; order Coleoptera; family Staphylinidae; genus Philonthus; species Philonthus cognatus. The sequence continues at coordinate 109,180,988 of OW052241.1, forward strand.
TTGTAACTTGTGTTTTGAGAAATTTTGGATTGAAGTTACCAAATATAAATATCTCATGGCTACCTTATTTTCAAGGTAGATACTTAGGGCGACTGGTATTAGGACCAGAATAGTTCAACGGTGTTTAGAAGTAAATGAAAAACCGTTTGAACTAGTGCTGTGAACTTTGAATCGGAGTTAGAGTCAAAACTGTGGGGTCAGAATTTAAATATTTTTGTGATGAGGAAATCGGAACCGCGGAATTTGAAATTTCGTATAATTCCGACTTAGATTTTTAATATAATTATTTAAATATAATTGTGCTAGACATATTGTGTCTTTTCTTAAAATTTGAACCTAAATACAGTGTTAAATAATAATGGAAATTTATGTAATTTGCATATGAGAGAAAACCAAAATTTCGATTTTTTTTTTCCAAAAAAAAAAACTATTAGATTGCACTTATGCAGATATAGAGACCTTTAAACAGTTGTTTGTATTGCAAAAAATGCAGTATTAAGTGAATATTTAAAATGTTCACATGATTCAAAACAGCCGTCAGAGTTGGCTTAGATTTTCAAAAAATAGAGGAGCTGGAGAGGGAGTTTCATTCAAATATTTCTTTAGCAACTTTGCGGACTTAGTTAGAATGTATCTGAGAGGTGTAATTGACATTTGAAACTCAATATTTTAAAATAAGTTACCCATAAAAAAATTAAATTTAATAAATTTAATCAGATATTACACAAAATCGAAACCGGTAATAAAATTATGTTTCCTATAAAAGTTGCGTATTTTTGAAAGACCTTTTCAATGATACCATTTTTGACCTATCTTGCCATTTAAAAATCTAGAGTTATTGACATTTTTAAGCAAACTTTCAGTGATGGCAACCTTTTTTCGAAGAAACAATATCACCATTCGATTCTTTAATACGGCTTTTGTAATAAATTTTGTTGATCCCAACTCTATAAAACTAGCTGTTTTCTCAAAAAAGGCTGTTACGGGTGGTCTGGGACACCCTGTATAATTCACCTTTTAGAAAATAATAATAATAATAATAATAATTCAAAGTATTATACGCGTGGCGCATGAAGTAAAATTTCGAGTTTAGAAAAGCCCCGTGAAAATTTGTCTCGGGTCGCTGCGCGACTCTCGAGAAATTTACTACGCGGGGCTTTTCTAAACTCGAAATTTTACTTCATGCTTAGTCTGGGAGTAGAAAACACTCTTTTTGTCGATTTATAAAAGTTTCAGTAGATTTTGATATTTTGTAGTATTTGACAATTTAGAATTTTCATGAGATTAAAATTTCGAGGTTTCATCAATTTATAAAATGTTAATGAAGTTGTTCAAGATTTTAAGATTTGGGTAAGATTATCGATATTTTGAGATTTTTATCAATTTATAAAATGAATAATTAATTAATTTATTTCGAGATTTTAGTAAAATTTTTAATAATAGTTGATTAATAAATTTTTAATGAGATTTTCAATATTTCGAGATTTTCATTTTCGACTTTCGTCTTTCGACTTTCGTCTTTCGTTATAAAAGTTTTAACACATACATTTTCGTAAAATACTTCAGGATTTTTAATATTTCAAGATTTTCATTAATTCATAAAATGTTCATGAGATTTTTTATATTTAAAAATGTTCTCAATTCTTAATGATTTTTTTTTCCATGAATTTTCATCGATTTTTGAAATCTTGACAATTTTCATGAATTTCCAAGGTTTCTAAAATCTTGATACAATTAATCCATTTCTCGAATTTGAGTTAATTTTAAAAATGTTAATACTTTTCATGAATTTTCAAAAGATTTTTTTCAATTTTTAATGAATATCTTAGATAATTGTTAGCTTTAAAAATGCCAATACTTTTGGCGAATTGCCAAGATTTAGATTAATTTTAAAATATCAATTTTTCTATTTATAATCTTAGCACTATTCCTGAATTTCTAAGATTTTTTTAAATTTTCAAGATTTTTGTTAATTTTAAAAATCTTGATACTATTCATGCGTTAATATTGAAAATTCCGGAAGATTTCCTCAATTTCTTAAATGTTGGTCCTTTTCATAAATGTTCGTCAATTTTTAGAAAAATTTTGACGCTTTTCCTAAATTGGCAAGGTTTGAATTTCAATTACTTTTTAAAATGTTGACGATTTCGGTTAATCTTCGAAAATTTCGAATCCTTCCATGAATTTCAAAGATGTTTAATAATTGTCAATTTTTATTAATTCTCTAAGATTTTCATTAAATATACAAAATTGTGAGTTTTGAGTGAATATCCAAAATGTACGTTGATTTTCAAATTTTCGACGTTTTTTTTTTTTATTAAATCTCATTTTCGTCACTTTTGAAAATATCGACTCTTTTCGTAAATGCCCAAGCTTTAAATCGATTGTTGTAAAAATGTATGATTTCAATTTTAAATAGAAAAAGTCATTTTTTTCTCGTTTTTACCAATTTCATTTGTTTTCTTAATATTCATTATTTTACAAAACAGGAACAAACAAAATAAGATATTGACAATTGTCAAACGAATATCTTCCACTCCCAGACTAAGCATGAAGTAACATTTTGAGTTGAGAAAAGCCCCAGCCCAAATCTAAATTCGGGCTTTTCTCAACTCGAAATGTTACTTCATGCGCCACGCGTATAAAACACTGATCTCAAGTAAAACTGAAATTTTGGCATCGTAGCAGTTTTCGTGAATTTCCTAAATGTTTATTAAATTTTTAATATTTTAAGATTTTTATCGATTTTTACTATTATAGACGACTGGACTATTACCGTTTAGAAGATACTAATGCACGGACTGATTAATTGTATAACTAATAAATAACATAAATTTTAATATATAAAAACAAGAATAATTATTTAAAAGTTGATAAACAGGGTGTACAGGGGCACAACTTAATCCTTTCGGCCCTGATGGTGGCATTTGCCACCACTAAAATTTGGTAAACATACTATGTTTTTTTCGTTTAAATAAACACACATCTATGCATAAGCTATATCTTTTCCGATAATTTTTTGTTTCTTATAATAGTTTAATTTGAAGTCTTAAACGAGGGGTTAGGCCACTCTAGGCTAGGAAAAAAACACGTAATTTTCTAGATTTTTTTAAACAAAATCTAAAAGCGCTACTTAAAAACTGTTTCTATATCTTTATTGTATGCATATTGAACTTTATTTTCAAATTTGTACAAAAGGAAATTTTCAAAAATGACGTCACAAAATAAAGAAAATTGAGATCATTTTCGGAGCGTAGGGCAAAACGGGCGAAAAGATCCTGGAAACAGCAATGGACCTGGAACAAAAAAGTAAATGTTTTCTGAATCTCTGATATATACTTTAAAAAAATACGGGCCGGATTTGGAAAATTTTGATTCTAAACAAAATGGCGCACGTTTGAAAAAAAAAGTTCGCGCTGACTGATGCTGCAAAAGAGGCTCGGATGGCACAGAAATCAACAAATAAGAATCAGGACGATGAAAAAATTAATCTGGAAGGTCAATTTTATGGCGCAGGCATTACAGACTAGAGGTTAATACATTATTTGTAGGAAAAACTATGAGTCAAAACTTTAATCGCGTTTTTTTCTCGAAATCATGTTTTTAAAATCGAGCGAAAAGAAATTTTAAATACTAATTAATCGATCAGCCTGAATCTGTTTATTCCTTAATCTCCATAAAAAATACTACAAAAATACGAGGGCTTTTTTTTAAATTACTTCGTTTGTTTTTTATGAACGTTTTTATATGAAAATTGAGGCCGAAAATGAACTTTTTTTTCATTTTTTTTTTCAAACGTGCGCCATTTTGTTTAGAATCAAAATTTTCCAAAATCCGGCCCGTATTTTTTTAAGAGTATACATCATAGATTCAGAAAACATTTACTTTTTTTTAGGTCCATTGCTGTTTCCAGGATCTTTTCGCCCGTTTTGCCCTACGCTCCGAGACCTCCATTTTCTTTATTTTGTGAAGTCATTTTTGAAAATTTTCTTTTGAAAAAATTTAAAAATAAAGATATAACAACATCTTTTAGGTAGCACTTTTAGATTTTGTTTAAAAAAATCTAGGAAATTCCCTTTTTTCCTAGTCTAGAGTGGCCTAACCCCTTAAGTATGAAGTAACATTTTAAGTTTAGAAAAGCCTGAAAATTTGGTTTGGTCGTGTAAGCCAACCAAACCAAATTTTCAGGCTTTTTTAAACTCGAAATTTTACTTTATGCGCCACGCGTATAAAACACTGATTTTAGGTGAAGTTCGAAATATTCTACTAAAGCAGTATGGTAAAAACGTGTATTCTGTAATATCACATCAGTGTGTAGTACGAGTGGCGCATGAAGTAACATTTCGAGTTTAGAAAAGGCTGAAAATTTAGTTTGGTCGCTTCGCTTCGCTACGCTACCAAGCCAAATTTTCAGGCTTTTCTAAACTCGAAATTTTACTTCATGCTTAATATGGGAGTGGAAAACACTCGTTTGGAAGTTAAATTTGAAATAGATGTAAAAACAACGAATATCTGAAGGTTTACAGATTTACATAATTAAAACAAAAACTCTATATTTATTTGGGATAGTAATAAATAATATGCAGTGTACAGAACATTTTTATAGACACCAGAAAAATTCCATGGCTGAAAGGGTTACGGCAGTTATTCCTTGGGCTATTTTAAGATGTTTTCGTACTTGGGTAATTTTTAAAAAGACTCTTCGTTGCGAATATATAGGGTGATTAAAGAAAAAGAAACTATTTTATTCTTTTCAACATTCAAGAAGAATAAAAACTGCTGAAAATGGTTACCACCACCTAGGATGCATGCATACAATCTTCGCCTCATTGACTTGGCAAAACACCAGGGGCGTTTCTTATTTCATTACACCCATCAATTATCCGATTTCTCTCATTTAGATTTGGCACTCTAGTTGTGTACACTAATGTCACAACTGTTGTGTACACTAATGTCTTCAAATAGGAATGCCAAGCGATGCCATGGTCAAGAAGTATAATTTCGACAGGAAATAGTAATGATCCCGAAGAGGGAAGACTGCGAAAAGGGCCCACCTACCAACGCGGAATCAAACTGGTATACTGACGGCTCGAAGACAGAGGAAGGAGTCGGAGCCGGAATATACAGCACAAAACCCGAGACAAAGATTTCAGTCAGTCTGGCGAGGGACACCACCGTGTTCCAGGCAGAGGCGATCGCGGTCCACCTCTGCATTGGAGAAATAGCAAAGCAAGACAACAAAAGTCGATCAGTAGCTGTTTTCTCGGACAGCCAAGCGCTGCTAAGGGCACTAAGTACCACACAGGTCGACTCCAAGCTAGTGTGGGACTGTGTCAGCGCTCTCAACGAAATGGGCGGTCGCAAAAAAGTGACAATGGTATGGGTCCCAGGACACAAGGGTCATCAAGGGAACAAAAAAGCAGACGAACTGGTCAAACAAGGCTCGTCAAGCGCATTCATTGGCCCGGAACCCTCGTGCGGGATCGCAAAAACCACAGTCAGATAATCCATAAAAAAATGGACGGAGACACAAACTCATACCTGGTGGACGAACACACCAGGGCAGAGGCAGGCGAAACAGTTCCTTAAAAAACAATCGCCGGCTTTCACGGCCGATCTTCTCTCAAGAGAGGAAAACGGTTAAAGCTATAGTACGTCTACTGACAGGACACTGTAGGCTCAACAAACACGTGTGCAAAATAGGCCTGGCAGAGGATACAATATGTAGATTCTGCCAGGAAGAAGAGGAGGATCCTCTCCACATCCTGTGCCAATGTGAAGCCCTAGCGCGGGTTAGATACCTAAAGCTGGGCAACACTAAACACTAAACCAACACTAAATCAAGCGCAGAGAGCTACACCCAAGGCTCAATGTCAGGGTTAATAGGGCTAATCAAAGAGGCGAAGCTCGAGCACGTTGTCAAGGATAATAGGGATCCACAATAGATCTGCAAAGGTCGCGGTGGTACAGGCCAATGAGGCCACCCCTACGAATATCTAATCTAATCTAAATGTTTTCAAATAGCCCCATATAGAAAAATCTAAGAGATTTAAGTCTGGGGATCGAGCTGACCATAAGTAAAGTCCACCTCTGCCAATCCAGCGATCTTCATACCTTGCGTTTTAAAACTTAGGAGCAGCCACAATAAAATGTTCACCATCTTGCATAAACCACATTACATTTCTCGTTAGCAATACTGCATCCTCTAAAAATCCAGATAGTGATTCTTCCAAAAACTTTTTATTCACCTTACCGCTAAGTCTTCTTAGTTGAAATAATTAGCGAGTCACCCGAAATTCCATCCAAAATATTAAATTAAAATTGATGTTGGAAACTATCTTCAAGTACAGCATGTGGGTTCTCTTCAGCCCATACATGGTTGTTATGCAAGTTCCTAATTGCATTTTTTGACAAGTTATGATATGATTTATTATATGCAAGAGCCATTGACAAAATGCAACACGTAAAGAAAAATTTGCAGGAATAAGTGTCTGAACGAGCTGAATGTGGTATAGATGTAAAAACTATTGTTATATCATAACTTTATACACAGTCCTATTACTTACATTGAACTCATTTGCATTTGTTCTAGTAGAATTACCTGGATCTTCCTCTGCCATGTTCAACACATTTTCTTTCAATTCTACTGTTGTTGCTGTATTTGGCTTTCCTGATCCTTCATTTCGTATTAATGTGCCTGTTTCATGAAAATTTATGAAGACGTGGAAAGGTAAATTTGCTATCTTTCAAAAAAAGAAATGACAAGTCACAATTCTCCTAAGCTACTTTTTTTTTAAATATCCGAACTTGTATCGTCCTGTATCTTCGCAATAAAGCGTCTTTGCAAAAATCGCCCAAGTACAAAAACATCTTAAAATAACCCCCTTAATTTCTGCCCAATATTTAGTAAACACTCTGTATATTAGATAAATATTGATATATACCGGGCGTTGACTTGGTGGATGCAACATAAGAAATCCCATGTAAAATTTGAAATGCTAAAATTTTGGCTCCCCTATCTATTTTAGAAACAAAATGTATTTACCGTTTTTGTGGAGCGAAAAATTCTTAATTCATTCGCGTTAACGTTTATCACTTTACGTTTCTCTAAGTTACAATAATTAAGAAAAAGTAATGAGATTTTATAAAAATTATGACATGTCATGGAATTGAAACAACAATTGCGGATGTCAAAATGGCAAAAGATATCGCAGTAACTTAATTAAAGTAAATGTTTTCGAAATGATTTACACTATACAAGAAAAAATCCTCCCAATAAAGTGGTATTATGCAGACCACAGATATCACGATGTTTGCGTTATGTTTTTTGTCGTTAATTAAGTAACAGCAATATCTTGCGCTATTTTGACATCCGCAATTGTATCAATTCCATGATATGTGATTACGTTTATAATATCACAATACTTTTTCTTAATTGTTTTAGCTGTAAATTTTCTGACATTCGTTGATTTTTAAAAGAGTTCAATTTGAAGCTTTAAACGAGTGTTTGTCACTCCCAGACTAAGCATGAAGTAAAATTTCGAGTTTAGAAAAGCCCCGTGAAAATTTGTCGAGGGTCGCGCAGCGACCCGAGACAAATTTTGTGGGCATTTCTAAACTCGAAATATACATAAATTTGACAATATTATGGTGTTTTATAAGCGTGGCGCATGAAGTAAAATTTCGAGTTTAGAAAAGCCCAGAAAATTTGTCACGGGTCGCTGCGCGACCCTCGACAAATTTTCACGGGGCTTTTCTAAACTCGAAATTTTACTTCGTCAAATACATTAATTTAACGTCAAATACATTAATTTATATATCATAGTGTCACAGTGCTGAATTTAATTACGACGTACGTTTCTGAAGTCAGAACCTAATGGGATGCCGACAGTTTATAGACACTCGTTATATATCCGATATTTTGATATTCATGTAAATATCATGATATTTCCAACCCCTTTATCAACTTTCGCTAAAATCGGTATTAGTGCATTGATTAATTTATATTATTTATTTCTTTGAAGGTGAATTCATATCACCGTAAGATGTCGCTCAGAAATCGAGGATGGAATTAAACGCAACCCTTCCGAAAAACTCGACGAAGGAAATTAAATGGATACTAACACAACAATCTTGATCTACAACGAAACCGACGACGAAGCCGTCGAGGAATACATTTTCGATCAGCCCTACATCCGCATCATATTCATAACTCTTTACAGCATCGTGTTTTGTCTATGCTTCTTCGGTGAGTATTACAATGCACTTACCTAATATTCCTATTTTACATAATTGGTGTATTTTTTAAATGTTTGGAATAACAAAATGTCCCATGAACATTGGTATTTTTGGTCATTAAAAATTTCCATCATTACTACTGATGTTCTATCTATTTTATCTAGAATTTTTTTCTAACGCCTCCACTTACATTTTTCGTTATTGAATTATTTATATAAAAATCACACAGAGCTTAAATAAAAGCTTATTTCATCCCAAATATACTTCTCACAAATCATATATTTTTGATTTATTAACTCAATATCTTTTAGAAATTTTATTTTACTTTTCATTTTAGGTGTAACATATTTTAGAAACTCAAAAATTACACCGTTACCTGTGGAGGCTTCTACTTTGCTATACATCATAATTTACACAAATTTACCCTGTATACTTAGTTACTGTTTTAAGTGTCTTATTTGTGTAAATAATGATGTATAGCGAAGTAGAAGCCTCTACAGTTGACGGTGTAATTTTTGAGTTTCTAAAATATGTTACACCTAAAATGAAAAGTTGTTTTATTCTTAATCGAAAATTGTTCCATGTTAAATAACATTTCCCTTCAAACCTTTTTATTTTGATAGTAAAGTATAACAAACTATATATATTTGTAAACCGCATCAAATTTTCTAATTAATGGCGTCAGCGCGTTGACAATATAATGACAACTGTCAAGGTAGCTATAGTCATTTTTTTTTTTCTTAAATGACACAATACCTATTTTTGTTCAATTCGGATGGAGGACACTTTTCCTACATTCGCATATTTATCACTATACGTTTAGATAACAAGAGAAATTAATAAATCGGTTTATTTAAAAAAAATCACTATACAGGGTGTCCGTATTTTAACAGAATGTATGAGGATCTCGGTTATTTGACGAGATAGAGAGTCGGTTAAATTGGGGCAAAGTTGCGTAATTTAAGGCCCAACAATAATCTAAAAAACAAATTTCAAATATCTTCTTTCGTTTTTGAGATATTGTCAAAAAAACGGATTTTTTTAAATTTCGTTATTATTTTTTTATTCAAAAACTATTGAATCCAGACATTTATAACTTTGAAATTATAATGGCACTTTTTAACGATAAATCCAGTAACATGTTTTATTTTAAGATAACTATAACATTTACCCAGGGACCATAGCCAACTTTTGTTTTTCTTATGGGCGCCATTTTAAATTTTCATATTTTTGGAAGAATATTTTTTCTGAATTCAATGATGTATCACACTTATAGTTTATTATACATTTTATATGTGAAATGTTAATCTTTTGTTTTTTGTAAAGAGTGCCCTGGAAACAGTTGAGTAACTCACTTATTTGACAATTCCTAGGATCCATAATTTGCTTACATATCACCCCTTAAGGCGGTCATCTGATGATACATATTTTAATAGTTGTGATGTATACTCAATGACATTAGAAGCGTAACACCCAGAAGGAGTTATTATTTTAACTTGATTTTTTGCCAGTATGGTAGTCTTACATCAAGAATAAAATTATTACATTTTCAAGAAATTTTATTAAAAAACAATCTAAAAAAAATTAATAATGTGTTTGGCGACCCCTTTGCTGTATACACTCCTGTAGACGTAAGGACATCGACAAAATGAGATGGTCGATGTCTTCTTGAGGCATCTCGTTAAAAGCAACTTGAATTTCATCGATCAACTGTGCTTGAGTCTGTGGAGGATGGTGCAAAGAGAATATTCTTCTTCCCATGATATCTCACACATGTTCAATGCGATTTAAATCCGGCGAACGGGGCGGCCACGCCAAAACATTAACACCAGCTTCATTAAGAAAGTTCATAGTTCGACGAGCAATATGGGGACGTGCGTTATCTTGTTGAAAAAGTACGTCTGGGCGGCCATCTAAATAAGGCAACAAAGTCGATCGTATGACGTCTTCAACATAACGCGCAGCTGTCATACTGCCTCGAATGAATACAAGAGGTGACCGACTACCATAAGCAATAGCCCCCCAAACCATTACTCCAGCAGTCCTGTGTACATGCCTCTCAATAGCAAACCTAAGATCAGGTCGTTCTCCACGGTAGCGTCGTACCCTTCTACGGCCATCATGCGTGCCTAGACAAAATCGTGATTCATCGCTGAATACAACATCGTGCCATTCTGCCTCCCAATGCTGCCGTTCTCTGCACCAGTCCAACCTTTGGCGACAGTGTCTCGCTGTTAAAGAAAGCACTAATCTTGGACGGTACGAAAGAAGCCCAAAGGATTGAATGCGGCGATATAAGGTTCGCATACTAACGGGCCTACCTTCTTCTCCAATCCATTGATCACCGATTTGACGCGTAGTAGCGAAACGGTCTCGCAGGGCTATTTGTCTTAAGCGCTGATCTTGACGTTCTGTGGTACGCCTTGGTTGACCAATTGGTCTTCTTCTTGCTCCTCTGCCTTCTTCTGTCCATACCTGATACACAGGTATTACAGTTGCTGCAGTGGAATCAATACGGCGGGCAATTTCGCGACAGGACATACCGACATCTCGATAAGCAACAACTCGACCCCGGTCAAAATCGCTCAAATGGTGATATTGTGGACGTCTTCGGACTCGAGGCATTTTATTTAAGCTTAACACACTCAACGGAAACACGAAAACTAAAAACATCTGTACTAAACAGCTCATATAAATAGTTTTATCAAAAAAGAAAAAGTGAAATGTTTTTTTTTTCACAATAAATATAAAAGGCACAAGGTTGAAATTGTTATCAATGTGTGCTTTAAATATAGTCCATCTGTTGCTAAAATATGAATTCAAAAAAAATCATTTCTTCTTGGTGTTACGCTTCTAATGTCATTGAGTATATTTTAAACTAACGAGTGTCTTCCACTTCCTGACTAAGCATGAAGTAAATTATTAGTGAGCACTAAAATACCCAACTTAGCCCCATTTCAGCGATTCTCTCTCTTTTTAAATAAGCGAGATCCCAATAGTAAAAACGGGTACCCTGTATACCAACACAAATAATATAATAAATAAATATTAGAATAACTTAAGTCAATTTGTAAAAGATAAAATGTATACAATCAACATCAGCGAATTAAAATTGATGTAAATATAAACTCATATAAAAAAAATACATATTTATAATAATATAACAAGACAATAATAATAAATAAAATCTATTGACATCACAATATTATTATCTCTGCATTGCTATTCAAATAAAAATATCTATAAATAAGTTGGATGCCTTATTAGTAAGCCGGACTTTTATAAATTTCTTGAATGGTTTAGGGGTTCTTCAATAATTTATTAAATATTTTCATCGACAAACAATCATAGTATTGTAAGGCTTTCTGCAACCTGACTATTGGTAATCTAAGGTTATATTTATATCTGGTGTTGTGGCTACATGTGTTTTTACGAGTTTTTCTCTGACATGTCTTGTTTAATATATAATAGGCAATTAAACGTATAACAATATACCCTGACCTATGAGGGATTAATATATGCAAAATAGGTCTTTTTTTAAACCGTAATTAGTATTTTGAGCAACTTTATGTAAACAGTACACGTTTTTGTTTATCTTTTTACCTAAGTGTTCTATTTTCACACCTACGTTAGTTAGGGTAGGAAATCGATACCCAGAAATTTAATATAGTCTTGTTTGTTCATGCTGCTTAAATCAATTTCATAAATTCTGTTTTACTGGCATTAACTGACAGACCATTTTCTTTGAACCATGTAATTCCTTCTACTGTACTAGAACTCTTATCTGTTGAATCTTGCACAATTGTTGTGGTGTTAGCAAACATATAAGTAATAAGATTTACATTGCACTCTAAGTCGGTTAATTCGGTATAATTTGAATTATTCCTATTGAAAGATACAAATTGTTTACCACCAATAATATATGATTAGAATAATTCTAATATTAGTATTAGCTGAGGGTAAATAGAAAGTATTATGACATCTACTGTTAAGATGAGAAGAATCATCAATATTGTTAAATTAAATGTAATGTTAAATGTAGATTTACTAAATTCAAATTGCAAATTAATCGATGGATTTTGAAGCCGATGGATTTTAGAAAATACAGTGATTAAATATTATACTATATACCGGGTGTTTGATAAAAAACGGGCAATGCGATAACTCCATTATTTGTTGACCGATTTTATTAAACTAAAATCCAAAGTCAATAGCCTTTTAAGTACAAAGAAATTACATTATTATTTTTAAAGATTAACTTCATTGCCAAATAATAGTCAACTTAAAGTTTGTAAACAGCTGCCTGTAATTTTTTATTTTTATTACATTAGACCTTATTTTTCTTAAACCGGTAATGCGCAATATGTTGTTTTTCAAAAATATTGTCATCGAAAATAAATTAAAATAAATCTTCTATTCAAAATTATATTTAAAAAAAATTAAATTAGTGTGCCTTGAAAAAATATTCACATACATCAATTTAAAAATTCCGACTTCACTTGAACCAGTGTTTTATACCGCTGGCGCATGTAGTAAAATTTCGAGTTAATAAAAGCGCGCGGCTTTTCTAAACTCGAAATTTTACTTCATGCTTAGTCTAGCAGTGGAAAACACTCAGTTATCATTAGATATTATTTTTGGAGCATACATCGTGAAAATCTCTAGTGGTTATATCAAATTTGAATCTTGTGTTGCATCAAATTCGGAGTTTAAGATTGCTTAATCTTGTTTTTTTTTATATCAAATTCGTAGGCAAGTTTAGTTAAATTGTGTTTGTTTACAACAAACAAGACTTAACCAGCCTAACCTACAAACTTAATTTGTAGGTTAGGCTGGTTAAATCTTGTTTGTTTACATGTAACTTGTAGGTTGGGTTAGTTAAATCCTGCTTGTTTACACGAAGAATTGTTAAATCCTGTTTAATAACATCAAATTTGTAGGTTAGATTAGTTGAATCCTGTTTATTTGGATACTTTATGTAGCATATATTAAATAAGTAGTGCAAGTGTTAAATTAATATCCAATCTAAGAAATAAAGTATTTATTAAATATTAAAGTTGCTATTAAAATAATAACAAACTGTGCATGTGTAATAAATAAGTATACGGAGTACGCGGATTGAATATAAACCAATAAACGATTTAAACAATAATAAAAGGTTAATTTACAAATATTCTTTTTTTGATTGACATTATTTTACAATAAATGACATTTGACAATATTTTTGTTGAATACATAGATTGCATCTCTCTGCAGTATCATGTATTGCATTTTTGTTCATTTCAAGATACTACATTTATTGTTAAAAAATCATGTGAGAATTTTTATTATATTGCGTTTGCATGACTTTTCTAATATATTATACAATCTAATAGACCAATAAATTGAATTTAAATTTGTAAAAGTTCACTGCGAGGATCAACGTACTGCTGATTGGCTTGTGAGGACGGTGGCGGTAATCAAGCCATGGCCTGAGGCTAGACCTGAGGCTAGACTACCATAGTCGAGGATAGCATTTCTAAAATAACGAAGTCGACCCTTTGAGTTCCAAGGGAAGATTTTGAGACTACGGAAGGCGAAGAAATACTGCTCAGGAGATTGGCGGGGCAAAATCCTGAGCTCAAGATACCGGATTGGCTGATCTTCCACTGGTCTGTGACAGACAACCCACCTGGGCAATTGCTCATACTTTGGGTGGGGGAGGAGGATTTTAAAATCCTAAGCGGAAGAGGTCACCGTATTAGTTACAGGTTTACCTCTTTAATCCTGAGGTTCAAGGACCCAAAGAAAGAAGAAGAGAGAAAGGTGAGTGGGGTGAGTCAGGCGGTGGCTGAGAGCCAGCCTGAGACATCCAATTTGCTGGTTCTCAGAACGGAAGAGATGAAAGTGAGTGGGGTGAGTCAGGCGGTGGTTGAGAGCCAGCCTGAGACATCCAACTCGCCGCTTCTCAGAACGGAAACCCCAAACAGGCTGACCTCCTCGCGGGGGAAGTGCAGGCAAAGATCCTGAAGGCATATAATTTGAGCTGCCCACTTAAAAGGAGAACAGAAACAGGGAGAGCCACACCATGGTGGTGCCCAGATCTCGACTCCCTAAAAGATGAGGCTAGGAAAGCATTTAACAGAGCTCAACGCTCTAAACTGAGCTCCGACTGGGCCATTTATAAGACCCTCCTTAGAGAGTACAAAAAACTCATAAGGCAATGTCAACGAGCATCATTTCTGTGAAGGTATAGATCACGTAGGAAGTTAGCAGTCTCAAGAAGGTTCTCTCACAGGACCATAAACAATCTGTGGGAATCCTGAAAAAGGAGGACGGCGCTATGACCGACGACCTCTATGAGAGTCTGCAACTATTGCTCAACACACATTTTCCGGGCTGCACTATACTAAATAGGAACGTCGGGGAAGAACCTGAAACCGCCTCAATAAGATCGAAATATTGGCAACTAACCCAAGAAGTAGTTAACAAGGAAAACACCCTAATGGCAATAAACAGCTTCTCCACCTTTAAAGCACCTGGACCGGACGGCATATTTTCCGCCCTACTAAAGTGGGGACGGGATGCACAACTTGAGCACATAGTGATGCTGTTCCGGTTTAGTCTAGCGCTGGGACATGTCCTAAAGGTTTGGAAACAAGTTAGGGTAGTATTTATACTGAAGCCTGGTAGAGCAGACTATACTGCCCCAAGGCATACAGACCAATCACACTCTCTTCGTTTCTCTTGAAAACGCTGGAGAGAATCTGTGGAAGGTACATAAGAACATCAGCACTTATAAGTCAACCGCTGATGCCATCGCAACACGCTTACACACGGGAAAGATCCATTGAGTCAGCCCTACATAACGTAGTGAGTAGAATCGTGAGATCAATGGATAACAAAGATGTTTTTGTTGACATCGAAAGTGCGTTTGATAAAACGACCATACCGAAGATAAGAAACGCGCTAAACAAGCGTGGAGTACCATACAAAATGTGTGACTGGATTGGCAATGCACTGGTCACAGTGGAGGAAGGTGGAGAACGTGTCATCTGCAAGATTGACAGAGGCTGTCCACAAGGAGGTGTCCTATCTCCTTTACTATGAAAGATGGTGCTGGACAACCTCCTAGAAGAACTTCAGCAATTAGGCTTCTTTGTGACAGCCTATGCTCACGACTTAGCCATTATAGTACATGGCAAATTTGATGACGCTCTCTGTAATCAAATGCAGGGAGCTCTAAATACAGTTTCGCGGTGGTGCAATGATCACTTGTCACCTTGTCGGTAAATCCGGCTAAAACGGAGTTGATCATGTTCACCAAGAAAAGGAAGGTCATGAATAGAGCACCTAAGCTAATGAATACTATGCTGCAGTACAGCGACGAGGTGAAATACCTAGGCACCACACTCGACAGGAAACGCACATCAAAATTAAAACGGACAAAGCTATAAGAGCCTTTTGGCAATGTCGTCGGGCAGTGGGGAAAACCAGGGGGTTGAAACCGCGTATGACGATGTGGCTATACACAGTTGTCTAACATATGGAGCTTCAATTTGGTGGCCCAGGACCAAACAAGTAACGACTATAAAGAGACTAGCGCAAGTGCAGCGGACAGTCTGTTTAAGCGAAATAGGCGCCATGCACACAACTCCGGCAATGGCGCTGGAGGTCATTCTATGCCTTCCGCCACTTGATATTCACGTGAAAAGGGAAGCTATTGCGACCATACTGCGTCTCCAAAGTATCGGGATTTGGAACAGTAACAACTGTGGGTAAGTCAGAAGTCGCCTCTGGAGGATGTTCTGCAACAATATACCTCTAGTAGAGGCTGGCACTGACTACTGCGTACCGACACCAATACGGAATGCACCCTACACTGTTAATATCCAACCCAGGAAACATATGAGAGAGTCGGCTATAAGAATCTACACCGATGGCTCAAAAAGGAAGGATAGGTCAGGGATTGGAGTTTTCTCTAGAACCCTGAGGATCCGTACGAAAATCCCCATGGGTAGGTATGCGACCGTCGCTCAACTGAAAACGATGGGTATAACACTTGCGGCTGACATCATTTTAAGCCGTAAAGTGTCAAACGAAGCCATACTGATCCTAACAGACAGTAGGCAAGCCTTGATGTCTCTGAAGAAGTTATACACTACTTCACAGACAACACTAGAGTGCCATAAAAAACTACGGCAGGCAGCAATGCATAAATCTGCTGGGTGAAGGGGCACGATAAAACATAGGTAACATGAGGGCTGATGCACTGGCCAGAGCAGCGGTTGGAATGAACGTCGTCGTGATCATTGCACCACCGCTAGTGCGATTGACACCCCTGTTACTATGTAACATGATACATTCCAACACACTTGATAAATTCAGGAAGCGTTGGGATTATACGGAAAGCTGCAAACTCTTGAAGGAGACATTACTGTACCCCAACGAGATTTCAGCTAAACGGTACCTGCAGATGACTAGAAGGAACCTCAGACGGATAACAGCTGTTCTAACCGGACACTGCGGGCTTGATGGAGACTTATACAAGATGGGAATAGTTGACTCCCCATCTTCGTCTACGAGAGAATCCATACTGGGTGAAAGATGGCCGATGATGGACGTTATCAGGGATTTACCCACCTCAGAAATACTGGACTACCTAGACAAGGTGGGATGGTTGAGCTGAGGATGGGTGACCCGTAGTGGGAGGCGGCACAATGGGCCTAATGAGTTCTAAGTGCAGTGCAGCAATGCGCACTCCCCTTATACTAGATATAGATACCAGACCAATAAATTGATTGATTGATTTATTTATAACTGTATGTTTTGAGTTTACGTGAAGTGATTATTACACATAAAAAAACTGTTATTCCTTACTTCACATTATAATAAATTTAAAAAATAAAGTAAGGAATAACAAGTCTTTTTATGTGTGGTTGGTTTAATATTATATTTTTCTGACATAAATATAAAAATAATATCAACATATCAGGCATAATTAAATTCAGAAAAACAATGCCCAATGTAATAAAATAAGAAAATTATATGCAGCCATTTACAAATTTAAAGTTAAATATTATTTGGCAATAAAGTAAATTTAAAAAATATATATAATTACTGTCAATTTATAGTAATACAACGGCTATTGAATTTGTTATTAAGTTTATTCAAATCGGTCAATAAATATCAGAGTTATGCTGTTGGCGTTTTTTATCGAACGCCCGGTATATTATGTCTTAAATCTACGAACACAAGTGAGCAAAAGCAAAGTATCATTTTTTTAGTTGCAATATTTTATATTGGTTATAATCACTCTCTAGGAATATACTCTCTGAAACAATTAATAAAGAAATTATTTAAATAAATTGTGTTATTCAGCAGTTATGAATAATTGAATGATTATATGTCTTAAATCTAAGAACGAAACTTAACAAAAGTAAAATTTTGTGTTTTATTTGCACTCTCTGTAAACAATTAGTGGAATTCATTTAATATATTTTGTCAATCAGCAGTTATGAATAATTGAAAGTCTCAGTGCAATATTTTAAATTGTTATTAATCACTCTCTATACTCTCTATATAAACAATTTGTAAAGACATTATTTAAATAAGTTAGTCTGTCTTTAATATAAGGTAAAAACAATAATATTTAATTCAATGCGGTTATGGGGAACCTATCCAAATATCTACAATATGTTTGCCATTTGTAATATGGGACTTCTATCTTCTTTTTTGATATAATTTTGATCATTTATTTTAAACAAAAAAGTATGTAAAAACATAAATACCGTTAATATGTCGCAGTTTCTCTATTAAAAAATGCAATTTTCATTAAAAATAGTGTGCCTATTGCTATGTTAATTATAATTATTTTTTCGTGTTGTTTTAAAATGGATTTTATTTAAAATTAAATACAGTTTAGTAGATAATCAGTAACGAAATAATATTTCGTTTCTTGTTTTTTTCTCTAATTTTAGCATAAAATTAGGAAAAGTAACAAGTTGATTTGTTGTGGAAAATTTCCTAATTTATTGTTTTATGATTAAAAAAATAGCACATAAATAAGTACACTTTTCAATACGTTCTGTACATTTCTTAAAAATGGGTAGAAACCGAAACTAATTGGTAAATAAATAATTAAATAGGTAAAACAAATGAAGTAATTATATTTTAATTTTATTTTATTATTGTTTCGCCAAGTGATAAATAAGAAACAATCGACTACTTCAAATAAATTTCCAAAAACTCGAAGTTTCTTTGAACTTAACAAAACTTATATCTATAGTACTGTCAAGTTCAAAGAAATAAGAAATTTAATCAATTTTAAGTTTTTATAAATTTATTTAAAGTTACCGATTTTCTTCCATTCAACAGTAGCAGAAAAATGTTTAATTTCTAAAAAATCTCTGACAATCACCCTCACCTGCAATTTAAAAAATTGGACCAATCAAAATGGCGTATTACTTAGACATTAGCCAATCCCATACGAATTACGAGAATATTTTGACAGCGAATATTTGTCCGGGCACGAAATTACGAAATAAAAAGCAGGAGTGTAACATTTTTCAAACATTTAAACAACTCATGGCTACGACAATCAATGACAGCTACTTACTTAAACTATTTGATATATTTCTATAAATTATTTTTGTTTTAGCGATTGTCTGAACAAATATCTCTCGTGCAGCTATATATACCGCAAATTTTCCCTTCTCTCACACGCGTGTTTGTTGCCCCTTGAAAATTGCCCGCGCGCTTTGCGCTTGGGCAATTCTCGTTGCAACAAACACTTGTGTGGGAACATTTTCGATAATATGCCTGGCACTCGGGATATTGTATATGATAAATTCACATTTATTAATATTTTATGGTTTATTGCTAATTGGATTCTTTTTAATCATTTTAGGTAAGTACGTTTTGAGGATTATATAATTCTTAATAAAGTTAAACCACTTTAATCCTTCCAACATTAAACACAGTATTTATAAATTTTGATTCAATGTTACCAATACCTGGCGTATATTACTTTTTGTTTCAGGATTGAAAAAATTAGACATGCGTTTGCTGCATTTTTCATTATTTTACCCAATTTAAATCTCTGTGATTTTCTAACTTAAAATTAATTTATTTTTTAACAAAATTATCTACAGGGTGTTCTAAATTATCGGGACACTATTGGTAACTTTGTTGTCTTTGGAGCTACGAAGTTGGGTAAATTAACAAACTAGTAGCATTTTTTACGTACATTGCGATGGTGTAAACAGAAAAACAAGTGAACATCAGGTATTTGATTTATTCGCAAAAACAACATTTTTTAAATAGGATGCCCTGTATATTTTGACATATTTAAAAAGAGCAAAAATACACAAACAAAAAAGATTATTAAAATGAAAAAATGTGTATTTTACAATTTACTTAAATTTAGAGTGTGTGAATTTAAAAGTAATTACTTATTAATAGTAAATATAGCATTTGGAATTAAAACGTAAAAAATAGATTATTAAATAATTAAGTAAATAATTAGAATTAAAAAATTATAACAGATGTTTCAAAACATTGCCATCTTGATCGATGCATTTTTCAGCTTTCTTACGAACATCATTGCTTGCCTTGAGATTTTATTTTGCAAGTTCACAAGTGCCTAAAATTATTTATGCTCCTTGGGCAATAATTTAAAAACCATCGACAAAACTCCAGTTCTCTCGTCTGGTCACCTGGAAATAATGTCTGCACAACACTACACTTGTAGCACTTTAATTTATGTTTTTTGAATATTTGGTGAATCGTATTTACTGGTAAATTCATTTCACGTGAAATATCTCTCACCGAATTTTCATCGCGTGCCATAAAATACGCGACCATAATAATTTTAGTATCTTCATTAATATTGAAAACATTTCTTCCTTTTTTCGTTACAAAAGCATCTGTATTGTTTCTAAATGTCTTGTACAATCTTAAAAAATGAGTCTGATTTGGTTGTACCCAGCCAGGAAATAGTTACCTATAGCGGTTTCAGCAAACATTTTCGAACATGATAAATAACACTATAACATATTACATTTCTCGTTATGACGAAAAGTCATGACAAAAATCACAATAATACAAGAAAATTGGCTAAACGGCAATAAGAATGGATACTTTGACAACATCTGAAATCGTTTTCAAGTAGGTAGTCCAATTATAAAATATGAAGTATTTTAATGACCCATAACTCCTGTATCTTCAATTCTACTTTAATCATTCATTAGAATTTTTTGTTTATGTATTTTCTATTTCTAAATATGTCAACATACGAAGAGTTTTATGTAACACCGAACATTTTCATAACCAGCATTTTTCTTTGAAATATCCATATGCATACGTTGCACATGTTCCGATGCTCGGTTTATTATAAGAATCTAATTTGAAGCTTTAAGCGAGTGTTTTCCACTCCCAGGTTAAGCATGAAGTAAAATTTCGAGTTTAGAAAAGCCTGAAAATTTGGTTTGGTCGCGTAGTGCGAAGCGCCGAGCGGCCAAACCAAATTTTCAGGCTTTTCTAAATTCGAAATTTTACTTCATGCGCCAATGGTACAAATCACTGATTCAATGTAAAGTTTAGCGGTGTGTTTTAAACTTCGTAATATGTCAGTGCTTTGTAACGGTGGCGCATGAAGTAAAATTTCGAGTTTAGAAAAGCCTGAAAATGATTTGGCCGTTCCGCGCTTCGCGCTACGCGACCAAACCAAATTTTCAGGCTTCTCTAAACTCGAAATTTTACTTCATGCTTAGCCTGGGAGTGGAAAACACTCGCTTAAAGCTTCAAATTAAATTCTTTTAATAAACCAAGCATCGAAAAATGTGCAACGTATGCATATCGATACTTCAAAGAAAAATTCTCGTTATAAAAATGTTCGGTGTTACATAAAACTCTCTGTATACTGGACATCCCTTCTAGAAAATAGCGTTTCTGCGAATAAATGAAAAACCTGAGGTTCATTTGTTTTTCTGTTTACACCATTGCAATGTACGTAAAAAATACTACTAGATTTCTAAATTAACCGACTTTCTAGCTTCAAATACAACAAAGTTACCTATGGTGGCCCGATAATAATAATAATACCCTGTATACTTTATCTAACGAGTAGTTTCCACTCCCTGACTAAGCTTGAAGTCAAATTTCGAGTTAAGAAAAGCCTGAAAATTTGGATATACCGGGGCGCGCGAGCAAAGCGAGTCGCGGTCCGGCAAATCCAAATTTTCAGGCTTTTATAAACTCGAAATTTTACTTCATGCGCTAACTACGTAAAACACTGGTTTATTCTGAAGTTCATTGCTTACTTATCATTAATCTGATAGTGATAATAATGAATCACGGTGGTCACGATTGTTTTAAACTCGTCTTTTTTAAATTCGCTACCTCTGGCAAACACTTACATTTTGTAAAGTCAAAAACACGAGGTGCGTTATAGTTATAGCACCTCCGATTTATTTTTCTTAAGACTGAAAACAGATAAAAACATGCGGTTTGTTTTAAAATATTATTATCATTTATGTACGGCAGACGGAACTCTAGCGACAGCGCCGAGAGGGTAGGCGCCATCGCTAAAAAATGGATGGTTACCATAATTCTACCAAGTTGTTTTGAAGAACAATCTCCTAGCATTTTGTGAAACACGACCAGAATAGGCTGCATGTGTGGTCTTTCATTGCATATGCGATTTTCTAGTGGTCAAATCAGGTTCCTAAAGAAGTGTTTTCAGCGACCATGGAATCATGGCTTCGATGTGTGAATTTTATCGATTAAATAATAACTAAAAGTTGTAGTGAAAATAAACATCGATTAATAACATATCTCTGTTCAAAATAATCAATTATTAAAATATCTCGATTATTTCCATCACTAATTTTGATCAAAACGTTTCAACTTTTTTAAATAAATAAATGTTTACAAAATATTTCGCGGACCATATTTTACTTCTTGCGGACCACCGGTTAAGAGCCACTGCTCTATACTCTTTTTAAACAAATGGTGAAAAAGTAAAATCTTGTTTCAAGTCTGTTTTTTTATGCCTATTGCATAAACAAATGTTACAATATTGATTTATTTATTTAATAAATTATTATAATCATCATTTCACTTATGACTCATACAATACAAAATATATCACAGTTCACACTTCGTCTTTTTCTAACGCCATTACCAAATATTCCAGTTCCAACTTCTTGAGGTCGATTTTGTGAAGAAATCATTTTGATAAAATCTGTTGAAGTAATAATTGTTTAAACAATGACATCTTATATTTAATTCTAACAGGTGATCCAAGTATGAAAGTTGACTTTATTAGTTTCATTTAATTGATTTTATAAAATGTAAAAATGTGTAAAAATTATGAATTCTTTGTGACAACAAAAGCCAATTAAATATAATTATTATTAATTCTAAAAGAACTGCTGACAAATTATTCGAATTGAGTCTAAATTATAGTATGGACCAATAAATTTTTGAATTATGTTATTCATTATTTTTTATTATTTATATTATTACACCTACTACAGTTTATAAAATGAAATGTGATTTTATAGACTTTACAAAAATACACACTGAAATATGCAAGAAAATAACTACGTAGGAGGTATTTTAATTAACGTCACACGACTTTACCGGACTATATATTTAATTTTATTGTAGGACTACAATAGGTTGAGACAGTGACTGTAAATATTTGTTCGAATGAGGTTTAATCTAGCACGAAGTCGAATCGATTTTCTGCTTGGGGACTCCCCAAACATACACTACTATATTCACCGAGAAGTTGCTGACGGTTCCCACTTTGAAACGAAATTCAGGCATTTACACAAGTGGCTTCAGTTAAATTGTTCATGTTCCAGGTGTGTTTAAGGTTCAATCTACTGTGGATGTAAAAATGACAAAAGCTTAATTACCTTACTATTATAAAGAATAAGGAATGTATAAGAATAGTTATAACATTAGAACTTACTGTAGGTATTTAATATATATTATGTGATTAGGAGATTAAGCAGTCCTTTAAATCTGAGGAGTTTTCAGATCTCCGAATATTTAAATGTAGCTTGATCTCTAAATTGCGTATATTATTTTATTTCATTTTGTATTTCTAATCTAATTTATTATGTTTAAAATTCGTTTGTATTTAAATTTAAAAACAAGTAAAGTTGCTTGTGTATCGTAACATGAAGAATAGTTTACATTTTTCCAATTGACAATATAAAAAGCGTTCGCAGCAAAAATAGTCGATTTTGCAGAAGAAAAGCCATTTGTGTTTGTTCCAGAGGAAATTGTAAATAAAGCGCGTCTTTTAGATAGTGCGTTGTTACATATAAAATCAAAACCAGCGTACTAGAAAGAATACAAGAAATTCAGCGAATGGCGACTTTCCAGAAATATAAAGGGCGTTACCGAAGATGTTCTTTGGTGAAAAAGCTAAGAGTTATAGTTATCCTTTGGAGTTTCTACTCTATGTTAAGAACAACGATGCGAATTCATACCTATTCATGTATAAGTAAATTTCCTAAAGTGACCATGTTTTTGAAAAATTAGCATATAGATCATAAAGCGAAATAAGCAAAGGTTTTTGAACGTAAGGAACTTTTAAGTTTTTAAAAGGAAGTACCAGATGTATTGTTTCAAAAGGTATATATAATTCCAGTATTTTATAAGATTATATATTCACTATCTATTGTACTTCGTAGGTTATCGTGGTAGTTGCTGTTGCTGGTGGGTGCCGAGGATATAAATTGTATGGATTGTTGGTTTCCGATTTTCAAGTTCGTGAAGATGTTATTATTAGGACACTTCGAGACACAAAGACATATTGTGATCGAATTTTTACTGTCCTGAAAATATCCGACTGGCTGGCAATCAATATTTTCCTAAAGTATTCAACATTAAGACCAAATAATGTACCTCACCAGAATATTTTCATTTATTATCAAAAAATGCACAAAGAAGCGTGTTGGGATTCATAAATTGGAAGATGTTCCGAGATGTATTGCTACTTTCTTAGAGCTTCCTGATAGTCGCTTGTATACCGGCCATTCTTTTAGACGTACATCCACCACTATGCTTGTTATTAATGGTGCAAGTAGGTCTGTGCTCAAGAAACATGGTGGCCTTAATTTAATTGTGGATCGGTATATAGCCGACTCTGTCAATAACAAAATTACAAATTCATGGCAATAGTGCTGTTGGATCCGCTTCAATTTCTGCACGTCCAATTTTCTCCATAGCAGACTGTTCCGATGGCAATGACAATAGGTTCGGTTTGGCGAGTGTGCATTTACACAATATAGAAAATTGTACTATAACAATCAATGTATCAGAAAAAAGTAGCACTAAATAAAAAAGTTGTTTAATATAACCTTATAATATAACGTTTATACGTGCGGCATAACTGCCTCCCTATTTTCAATACGGTATCGTAAAGCCGGGCGGTGTCGCAGAAAGGTGGGGATAGCGTCAGTACAAGCGGCAAGGTAAACAGTTTTTGCTTGAAACAGGTTTTTGTCTGAAATACTACGTGGACCGACGCACAGCACGCTTTCGCCGTGAAGGTTTTCATCCGCGAAAAAGGGTCCGTCATCGCTGCACATTCGCATTCGATTTGAAATTCCTCGTTATCGACAAGTCCTGGACTGAAAATAAATTGTTTTATGGGTAAAAAAACTTCAGAGAAACTGGATCTGTTATCAAGAGAAAAGGTGGACGTCCACGGATAGCTCGGACACCCGAAAACATTGGGCCTTACTTCTTTGAAGAAGGGAATAGAGCTGTTATCGTCAATTCAGAACACTACATAGCGATGATTCAGAGTTTTTTTGCCACAGCCCTTGCAGAACTTAATGTGCAGAATGCCAGGTTTCAATAGAATGGGGCGACAGCCCACACATTCCGAACATCATTCCAAGTTTTGAGAGGAATGTTTCTCGGAAGCTTGATCTACCTGATTTGCGCGCTCGCCAAATTGGACGTCTTGCGACTTCTTTCTGTGGGGTTTCCTTAATGCTTAAGAATTTAAACAACATCCAAGGACCCTAAGACAACTGAAGGAGGCTATCCGTTTGGAAATTCGCCCAGTACCGCAAGAAATGCTAGTAAGAGTTATGCAAATCTTCAAAAATTGCTTGCGGCGATAATGGTGGACAGCACTTGGACGATATTCTTTTCAAAACCACATAAAATAAAACTGTTTTAGTTGCACTCTTTACACATTAAAATAAATTAATCGTATTTCAAATAACTTTTGTTTAATTAAGCTTTAAAAATAGGGAGACAGTTAGCCGCACACTGTATCTCCGTCGTCGTTGACAACGGAGATTAAGCGATACTTTATCTACTATTTTTAATATACAAATAAAAGTTTTAGATACAAAATAAAATATAGATATTATTTAGTTTGCTTGAGAAATGCGATAAATACAATGTTAATGAAATGCCTACAAATTTGGATTTTTCGGTCATAGCGAAACAGAGCGCTTCGCAAATGCAAACATTAAGGCTTTTTTATCCATAGAAGAATACGAACTATGCTTTATAAACTACGGCTCTCCTGCCTTACTTAATGGACCAAACTGGTCATTATCAGCTATAGACATAATTATATGTACTCTAGATATCGCTGCTGTTGCAACTTGGAAAATCTTAGACAACATGTTAGGATCAGATAACTTTCAAATTAATATATAATTAAGTATACCTAAATCTAAATAGTTTTACTTCAAACAAAAAATTGAACTTAAGTAAAGCCAATTGCACAAATCGCATTATTATAAAATAAATATATTTCTGTTTTTTTTTTATCGACATTCAATCAATAAATTAAATTACACAAATCGCATTCTTAGAAAATAAATCTATTTCTGGTTTTTTTTATCGATATTCAAGGATATTCATATGATAGTGCAAACCTTTCATTATTAGCTAAAAAAATTGTTATTAATAATACTTCCCGGATTCTTTTGTAACATTAATTGCAAACTTATGCTCAGAGCGAAAATTATCTCTCCATATCAATGATAAAGTATTTGGCCACGAAACTACAACCAACATTTTAAGCCCCATTTTAGATGAACTGTTTTTATTCAAATTGATATTTGATAACATATAAATAATACAATATGTTGACGACTGTTGAATACGAAAGATAAAAATATAAACAATTGTTTCTCAGTATTGAACAGAAACATCAATATAAAGAAAATTTAACATAAAGAAAAATTGACTTTGTCAATAGTTTGCAGAATATTTACAAAAAATAAAAACGAATTAAAATTAGTATTGACTTTCTGTATCACATCAGGAATCAAATTGTTCGCACCTACTAATGACTTAATCCCTTTACATATAAATAACATCCCTTCATTTTCACTTGCCCCAGTTTTGTGTACCTGCTTCGACGACACACTTCGTCATTCCTGCAAGTTTCCTATTTATTTTAATATTTTTTTGTATTGAAAGTCTAAAGCCTGGGACTCCAAA
Organism: Philonthus cognatus; assembly: GCA_932526585.2. Classification (NCBI taxonomy): domain Eukaryota; kingdom Metazoa; phylum Arthropoda; class Insecta; order Coleoptera; family Staphylinidae; genus Philonthus; species Philonthus cognatus. Next base: position 109,207,703 of record OW052241.1, read on the forward strand.
CTATCTTCTTCGCGGGCCACAAATACAATTCTACATAATAAAGTCGGCCAAGATCCGATTAATTTTATAAAATTATGGAAAATTTAAGGAACAATTGTTACAATATTTCAAAATATGACATTTACAAAAAAAATTACAAACAATCGCGGGCCGGATCATGCAAGTCGCGGGCCGGATTTGGCCCGCGGGCCGTAGTTTGGAGACCACTGGTCTAAAGCATAGCTATACTGATAAGACATAGATCTCGAAACGCGTCTATAGATGGCTTAAGACTATTAAAATTCATTCCCTGTAATTTTTTCAATTTATTTCAATTTCCTGTTATTTAATTTAGTTTGGAGAGAGAATAGTTTGACCTGATGTTGCATTTTGCATATAAATTATGCATAGAACAGTAAAGCTGTCGTGTAACTCAAATATTCATTGTATAATTCAATATCTGTCGGGGTATTAGCTGGAGAAGTAGTTGTTTCAATGAATATTTAGAGACTTGTCTCAATGAGACTAAATTTTTGCAGAAAGTCGATATTAATTTTAATTCGTTTTTATATTTTAGATACATCAATAAAGTAAAATCAAATTTAGCTGATAATGAATTGTCCATGTCACAAGAAAAAATTAAATGTTTGTACTTTTACGCGTAGCAAATTCAAAACAAATCAAGTATTATTGGATGGAAAATTATACAATCATACGAAAGTTGTCAAATTCTTAAGAATACATTTGACAGTAAATTATTATGGCGTTCGTCCATAGTTTATATAACATCAAGAGTGGCGAAAGGTATAAAAATTCTGAGGGTTTGGTCAGCTACTAATTGGGGTGCGGATCCTGCTATTTCCTTATTAACCCATTAACGGCCGAGCAATTATAGAGTTAACTGTAAAAGTTGTTTTTAGGTAAAATTCTACACTTCTTTTAATGATTTCTACGAATGACTTATTGTATTACATACTGTGAATTTTTCTTTTAAATTTACATAATATAAACGCTGTAAATGTACGGCATTCGTCGCTTTTGTATAAAAACGCGCAATATGTAGTTTAGAACGAGTATATCCACTCCCAGGCTAAGCATGAAGTTAAATTTCGAGTTTAGAAAAGCCCCGCGTAGAAAATTTGTCGAGGGTCGCGCAGCGACCCGAGACAAATTTTCACGGGGCTTTTCTAAACTCAAAATGTTACTTCATGCGCCACGCGTATAAAACACTGAAATATTGTGAAGTTAGAAATACATTGAAAACATTTTTTACATGAGTAATAATCGAGATATTTCAATAACAAAATATTTTCGTTATACTTCATACATTTTCAAGTCAAGTTAAATAATATAATATATAAAATTAACTTATTTAGTAATTAAATTAACATAAAATTTATAATGTTGCGTATATGCATCAATGGCGAGTAATGGGTTAATATATAGTTATTTTGTGCGCTCAGTAGTTGGTTATTGTTGTATCTTTTATAGCCAGATTTGGGCATTAGTTGACTAAATGTTTAGTAACGATTAAAACTAATAATTAAATTAGTCAATAATAATTAAGTCATTAATCATTAGTCATATGTTATTATTAGTCTGTTAATCTGATGTGAATATGAGTCAACTACCTTTTCAATCATGACTAATTTCAAGTGACTACATTGAATATAAATAAAGCCGCTGTATATGAATATTTGAAGGATATTGTCATGTTCTGCATCTGTGCCGATCATTTGCATGTAACTAGTTATCTATTTTATATCAACTCCGAATTTAGGTAGAAAAATTGACATTATTTTTTAATATCAATATACCATATTGTAACTAAAAAAAATCTAAAGTCTAGTTGTCCCTCTTTGTTTTATGGTAAAGATTTACACAGTTTTTTTTTTAATTTAAAAGTGATTACATTTACATTAATGGTACAATCTATCTCCATCTTTTACTTAATTTTTATACAATGTCTTTTAATTTTCTTAAAAAAATACTTTCATTGAATGATAAAACTATGCTTAAATAAAGTTTTTTTGTTACTTAGCTTTTGAATTTGAAAAAAGATAATTTTGGTCTTTCTGGTAGAGCTGGGCAGGATTCGAATCATTCAGGATTCGAATCCTTTTAGAGGATTTAAAAGAGGCATTCGAATACTTTAGTTCAACTGGATTCTTGATCCGGATTCATTACATTTTTTTAAAAGGATTCGTATTCGAATCCAAATGTGGGTGATTAGAATCCATATAAAAGGATTCTATTATTTATAAAAGGATTCGAATACTCACAATAGGATTTGAATCATCAAAAATAATTCGAATTAATTGTGAGGATTACCATGAAAAATGTCTTTTTGTGTTTTAAAATTTCTCGTTAAATTACTGTCTTATACGCGTGGCGCATGAAGTAAAATTTCGAGTTTAGAAAAGCCCAGAAAATTTACTTCATGCTTAGTCTGGGAGTGGAAAACACTCGTTAAAATGAAAGCAACCATATACAAGACTGTCTCAGCTTAAACCGAGTCGACTTTATACAGTAATGACTTTGATTTTGACGTATGATTCGAATCAAAGATACGAATCCTGTTTTTTCGAATCACGAATATAAATCCTTTAAGAATATATTTGATTTTTTTTTCAACCATTTATATATAAATATCGTTACCAGTTGTTTTAACAAAAATATTTAAAACCTAATTATTTATTATTAACACTAAACATCGTTGATAACAGACTAAACATCTGATTCCCTGTTACTCTGATTAAAGATGTATTTGTATGTTTCTGAACTTCACTTCAAATCAGTGTTTTGTACGCGTGGCGCATGAAGTAAAATTTCGAGTTTAGAAAAGCCCGAAAATTTGTCTCGGGTCGCTGCGCGACCCTCGACAAATTTTCACGAGGCTTTTCTAAACTCGAAATTTTACTTCATGCTTAGTCTGGGAGTGGAGAACACTCGTTTAAATGAAAACAACCTTATACAAGACTGTCTCAGTTTAAACCGAGTCGACCTTATGCAGTACATAGATATTTCTAATAAAATCAAACTGAATTTGCTATGAAATTCAAACATAATTAGTAAAAACCAGTATATTTTCAATTTCACAATATTTCTAAACTCGAAATTTTACTTCATGCGCCACGCGTATAAAACAGTGATTCAACGAGAAATTTTAAAACACAAAAAGACATTTTTCATGGTAATCCTCACAATTAATTCGAATTATTTTTGACGATTCAAATCCTATTGTAAGTATTCGAATCCTTTTATAAATATTCGAATCCTTTTATAAATATTCGAATCCTTTTATATGGATTCTAATCACCCACATTTGGATTCGAATACGAATCCTTTTAAAAAAATGTAACGAATCTGGATCACGAATCCAGTTGAAGTAAAGTATTCGAATGCCTCTTTTAAATCCTCTAAAAGGATTCGAATCCAGGATTCGAATCCTGAATGATTCGAATCCTGCCTAGGTCTACCAGAAAGACCAAAATTATCTTTTTTCAAATTCAAAAACTAAGTAACAAAAAAACTTTATTTAAGCATAGTTTTATCATTCAATGAAAGTATTTTTTTATGAAAATTAAAAGACATTGTATAAAAATTAAGTGAAAGATGGAGATAGATTGTACCATTAATGTAAATGTAATCACTTTTAAACTAAAAAAATAACTGTGTAAATCTTTACCATAAAACAAAGAGGGACAACCAGACTTTAGAATTTTTTTAGTTACAATATGGTATATTGATATTAAAACATAATGTGAATTTTTCTACCTAAATTCGGAGTTGATATAAAATAGATAACTAGTTACATGCAAATGATCGGCACAGATGCAGAACATGACAATATCCTTCAAATATTCATATACAGCGGCTTTATTAATATTCAATGTAGTCACTTGAAATTAGTCATGATTGAAAATGTAGTTGCCTCATATTCACATCAGATTAACAGACTAATAATAACATATGACTAATGATTAATGACTAAATTATTATTGACTAATTTAATTATTAGTTTTAATCGTTACTAAACATTTAGTCAACTAATGCCCAAATCTGGCTATAAAAGATACAACAATAACCAACTACTGAGCGCACAAAATAACTATATATTAACCCATTACTCGCCATTGATGCATATACGCAACATTATTAATTTTATGTTAATTTAATTACTAAATAAGTTAATTTGATATATTATATTATTTAACTTGACTTGAAAATGTATGAAGTATAACGAAAATATTTTGTTATTGAAATATCTCGATTATTTCTCATGTAAAAAATGTTTTCAATGTATTTCTAACTTCACAATATTTCAGTGTTTTATACGCGTGGCGCATGAAGTAAAATTTTGAGTTTAGAAAAGCCTCGTGAAAATTTGTCTCGGGTCGCTGCGCGACCCTCGACAAATTTTCTACGCGGGGCTTTTTTTAACTCGAAATTTAACTTCATGCTTAGCCTGGGAGTGGATATACTCGTTCTAAACTACATATTGCGAAATTGTGAAATTGAAAATATACTGGTTTTTACCAAATATGTTTGAATTTCATAGCAAATTCAGTTTGATTTTATTAGAAATATCTATGTACTGCATAAGGTCGACTCGGTTTAAACTGAGACAGTCTTGTATAAGGTTGTTTTCATTTAAACGAGTGTTCTCTACTCCTAGACGAAGCATGAAGTCAAATTTTGAGTTTAGAAAAGCCCCGTGAACATTTGTCGAGGGTCGCGCAGTGACCCGAGACAAATTTTCGGGCTTTTCTAAACTCGAAATTTTACTTCATGCGCCACGCGTACAAAACACTGATTTGAAGTGAAGTTTAGAAACATACAAATACATCTTTAATCAGAGTAAGAGGGAATCAGATGTTTAGTATGTTATCAACGATGTTTAGTGCGCGACCCGAGACAAATTTTCGGGCTTTTCTAAACTCGAAATTTTACTTCATGCGCCATATGTACAAAACACTGATTTGAAGTGAAGTTCAGAAACACACAAATACATCTTTAATCAGAGTAACAGGGAATAAGATGTTTAGTCTGTTATAGATATGGGAAATTCGAATCTTTTAGGTGATTTGAATCAACCGAATCATTTCTTAAAAGTGATTCGTTCATCATGAATCGTTCGTAAACGAATCACTTATTATATATATATATATATATATATATATATATATATATATATATATATATATATATATATATATATATATATATATATACTCAATGACATTAGAAGCGTAACACCAAGAAGGAATGATTTTTTTGAATTCATATTTTAGCAACAGAGTGACTATATTTAAAACATACATTGATAACAATTTCAACCTTGTGCCTTTTATATTTATTGTGAAAAAAAAAACACTTTTTCTTTTTTGATAATACTATTTATATGAGCTGTTTAGTACAGATGTTTTTAGTTTTCGTGTTTCCGTTGAGTGTGTTAAGCTTAAATAAAATGCCTCGAGTCCGAAGACGTCCACAATATCACCATTTGAGCGATTTTGACTGGGGTCGAGTTGTTGCTTATCGAGATGTCGGTATGTCCTATCGCAAAATTGCCCGCCGTATTGATTCCACTGCAGCAACTGTAATACGTGTGTATCAGGTATGGACAGAAGAAGGTAGAGGAGCAAGAAGAAGACCAATTGGTCAACCAAGGCGTACCACAGATCGTCAAGATCGGCGCTTAAGACAAATAGCCCTGCGAGACCGTTTCGCTACTACGCGTCAAATCGGTGATCAATGGATTGGAGAAGAAGGTAGGCCCGTTAGTATGCGAACCTTATATCGCCGCATTCAATCCTTTGGGCTTCTTTCGTACCGTCGAAGATTAGTGCTTCCTTTAACAGCGAGACACTGTCGCCAAAGGTTGGACTGGTGCAGAGAACGGCAGCATTGGGAGGCAGAATGGCACGATGTCGTATTCAGCGATGAATTTTGTCTAGGCACGCATGATGGCCGTAGAAGGGTACGACGCTACCGCGGAGAACGACCTGATCTTAGGTTTGCTATTGAGAGGCATGTACACAGGACTGCTGGAGTAATGGTTTGGGGGGCTATTGCTTATGGTAGTCGATTACCTCTTGTATTCATTCGAGGCAGTATGACAGCTGCGCGTTATGTTGAAGACGTCATACGACCGACTTTGTTGCCTTATTTAGATGGCCGCCCAGACGTACTTTTTCAACAAGATAACGCACGTCCCCATATTGCTCGTCGAACTATAAACTTTCTTAATGAAGCGGGTGTTAATGTTTTGGCGTGGCCGCCCCGTTCGCCGGATTTAAATCCCATTGAATATGTGTGGGATATCATGGGAAGAAGAATATTCTCTTTGCACCATCCTCCACAGACTCTAGCACAGTTGATCGATGAAATTCAAGTTGCTTGGAACGAGATGCCTCAAGAAGACATCGACCATCTCATTTTGTCGATGCCCAGAGTGTATACAGCAAAGGGGTCGCCAAACACATTATTAATTTTTTTTAGATTGTTTTGTAAACAAATTTCTTGAAAATGTAATCATTTAATTTTTGATGTAAGACTACCATACTGGCAAAAAATCAAGTTAAAATAATAACTCCTTCTGGGTGTTACGCTTCTAATGTCATTGAGTATATATATATATATATATATATATATATATATATATATATATATATATATATATATATATATATATACTAGCACTGCGAGCCAAGTTGACCCATGGCTTGTTTAACTATTCTTTTCCATAGATTTCTATCCGTTGCTTTCGTTTTCCAGTCCTTAATGTTCAGTATTTGTATATCCCTGTCTGTTTGATCCTTCTATCTTAGTTTAGGTCTTCCTCTTTTTCTTCTTCCAACAATACTACACTTTAACACTAATTTTGGTGATCTTGTTGCTGGCATTCTCTCGACATGTCCCAACCATCTTAAACGCTGAGCTTTAATCACCACTACTATATCTGGCTCTTTATACATATCTCTTATTTCGAAATTCGTTCTTCTTGTCCATATACCGTCTATTTTGTTCGCTCCAAATATCTTTCTTAGTATTTTTCTCTCCCATATCCCTAGAGTTGTTTGCTCCGTTTTGTTTAACGTCCAAGTTTAACAGGCATATGTTACAATAGGTCTAATAACCGTCTGATAGACTCTTATTTTTGCCTTTCTAGAGATATTTTTGTTTCTTAATACATTATTTAGCGCGCCTACACATCTATTTCCTGCTTTTATTCTTGCCCTAATTTCCATCGTATCTGGTTTTCTTGAAAAGAGTACACCCAAGTATATAAACTTGTCTACTTCTTCAAACTTGTATTCTTTACCTCCTTCTCCATGTATTTTAAAATAGTTTCCCTCTTTAAAGTTTGTGTCAGTCCATTTCATGTATTTTGTCTTTTCCTCATTTATGTAGAGTCCCATTCTTTTTGTGGCTTTTTCTAATTTTGCTGCTATTGTTTTTAGTTCTTCTTCACTTCTTGCTATTATTACAATATTATCCGCAAATGCTAAGCAGTGATGTATTTTATGATAAATGATACCTTTTCGGTTGATGTTTGCATCTCTCATTGCTACTTCTAATACTATGCTGAATAATATTAATGCCAATGGATCACCTTGTCTCACTCCTTTCTTGATTCTAAATGTTTTCGATGTTTTATTATTTATCTTTACCATACTTTCAGTGCCACTGAGCGTTGCTTTAACCATATTTATCAACTTGATGGGCACATTTATTGCAGATAACGCTTCGTATATTTGATTTCTCTTGATTTTATCGAAGGCTTGCTTGAAATCAATAAAAAGGGCAACTGTCGTTTTTTGATGTTCGTAGCTTTCCTCTTGTATTTCTTTCAGAACAAAAATGTGGTCAGTCGTACTTCTCCCTGGCCTGAAACCACATTGATAGTCACCCATACTTACTTCTGTTGCTTATATTAACTTATTCTTTATAGAAGTTGCTAGTATCTTGTAGGGCACATTCAATAATGATATTACTCTGTAGTTGTGGCATTCGCTCTTATCCCCTTTCTTTAATATTGGGCAAATCATTGCCTGCAGCCACTCCTTTGGAAGTTTTTCTTTTTCCCAGATTGTTTTTATTAATTTGCAAAGACTTTCTAGCAAACTCTGTCCACCATATTTAATGAGTTCCGCTGTGATCCCATCGCATCCTGAGCTTTTATTATTTTTTAGTTTTGCAATTATTTCTTCAATTTCATTAATTGTTGGTGCTATAATGTCTTCCTGATTTTCATTGTTGCTTCTTCTATTCTGCTCATTTTCTATTTCACTTTCCTCGTTAAATAGATTATCGAAATATTCTCTCCATCTGTCCAAGATATCTTCCTCTTCCGTTAGAAGTTCTCCATTCTTGTCTTTGTAGAACACTGTCCTCGCCTGACATCCCTTTCTTTCATTTTTTATACCTTGGTATAAATTCTTAATATTTTTGTTCCTAAAGTTATATTCTATGTCTTCCAATACACGTTCGTAATATCTTCTTTTAGTATATCTGATTATTCTCTTTGTTTTATTTCTTTGGTGTTCATATTCCATTTTTGCTGTATCTGTTTCTTCTCTTAGCAGTTTTGTTCGCAATTTTCTTGCTTGCTTGTTCTATCATTGTTTTCAGCTCTTCACATTGTTCCTGTATTGCATCCCTTTCCACGCTCTCTTGTAATATATTACTAAGTTTTTATTCGTATTTTTGTTGATCTATATGTTTTAGTCGCGTCAATATTTTACCTACTTTTTTGCTCTTTCTATTGTTTCTAATGTCTGGTAACACTTGCACCATTTTTGCTCCCACCATGAAATAGTCGCTATCTGAATCCGGTCCTCTATATGTTCTTACATTTTGTATTGCTTTTTGTTCTGGCTTTGCTATCAAAATGTGGTCAATCTGATTAGTGTATGTTCCATTTGGCGCCCTCCACGCTCCCTTGTAGATATCCATCCTTTCGAAGTATGTACTTGAAATTACCAGATTATTTTCTTTAGCGAAGTCTATTAAAAATGTTCCCTTCTCGTTCGTTTTTTCGTGCTTACTGTATTGTTCTATTGTAGGTCTATATATACTCTCTTTGTCTATTTTTGCATTTGCGTCTCCTAAGAGGATTTTCATATCATATTTTTTTATATTATCATATACTCTATCTAGTTCTTCGTAGAATTGTTCTTTTATTTCTTAATCTTTATCTTCGGAGGGGGCATGGATATAATAATAATAATAATAATAATAGTTATAATAATAATGATAATAAAAATTACATAGAAGAACTTGGCTTGGCAGCTAACGTTTGGATTCCTGCGAGCAGCTGGACTAAAGTCAGAAACTGAGGGCTTCATCATAGCTTGTCAAGACGGTGTACATAACACCCTGGTCTACCATAGCCGCATTATGGGTGTAGATGTCACGGATATACGCTGTAGGGCATGTCACGGGGCGCCGGAGACAATAATGCATCTGCTATCTTCATGCAGAGCATATGCGTCTTTAGCCTACATCCATAGACATAACGCGGCGCTACGTGTGCTATATTACCACCTCAGGCACTCGTACGGTATCGACGAAACACCAGTGCTGCCATATGCCCCGGATGATATTGAGTCCGTAGTGGAGAATAAGAGGTGCCGAATATATTGGAACTTCTCATTCCCAACGCTCAGGCAAATACGAGCAAACAAGCCTGACGTAGTCCTCCTCGACCACCATCTAAAAACGATGTTTGTCATCGAATTCTCTGCACCAGCAGAGACAAACATCGTTTTAAGGAGGAAAAACGGACGAAATATTAGGATCTTTTGTACGACACTGTTAAGTTGGTGGTATTAATCAGCGGCATCAATGGCTCAATGCTGAACAACCTTAAGGCCATACCAGCATGTCGCGACACCGCACACTTCCTTATCGGAGAGATGCAGAAGGCCGTGATACTGGGTTCACTACGTCTACTGAGATCACACACCGTTAGGCACCACTAGTTACCCCACTTCCAGGCTTGGAGGAGGTAATAAAAAAAAAAAAATTATAATAAATATGATAATAATAATATAGTTTGTTCTCGCCTCAATCTCCTTCTATAGTGACAATGTATACTTGTTTTATAAACCGTGACTATTTCCTTACCGTCAGTTAACTTCGTGCAAATTTGAATAATAATAATAATAATGATAATAATAATCCTATAGGTTCGTTCCATACCGAACACCGCAGAGATAGACGACCGACCCAATGATATCAGTTGAACGAGCGAATACCGTTTTAAACGAATTGACTTGTACGACTTGTATAATTTAAGCAAAGATGATAGGTTTATTCAAAAGATTGGTATAGCAAACATATACAAATTTAACTATAATTCAAAATGTTCTATCGTATTTATTTTTAAATTATCAAATAATTGGTATAGTAAACAAATTATTTAGTAACACAAGCAGATAACGGAAAACATATTATATATTGAAAATAATAACTACAAAACAATATAAATATTGTAAAATATAAATGCTAACTTATATTAAATATTTCTGGTTTGCGTTAATAAAAACTAATTTTTGCACTTTATTTGCACTTAATCTAGTGCGATTTTCAATAACAGTGTATCCAGCCTTTGAAAAAATTCTTTCACATGGAACGGACGTTGCCATAATACATAATTTATTTTTCATTAGGCGAAACAATGATGGATACACGATTTTTGTTCCTCCCACCACTTTAAAGGGTTATCGTTCCTTTTAATTATCGGCTCATCTATATATTTATTAAATTCAATAATACCAGGTGCCACATTTTTATCGTGAAATAAATTTCATCATATTCCTTCCATATACTTGCCGAATCTAGAGTATTTTCATCTACTATTGCAACTGGTATATTTTCAACTGAATTTTCTGGAATTTCATTGGAAATTATAGCTGATTTTACTTTCTTAAAAGCCTGTGAATTTGAAAAAGAATGCTTTTTGAATCTTGGCTCCAATATTGTTGCTTCAGCTAGTAATGAATTATCTTCAATATTAAAAAATCGTTTAGACATTTGTTTAGTCATTTTCTTTGCCATATTTGTAATTTCGATAGGCAGACCTATTTCTGCTAAAATGGTTTTACAGTGACGTAAGAGTGCTTTGCTAAAATATATTAATTTAGAAATTGTAATATGTTTTTCTGCACTGATATCATTTGTAACTTCTAAAAATACTTTTAAAATCCTACATGAATGCTCAATAATTTTCCAATCGTGTGTTGATAAGTGAGTTTTTTCGTAACGAATAATTGCAAATGTTGAGAGCAGAGGTTCTTTAATTTCTAAACTTAATTTTGTGTTTTATTCGTATTGTGCAAAAATTAATCGAAATATACTAAACAAATTACTAAAAAAAGAATGTTGTCATATAGTTGTGTAGCTATTAAATTGCAGCAGTAATAAAATGAATAGCGTTGAAACTGATAGAAACCCATTAAATTTCAAAATAAACTTACCTTATTCTTGGCTTCTTTCAAATTAACTGTAGGATGCTTGAATTTCATGTGTCGTATCATATTGGTTGTTGAACTACACTTAATTGATATTGTCGCTAAACACAATTCACATTTTGCCTTTTCAGTGGAAAGTTTAGTAAAGCTGTTCCAAATAAAGCTTCGGTGCATTGAATTCATCTTGCAAATAAATAAAATTACGCGCCGAGTCGTAGAAAAAATGGCTGGCGCAGAAGATTCGTTTTCGCAATTCGTGGAGAATCGTTTCGGGCGGATTCGAGCGAGCGAATTAGTCATCCGATTCGAGCGGATTCGGATTCAGACCGCATGTACAAAGCGGAGTTAAAGTTGTGCGCGGATTCGAGCAAACCAATTAGTCATCCGATTCGGGCGGATTCAGATCGCATGTACACAGAGGAGTTGAAGTTGTGCGAGGATTCGAGCAAAGAAATTAGTCATCCGATTCCGGCGGATTCAGATCGCATGTACAAAGCGGAGTTGAAGTTGTGCGCGGTTTCGAGCGAACGAATTAGTCATCCGATTCGGGCGGAATCAGATCGCATGTACACAGCGGAGTTTAAGTTGTGCGCGGATTCGAGCAAACGAATTAGTCATCCGATTCGGGCGGATTCAGACCGCATGTATAAATCCGAATTGGGAATACGATTCCGCCCATCTAAAATCGTCCGGTCGGTCGTCTCGAGTGAATGAATCATTGACGAATCAATTCTTCTTGAAATACGGAATCAGTTCATTCAAATCACCGAACAGAATCGTTCTTTTCGAACGAATCATTCATGAACGACCCATATCTAGTCTGTTATCAACGATGTTTAGTGTTAATAATAAATAATATTAACAATAAACATTTTTTTGAATTACATACATTTATTTTATTTTAATTTTATTTTTTTATTTATTTAACCGGCGTCGACTGCTGTGGCCATTGGCCGGTTTACTATAGTTAAGGTAAATATTTTTAAAAGAAAAAAAATAAAAGAAAATAAAACGACCGGGTGTATATGGCTCGGACGCAGGGACAGTACAAATACAAAACACACAAATTAAAGTGTAATAAATATAAATAACGCAGGTAACATGTCTGATGTAAAAAGTCAGACAGGCAAAATGTCAAATATTAAGACAAGGACGCTCAGCACATTACACACCTAAATTTTCTTAAATAGACCTGTCTCCCTAAGAAACTCAATGACGGTTTTACACGAACGCTGTTCTAATGTCCTAGCTATATCATTTGGAAGCCTGTGTCTATTGCGTTGAGTTGCATAGACTCTACATTCTTCTAATATATGCCTCACCGCGAGAGGGTTGTGACATATGTCGCATGTTGGGTCGCCGATAAGAAGATGGGAATGGGTCAGATTAGTATGACCCACCCTGAGACGGACAAAAGCTACCTCCTCTCTTCTCGTTAGCGGATCCGGTGATCTCCATGCTGCAACCGATGGCTTTACGTGACGGAGTTTGCTCTCGAGGCGTATCCAGGCTTGCTGCCATAGGCCGTTTATCGCTGACTTTATGTAGTTTTGTACGTCATCAGGGCGGCAAAATGGAAGTCCGGATGATCCTGTTCAGCCGCCAGACGGGCTGCAGCGTCTGCTAGCTCATTACCTTTGATTCGTCTATGTGAGGGTACCTAGACGAAGGTTACACTTCGGGATCTTGCTACCAGGTGCTGGTATGTCGACAGTATATCGCACACTAACTTATCATCCACTTTCTTATTTGCGATGCTAAGTATCGCAGACTGGGAATCTGAGACTAGGAGGAATGATTCGTGGCGCGACATATCACAGTAGCGCAGCGCTTGCCATATTGCGTACAATTCTGCAGTGTATACGCTACAAACTGCGGGAAGCGACCATGAATGTGCCGAGTTATCCATGACAATCGCGGACCCCACTCCATTCAAAGTTTTAGAGCCGTCAGTATACACTGCATGAGGTGAGTTGTATTGTATTGTTATGTCGTCAAATCGGGCTGAGATGACCTGGGGATCAGATTCCTCTCGGCTAAGGGACAACATGTCCCAGATAACTTGTACTCTGTTTATTTTCCATGGTGGAACATCACCCCACCCGAAAGGTAAGCAGGCTGGACTGTCTATTTGCCACTCTTCTCTAAACGCACGCGCTCGAACACTCACCGGTCTTGTTATTGTGGGCCTACGGAGGTAAGCCCCATAATGTTCGTTGTTGACGAAAATACAGTAATTTATATGACTCGGGTCAGCCGTTACCGACGCCTCATATCGCAGAGCGAATGCAAGGCGCCTGTAGTGCAGTGGCATAATTCCCGAGTCGCAGCAGAGACTTCTAAATGGTGAGGTTCTAAAGGCTCCCGTGGCGAGTCTGATGCCTGTTCCATGTATGCTGTCTAGGACTTTTAACGGGGTCTTTCGGGCAGATGCATAGACCATGCAGCCATAGTCGAGCCTTGACAGTACCAAGGCTTTATACAGCCTCAGTAGTACTTCCCTGCTCGAACCCCAGTTAATGTTGGCTAGACACTTGATGATATTAATTGCTTTTTTACATCTGGCTGCCAGTGCGTCGATGTGCTTCCGAAACCTAAGGGCACTATCGAATGTAAGTCCTAGGAATTTATGACTTTCTACACATTGAATGCGGTATCCGCCAACAAAGATACGAGGGTCCGGGTGAGGTCTGCGCAAACGGCAAAAGTGTACGCACCCTGTTTTGGCCGGGGAAAATGTAAAGCCTCTCAGCTCAGCGTCGTGTGTTATCCTATCTATCGCGTCTTGCAGTTTTCTACCGCAGAAGGCAGTAGTTGGGCCAGTGACATAAATAGCAAGGTCGTCGACATATAGGCATCTTTCTACTGGTGCTCTGACGGATGCTGCAATCCCATTAACCGCTATTGCAAACAGGGTAACACTAATCGTGGAGCCTTGAGGAATGCCATTTTCGAGTATGTGGGTGGACGATAACTTGTCTTGCACCCGCACCCGAATTTTGCGATCGCTGAGAAACGAGGAGATAAATAATGGGAGATTTCCTCTCAATCCCCACTCGTGCAGCTGTTGGAGAATTCCGTATCGCTACGTCAAATCATACGCTTTCTCAATATAAAAAAAAATACCGCCATTTTTTAGACTTAAAGTAAATTTAGTAAGATAATTAGTCATGACTAACGATTATTTTAATCATTAGTTGATTAGTCATCAATTAAAAAAATAAATGTATGACCAATGATAACAAATTAATCATTAGTCATGACTAATAAATGCAAGATTAGTCATTAGTCTTAGTCACCAATCGACTAAAAACACCAAACGACTAAAAAATGTCCAACTCTGATTATAACAGTGTTAGTAGAAAATTTTATTTAAAAACAATTGATCTGGTACAGAATAAATGCCTTAAATTATGAATTGGATCATTACGAAGCACTAGTATTAATTTCTTACACGCTTAATGTGTAAGAAACTACTTTGCATTTGAAGAAAATCTTTAGGTTTGAACATCTTGTCATCATTATTATCTCAGAATTCAAAATTAATAAGAAATATATATGACCTTTCGTTAATCGTATTTATATCACAACTGCAAATTAATTCACTAGCATTACATTAAACGTAAATTTCCATAGCTAATGCTTGTTTGAGCCCCCAAATTCGATTAACTTAATCAGTGATTAGTACTTTATAAAAAGACAACAATTGTATTTGCTAATTGTTTACACAATCGCATAATGATAAAAGAGATATGATTAGGATATCTTACAAATTTATAATATTCTTATAATCAAGAATTTTGATTTGATCAAAGGTTTAATTTAATAAATGATTAGTGAACGATCAACCCATTAAGCGCCATTGATGCATACACGCAACATTATTATTTTTTTGTTAATTACATTAGTAAATAAGTTAATTTGGTAAGTTATATTATTTGACCTGACTGGCATGAAGAAAAAGGTAAATATTTTGTAATTAAAATATTTCGCTTATTACTCATTAAAAAAAAAAAATATATGTCAGTGTATTTCTAACTTCACAATATTTCAGTGTTTTATACGCGTGGCGCATGAAGTAAAATTTCGAGTTTAGAAAAGCAACGTGAAAATTTTCTACGCGGGGCTTTTCTAAACTCGTAAAATTTCGAGTTCATGCTTAGTCTGGGAGTGGAAACACTCGTTCTAAACTTCATATTGCACGTTTTTATATAAAATCGACGAATGCCTGAAAGTTTACAGCGTATACATAATGTAGTATATTTAAAAAAAATCACTGTGTATTACATACTATGAATTTTTCTTTTAATATGTATAAATAACATATTAAAATCAAAATTCACAGTATGTATTACAGTGTAAATTTTTCTTTTAAATATTTATTTATTTTGTATTTATTTATTTATTTATTAACGGTAAACACCTTTTACAAAATATATATATATATATATGAATTAAACATAGGTAATGTACACAATCATATGACAAAAGATTACAACATAATATATTAATATTTTACAAAATATAATTCTATTAGAAAACAAAGAGTACATACATAAGCCCCAATTAATAACTAATTGTATTTTTGAAATTATTTTTTAAGCTGGATATTGATATGTTAAACATGTCAAGCCATCCATGGAATATTCGTTAGCAGTAGCCATTAGGCGAGCTACTGAATTGTGATGTCCTGAGTGAGTTCTGTATGTGCTTATGTAAAATAAATTATTTGACCCAGTGGTTCTTGTTGGTGTGGAGAAGGTTAACTGTCCTAATAAATACGGCGAATCCAAGGTTCCGTTTACAATCCTATGTAGAGTACATAAGTCAATAAGCTTTCGGCGATCTTGTAAGGTAATTACGTTCAGATCACTCATTATTCAGTCATATTCACCAAGAATGTGTTCTACACCTTTTTTTTGTACTGCATGCACCGTAAAAAATTCTTTTGTACTGATTCAAGAAGATTGATATTTAACACGGAAGATGGATTGCACACAGATTACCCTAATTCCAAATGACAGCGCACAAATGAATAGTATAGTGGCATGATACAATCAACATCTAGATTTTTACCAATATGCCTCACAAATTCCCATAATCTTAAAACCTTATTAGTAATATTTTGGATGTGGGAGTTAAATGAAAGTTTTGGATCAAATGTAATTCCCAAATCCTTGATTGAATTAATTCTAGTAACATTAGAAGAACCAATGGTATAACAATAATTGAGTTGATTTTTACTTCTAGACGTTGTAATTGTATAACATTTCTTAATATTTTAAAATTAATCATTTCAAAACACCACTCATTAAGGTTGTTCAAATCTTCCTGAATATTATAACAGTCAGCACAATCATTGACTACCCTAAATAATTTTAAGTCGTCCGCATATAATAGGTAATTACAATGTTTAATAGTTTTTTGCAAATCATTGATGAATAGTATGAAGAGTATTGGACCACAATGTGAACCTTGTGGCATACCTGATGTAACCGTTATTGGTTGAGATATAAAATGTTTAATTCGAACATACTGAATACGATCTGAGAGAAATGAAGATAGCCAGTTTAATGCGCTCTTATTAAAGCCATATGATTTTACCTTACTTAATAAGAGATTGCAGTTTATTCTATCAAATGCCTTGGAAAAATCAGTATATATTGTGTCAACTTGTCGAAGTGTTTCCAAGGCACTTGATAGGAACTGCTTATACTTTAAAAGATTTGAGACAGTAGAACGTCCAGGCACAAAACCATGTTGATTGTCAATCACAATGGATCGCGAAAACCATTGCAACTGACGAGCAACTAAAATATCTAGCAACTTTAGAATTACAGACTGGATTGCAATGCCTCTATAATTTTCCACAAGGTTTCTAGACCCAGATTTAAAAAGTGGAATAATTTAACTATCTTTCCAATTAGCTGGCACTATACCTGAAGTTAATGATTTTACAAACATGTTATGAATGGGACGACTTAGTGAAAAAATACAACGTTGAAGAAAGTAACTTGAGATACCATCTGGTCCACATGTATAAGTTGTTTGTAATGTATACGCTGTAAACTTTCAGGTATTCGTCGATATTATATAAAAACGTGCAATATGAAGTTTAGAACCAGTGTTCCCACTCCCAGACTAAGCATGAAGTAAAATTTCGAGTTTAGAAAAGCCCCGCGTAGAAAATTTGCAGCGACCCGAGACAAATTTTCACGGGGCTTTTCTAAACTCGAAATTTTACTTCATGTGCCACGCGTATAAAACACTAAAATATTGTGAAGTTCGAAATAAACAGACATTTTTTCATAAAAAAAGTGCAGTTAACTCTATCACTGCTCGGCCGTTAATGGGTTAAAGTTAATCACTTAGGGTGCAAATGGGCCTAAGTATTATAATAAATTAAAATTCTAAATAGCTCTATTTTACTATAACCAGGTTTGTACGTGAACACCTTTTTAGATATATATTATAAAAATAGGATTTACATTTATATTACAGTTCTTCTTCAAATAAGCGATTAATAATTTATAATGATTGCGTACCAATTGGTAATCGGTGCTTGTGCTGATTTATATGACAATAGATATTTTCCATTATGTGTAATTATTTAATGAATTCTGTGAGATAACAGTGTGTTTACGCGTTACATAGTGTAATATTTCCGACACAGGTTCATTCAATATAATTACACGCGTTTCGATTAGTAGAATTTGCTGCCAATTCCTTCATACCTGAGTAAATAACATAATTAATTCGGTGTAATTCGATTAATTGTTTAGCTTCAGCAATTAAAGCATATGGAATATAACAAGGGGTGATGTGAATAACAATGAGTAGGTGATATGAGTACAAATTTCCTGTTTATTAAAACTAATTATAGTGATTAGATGCTCCAAAATTTGACAGGTGTCATGTAATAGGTCACGGACGGTCGAGTATACGGTAAGAAGGATCGACAGAATCGAAGATTTTGGAGTGGAGGTAGAGATCGCCTACGTCACAAATGCGCGCTGAATTTAAATGTCGTTACTTTATGATTTAAATAATTACAAATAATTACAGTAAATAAATATTATTTCTTACTAATAAATTATATAAATAATATAAAAATTATCTAAGATAAAAGACAAAATTTAATTAGGAAATGGCATTAGCAACATAATGTATTTCTACATTAATTTCTTTGTAATATTGCAATCCATGTCTACTTTATGCATATTTATTTTTATTGTAATATGATATAAATTTCCATTTTTTAAGCATTAACAACTAAAATTACAAAACCGGGCTGGCTTGACCTTAAATTTTGTGTTAGCATTGAAGTGACAAAATAGTGGTTTATGCAAAACGGATTATAATAAAGCTGAGAACTCTAATATTTAAATACACATTTTGATAACGTTTAATTATTAACCATTGTAATTAATTATATTACTAGTAGCTTGACATACCTTTTTACCACTAAATAATTCAAATAGTTTACTTACAGGGTGACAATTAAGTTCTGTCGCTAATTTTTGAAACAGTCCTGAACACCCTGTACTAATGTCTTTGCTATTAAATTCCAATATTTTGTTACCTGAAATGTATTTAACAAGTAGGCCTAATCTGTTGATATTTCGTAAAACAATTAGCAAGATATGGATCGCCAAATGCAACGTGTCGCTATTATAAGCTCTTATGAGCGCGGAAACCGTGTTTGTGACATTATTCGTGAATTCGCTTTCCATAAAAAAACAGTCCAAAGAGTAATTTCTCGTTACGAAGAGTTAGGAAACTTGAGTGACCATGCAAGAAGCGGATGACCGCGAACTGCTGTTACACGTCAAAAAATTGGTAACATCAGTGATAGAATTCGACGAAATCCAAGACGATCGATGCGAAAGATGGCTATGGAACTTGGAATAAGCAGATAAAACGTCCAGACTATTATTAGAAAGAAGCTCAAAATGATGTGTTATAAAAGACAGAAAGTCCATTTACTGCCTGCAAATACAACGGCTAACAGGGTAATAAAGTGCAGGAGATTGCTTTAGTGCGCTGTTGGAAATTGGCACAGTTCGGTCTTATTTACAGATGAGAAAGTTTTTGCTATAGATGAAAAATTTAATAAACAAAATTCTCGAATAATTTCTCGCACTATAGAAGATGCTAATGATGAGGGTAGACATGTTTTTAAGTCAGCCCATCCTTCGTCAGTAATGGTCTGGGCAGGAATTACAGCGGATGGAAAAACATCTTTGTTGTTTATCGACCAGGGCATTAGGATGACCACAGAAATATATCGTAGGGACGTGATGGAGGCCGTGGTAGAACCATGAGCATGTCAACATTTTAGAGAACGTCGGTGGACTTTCCAGCAAGACTCTGCAGGGCCCCATACAGCGAATGGCACTATTGCTTCGATTCAAGAACATTTTCCAGACTTCATTTCAGCTGAAGATTGGCCTTCATATTCACCAGACGTGAATCCAATGGATTACGCTATATGGGCTATTCTAGAGGCAGCGGCTTGTGCAAAACGTCATGCCAATGTTGATGACCTAAAGCGTTCTTTAAGGGGATTATTGCAGTGTAACACGCCGATCGTGTTGGAAAGACCCACATAGTTTAGAGTAGCTCATCCGATGCCAAATTTACAGGACAAGTGGGGCGAATACAGTCAGAGAGAAAAGCGGCAGCTCGCTGTGCATTTGTGCATTGCTCCTTGGCATGAACGGATGGGGTCTCGCGTCGCGTGGAATAGACGAAAAAAAAAGCGTATAAAAAAGACGGATCTAAGGAAAGTGTCGATTCGTATTATTTAAACACGCTGATAATACATACAAGCTATGTATTGTTTTTAATTTGTTAGAAAGCGTTATCGGATCCTGTGTTATTTTTCTGTATTTACAAAACCGATGATTCTTATTCGTGTCATTATAACACATTATTTTTTCTTTTAAGACTAAAGTTTCGACAGCCCAACAAACTATGTGTTTTATTTTACTAAATTAGAGATTATTTCTTAAAAGTATAATAATAGAATAATTCATGTTCACAAGCTCCTTGTAAATATTTATATTCCGGATATATACAGGGTGTCTACGCTAAACCATTCGTTAAAAGTTTATGGGGTTGCCGTTGCACTAACAATTGGAAAACAATCCTTGGCATATGGTTGAATCAGTTCTCCTCATGTGCAATATTTCAACTTTCTAGCACTTCCGGTTCCACCGGAAGTAGCACCAAATTTGTTATTTTAAATAGAACACCCTACTTATCAGCAATTTTTTGGGTTTCTCATTTAAATTGCAACATATTTTATTCAAACATATGTTCACTTATCTCTTATAGTTTTCAAGAAAAAAAATATTTCTAAAATGTTGACCTTTAAAAGGCATCTCGAAATCTGTCTGTAACTTCTCTTAAGAATAAGATAAACATATGATTTATACCTCTACTTGTACCTAGAGAATGCCTCTATGAGTAAATTAATTGGAAACTGTCAATTTTGACAATAAGTGTTCTTAAAATGTCAATATCTAAGTGCTCTCTTCAATATCAAGTAATTCATTTTTTTTGAATGGAATGATCTAATTTTTAACACGTAGTACGATTAGGGGGAAAATTTCTTACAAAAAAAGTATTATACAACTATACTTCAAAAGCGAGTAGTTTTCGAATTATTTCGAATATTCATTTTCGTCGCATTTATGAGGGTAATGACATTTCTTTGATGTACCGGGAGATTTTCTTTAAAATAAGTATACCAAATTCAGCTTGTTTTCTTTAAATCTTTAGTTATTCGTTGTTTTTTTTAATGGTTCAATTTGAAGCTCTAAACGAGTGTTTTCCACTCCCAGACTAAGCATGAAGTAAAATTTCGAGTTTAGAAAAACCCCTTGAAAATTTGTCGAGGGTCGCGCAGCGACCCTCGACAAATGTTTTGGGCTTTTCTAAACTCGAAATTTTACTTCATGCGCCACGCGTATAAAACACAGATTTCAACTGAAGTTCGAATATAAATAAATTTCACAATATTTTAGTGTCTTATACGCGTGGCGCATGAAGTAAAATTTCGAGTTTAGAAAAGCCCAGAAAATTTGTCTCGGGTCGCTGCGCGACCCTCGACAAATTTTCACGGGGCTTTTCTAAACTTCAAATTTTACTTCATGCTTAGTCTAGGAGTGGAAAACACTCGTTTAAAGCTTCAAATTGAACTCTTTTAAAAAACAACGAATGTCGGAAAATGTACAGCTCTATTCCCTGTATATTATTCAAGTAGTAATTTAGTTTCCATCATTGTCATGGTACTATTAAAAATTATTACAATAAATAAGTTGTTCTTTAATGCTCATTGTTTATTTTGTTAGGGCGTAGGTAAAGTATCGTACGTTTCTCGAGTGGTATGGCAATTACATACTCGTGGAATACTGCACTCGCCGCTGCGCGGCTCGTGCGCAGCATGTCCGCTCATATGTAATATACTGGATACTACTCTGGTTACGTAATATACTGTTATTATTTGACATTTTGCATTACATACGCGACAAAACAAAAACATTACTACTTGCCTACTAAAATTCAGTTGCGAATTAATATACCTATAGAGGCATCCCCTAGGTACAAGTAGAGATTTAAATCATATTTTTATCTTATTCTTAAGAGAAGTTACAGACAGATTTCAAGATGCCTTTTAGAGGTCAAAATTTTAGAAATATATTTTTTGCTTCAAAACTATAAGAGATAAGTGTACATATATTTGAATAAAATATGTTGCAATTTAATCGAGGAATCTAAAAAATGACTAATATATAGGGTGTTCTATTTGAAATAACAAATTTTATGCTACTTCCGGAACCGGAAGTGATATAAAGTTGAAAATATTTCATATGAGGAGAACTGATTTAACCGTATGACAAGGATTTTTTTCAAATGTTTAGTGCAACGGCAACCCCATAAACTTTTAATGAACGGTTTACCGTAGACACCCTGTATGAAAAACGCGGAATTTTTTATATAGGAATATTATCTTTCCTAACTGCTTTGGCCATGAAAATAATGTGTATTAATTTGGCCTCTGCCAAATTGGGTAAATACCCCAAATTTTTGGGAGAATTTCAATTTTTATTTTATCAAATATTCTAATTTTTATTAATGCAACGAATAAATAATAAAATGACTTCAGGCAGACATTTTATACTCAACAAAAAATATATTTGAGATTTGTCATCTAAAATATTTAGGGAAGATATGTCAATTGGAGCACTGCAAGGGCCTGAATTTTTCTTAGGCGATTTTCCCGTATCATATTCAATATTTAAATTATCTTAATTTTATATATATTTTTTACTTTTTCTAAAAACTACGCCTATAATCAGATAAGTATATTTTTTATTTATTTAGACCTGAAATGTTGACCGGGCCGGGTCAGGCAAAACTCAATCTCTCTTATTTTATGACCGGGTCGGGCCAAGCCGGGCCTTAAAAAATATATCGGGTTCGGTGCAATGTTGAGCAAGAAGCTTGTTGCTATTTGAAATGCGTTATAATAACTACCTTATTATTATTCTAGTTCTATTTTTTTCTAAAATAATTAACAATGAATATGCACGCAGTTAAGCCCTCCATTTTATTAAACATTCGTCAAACATATATTACCTGTGCTCAGTAAAAAATAGTTGATTTGTAACAACAACGTCATATTAGTGACGTTATTCTTACTATTCTTATAGTTTTGATATCATTGATTCGTTCATGAAGTCGCAGTTGGTTCAAATAGGTCTGGTTGCTAGAAACTTTACAATTTACTTTAATAATTTTATTGCGAGAAGTTTAATGGCATTTAACAACTGCTTTAACAACGAAAGATTTAAGATGAAATAATGATTTGAACAAGACTGATTGTTATTTGATTGCTTCTGGCTTATTAATCAGCTTAAAAAACTTTAAATATAATTTAATAATACCGACACTGTCAAATAATTAGGGAAGCCAATATTAAAGGTATATGACACATCTTTATTTAAATTTGTAATGTATTTATATTAAAACAATATTATTTACTTTGAATTTCGTGCCAATAATAATAATAATAGTATTGACTTTTTATGGTCTATTGGCACGAATATACACTTTTTTGGTAATCTTTGCATTCGCACGCCGCGCCGTAAATTTATGTTTAATTGTAATTTAATTAATTAATAAATATTAAGTTAAGTGTTTATGTGCGTTTTAATTAAAAAAACACCACATAATTGGCGACGAGGACTAAAAACAAAAAGTGATTTTAAATAAATTTGTGAATCGTGAAATTTCGCGAAAACAAAAGTGAAAAATGGCGACGCTTGTTGGACAATTGAAAATGTTCGATCCTCAAAATAGTGATTGGACAGTTTATAAAAGACAATTGGATAACTTTTTAATTGCAAATGATATTACGGACGACGCAAGAAAGCGTGCAATTTTGTTAAATGTTTTGTCGGAAGAGGCGTATAAACTAATTTATAGTCTCGGAGTTCCAAAGGCACCAGAAGAAAAAACGTTTACAGAAATAGTGGAGATGCTAAATGAACATTTTAAATCGACGGAGTCAATTTTTGCAGCCAGATATAAATTTTATAACGCTGTAAAAATGCCATCGGGATCTTCAAAAGAATGGGCAGCACGCGTACGTTCGCTAGCTGTGAATTGTAAATTTGAATATGCAACAGTGGATAGTGCAATGAGGGACCGCCACATAATTGGTTTCGAAAAAGGAAACGTGCAGGATCGTCTATTTGAGGAAAAATTGTCCGTTACGTTTACAAACGTAGAAATTGCAACCAACAAAATGGCGACACAATTTAACACAAAATACACACCGAGACCATCAAGACGGAACCAATGTACCACGTCACACATCATCGACCAATGGGGAAGCAGCATCGTGACATCACGAGGACCAGACCAATAAATGATCGCCAAGGAACCCACACGTCATCAACGTCAGGATACAGTTCGAAGTGTGCAGTTTGCGGTAGGAAAAATCATGCGCAAGAAGAGTGTTACTTTAGGAATCGCGTATGCCATAAATGCAACAAAAAAGGCCACATTTCTCCTGTTTGTAAAAATAAGGTAAATTCTAACCAAAATAAAATACAACTTTTAGAAGATTTTGCAATGTTTTCAATTATTGAAAATACTCAAAATAAACCATTGACACTTGAAGTTTTAATCGAAAACATTCCATTGAGATGTCAAATTGACACCGGATCAGGTGTTACAGCAATTTCAAACGAAATTTATAGAAAATATTTTTCTAATATTAAATTAAATGAATCTGATAAAAAGTTGTATTTCTATAATGGTAACGATATCGTTCCAGTGGGGGTCTGTACTTTAAAATTTGTTTATAATAATAAACAATTTACTATTAACGTCTATGTTATAGAGGGTGATGCTAAAATGCCATTACTAGGCAGAGATTTTTTAAATAAAAATAAATTAGGCATCGCACATTGCAATTTTACTCATTCTTCTACACAATTAGATGAATTAAAAAATAAATATCAGGAATTATTTGCTCCTGGTTTAGGCACTTTTAATAAAGGGAACATATCGCTTGAATTAATCAATGATACAGTCACTCCAAAATATTTTCGTGCTCGACCGCTGCCATTTGCACTAAAAGAGTCGGTTGACAAAGAACTAACTAGATTGCAAAATTTCGGAATTAATACACCTGTGGATTTTTCAAATTGGGGAACTCCCATAGTTCCTGTGTTAAAACCGGATGGTACAGTGCGTATTTGCGGTGATTTTAAAGTGACACTGAATCCGGTATTAAAAGTGGATAAATATCCATTACCTCGCATTGAAGAGCTTTTTAATAAGCTGCAGGGAGGTAGTGAATTTTCAAAAATTAATCTTTCACAAGCCTATCAGCAGTGCTGTTTAGACGAGAAAAGTAAGGAATATGTGACAATATCTACACATAAGGGGTTATTTGTTTAGAAAAGAATGCCATTTGGTATATCTTGTGCTCCTAGTAAGTTTCAAAAAATTATGGACAGCTTACTTGAAGGGTTAGATGGGGTCACATGCTTCTTAGATGATATACTAATTACAGGAAAAGACCGTCAGCAGCATTTGACTAAATTGCATGAGGTTTTAAAAAGGTTACAATCAGCAGGCTTAAAAATTCAAATGTCAAAATGTAATTTTTTTCAAAAAGAAGTAAGATACTTAGGATACATTATAGATAAGGAAGGATTACATGTGACAAAAGATAAAATGCAATTACTCAGTTAAGATATTTTATTGGATTAGTAAATAGTTATGGAAAATTTGTTCAGAATCTATCCACAGTTTTACATCCATTATTTACATTATTAAAGAAAGATGTTAAATTTATTTGGAATAATGAATGTGAAAATGCATTTGTTAAAATAAAAAAAATGTTAACTGAGGCAGAAGTATTAGTACACTTTAATCCAGACTTGGAAATTAAATTAACGGCGGATGCGTCTAATTATGGATTAGGTGCTATATTATCCCATATTATGAGTGATGGTACCGAAAAACCAATAGCGTACGCTTCACGCACGTTAAATAAATCTGAACAACAATACTCGCAAATCGAAAAAGAAGGTTTAGCGATAATTTTTGGGGTCAACAAATTTAATCAATATTTATATGGGAAAATGTTTACATTAGTCACAGATCATAAGCCACTCTTAGCGATTTTCAGTCCTCAGAAGGGAATTCCACAATATTCAGCCAATCGTTTAAGACGATGGGCAGTTATATTGTCGAATTACCAATATCAAATTAAATATATAAAATCCAAAGATAACCCAGCGGATTGTTTATCCAGGTTACCTATGAAAAATTATTCACAAGTGGAAATGGAGGATGTCAATTATTATAATTTTTTCAATTTGGAAGAAGTAAAAATGCCCATAGTTTTTGAAACGGTACAAAAATTTACAAAAAATGATAACGAGTTATTACTTTTAATAAAATATATAAAAAAGGTTGGCCTAATTATAAGACCTTAAGTGAAAATTTAAAAACATATTATAAAATTAAAAACGAATTAACGATTGAGAATTCTTGTTTGCTGTGGAATAATAAATTAATAATTCCCAGTAAACTAAGACCGATATTATTAAATGAATTGCATTCATCTCATTTATATATGGTAAAAATGAAAACAATGGCTAGATCCTATTTTTGGTGGCCAGGATTAACTAAGGACATTGAGAAAACGGCAAATGCGTGTGAAAATTGTGTTAAATCACGTCGCAAATCCACCAAAAATGGAATTGCGGCCATGGCCTATACCAGTAAATAAGTGGGATCAAATTAATGTGGATTATTTAGGTCCGAATTTGGATTATTATCAATTATATTAGATGCATATTCTAAGTAGTTGGAAGTTATTCCAGTGAAACGTATCACTTCAGAAATTACTATTCAAGCACTTAGAACAGTTTTTGCACGTTTCGGTTTTCCTAAATTAATCGTATCTGACAATGGACGGCAATTTGTATCCACAGACTTTGAAAACTTTTTAAAACTAAATGGAATAAGCCATCTAACCATTTCTCCGTATCATGCCCAGTCAAATGGTGCTGCGGAAAATTCCGTTAAAACTGTTAAATTAGCATTAAAAAAGTCACTGGATTCAAACACTATTAAAAATTTAAATTTAAAATGAAATAGTTTTTTAATGGATTACCGAAATACGCCACACTGTACTACTGGTTGTGCACCGTCAGTATTAATGTTAGGTGAAAAAGTAAGAACCAGGTTTGATCTTTGAACGAAAAAGTAAAACAAAACATTACTGCAGCTCAAGATAAACAAAAACATTATCATCGAGGTAGAAGGGTAGTAAAATTTAGGGTAGGAGAAACTGTTTTTGTAAGAGATTACAGACAAAATGTACAGAAACCTACTTGGACGAAGGCCATTGTTATAAATATAATTGGAAATTGTATGTATAATGTGGGGTTATATGATAGCCCAGATTTGGAGTGGAAGCGCCACACAAATCAAATTCTTAAAAATAGAATAAATGAATTTAAATTACCTACTGAGGAAACTGAACCTGCGGAATATGTCAGAGTGAGTGAGTGCGACGAACCAATTGAATAACATGAAAGTGCGGTAAATAAAGACAGCGAAGAAGGAAGACCTAGACGGGAAATAAAAAAAAAAACCGAACAGATTAACTTACGGTTATTTTAAGTAAAGTATTAAAAATAATTTGCAATCCGAGAAATTTAGGAATGTATTTTTTTTTGTTTATATATTTAACATAATGTTACGAAATGAAAAATTAAAAAAAAAATATGGAGGAAATATGTAATGTATTTATATCAAAATAATATTATTTACTTTGAATTTCGTGCCAATAATAGTATTGACTTTTTATGGTCTATTGGCACGAATATACACTTTTTTTGGTAATGTGTGCGCCTCGCCTTTTCGGGCAGTCGAGTATTAGCGATCTTTGCATTCGCACGCCGCGCCGTAAATTTATGTTTAATTGTAATTTAATTAATTAATAAATATTAAGTTAAGTGTTTATGTGCGTTTTAATTAAAAAACACCACAAAATTAGTGAAACATTTCGTGTTTTCTATATTAGTGAACATGCAGTATAAAAAAATTCTTATTCCATTAGTAGTCAGAAAGCATAAACATAAAACACTAGTACAATATAATATCGATTATAATTGGGAAATATTAATTTTACGAGAACAAATGCTAACGACGCGAGCCGTTTTTGTTAACTATGATTGAGAAATGAAAAGAAAAACAAACGCGAAGCCGCGCAGCGTTCACCGGCCCAGGGATAAACTCTGGCCGCATGCTGCTCGCCCCTCCAATAATTGTGCAGATGAGTGTACAACGCGTTCAACTAAGAGAAGATCCGCAAGGCGGCGGTATTTTACGGTCTTATTTTTCAAGATTTTTATTTTAACCTGACTCGGGCATGAGTTATCGCATCTTTATAAAATGTTCACATTATATTCCTTATAGTATAAACTAGTAAGATATGGGAATAATTTTTTTAATTTTGAAATATATAACATTATTTTTATCATACCTCTGAAAGCAAATTGTTAAAAAAAAGTACTTCGATATTTTACTAGATAATTGGGCTTAATATACGCTGTCAAAATTTCAACTTTCTAGGACCTTTAGTTTTTAAATAAACCTAACATTACATTTCAGACCACTGTTATATTCCCCTTAAGGGCCGCCTGGGCTGCTATTCCTGAGGAAGTGTTGCGATTTACGGTAGATCATTTTAAAAAAAGACTGAGGGCCTGTAATAACGCACGCGGAGGAATTTTTGAAACTGTTTGAGTTTACTTAGGCTATGCATGTTTGATGTTTATAACAATATTAAGTTTATGAAAACTTTATTTTATGGCGACCGAAGTTATATGCCACCCTGTATATAAATATTTGACTATTTTGTCAATTCTCATTCACAGCCTTAATTTATAATAAACTTTAAGGCACTGCCAACTCTAACTAACTTTAATTTAATAATTCCAGGAGTAAAAATAATAGCAATTTAATAAAATAAAACACTTTAAATTTGTTCGTTTAACATACTATTCGTTCAGTTATCACTGTAGTTTCTATTATTCAATACAATTATACAGGGAATTATCTTTTAGGTAAACATGCACAAGCTGTAAATTTTCTGACATTCGCTGTTTTTTAAAAGAGTTTATTTTGAAGCTTTAAACGAGTGTTTTTCACTCCCAGACTAAGCATGAAGTAAAATTTCGAGTTTAGAAAAGCCCCGTGAAAATTTGTCGAGGGTCGCTCAGCGACCCGAGACAAATTTTCTGGGCTTTTCTAAACTCGAAATTTTGCTTCATGCGCCACGCCTATAAAACACAAATTGTAATCGAAGTTCGAATATACAATAATTTCACAATATTTTAGTGTTTTATACGCGTGGCGCATGAAATGAAATTTCGAGTTTAGAAAAGCCTAGAAAATTTGTCTCGGGTCGCTCGCGACCCTCCACTAATTTTCACGGGGCACTTGTTTAAACACTTGTTGAAAGCTTCAAATTTAACTTAAAAAAAAAAACAGGAAATATCTAAAGATTTGCAGAAAATAGGCTAAATTTGGAATACATATACTTTAGAGAAAAACTCTCTGTACAATGTAATTACATATTTAGGAAAGATGCGAAAAGGGGAAATTAATATTTAAAACATGTTAATAATTTTATTTATTTAAAATTTACTAAATTTTCTCCTCTGCATTTTATTTTATTTGAGAGATTTTGCTCTTAAAATCTCTGTAATTTTTTAAAACTGAATATTAGTAATTTAAATAATTAATTCTTTTAAATAACCTTTGTTTCAAATATGTTTTTACTATCACCCAATCAACGTCAACATATTTTTTTAATTTAATTTTATGTAACACAAACTATTATTTTATTTACACTTAACGCTAACATAAAGTCTTATTTTAATGACACTTATTTTTAACAGTAAATATTAAAAAATCTATCTATAAAAGTACAGCGACACCGGAAAGACACCGGATAGACTCAAAACCATAACTTAATACAACGTCATTGTTCTCTGTCACACGGGCCTGCGGGGAAACGGGTAGGGGAAAACATGTAAAGATTGAATTCTGTCATGAAAGTACAGCGACACTGGAAACAGAGGTTACGATAGACTCAAAAACGTAACCAAATACAACGTCATTGCTCTCTCTCTCAAGAACTAGGGCCTGCAGGGGCCTGCAGGGGGTAGAGGAAATCATGTGAAGATCCAATTCTGTCATAAAAGTACAGCGATACCGGAAAAAGAGGTTATGATAGAGTCAAAAACGTAACTAAATACGATGTCATTGTTCTCTCTCGCACAAACTAGGGCCTGCTGGCAAAGGGGTAGGAGAAAGCATGTAAAGATCCAATTCTGCTATACCTTGTAACACATACAGAGATTTTTATGTAACACTGAACATTTTCATAACGAGAATTTTTCCTTGAAGTATCCATATGCACACGTTGCACATTTTTCTATGCTTGGTTTATTAAAAGAATTCATTAGAAGTTTTAAGCAAGTGTTTTCCACTCCCAGACTAAGCATGAAGTAAAATTTCGAGTTTATAAAAGCCTGAAAATTTGGTTTGGTCGCGTAGCGCGAAGCGCGGAGCGGCCAAACCAAATTTTCAGGCTTTTCTAAACTCGAAATTTTACTTCATGCGCCACTGGTACAAAACACTGACATATTACGAAGTTTAAAACACACCGCTAAACTTTACATTGAATCAGTGTTTTGTACCGGTGGCGCATGAAGTAAAATTTCAAGTTTAGAAAAGCCTGAAAATTTGGTTTGGCCGCTCCGCGCTTCGCGCTACGCGACCAAACCAAATTTTCAGGCTTTTCTAAACTCGAAATTTTACTTCATGCTTAGCCTACGAGTGGAAAACACTCGCTTAAAGCTTCAACTTGCATTCTTTTAATAAACCGAGCATCGGAAAATGTGCAACGTATGCATAGGGATACTTAAAAGAAAAATTATCGTTATGAAAATGTTCGGTGTTACATAAAACTCTCTGTATGTCCTATGTGTTACGCCCATCGGCGTACCTTGGTAATAGGTATAAATATACTTCAAAATATTGCTATTCAGTGTTACTTAGAGTTGGGCATTTTTTAGTTGATTGATGATGAAGACTAAAAACTGATTATTTGTTAGTCATGACTACTGACTCAATTTTTAGTCATTAGTCATGAATTTATTTTGTTGATTGATGACTAATCAATTTTCAACCAACTATTGGTTGAAATAATTGTTAGTCATGGCTAATTATTAAACGAAACATGTTGGACGTGTTTCAAATCTGAAAAAGTGAGACATACAATAAAGGTATGTAATGGGTTTTCTATTAAGAGGTCATAATTTAATAATTTAAAAAAATATTTTTTTTATGAAATAGT
This sequence comes from Philonthus cognatus, assembly GCA_932526585.2. Taxonomy (NCBI): domain Eukaryota; kingdom Metazoa; phylum Arthropoda; class Insecta; order Coleoptera; family Staphylinidae; genus Philonthus; species Philonthus cognatus. Next base: position 109,239,131 of record OW052241.1, read on the forward strand.
GCCAAAATATCTATTTCAAAACAAAATGCAAACTCCACGATTAGTTGTGGAACATGATATCTGGTAAATAGTCACCTTGGCTTCTTCTGCAAGTATCTATTCTTTTAAGAAAGTTACATTTTACAACTCTGGCTCTGGCATTTGACCAATAACGGCTCGAATATTTTCTTTGAGCGTTTGAATTGTTTGTGGGAAATTGTCGTAGACTTTTTCCTTCACAGTCCCAAAGAAAAAAGTCTTCACTTTACAAGCAGGCAGGCTAAAATCCTTGTGCTGAGTGCCATGAAGGCTTGTCTTTGAAATGCCCAACTGCTGTGAACGTCTTGGCATAGACAAACCCGGATTTTCAGCAACACTTTTAGCAACAGATTTAAGTATATACGCTTTAATTAGGATATGTAAACATACAGAGAGTATTATGTAACAGCGAACATTTCGATCCACTACAATTTGGTACCTTGAATTTTTAAGTTTCAAGTATACATGTCCTAATTATATGCCGTAAATCTTTAGATAATCGTTGTTTGTTTACAAGAGTTCAATTCGAAAGTTAAAATGAGTGAGAGAATTTTACTTCATGCTTAGCCTGGGAGTGGAAAACACTCGTTTAAAGTTTCAAATTGAATTCTCTTAGTAAACAGAGCGTCGGAAAATGTACAACGTATGCATATGTACACTTAAAAGAAATATTCTCGTTATGAAAATGTTCGGTGTTACATAAAACTCTCTGTATATGCTATGGACTTTATGATATTAATTTTCAAAATTAAAATCACATTGAGATATCAAGTTAAAATGTCGCATAAAGATTTTAGAAATATGATTTAATCAACAACCATTTTTTAAAGTGTCGACTAATTTAATTTTATTAAATTTATAGCTTTACCGAAAAATAAATTAACTCCAATGAACGTCTATCATTACAATCGATGCATTTCTTAAGGTTGAGATTTATGATGGGTAAATTTCAACGTTTTGTGTAGTAATTAGTTCCAGCACCATCGATGTTCTGATTACGGGACAAAATTGCATGATACATCAAAATAATACTAAAACTTGTAGGGTTTTAATGTAACCAATTTAAAACGATTAAGGTATTTAGTTTTTTTGTAAACAAACTCTGAAAATAGCTATTTTTTGCGTCACTTATTTACTCATTTTTAAGCAACTAAAACTTGTCCTACATAAAATTCAAGAGTGTCCGTAAATTCTGCATTCAATTAGCTCAACATTCATTGAACAAAATAAAATTCAATATACCTTACGTTTATCTTTTAATGCTGGAAATAGCAAGATAGGTCTCCCTAACTCTAGCTAACGGCTAGAAAGAGTCTGCTTCACTCTAGTAAACCATAACCTTAAGATAATGGAATTTAAATTGTGTAAATATCCAGAAAGGCGAAAACTATTATTTTTAAATTACAAACCTACATAATTCAAAAACTAAAGAATAACAAAAAAAGATTTAAGAAGTGTTTTCATCATTCCATGAGAGTAGTTTTTTATGAAAATTAAATTTCATGATATAAAAATTAACCAAAAATGTAACCACTTTAAAACTAACAAAATAATTATTTGTGTATTGCGAGCGCAAAGTGGTCGATTGGCGATCGCAAGAGAAAGTTGGCGCTCGACGCGCAGCGGAGAGCGCCAATCTCTTAAGATCGCCAATCACACTTTGCGCTCAAATTACACATAACATTTTTCCTTCAATCGCCACAATAATGTTCAAAGAAAAAACTTCAAAAGATTTAATGGACTCAATTATAACATTATATATAATTGATTCAAAATTTTGCAGAAAAGGAAGATTACAATTTTTACAATTTTTAATTGTATTTTCGAAGTTGAAGATCCATCTACCGTTGAAACAATATGTTCTTCCGTTGATATAGATTATAAAACTTGCGTTGGTGTCGCTAATATTTTATGTGCAGTTTCTATTTTATTAGCAATGCTCTCGTCAAAAGAGAAAACAATGGCCAGTATATACATTTTATTCTGGCAGTTTTAGGAATTCAGCTATTACATAAGGCATTTTACCTATCATATTCATTATAATGATTTGTAAATTAAATTCACTTGGTTTTGTTTCACTTTTATGTATTTTATTTTCTACTAGTTTCGGCTTAATGCCATTATCAAGAGTTCTTGATAATGGCATTAAGCCGAAACTAGTAGAAAATAAAATACATATAAGTGAAACAAAACCAAGTGAATTTAATTTACAAACCATTATATTTTAAAATGTTTTACCAAGTGATTAATGAGAAAAAAGTGTCCGATATATCATATTCATTCCCATTACCTGTTTTGAACATTTACCTATCGAATATCTCAGGAAAAGACGACGTGGTGTATCATTATCTTATGGTCTTAAAGCAATATATCGTCTGATTAGTGATAAGAAACCAATTGCATTATTTTTATCATTAGTAACAGTAAAAGTGCGGCTTCTGTTGGTTTTGCAGACGGGGATTTTCACAATTAGTAATGAATCCTTATCTTCAACATCATCTAACATCATTTTCACCAGTTCATCCCGTCGGCATCTGCCGGCAATACCCAAAATTAATATAACCTTTTTCAACAAATATATCTGATCAGGAGCAGTACGCAGAAATGATTCAATTTCTTTCCTAGTTAATATTTTCGATTTTTTTGGTTTGTATCCAACACTTTGTTTTTTTCAAAAAAACTATGAATTTTTTATACTGACTAATATCTATGTCGCGATTAACTGATAAGACACCTTTTAACATCGAGAATTTCGACCATAGAGTAGAGGCTTTAAACTTCTTACTCTGTTCCGAGAAATACACAAGAAGTACACTTTCGCTGGGTGTTGCAATTTTTTTTTGAGCGGCACCATTCTACAAAAATTTAATATTCCCGTTCGTATTTTAGGCGTGACTTATCCGGTAGTAGGCTTAAAATTACCATTTTCGCGGCTTCGGCCACATGGTGGTGTACATGTTGAATAATCGTCATTGTCACTCATTTCCATAATTATTCGATTTGATCTAGCGAGCGTTTTTTTTTTTATTTTGTCGCTTTAAAGACACAAAGTGACAACAAGTGACGTCTCCTCGGGAATCGCCTACTTTCCTCTGAGTTTTGCGAGCGTAGATGCCTACGTTCTAAAGGGATTGTAGGAAAAAAATACTTGTGAATATCTTTACATAAATATAGAGTTTATTGTTCATATGGTAAAAGTTTGTATGCGTATCTTTGAAAATATCTACTTAATTACAAAACCAACTACATATTATTAAACAGCATAAAATTGCCCCAATAATGTCAAAATATTATCCTTTTATCATAAATAGTAATCTAGTTATAGAGACAAATTTAAAAAAAGCCGAAAAATCAGCTTTTCCGCAATGCGCACTGATGCTTAATATTATAATTGATTGCATTTTTCTGTTTGTTTTCAGGAAACCTCCTTGTCATACTAGTGGTAACATTGAGTAGAAGGCTGCGATCCATCACGAATTTCTTTCTGGCAAACTTGGCTGTGGCAGATTTCTGTGTAGGCATCTTTTGTGTCTATCAAAATCTACTAAATTATCTAATTACAGAGTAAGTAAATTTAAGTCTTTTATTATTAAGATATTTTTCAATGCATTATAAAGTTGTAATATTTATCGACCGCTCACTAAAGTGTCATTTTATGATCGATTAAAAATGTTTTCCCTAATTATTTTACGAAAATATACGTTTTCGCGTCTCGGGAATCAATGATCTGGCTCTGACATACAGAGAGTTTTATATAACACCGAACATGTACATTGTACATTTTCCGACACTCGGTTTATTAAAAGAATTCAATTTAAAGCTTTAAACGAGTGTTTTCCACTCCCAGGTTAAGCATGAAGTAAAATTTCGAGTTTAGAAAAGCCTGAAAATTTTCAGGCTTTTCTAAACTCGAAATTTTACTTCATGCGCCACCGGTGTAAAACACTGAAACACTCTGAAGCTCGAAATATATTTTAAACTTCGCAATATGTCCGTGTTTTATACCGGTGGCACATGAAGTACAATTTCGAGTTTAGAAAAGCCTGAAAATTTGGTTTGGTCGCTCCGCGCTTCGCGCTACGCGACCAAACCAAATTTTCAGGCTTTTCTAAACTCGAAATTTTACTTCATGCTTAGTCTGGGAGTGGAAAACACTCGTTCTAAGTTTGGAATTAAACTCTTTAAAAAAATACCGATTATTTAAAGATATAAGGCACATCCGCCTGGGACAGTTTGTACTGAAATAAGTTTAGGCATTAATTGCGATTGATTGGCTACAATTTGTTATGGTTATATAGGCAACCCAATTTACACATAACCTAAAAATGTAAGGTGTCAAATCGTATAAACTGCTTTGGCTTGACAAATGTACATTGAAAATGTTCGGTGTTACATAAAACTCTCTGTAGGTTACTAAAGTGCAAAATTAATATAATTTGCATAAACATAAAATATTTCTGCAGCAACTACATAAAAAACAACTATTTATTTTCCATTGACGTAGCTAAAGTCGTCTTGGATTTTCTGCTGGTTTATCAAGTATTTTATTTTTGGTAACTATTATCTTGCGATGAATATTGAATAATTTAGTCTATTTTCGTGAACAGTGTTTCTTAAATACGTTAATTGACAAGTCTGCAGATGATTGCATAATGATTCTTGAATGTTTTCAGCCATCTCATCAATTCGTCGTTGCACACAACTAAGGATTTTTTCAGATATTATCTGCAGCTGGTTTATAAAGCACAGTGGTTATTACTTCTTTTACATCTGGTAAAATTAAATCTTCCCCAATAGTATGTGTGTTGCCTGCTTTAGCAATCAACAATGATTTGTTGTATGAAGCTTGAAGTCCATGATCGTCTTGCTTAGAAGCTGATGAAAAAAGATCTCATACTTCTTCTTCATGTCTTTTACATACATACATATTTGTCTTTCTTATCCAGGTGTATTTTGTTGAAATGATCTTGAAGCCTAGAAGGCATCAATGCTTCATTTGAAAATGTTTTTTGGCAAATAAGGCACATTGGCGATGATGGATTTGTGGGATTTTCGATAAATCGGTATTTAAAATAATCCACACTATACTACCGTCTTTTCTTTTTTTCTCCCAACATGCTTTTTACTCTAATCTTTACAACTTTTAAAACCCTGTTATCAATTGTGCGCGATAATGCTGATGAAAATAAAATGAACAATCACTGCCTTTATATAGGTTGGAAACATATAACACGCATCGACAGGAATAAGGTAAACATGCAGTGACTCATTTATAACACATGGCGCTGGAGAACAGGTCGGGGGCTTTGGGTTCAGTTCTGTCGACGCATGTATGCTCACTCGCTGACTCCCACATGCTCCGAAGATTCTAACTAAGTTAGAACAAGCACAGATAATACTTTCAATTCTTACAGGATTGCAAAAATCGCATTATTTAACAAAAACTAGTTATAACTTAATTGCTACAAACATATTTTTTGCTATTTTTTTATTAACGGGCTTTTATTAACTTCACCTGTATTTATATATGGAACATTTCAGGTTAAATCGGAAGTTTTGAAAAATTTTAATTCAAATCAAAAATCAACACTTTTCATATTATCCAATTTAATGTAGATCTCAATGTAATGGAATCTTTTAGTTCAACTTTTATCCACTTCCCGAACTACCGAAAGATGTGACAAAAATGGTTACAATACATACAATAACAAACATTAATCAATATCAAAGATGACTTTACTTTAGTACGTGACTAGCGTTTTTTTTTTGTCCTTTTGAGACTATTTCTTTTTAACCTGCTCACGCCTCTTCTGTGCCATCTCAACGTCCCCTAATTTTCTTTGGGTCATCTATTGCCGCTATGAAAGTGTCACACGCCCACAAGGAGGCGTTATTGCTCACGTTTAGAACCTATGGTTCAGACAATGAGATGCATAATGCACATAAATAGTCAAAATTATAATTTTCTGTGCACCTTGAAACTTACTACTCATTACACCAGTCCCATCATAATCCTGACCAACCATAAACAGTGTAAACCCTTCCGTAACCCCTTTCTGGCTACGCCACTGTCTGTTGGTCTAGGATTAACATCAAATTTCGTGTTTAGGTTCTCATTACCAAAACCGGAATCGATTATTTTTAATATCGTAAAAAGCTAACAAAGTTTAAGTAGATTCTTATTTAGATTAATGTTAACTTAAGGGACTCTATTATATCAAATAATCGAAACGAGACATCCTGTATACACAAATTTCGACAATTCTTTTTTACTTTCCAAACATTAGTGTGTAAGGAAAGTATTGTAATTATGCCAAAAATCCGAGTATCAAATTTTGGTATTTCTTCACGTTGTCGGGTCCCCTAAGTGCGATTTTGACATTTTTACGATGATGTCTGTGTGAATGGATGTGTGTATCTGTCTGCACCTTGTGAACACGCTAACTTCTGAAGGGAATAAATTATCGATCACTCCGCGTGTTCGGAAAGTCGAGTGGGGCCACTTCAGATCTTTTTTTACAAATATGTATAGAAAATACCAATAACAACACACTTGTTGAATCAAATAAATAAATCAAGTCATATGTACATTATAGATATCAATATATAAATTATTATGCTATTATTACTTTTCCAATAATTCAAACCAACAAACAAATATTTCACATATACCTGTTATAGAAAAACGTAATAAATAAAAGTAATGAGGATATGTGGATTAAAATTTTTGTTTTGTGTTATATACTTGCTGGTACCTACATCTTAAATGTACGTATGTACATGTATGTGGGAATCGGAAAACGCGCTGAATAAATAAAAAAAGGAGAGAGTTTTTTATCTGATAGACAATAATAACACAGACAGTAGAAAAAAGGGGAAGTGGAATTCGTTATTTTTGTACTCATAAATCGTATATAGTTAATAAATGTTGGAATTGTTGAAGTATGAAGGAGTTTATTAAAGTGTTCAGAAGAGGGAAGTGAAACTTTCCCATAAATTGGGGGCTCGTCCGGGATGAACAAAGGATTTTGCTAGCCACAAGACGAAAGACGCCAGCCGCACCCGTTGAATAGAAAATACTTGACAAGACGAAGCATCTTCTTTCACTTGCGATAAGACGTGTAGCAGCGAGGGAAGCAAGAAGTTTGAAATTGACAACGGATTTCGGCGAAAACGACGGCCACTTAGAACATTGGGCGATTTAAGTGAATAAAGTGAATATCGAGCAAAATGTTGACTTTGGGGAATATTGAAAAGGTCAACAGGAATATTGGGACGGCATCAGCAGTAGCGATACGTAAGTTCCACAAGCTAATTTTTAAAAGCGAACCGATTGACCGTAAGAATCGACAGAGACTGCGAAATTTCGCTGGTTTTACAAATGAAGCCGACTCGAATGATTACGTTGCTAAACGCAAATTTATTTTTGATGAATTTACTGAAGCCGATTTGATTACCATTGCGAATATTCTTTGCATTGATTATTCGGGAGATAAGACGGTACTCGGGGATCGTATTTATGGATTCCTGCATAATTTAACTACTCGAGGGAGAATGCCAGATATCAGATGATGACGACGACGACGAAAATCAGGACTCAGGGAATAAGAAGGATTCCAATGGAAAGATTAAGGAGAAAGTCAAGGATGTCAATAAGGCCATCAGTAATGAAGTTCGTGAGTCCGAAGAGGTTTCATGTTTTCTAAAGCTAAAGGACTACCGTCAGATTGCGATTAAAACTGAGAAAACAGGCAAATCGAAAAATGGACGTGTGGAAAGGAAACGAGTTAGCAAAAGTTCGAAAACAAAGCACCGGCGTGACGACTCACTGAGCACCGTAGGTGAGAGCAGTTTAGACGAGAACAGTTCCAGCGAGGATGATTCCAGGGAAGAAGACGAAACACAACACCGAAGATTTTTTGATCGATGCCGACCACAAACGCGTGAGAAATCCCACAAATTTGCGTTGACTTTTCGTGTCGTTGAAGACTCAATTCGTATGTTCAGTGGTAAGGATGGGTATCCTATTTCTTAAATGGATCGATGACTTTGAAGAGACTGCGGAACTGATGGATTGGGACAAAATGAAAAAGTTCATTTTTGCGAAGAAGTCTCTGGCGGGTTTGGCGAAGATGTTTGTTAGAGGAGAACGAGGCATAACGTCGTGGCGTAAATTGAAAAAAAGCTCTGAAGGAGGAATTCCAGGTTGAGGTTACGTCAGCTGAAATTCAAAGGCTCTTGGGAAAACGGCAAAACAAGAGAGATAAAAGTTGCCAGGAGTACTTTCTAGTGGTGAGAGAAATTTCTAGCAGAGCTGAACTCGACGACAAATCTCTGATCCAATCATCATTGATGGTATTGAAGATAATTCGGGAACCAAAATTATTTTGTACGGAGCAAGAAGTCTAAAAGAATTCAAGGAAAAGTTGCGATATTATGAATTAGCCCATGAAAAAAGTGGTCAGAAGTCATTTAGAAATGACAAACGAAAAAATCTAAGAACGACACTCATCGTTCGTTCAAAGATGCCAAGTCGTCAGCTGAAAGCGGAGTACCAATAAAGAATCTATCATTCGCCAGGTGTTTCAACTGTGGAAGCAAGGACGGGCATAAGTCAAGCGAGTACCAGTTTAAGAACAGAGGACAAAAATGTTTCCGTTGTAATGATTTCGAACATATTGCTTCCAATTGTATAAGGAAAGATTCCTCAGAAAGCAGGAAAAAAGAGCCGTGTGTAAAGTTTGTCGTGAAATCACCCAATGTCAAAACAAAGAAGATATCAATCGATGGCCACAAAATTGATGCCTTATTGGACACCGGGTGCCATCTCAATCTCACACAAGACGACATCTATGCCGACATAGGAAGACCTGCTTTGAAGAATACCGACATCGTCTTGAAAGGATTTGGCAAAAGCTACGTTTCGCCACGAGGGTATTTTTCAACTACGATTGGCATGGATGATGACAGTTTTCAGGTAAACGTTTACGTCGCCTCTATGGACACACTGAAAATATCAGCCATCATTGGAAACGAGTTATTGGACCAAGCCGAAGTAATCATTAGTGAGAAGGGAGTGAAGATAACGAAACTGAAAAACGAAGCATTCTTAATGAAAATAGACGTCATTCAAGATGAGGACCTCGACATGGACGCGACAACGACTGAGACGGTATCAAAGATCAAGAACCTGATTGCTAGTTACCAGCCGGTGAAAAATAAGAGTACCCAAGTCGAGATGAACATCGTCATGCACAAGGAAAATCCCGTGTACTGCAGACCCAGACGTTTGGCTCCAGCCGAGAGAGAAGTCGTGGACAATCAAGTTCGAGAGAGGCTGAAGGAAGGTATCATTGAACCGAGTAGTTCTGAATATGCAAATCCAGTAATGGTTACATCAAAGAAGGATGGTACGTCAAGATTGTGTATCAACTATCGTCGGGTAAACAAAAATGTGGTGAGAGATAGGTACCTACTACTACTAATGGAGGATATACTTGACAAGCTATGCAATGCTCGTGTGTTCGGTACGTTGGACTTGAGAAATGGATTTTTCCATGTGAATGTCGCTCCACAAAGCCGAAAGTACACTGCGTTCGTTACAGATAGCGGTCATTGTCAATTTTTAAAAGTGCCGTTTGGATTTTGTAACTCTCCTGCAGTTTTTCAGAGATTTATTAACTGTGTTTTTCGAGATCTTGCAGTCAAGGGCATCGTCTCTATTTATATGGATGACCTTGTCGTGCCCGCGGGAGATGAGGAGGAAGCTTTGAAAAGCTTGGAATGTGTGCTGACAACAGCTCAAGAGTACGGTCTGGACATTAAGTGGAGCAAATGCCAATTCTTGAAGAGAAAATTTGAGTTTTTGGGCCATATAGTGGAAGATGGCAAGATTTTGCCTTCATCCAAAAAAGTGATGGCTGTTAAAAATTATTCAGAGCCACGAAGTATAACAGATGTTCACAGCTACTTAGGACTGACGGGATATTTTCGTAAGTTCATGCCGAATTATGCAAAGATTGCGAAGCCATTAAGCGATTTACTGAAGAAGAAGCAGGAGTTCAAGTTTGGACCAGAGCAGAGGGCTGCATTCATCAACCTGACGAGCTTACTGAAGAAAAATCCTGTACTGATTATCTTCAATTCTGTGTACGAGACTGAACTTCATACGGACGCCAGCTCTTAGGATATGGAGCTGTTTTATTGCAGCTACATTCTTTAGACGGACAGCTTCATCCCGTGTATTACATAAGTCAAAAGACATCACCTCAAGAAGAAAAGTATAATAGTTACGAACTTGAGGTTCTCGCTGTAGTGGTTGCATTGAAGTATTTTCGTGTGTATCTATTGGGAACCAAGTTCAAGTTGGTAACGGATTGCTCTGCGTTACAAAAAACAATGGACAAGAGGGACCTTGCACCTAGAGTAGCACGATGGGCAATGCTAATGGAGTTTAATTACAGTATTGAACATCGGAGTGCTATAAAGCTATAAAAAATAATGTTAGTTATTTCTGACCTTTGTTGCTCTACAGTATACGACTAAGAGTTGAAGTCTTCTTTCCTCTGGATGTCTCTTTGCTGGATTGGCACAAACACTTTCACTTTGTCTATTATCAATTTTAGAGGTAACGGGGGTAAGCGAATGTTTGAAGATAAAATAAAGTAAACAAAAAATTCAATTAGTTCATGAAAGTAAACTGTGGTTTATTAACAAACCAAAACAAAAGGAGTAATAATTAATATTTACAATAAACAACAAAAAATAAAGAAAAGACAAGAACTAATTGGAATAAGGGAAAAAAAAATGTTGCACTCGCGTAAACAGGACTCAATTATAGTTGAAGAAAAAAATTGAAATAAACAGATACGACTTAAAAGTGCTTCGTGAAATTAAAAGAAACAAAACACCACTTGCAACTTTGAAAAATAACTTGTAAACATCCACTAACTACTTCAACTTCGCTACCGACTTCAGCTTCACACTACTACTTCTAACTAACAACCCCAACTTCCAACTACCAACTACAACTTCCAACTTGTTGGGGGGAGAGGCTGGTAGGGCTAGGGCTTCTCCCATTGGCTGACCCGTGGGGTTGGGGGTAAACGCAGATAGCGCTTCGCTCAGCGCTAGGGCGCGCGCATGCGCTCTTTAAATTGCCTTCCGCCGGGAACCAGTACGGATGTACAACCACATAATTAAATTAGAATTATTTCAAAATAATTGTATTTACAACTTTAAATGTTTGCATGTTCTGGTTGTAGCATCCGTACCAACGGTAGGACTTTTTTACCATATTTGGTAAATTAATCGCCGATGTTCCCTGTATGAGTGGTATTAGTTGGTATTATTAATTAAGTTTATATCACACATGTCAAAATATAAATAATCCCGCAGCTGTACCCTCTCGCGTGTTTGCGCGTACTTTCCCTCTATTACCCTTAACAATAGCCCGGGTCTTTGGAATAGCCGGGCGTCATAAACAGGGATTACAGAAATTCCCAGTACGTAAAATGCGGGGCGTAACTGGTACCTGGGGTAATTCTAGAAAAGAATTTCGGGTACAGCGTTGTGGGCGTAACGTACGGATTATTGAGAGTTTAACGCGAGTGAAATTTGTACATGGGGAAAAACCTACTAATCCTAAGAAAAAAAGGAAAACCTATGTAATCTTAAAATTTAAATATACAAAATATACAAATTCAACTTTCAATGTATGTAATACGGACTTTACTCATTTTATAATTATTATGATTTATGAAGCTGATAAATAAAGGGAATTAAAAAAAACAAATGGGTGCTGCTGTAAAAAAAAAGAATCAAAAAATTATGTTGCCCGCAAAATTATTAAATTACGCTGATTAAATCAAAGTTCCGGCTTTTGCGGTAAAACGCCGGTAACAAACGGCCCCGGAAAATGAGTGAAGTTCGCTAACATCTAAATGAAATCAAATGAAATGTTACATATAAACTGCGATAATTTACATACATTGATTGTTGATATAAAAAAAGTGGGGAAAATGTGATAAGAGAGCGCAAGGGGTTGTAATGGGGTTGCTGCGTCTCGTAGAAAGTGCCATCATACCTCAGCTTCTTGAGTGTGATGGTCAAAGGCTGGAATAATCCGGGTGATTCAGAATGCCCGGAGTAATCCAGAGTGGTGCGATGTTCTGACTTTGCCTTCGGCTACGGCTGCTCCAGGTAGGCATGTGTGTCAGAATATCGTGATTGGGCGCCACGATGAGATTACTGCTCATCGACAGTAGGGCTGGCTGTTTGGCGAATGTTGTCTCGACGCCTAGTATTTTGAGACTTCCAAAAATCTGCACCAGCGGGAGAAAAGCGGGAAGTGGAACAACGCTTCTCGGAAAAACGACGGCAAAAAAAATCATGATGTGTCGTCCGGCGTCACAGAACGTTTCTTAATCTTACCCTCGTCTTGTAGGGTGGAAATTGTCCAAAATAAATGAATTGTGCGTCCCGACGCCAGTGGTCAAATGTCTTTTGAGTTTCACAGGATTTACATATTTAATGTTCGCGAATTAACGTCTAAAATAACACGAAACTTGTTATCAAAAACATTAAAATGTTCGTCGTTTCATCGCGGGCTTAGCACTACAAAAGCGCGCACGAGAGCGTCTATTTAAAAGTGTCTTCACTGGGAATGGCGTGCTAGTTACGTCAAGGACCGTAAAATGAAATAAAAGAAAATCACGTCGACGCACTAAATTCGCGCACGAGAGCATCTATTTAAGAGTGTCTTTTCACTGGGGTGGCGTCGTCGTCGTCGGATATATAATTACGATTTACAACAGGCATTTTGTTGTCGCTCTGTCTCCTTTGTTTTGGAGGCGGCGTGTATGGGCGGTTGGTGTTTATCTCCCTTCTGGGTAACGACTTATTTTCCTAGCGGGCCTGCGCCGCATCCTGGCTAATAACTGGGATAACGGGCATGGATTTCAATTCCGACGCTGATAGCTGGGCTGCTTTATGCACAAATTCGGCCACAATAGTTGGACGAAAGAATAATGCTTGCCGAAGAGACGGGGAAGAAGGTCACCACATTGCTTTGGTCATGTAGCTTTCTGTCCAATCGCTCGCTGCAAAGCGACTAAATAATGTTTGCTTCCTCAGGGCGAACACTCCAGGTTGCGTATCTCCCTGCGGCGTCAAAAGCAGCTCAAGGGCTTCGTCGTGAGCTAGAGTGTCGGGTTCGAAAGATTCGCAGAAAAGCTCCTTGGCCTGGTTCCAGGGGATTTCCTCCGCGAAATAACCGCCGAATTTAGCGACATAGACGGAATCCAATCCGGCAAGCGCTCGTCGGTTCTTCTCACCGTCTTCCAAACCTAGTCCGTGAAATTCCTGTTCTAAACGCGCAATGAATTTATACGGGTCCCGGCCGTTAAAAAACAATGTCGCTTCCGGTTCCGTCCTTTTTACCTCTCGGATGATTTCCGCGATGTGTTTTACCGCAATTACATCTTGAGGGGGCTAGTCATCAGCTTGAGAGGGATGAAGTGAGGCTTTATCAAGACGCGATTGCCTTTGATCACATTCGCGTCTACTATCGTGATCATCGTACCTAACTTCTCGTTCTAAACTGGGAGTACGACGATTACTGCGTTCAATCCAATCTTGGATATCACGTCGAAGATCCTGTCGTTCCCGGTCGAAATCCTTTCGCATCTCGCGGACTTGCTGTACACAGCTGTCGCGGATTTCATTAATCATTTCCGCCATGGATCCGGTTGGAATGGCGAGATTTGGTACGGTGCGGGGCGCTAAATTATCCTCTTCCTTAAACGATTGCGTTAATTCGCGGAGCTGAATTTGGAAAGCTTCTTTCATATTTGACAATTCCCTATCTTGTTTTTCGCGTGTTTTGCGCTCGCGTTTCTTTAGTTCGTGCCGCTCTTTTAGCTCGCGGAGCTGTTTCTCGTGTTCAGCGACTATTTCTCGCTTGGCACGCTCGAACTCGTTAGGGGCTAAACAGTTTTCGGATGCGGAAGTCGTAGCTTGGATCATGGTTTCGCTCGACCTAGAGTCTTCGCTCGATGAACGATTCAAGTCTACATTTTCTTGACTACTCATTTTTGTGAAGTTTGGTGAAAAGTTATGACTTGAATAAAATATTCGGTCCCGAGTGATCTAAACCGCGAATTAATAATATCTCCAACTTATATAGAAATTACGGCCCCGTCGAGACTAATTTTACGTTAAAACTTAATTTAGTTTACGTAAACTTTAAAGTAACAAAATAAATGAAAAAATAATCTGCTAAACTTTACCTCGCCAAAAAAAAAATAGGTTACAAAAACCAATACGGAGCAAATTCTTTATGTAACTATACAAGACGCGATTTAATCTTAGTCCAAATATTAAGTGCATATATCAGTTAGAATTTTGAATTACCGTAAAGGTATCAATAACAAAATGACGGCCCCGTCGAGATAAAAGGAAGATTTAAAAAAAATGAATATTATTACCTAGTCGAACATTATTTTATAATAAAAATCATGTATTAATCAAACTTAATTGTTAAAAATAATCTTAATTTAATGTTACCCCTAATATTACAAATGATAATAGTTTAACTGTTTACTAAAATAAATAATCCCACAAAAAAACGACAGTGATGTTACTTAAATGAAAACTTTAAATCTAACAAAGTCAAAATTATTCAAATTTACAGCTGTCGAAAGTTAAATTATGTTTAAAATTGAAATTTATTTGCAATAAAAAGTTGAGCCTAAAATAAATTGGTATTAAAACTTCGGCTCCGCCGCGAATAAATAAATGAAACCAAGGATCGTGACTAAATAAATACTAGCGCAAATGTTAAATAATACAATCTTAACAATAAATAAGCTCTTAAAATAAGCTTTGATAGTGAAGTTACTTATAATCAAAATTTTAACTCACGAACAAAAATATAACAATGACCCAATGTTATACGATTCCTTTCGAATACTAAAATACACTAACTGACTTCATTTATTAATCACTAGGCAAATAGTAAAATTCAGACAAAATTTGACTCAAAATTAGTCGTTATCAAAACTTGACGTCTAAATTAAAAGTTATCGTATCGGCCCGTTAAGATTAAAAAATTTAAAAATCTATTCAATAGAAAATAATATCAGCCAAAAATAAAATCATTGCAAATTCACAATAAAATTCTAGCGTTACTAAAACCAAAAATTGCGATTAAGTTGCTAATATTTCCAGCCCCGTAGCGAAAAGATGTTTAAAAATTGTCTGATAACACGTCCACAATATTATGTAAAATTAAATTATGAAGCTCAAATGGCAAATAGAAAAATCTGTTATCCTGCCAAAATGATAAATTGATTTAAGAAAATTCTACCAATTGATTAACTAAGCCGGCGTATTGTGCAAAATTAAATACAAATGTTAAAAGTGTAAATGTAAATGTGACTACTAATACATTAAGATATCACAACAAACATCAATAATTAAATCAATGGAGTCGTTTCCTAGTCAGCTGGAGAAACCTTTTAAAATGTATAAAATACAGAAGCAGAAAATTGAACAATCAGTGGTTTCCAGCTGAAGAAAAATAAGCAACTACAGGTCAACTTTCCGAGCTTTCCCATACATACAATCAAATTATGTAAAAACTGTACCAGGAATAGAAAATCCTTAAAAAAAAAATAAAAGTTAGGAGTCGTGGGTATCCTCGTACCAAAACTAGGGCGAAAATTATACCAAGGCTAACATAAATAAAAAAAATTATCAGGGTCGTAGGTATCCTCGTACCAAAACTAGTTGGGCGCCAAATGTAACAGCTAGACGCTAGACAAAAAAAAATAAGTTTGTCAAAATAAGCAGTGCTGCTCGCTGTTAACCTCCGGCTTGGCTCACTTGATCGGCAAGCTATAAAAAATAATGTTAGTTATTTCTGACCTTTGTTGCTCTACAGTATACGACTAAGAGTTGAAGTCTTCTTTCCTCTGGATGTCTCTTCGCTGGATTCTCACAAACACTTTCACTTTGTCTATTATCAATTTTAGAGGTAACGGGGGTAAGCGAATGTTTGAAGATAAAATAAAGTAAACAAAAAATTCAATTAGTTCATGAAAGTAAACTGTGGTTTATTCACAAACTAAAACAAAAGGAGAAATAATTAATATTTACAATAAACAACAAAAAAAAAAGAAAAGACAAGAGCTAATTGGAATAAGGGAGAAAAAATGTTGTACTCGCGTAAACAGGACTCAATAATAGTTGAAGAAAAAAATTGAAATAAACAGACACGACTTAAAAGTGCTTCGTGAAATTAAAAGAAACAAAACACCACTTGTAACTTTGAAAAATAACTTGTAAACTCCACACGACCAACTCCAACTTCCAACTACCAACTTCAGCTTCCAACTCACCACTTCCCACTAACTACTTCAACTTTGCTACCGACTTCAGCTTCCCACTACTACTTTTAACTAACAACCCCAACTTCCAACTACCAACTCCAACTTCCAACTTGTTGGGGGGAGAGGCTGGTAGGGCTAGGGCTTCTCCCATTGGCTGACCCGTGGGGTTGGGGGTAAACGCAGATAGCGCTTCGCTCAGCGCCAGGGCGCGCGCATGCGCTCTTTAAATTGCCTACCGCCGGGAACTAGTACGGAGAACTTTAAATGTTTGCATGTTCTGGTTGTAGCATCCGTACCAACGGTAGGACTTTTTTACCACATTTAGTAAATTAATCGCCGATGTTCCCTGTATGAGTGGTATTAGTTGGTATTATTAATTAAGTTTATATCACACATGTCAAAATATAAATAATCCCGCAGCTGTACCCTCTCGCGTGTTTGCGCGTACTTTCCCTCTATTACCCTTAACAATAGCCCGGGTCTTTGGAATACGCGGGCGTCATCAACAGGGATTACAAAAATTCTCAGTACGTAAAATGCGGGGCGTAACTGGTACCTGGGGTAATTCTAGAAAAGAATTTCAGGTACAGCGTTGTGGGCGTAACGTGCGGATTATTGAGCGTTTAACGCGAGTGCAATTTGTACATGGGGAAAAACCTACTAATCCTAGGAAAAAAAGAAAATACATAGGTAAAAAAAAAATTAAAATATACAAAATATACAAATTCAACTTTCAATGTATGTAATACGGACTTTACTCATTTTATAATTATTATGATTTATGAAGCTGATATATAAAGGGAATTAAAAAAACAAATGAGTGCTGCTGTAAAAAATAGAATCAAAAAATTATGTTGCCCGAGAAATTATTAAATTACGCTGATTAAATCAAAGTTCCGGCGTTTGCGGTAAAACTCCGGTAACAGGAGTGGGTCGAGGATTCCCTACGTGGACGCTCTTAGTCGTCACCACTAAGTTCTCTACGTAACCGAAGACGGACTGATTGCCAGGATCAAGCGATCTCAACAAGCTTATGATGGCTTGAAGGCGATCCAGGACCACTTACAGAAGACACCAGTCAAGGACTTCGTGATGAGAGATAGAATTCTCTTTAAATTTTGCGAGGGTCGTCAAACGCTGGTAGTACCTCGTTCGATGCGGTATGAAGTAGTCAGGAGTGCTCACGAGGAAGGTCATTACGCCGCTTTGCGGACTGAAGAAAAATTAAAACAGGAGTATTATTTTCCAGAGGCGAAGAAGGTGATTGAAAGAGTTATCCGTAAATGTATCAAGTGTCTACTTGTAAATCGAAAGACCGGTAAGCAGGAGGGCTTACTCCATCCGTTATTTAAAGAGAGTTCACCGCTTCACACGTATCATATCGACCACATCGGACCTCTGGAATCAACAAAGAAAGGATACAAACACATTTTAGCTGTGGTGGATAGTTTCACAAAATTCATCTGCTATATCCAGTAAAGTCGACGACGTCCAACGAGGTGGTACTTAAATTAGAAGTCCAGAAAGCAGCTTATGGTAATCCAGCTCAAATCATTTCAGATAGGGGCACGGCGTTCACGTCTAATGAGTTCAGAGTGTACTGCGCTGTAGAGAATATTTCTCATTTTCTCATTACGATAGGGCTGCCTCGAGCTAATGGGCAAGTTGAGAGAATGAATTTGACCATTGCCTCTATTTTAGCCAAATTGTCATTCGACGACCCTGCACGCTGGTTTAAGCATGTTGAAGCTGTTCAGCGAGCGATGAATTCGACTTATAGTCGCAGTATCGGACGAACACTATTTGAACTCATGATGGGGGGTTAAGATGAAGAATCGAGCTGACTTCAAGATTATGAAACTCATCAATGAAGAGATCATTGAAGAATTCGAAGCTAGGCGGGATGAGTCTAGGAAAGCAGCCAAGCAGCAGATATTCAAACTTCAAGAGGAAAACAAGCGTACTTTTAACCGACGTCGATGACCTGCTCACCAGTACACAATGGGAGACATCGTGGCGATTAAAAAGACGCAATTTGGTCCAGGGCTGAAGATTCGAAACAAATATCTCGGTCCATATCGTGTTGTAAAAATCAAGCCAAACGATACGTACGACGTTCTCCGAGAAGGAAGTCATGAGGGGCCCAGTCGAACTTCTACGTGCGCCGAGTACCTGAAACCATGGGGTGACGGGGACTATTCATCCGAGTCGGATGAATCGAAGGATGGCCGAATGTGGGAATCGGAGAGCACTGAATAAATAAAAAAAGGAGAGAGTTTTTTTTCTGACAAACAATAATAACACAGACAGTAGAAAAGTGGGGAAGTGGAATTCGTTATTTTTGTACTCATAAATCGTATGTAGTAAATAAATGTTGGAATTGTTGAAGTATGAAGGAGTTTATTAAAGTGTTCAGAAGAGGGAAGTTAAACTTTCCCACATGTATATAAAAACGTTGTATAACCTGTATTTACATTTATCTTGTTATTATAGTTTCAACTATCTAGTAGTAGTACTAGAACTGGGACGAATCCTCTGAAAAGGATTTGAAACACAAATCATGAATCGAATCACGTATACTCGGATTCGTAAGAGATATATGATTCGAATCAAAGATTTTAATCCTGTTTTTCCAGGGCCGGCTCGAAGGTACATGTCGCGCCTAGGCAGAAAAAAATCAAATGCCCCTTAAGAGCTTACATATAACCACAGAAAATAAATTAAAAACATGTTGACATTAAAAAAATGGTTTTATTTTTTATTGGATATTTGTATTTACCCATTCCACCATACACCTTTTTATTTTTGTAATTTAACTATATTTACTAATATTTGAACGCCACAAACACAGTGAATAGAATTTCCTTTTTTATTTAATGCTTTCCAGTTTTCTTCACTTGCTTCTTCTTCTTCTACTCGAAGATTTTCTTCAATTCGCGTTTTACAATTAACACATATTGAATGTTTATATGCCGCAAATAGTTGCACTCAGATGCAAAATTTGGGCATAATTCGAAATGTGTCTGAAATAATTAAATTATTATTTAAAGAAATAATTGTATGTTTAATATATAAGTTATTTCAATGTCGACGCTCGAACTTTGTTAGATGATATCTTACATGTTGTTAAAGCAATATATGTCAAATTTGTTGTAAATTGTGCAGTAGTGTATGGCAAATTGTCACACAATATTATACCGTTGAACACCGTGTCCAAATCATTAAATTTTATTTTCAAAATCACTGCTCTGTTCGAGAAAAGATAGTCATATTACGTGATTTTTATCTTCGCCACAACCGTCCTGCCAAGTCGACTATTTGACCTGTAGTCTGAGTCAACCGGTTCGGTAAATAATGTTTGGTGCGGAATTTGGTCTGGCTCAATTATCGGTCTGTACTTGTTTCAAAACAGTGGCATTACCATAGCCGTCAACGACGAGCTCTACAGATCGGTGGTTCTTGTGCCTATACTGGATAATAAGAATACCAACGACACGTGGTTTCAACAGAATGACGCTGCGTGCCACACAGCGCATGCCACGATTTACATTCTGAAGGACCGATTTGAGAGCATGATTACCTCGCGCTGTAGCGACATGAACTGGCCACCGAGATCGTGTGATCTACGACTTCTTTCTTGGGGGCTACTTTAAATCACAGGTCTATGCGAATAACCCGCAAACTGTTGATGACCTTAAAGTCAACACACCGAACGCCATCCTGCAAAAGGAACCATATTTATGCGACAGTCATTGAAAATTATACCTCCTGAATACGTGCCACCAAGCAAAGCCGTGGCGGACATTTGAACGACGTTATATTCCATACTTAATGCGATAAAATGTACTTTCAAACTAAAAAAAAAGTTAAGTGGATATCTCACACCTACCTTATTTTATTTACATTTAAAAATCGAGCGTCCTTATTGGAACACTCTTTACTTACGCTTTTATTTTCAAAACTATTCATTACATTTTGGAATTCGTACGGTAAGTTCCTGAGCTATAACGATTTAAATTATCAAAGTGAAAAAAAAACAATCGTCAGTTACGCCATTGTCTTGCTAGCGAAAGCTATCTCATTGTCAGTTTTTTTTTAACATCGATATAGTAATTACAATGCCGAAGTTTTGTTTTAAATCGTACGGTTAGTTTCTGAGTTATAACGATTTAAATTGCTAATGCAATCTATTTCGTTGCAAGTGTTTATAAACATTACAATGCCGAACGAATTTTTAAAATCGTTCGGTTAGTTCCTCAGTTATAACAATTTAAATTATCTAAGAGTAAAAAAACAATCGTTAGTTACGCCACTGTATTGCTAGCGCAGGCTATCTCGTTTTTATAAATATCAATATAGTAATTACAATGCCAAAAGATGTCAATGCCAAAAGAATTTTTGAAATCGTACGGTTTGCTCATGAGTTATGCCGATTTAAATTATCAAGGAGTGAAAAAAATAATCGTTAGTTAAGCCACTGTCTTGCTATCGCAAGCTATCTTGTTGTCAGTGTTTATAAACATCAGTATAGTAATTACAATGCCGAAAGAGTTTTTAAAATCGTACGGTTAGTTCTTAAGTTATAACGATTTAAATTATTAAAGAGTAAAAAAACAGTTGTCAGTTGCGCTACTGTCTTCGAGGCGTCATCTTTCTAGTAGCCAGTGCCAATGAACATAATTAAAGTAATTACAACGCCGAAATATTTTAATTTTTTGTATGCTGTATTTTATATGCCGGGCATAATTGTTCATTGAAATTCAGGAAGCAAGCAAATGGAACACAGGGACACGGCACACGGGATCTGAAAGCTCTCGCATAAAAATTTGGATGTAAACATTTTTTGACCCGATTTTTCGAGAGAATATTTTTTTGATATTACGCTAGCGCTAGCTCAAAGCTATTATTTCTACCCAATTTGAATAAAGAAACGTCATTTTGGGGGGGCTGGAGTAAAAAATGTTTCATTTTTTGTGGTTGTGGTGGTGGCGCTTGTTTTAAATTGGTGGTGCTAGCTCCGAGGAATCCGAATATAGTGTAAAAAAAAACTTGAAAAGTTAAACTTGGGGAGCTAGCATCAACCTAGCCCCCCGAAAGTTCAATCCCCCGTAACTCTCTCGTCTTAGTGGCTCTAGTTCTCATTTTTGTGGCGCTAGCTGGCGAACTTCGGCGAACTTCGGAGGGCGCAGTTGACTGAGTCGAAAATAGAATTTTGAAAAAAAAAAACTGTACTTTTAAAAAGCTGGAAAATATACCGGGTGTTCGATTAAGAAACGTCCAACGCCATTATTCTGTTATTTACTGAACGAGTTTATTGAATTAAAAACTAAAGTCAATAGCCGTTTAAATACTGTTTTATTATAAGGTTGTGTCAAACATGAATAATAATGACCCAACAAAAAAGTTACTTTAAAAATAAATGTGTCTGTTAATTCGCTATTGTTTATAATTATATTAGAAACAAAGACTAATAACAAATGGATGACATTGATTGCTTTACAATATCTGATTTTATTTTAACCCTTTCGGCCTTGACGGTGGAATTTGCTAACACAAAAATTTTGTAAATATACTGGGAATTTTTCTTTTAAATATACATCATGTTTGCATGAGCTGTAACTTTTCGGATAATCGTTTGTTTTTTAAAATAGTTTAATTTAAAGTCTTACAAAAGTGTTTTCCACTACCAGATTAAGCATGAAGTAAAATTTCGAGTTTAAAAAAGCCTGAAACAAAATTTTCAGGCTTTTCTAAACTCGAAATTTTACTTCATGAGCCACCCGTATAAAAAAGGTGACGTTCAAAAAGCATCACACCTTATCAGTATTTAGTACGCGTGGCGCATGAAGTAATATTTCGCCTAAATATTTTGTTTGGTCGCTCTGCTTTGCTACGCGACCAAACCATTTTTTTTGAAAATTCAAAATGTTACTTCATGCTTAACCCCTTAACGGCCGACCAATTATAGAGTTAACTTTAATAGTTGGTTTAAGGTAAAAATGTTGCACTTATTTTTATGATTTCTATGAATGACTTATTGTATGACATATTATGAATTTTTCTTTAAAATATATTTTTTAGGCATTCGTCGATTTTATATAAAAACGTGTAATATGAAGTTTAGAACGAGTGTTTCCACTCCTAATAAATCAAGCATGAAGTAAAATTTCGAGTTTAGGAAAGCCCCGCGTAGAAAATTTTCACGGGGCTTTTCTAAACTCAAAATTTTACTTCATGCGCCACGCGTATAAAACGCTGAAATATTGTGAAGTTAGAAATATACTGCCATTTTTTTTATGAAGAATAATCGAAATATTTAAATAACAAAATAATTACAGTTTTCCTTATACACTTTCAAGCCAGGTCAAATAATATAATATATCAAATGAACTTATATAGTAATTTAATTAACAAAAAAAATGATAATGTTGCGTGTATGCATCAATTGCGCTTAATGGGTTAATCTGGGAATGGAAAACACTCGTTTGGAAGCTAAATGTGAAATATTTGTAAAAACAACGTATATCTAAATATTTACAGCGTATAGAGTATATTGAGATATATATATACTTAAAAGAAAAACTCTCTGTATATCTGAGATAGTAATAAATAATATGCAGTATACA
The DNA here is from genome assembly GCA_932526585.2 of Philonthus cognatus. Classification (NCBI taxonomy): domain Eukaryota; kingdom Metazoa; phylum Arthropoda; class Insecta; order Coleoptera; family Staphylinidae; genus Philonthus; species Philonthus cognatus. The sequence goes on from OW052241.1 coordinate 109,262,166, forward strand.
GAGCATTTTTTTATCGCGCCCGAATAATTCCAGGGCTGAAAGGGTTCGGGCACAATTCATTTATAGCAGATAAATCTTGTAAACAAGTTTTTTTTTCTGGCTTAGATATTAAATTTAAATCAACATATCGAGCATGCTTGGATTCAAAAAAATAATGTCTAGAATAATAAAATAAAAAAGTATTTGCACACTGAAAAATATATTTCTAAACAAGACGGATTTTTCCTTGTTTGTCCGTATTTTAATTGCATTAATCACTAAAACATTTAAAGTAAACATCTAAACATGATTATCGTTATAAAGTTAAAATAGTTACATTTATCTTGGTACATTCTACTAAGTTAATTGGTTATTTCGAGCAAATATTCTCTCTTGTTCAATGCTATCATTTTACATATTTAAAGGTAGCATTAATCTTGTTTGTATTGAAAAACAAAGACATGGTGTAATTAATAATATTAAAATTATGAATCGAACAATATCTTGTAATTATTTTAAGTATTTAAAAATATTTACTCCAAATATTTAATGTTTAAAATGATTATTGGCTTTTTTTTTATTTCAACCAAGTCTGAGTTTAATTGTACATAAAAATAGTAAAAATTATAATAGTTGGCATGAAATATTAAAACATGTCATTGTAATTTTCGAGAATAAATAAATTTAATATTACCAAACGCTATAAGTAATGTTGCATATGCCATTGTATTTACAAAGAGTTTTATGTAACACCGAACATTCTCATAACGAGAATTTTTCTGTTTAGTATCCATATGCATACGTTGTACATTTTCCGACGCTCGGTTTATTAAAAGAACTCAATTTAAAGCTTTAAGCGAGTGTTTTCCACTCCCAGGATAAGCATGAAGTAAAATTTCGAGTTTAGAAAAGCCTGAAAATTTGGTTTGGTCGCGAGGCGCGAAGCGCGGAGCGGCCAAACCAAATTTTCAGGATTTTCTAAACTCGAAATTTTACTTCATGCGCCACCGATACAAAACACTGATTCAATGTAAAGTTTAGCGGTGTATTTTAAACTTCGTAATATGTCAGTGTTTTGTACCGGTGGCGCATGAATTAAAATGTCGAGTTTAGAAAAGCCTGAAAATTTGGTTTGGTCGCTCCGCGCTTCGCGCTACGCGACCAAACCAAATTTTCAGGCTTCTCTAAACTTTTACTTCATGCTTAGTCTGGGAGTGGAACACACTCATTTTAAGTTTAAAATTGAACTCTTTAAAAAAAACAACGAATATCTAAGAAATTAAGGCATATATTTGGGACATATATACTTGAAAGAAAAACCCCCTGTATTTACAAGTCGAGGCATTCATTGCGATTGATTGGCTACAATTTGTAATGGTCATATAGGCAACCCAATTTGCACATAACCTAAAAAATCAAAGGTGTCAAATCGTGCTTTGGTTTGATAAATAGAATATACGAAAATGAATATTGATAATGTTCGGTGTTACATAAAACTCTCTGTACACACTTTATGTTACACTATTTTATACAATCTTTATAAAAAGCGAAATAGTTTAATTATATTTTATTTCTATCTTTACGCTTATTTGTAATAATTACTCTTCTCATGAATTACATATTAAGTAAGTATAAAAATAACTAAATCGTCTGTTATTAACACGTTTCGGATATTAAAGTAAAAACAATGCAATAAAAAGGCAAGGCGTAAAAGGAAGGGACGTGCAAAAAAGTCATCTACAAAACATAATAATCAGCATTTACACACCAAATCGTGCAGAAGCTTTAATTTATACATGAATATTTTACCACGACGTTTTAATAGCAGAATTCATAAAAAAATACATGTATTTTAAATTGTAATAGTATGATAGATTATGGTACACGTACAATTATGAAAGTAGTAAATTAATAGTTGAATTTTAGCATGTGTCATACATTGAAAATACCATAGACAAATTGAAATAAAGAGAGCTTTTCTTATAAGTATACCTTAAAACGTATTGTAAATTGCTGGAATGTTGATAGCTCGAGATTTGGTTATAATTTATTAAACATAAGCAGTATATTTCCAACTTCCCAATATGGTCAGTGTTCTATACGCGTGGCGCATGAAGAAAAATTTCGAGTTAAAAAAAGCCTGAGTTTGGATTTAGACGCTACGCGTCCAAATCCAAACGCTCAGGCTTTTCTAAACTCGAAATTTTACTTCATGCTTCTTCTGGGAGTGGAAACATTTGTTCAAATATTCAAATTAAAGACTGTTCACAAACGATAAATGCTTAAAAAATAAAACCGTGATATAAATACGAATTGTCGTTAGATTTTAGGGTAATCTTGTTTGAAAAATTATAAGAAAATGATAAATTATTAAATCAATGTCAAATGCTTCAATTTTGCGTGGGAAAACACGCTATAAAATTCTAAAAGCGGGATTAAAATATCTCAACTAGTTATCCTGAAAAATCGTATCAAAGTTGTAATTTTGTGAAAACATCGTTAGATTATAAGTTAATCTTGTTTAAAAATTTTTAAAACAATTATAAATTATTGAATCAACTTTGAAAGCACTAATTTTTACTTTAAAATAGACAAGCTTGAGAACCTAAAGTAAGGGTTACAATATTTCAACTGGTTTTTCCCTAAAATCCTGTCAGTTGTGATTCTAGTGAAGAAATCATCAGATTACCTTAAAATCCAATGAGTTTTCTTGTTCGGAAAATTATTAATAAAATCAAATTAATTCTCCCCTGAAAATATAAACGTGCTGAGATCCTGAAGTTGGAATTGAAATAACTACAACTTTTTTTTCTTCTAAAAAATCGTCTCAAAGTTAAGATTTAGTAATATTTTGAGGTAATCTTGTTTTGAAAATTTTAACATGGCTTACCATGTTATTGCTGTAATAAAATTATAACATTTACCAGAGTAACAGAAACAACACCCAAAAAAAAAACGCAATTTTTTCGGAGACAAAGAAAAGATGAAAGTTATAAACAAGTCATATGAAAAATAAGGAGCAAATTAGGAAATAAATATTCAACAGCAAAAAGCTAGAAAAGTATTAAACCTCGTGAGTTAGGTTCACCATGCAGATGCGCGAACAATTGCATAGAGAAACTCAGTAATACCATTGAATAACTAATATTCTCTTCATTCATTAGTAATACCCATAAATTAATTTCTACAAATTGAGACTAATCAATATCAAATTAGGAATAAACAATATCAAATTGGGAAACAGCAATTTCAAATTGGGATTGAACTAATATTATTCAAGAAGTAACCAGTTTAAATAATTTAGCAAAAATAACAGAAACTATATTGATTTGACATGTTTTGTATCAGTCTTCTAAATTTAGAGTATTTTTGAATGTATACAAAATACAGGGTCCTGCATCTCACCTCCCGTCTTCTATAGCTCAGTTATTAATTTAGTTAGGATTTTGATATTAGGCAGACTTTGCCTGTATCCTAGGGCGTATTTCAGGAAAGTATTTTTGATTATACAGGGTGTCCCAAAAAAGTGTGACGTCATGATATATATTTTTAAATTAAATGGTGTACATTTTGTTAATAATTTGAGTGCCTTTTATGGTTACCTTCATACCCCTAAATTTTTATAGAAATCGGTTTAGTGATATCAGCAAAAAAAATAAAAACTAAAAAAAATCGGTTTTGCAATATTAATTTAAAAAATTAATAACAATTAAAAATAGTATCTCGTCAATTAAATTATAGAAGGAACTTATTAAAAAAGGTCTAATGGTCCCGATAACCAAGTTTGGTGGATATGAATTATACAGAGTGTGCAAAATTTAGTGTCAAACTTTTTAAACTTTAATGCACTGTATTTTTCTTATTTTAAAATGGAACTTGTGTATATTTTTATGTCATTCCAGGCGGAATTAAAAACAAACATTTTTCCTAATTACAACCCTATCACAATTCCTAACACATAAAAAGTTATTTGCAGAAAACTCGTTTTATCAACTAATCCAGTAGCCATTTTAATTAATAAAAATCGAAGGTGCCTTCGAAAAACAATTTATTGACGTAACATGTTTTGCAATTAAATTACATCTTGAAAGTCTTAAAGGATTCACAGATTTTCGTCTAAACATATTACACATCGTGAGAGTAGAATGAGATCGAAAAAAAAAATGATTCAGAGCAGGCATTGACTACTACAAAACGATTAGCAACACTGATTTTAATTCAATAAAAACAGGAAACTTCAAATAAATTAAAACACAAAACTCTATTCTGAAATTTGTCTTGCCAACCATGTTGTTCTAGTCAAGGCCTGCTCTGAATCATGTTTTTTTACGATCGCGCGGTATTAAATTTTATATAAAAAATAGTTTTAGTAGTAAGATTTCATAAAAAACATAATAAAAATACGCATTACTAAAATTAATTACCTACTAGAACTTATGTTCAATATGTCTTCCGTTCTCTTGGAGGCACAATTGAAGACGAGTATGAAATGACCTTGCAACTCTTCGTAATAGGTCGGGTGTAATGTTGTGAAATGCAGTTATGATTCTTTGCTGCATGTTTTCTGGCGTGGTTGGAGGTTCTTGATAAACGATTTCATTAACGTAGCCCCACAAAAAGAAGTCTAATTTGGTTAAGTCGGGTGATCGGGGCGGCCATTTACTTGGCCCTCCTCTTCCAATCCACAGATTCGCGAAGGTTGTGTTGAGATAATCCCTGACTTGTAATGAATAATGTGCTGGGGCTCCATCCTGTTGCAGCCACATTGCATCCCTCACAGCCATTGGTAAATGTTGACATATATCTGGCAATTGATTTTGCAAAAAATCCAGATACGTTGGTTCATTCAAATGTCCGTTAAAAAAAGTGAAGGCCAATAATATGTTCACCAATAATTCCCCCCCCCCCCCCCACATACATTAATTGCCCATCTGTGTTGTTGATCAACGTGCCTAAAAACTCTTGGATTGTGGTCGCAATAATAATGGGAGTTATGACGGTTCACAAATCCATTTTTATGAAAGGTGGCCTCATCAGAAAACAAAACCTTATCAAAAAAGTCAACATGTACTCTAATTTTAGTTTGCGCCCAGTTGCAAAATTCGACACGTTGATCAAAATCTTGTTCAAAGAGATCTTGATGGAACTGGATATGATAGGCATGGAAACGGTTGTCCTTTAAAATTCGTTGAACGGTTCTTTCGCTTACATCCACGGCAGCAGCGACTGCTTGTTGACTAACGGAAGGATTTTCCGTAATTGATAATAGCACAGCCAATTGATTTTCTTCAGTTCGAACCGGCCTATTTAACTGGTTTTGTATAGTTTACATTACCCGTATGTATAAATCTCTCCAATAAGTTTTCCAGGCTGCTGTTGTCTGGATGTCGTCGTTCCGGATACCGCTGTGCGTAAACTCGACTTGCCAAAAAACAGTTCTTTTCGCATTCTCCTAATATGAAAATCATATCTACGAGATCGTCTCGGTTGTACTTCATGACAACAAATTCTTGGATATAAAGAGCTTAACTCATATTGCTTTTAACTTTTACATTACTAAAGTCAAAATAGGCTTTTGTCACTTTGTTAAACAATAAATTGTTTTTCAAAGCCACCTTCGATTTTTATCATTAAAATGGCTATTGGATTAGTTGATAAAACGAGTTTTCTGCAAATAACTTTTAATGTGTTAGGAATTGCGATGGGGTTTTAATTAGGAACAATGTTTGTTCTATAATTCCGCATGGAATGACATAAAAATATACAGGGGGTCTAATTTAAAATAAGAAAAAAATGTGCTTTAAAATTTGAAAAGTTTGACACTAATTTTTAGACACTCTGTATAATTCATATAAATAAAACTTGGTTAACGGGACTGTCAGACCTTATTTAATAAGTACAGTGTATAATTTTATTAACGAGGCACTATTTTTATTTTTTATTAATTTTTTAAACCAATGGTGCAAAACTGATTTTATTTAGTTTTCTTTTTTTTTTGCTAAAATGACTAAACCAATTTCTATAAAATTTCAGGGGTATGTAGGTATCCATAGAAGGCACCCAAATAACGAACAAAATATATAGCATGTAATCTAAAAATATATATCATAATGATGTCAAACTTTTTTGGGACACCCTGTACAATCAAAAATATTTTCCTAAAATACGCCCTAGGATACAGGTAAAGTCTGCCAAATATCAAAAGCCTAACTTAATTAGTAACTGAGCTACAGAAGACGGGAGGTGGAATGCAGGACCCTGTAGATAGAGCTTTTCTTTTAAATATACATTTTCATATTTCAACTTATAAGCTTCATATCTTAAGATATTCGTTGTTTCTTTTTTTAAGAGTTCAATTTAAAGCTTTAAACAAGTGTTTTCCACTCCCAGGTGAAGCATGAAGTAAAATTTTGAGTTTAGAAAAGCCCCGCGTTGAAAATTTGTCTAGGGTCGCGAAATTTTACTTCATGCAGTACGCGTAAAAAACGTTGAAATATTGTGGAATACACAATATGCTACTAAAGCAGTATGCTTTAGACTTATATTTTTACCTTTAATGTAAAACCAGTGCTATCCATTTTTTAACAGTTAATGCAGATTTATGTGATGGCAAATATAAACAATATAGAATTACATATTTTATTGTAAAAACATTTACACTTGTTTTTGTAGGCAATAACATAACATGATAAACTACAATATTTTGAAATAAAATTGTTTTTCAGAAGACAATTACATTTTTGTATCCCCTTTCTAAGCATATTTGTCAGAAAGTTACCTAATAAACTTATAAAATATGAAATTTGAAATAAAAACAATTGGTTTGTTTCACTAACGTTTTACTTATTATTCCGACTAGTTTCGGCTTCTAGCCATTATCAAGTAAAACGTTAGTGAAACAAACCAAGTGTTTTTATTTCAAATTTTATTTTAATCATGTTTCACCAAGTGATTAATGAGAACATTGTGAAAGTTATTAAAAATGCTTCAATTTTAAATTTCATAGTAATACATTTTTTTTAAATTTCAAACTCCAATAACTCACTTTTGTTTACTTGTGGCATATCACGTTATTACAATAAGCCATTCAATTATAAAGCAAGCTACAGAGTAGTTACAGGCATGCATTAACAATTATATTTATTACACCCCGGCTCATTCACCATTTTTTTATTTATTCTTAATTGTAAATGATCAATCGTGCCATATTTAAGTACAGTTTCTTAGGCATTAAACCAAAAGAACTAAAAATCGTTTTCATTTCTATTATAGCTAATTAAAGAAAAACTTTAAGGTAATTGAAATCTTAGGCAATAAGTTTTTAAATTTCCTATTTGTTCGTTTAGTTTGGTTTGACCTGATGCTACATTTTGTATACAAACTATTTAGAGCTGTTGTGTAGCTCTAATTCATTTATTGCATAATTCAATATCCGTCGAGGTATTAAGTCGGGAAGTGATTGTGTTAATGAATATTTGGTCTTAACGAAAAAAAAAAAATGTACTGCATAAAATTTAAAGTTTCCTAAGCATGTTCCATGTAGCTTTAGAAATCATCATGTATCCTGAATAACTCTACAATTTGACATTTATTTAAACCTAACTACACAATTTGTCATCTATCCTAATCCAACTGAACAAATTGTCATCTAACCTAACTCTGGACTATTATACAATGCCAAAAATGATTTGTTCATTTTTAATAGGAAATAACACATGAATTATTTAAAATGCAGAAATAATATGACATCCTAAAAAGTAATAATGGGAGTTTTACTTTTTGAATATAGTGTGTGTTAAATGTCCGCCACCCTTCTCCACACACTCTTCTAAACGACGGACGAAATCTGCCATAACTCGTTGAAGCATATCCTGTGGAATAGCTTCAATTTCTTGTCGGATATTTCCTTTGAGCTCCTCTATATTTCTAGGCTTACTCTTGAACAATCTACTCTTTAAATATCCCCAAAGAAAAAAGTCTGGAACAGTAATATCGGGAGATCTCGGGGGCCAATTAAAATCACCGTTTCGAGAAATTAGTCTATTCGGAAATGTCTGTCGCAGGATCTCCATACTTATTCTTGCAGTATGACAGGTCGCACCGTCTTGTTGAAAAAAGTGATTTCTTTCTTCTTCTTCAATTTGCGGTATAAAAAATGTCTGGAGCATATGTGCCTACCGTTGAGAATTGACTGTGACTGTTTCGCCGTTTTCTTCAAAAAAATATGGACCGATGATTTTTGACGATGATACAGCACACCAAACAGTCACTTTTGGGGAATGTAAGGGTCTTTCATAGATTTCACACGGGTTTTCGGTAGCCCAGTATCGAAAATTCTGTTTATTTACCAAGCCATGTGAAGTAAAGTGTGCTTCGTCGCTCATGAAAAGATGTTGTGCGATATCGGGTTCCTCATTGCTTAACTCCAAAAAACGTTGTCAAAACTCAACACGGCTTTGTTTATCACGATCAGTTAACTTCTGCACCACTGCTATTTTGTATCGATGAAACTTCATTTTGTGCAGCATTCTTCGGGTACTTGTTGCAGATAAATTTAACGCTGCACCATGCCGCCGAACTGATCGATTTGGGCTATGCAGAATTGATTGTCTCACCCGTTCCTCATTTTCAGGATTGCATGCAGAGCGAATCCTCCCGGCTGATTTTCTTCTCTCAACTGACCCATGATTTCGCCACTTCCTTACCCAATACGAAATAACAGTTCGAGCCGGAACTTCATGAACATTAAAATGTAGAAGAAATAAACGTTGAGTTTGAATAATTGAACTTAATTTAAGAAATTTTTCAACACAAAATATGCGTTGCTGTATGTTCCAACGCACCATTTTGACAACTGTCAAAGTATCTCCAAAGTCTCCTCTATCAAATTGTTATCAGTAATATAGCGATTAATCAATAGTTATATTTGTTATTGCCTATTAAAAATGAACAAATCATTTTGGCTCTCACTGTATAACTATTAGGTAAGGAAATTGGGTTAGGTTAGATTAAAGTTGCTTTCATTAGGTTAGGTCAGATAAAAGTTATTTTGATTAGGTTAGGTTAAATGTCAATTGCGTAAAATGTTTAATATTTATATTTGTAAACAACTCTCTTTTGTAATTTTATTTAAATTAAAGTAGTCAATAATTCAAAAGATTGTTGCTCGCAGCTTTCAATATCTACGGATTTTCAGATTAATTTTAATTTTCTGATGTTTTTTGAGAATCTGTGTATTTTTTTGTTTCCTTATTTTGACATTTTGAGCCATTTGTGTTTTTCTTACAGGGAATTTTTCTTTCAAGTATAAATATCCCGACGTTTACGCTGTAAATCTTCAGGCATATAAATAGGACTAAAGATCCGCAACATAAATCATAGACCCTGTCAACATTTATGAAAAGAGGTGATAAAAAACAAAATGCGTTTATTACAGTTCGATATGACGCACATTGGGCGAATTGTTAATTACAATATAGGAATTCAACCATTTGTCTATAAACAAACGATTAAGAATATGAATTTGTGTTCAGTACTCATTCATTCACCGGATAACTATATACGCGTTTTAGGCTTTAACGCCTTCATCAGTATAGTCCCGAACCAGTACTTGCTATTTGTATTCTATAAAATAAAGCCCTCTTGTGGACGAACAATTGCTGTTTTTGCCAGCTATTGACGATGCTTCTCAAGCTAATGGGCATTAGATGGCGTTTACGCTTTCGAAACATACACACAGTTTTATGTAACACCGAACATTTTTATAAAAAGAATTTTTTTTAAGTGTCCATATGCATACGTTCCATATTTTTTCGGTGCTCTGTTTATTAAAAGAATTTAATTTGAAGCTTTAAGCGAGTGTTTTCCACTCCCAGGCTAAGCATGAAGTAAAATTTCGAGTTTAGAAAAGCCTGAAAATTTGGTTTGGTCGCGTAGCGCGGAGCGGCCAAACCAAATTTTCAGGCTTTTCTAAACTCGAAATTTTACTTCAGGCGCCACCGGTACAAAACACTGACATATTGCGAAGTTTAAAACACACCGCTAAACTTTACATTGAATCAGTGTTTTGTACCGGTGGCGCATGAAGTAAAATTTCGAGTTTAGAAAAGCCTGAAAATTTGGTTTGGCCGCTCCGCGCTTCGCGCTACGCGACCAAACCAAATTTTCAGGCTTTTCTAAACTCGAAATTTTACTTCATGTTTAGCCTGGGAGTGTAAAACACTCGCTTAAAGCTTCAAATTGAATTCTTTTAATAAACTAAGCATCGGAAAATGTGCAACGTATGCATCCATATACTTCAAAACAAAATTCTCTTAATGAAAATGTTAGGTGTTAGATAAAACTCTCTGTATGTAAAAGATTAGGAGCTGTTTAATTACCGCTATTTAATTAACCTATAAATACAGCCTCCTTAAAAGTGTAATAAACATTGTTAATCGTATTTATAATACACTTTCATTTTCAGAATTAAATAAAGGTATGTAATTACTACATTTTAGGAATATTAACATACCTTTTTCTTTGATAGATTTCTAAGAAAATGCGATTTCAAACCTATCTCTTAAAAAGTATACACTTAAATATATGTTTAAAAACGCATATCTCGTTCATTCTGGGTAACTGAACTTCTTGCAATTTTCAATTACTTGATACGTATACTTTGCTGTACCAATTAAAGTTTTTGCTCAAAATTGCTCTTGTAAGATATTTTCCCTTTCTTAGGTATTATATGCTATAAATGGTCATATATTCGTTGTTTCTTTTTATAGTTCAACTTGAAGCTTTAAACGAGTGTTTTCTACTCCCATGAAGTAAAATCTCGAGTTTAGAAAAACTTTAAAATTTGGCTCCCACTCATGTTGCTGACATTATTATAAATTTGACTACGACAGTCTTTGATATCAGTTCCATTTTTCTTTAAAAAATCAAACAAACTTTGTGGGAGTTGTTCAGCAGCATAACCTTCCATATCCAAGAACTTCGCAAATCTTTCAACTAGTCCAGTTGGTAAGACATAGCGCACTATTAAAGTTAGCTGGTCTACATGCGAAATTTCTGGAGTAGAATGGAATGATACCGAATAGTACTTGCATTTCTTAGTTTCGCAAATATCTAGTAAGCTTGATGCAATTAGCTGCAGACATTTCTCGCATGTTGTTTTTGATAAGTATGATGTACTGGGAATTTTTTTTTTAAATTTGTATGCATGTATGCATGAGCTGTAACTTTTCCGATAGTTGTTTGTTTTTTAAAATAATTTTTAAAATAGCGAAGCGGGGCTACCAAACCTAATTTTTAGTATATCGTTAACTTGTTTCTCATTGATCACTTGGTAAAACATTTCTATTAATATATAGGTATTTGATTAAAATTCACTTGGTTTGTTTTACTACTAAATTGTTTTATTTTCAACTAGTTTCGGCTTAATGCCATTTTCAAGAATTTTTAGGCTTTTCTAAACTCGAAATTTCACTGCATGCGCTATGCGTATAAAACACTGATTTTAGGTGAAGCTCAAAATATTCTACAAGAGCAGTATCAGAGCTGAGCAGGATTCGAATCATTCAGGATTCGAATCCTTATAGAGGATTCAATAGAGGCATTCGAATACTTTAGTTAAAGTCGATTCGTGATTCGGATTCGTTACATTTTTTTTAAGATGATTCTTATTCGAATCCAAATGCGGGTGATTCCAATCTTTATAAAATATAAATATATATAAAAGGATTCGAACATTTATAAAAAGATTCGAATACTTACAAAAGGATTCGAATCGTTAAAAATAATCCAAATTAATTGTTAGGATTAATATGAATAATTTGTTTCGTGTGTTTTTAAATTTCTGGTTAAACCAGTGTTTTATACGCGTGGCGCATGAAGTAAAATTTCGAGTTTAGAAAAGCCCCGTGAAAATTTGTCTCGGGTCGCTGCGCGACCCGAGAAAAATTTTCTACGCAGGGCTTTTCTAAACTCGAAATTTTACTTCATGCTTAGTCTGGGAGTGGACAACACTCGTTCTTAAAAGTTTCAAATTGATGGATCAATCTAGATTACTAAATTTATTACTTAAAGGATCGTTTTACAAAGGATACAGCTCGAAGGACCAATTGTAGTCTTTGGAGACCGAATGACTACAGGGAATTGAGGTTTAAAAAAAAACAATATCTGAAGGTTCACAGCGTGGATATGGAAGAAAACATCCAATTCCAAATCGAAGTTAGGTTGTTGTTTTCAGTGCATTTTTAACTTCACTTTAAATCAGTGTTTTATAGGCGTGGCGCATGAAGTAAAATTTCGAGTTTAGAAAAGCCCCGTGAAAATTTGTCTCGGGTCGCTGCGCGACCCTCGACAAATTTTCTACGCGGGGCTTTTCTAAACTCGAAATTTTACTTCATGCTTAGTCTGGGAGGGGAAGACACTCGTTACCTTAAAATATGTCAAACGTGTTAAAATGTGTATCGTAACTCTCAGAGTGAAAAAAAAAAATGATATGTCTATCATTGTACTTTCCCACATGTTAAATACTTCAGCTTTTTAAACAAATGTTTCTCATTCCTGTTAAACTTTGTTCATCTTTAACCTGTAATATTGGATTGGAATCCCTGTTCAAAATTTTAAATTGAACTCTTTTATACAATTCACGAATGCCTCAAAGTTACGTAAAAATAATTCACTAAATATCAATAAACCCGGGAAAGTCAGAGAAGTCATTGAATTTCATTCAAATTGACTAAAACACTGAAAAAAAAAACGTTTGAATAAATCACGAAAAGTAACAACATACACACAAATTATAAAAAATATCAAAACTATTGACATTTATTAAGAATCATATATATAACATTTTTCTTTCATATCCACGCTGTGAACCTTCAGATAATTGTTTTTTTTTTTAAACAACTTCAATTTTCTGTAGTCCTTCGGTCTCCGAAAACTACAACTGGTCCTTCGAGCTATAGCCTTTCTAAATCGGTCCTTTGAGTAATAAACTTAATAATCTAGAGTGATTCATCAATTATAAACTTCTAAGAACGAGTGTTGTCCACTCCCAGACTAAGCATAAAGTAAAATTTCGAGTTTAGAAAAGCCCCGCATAGAAAATTTGTCGAGGGTCGCGCAGCGACCCGAGACAAATTTTCACGGGGCTTTTCTAAACTCGAAATTTTACTTCATGCGCCACGCGTACAAAACACTGATTTGTAGTAAAGTTTAAAAATACACAATAACATCTTCAATCAGAGTAACACGGAATCAGATATTTAGTCTGTTATCAACGATGATCAGTGTTAATAATAAATAATTAGGTTTTAATATTTTCCTTAAAACAACTGCTAGCAATATTAAAATGTTAATGGTTGCAAAAAATAATAATCTAATTTATTCTTGAAAGATTTGTATGCGTGATTCGAAAAAACAGGATTCGAATCTTTGATTCGAATCATATTTATCTCTTACGAATCCTTTATTCGAGTATTCGTGATTCGAATCATATTAGGTGATTCGGATTCGTGATTCGAATTCATTTTACGAGGATTTGTCCCAGCTCTGACCAGTATGCAAAAAAAACGTGTATTCTGAACATCACATTACATCAGTCTTTAGTCCGCGTATGAAGTCAAATTTCGAGTTTAGAAAAGCCTAAAAATTTGGTTTGGTCGCTCCGCGCTTCGCGACCGAACCAAATTTACAGGCTTTTCTAAACTCGAAATTTTACTTCTTGCTTAATCCGGGAGTGGAAAATACTCGTTTAAGACTTTAAATTAAACTATTTAAAAAAAACAAACGATTATCTGAAGAGCTTGAAGTTCCTCTAGTGAAGGTTAAATATCCCTCCTACATATTTACCATTTGCCGCTCAAAAAGTGAAGAGCAACAAAATTGGTTCACAAATTTTACAAAGTCAAGAGCAAAAATACAATGATTTACTTTAAATGTTGTTCTGTTGTTATAAGACTTAAATTTAACAAATACCCCATGATTATATCAAATAAATGTATTTAGAATATAAAAATGTTTGAATTATTATATAAAATATATGTCACTACGAAAATTGTCATTATTAAGTTTTTTTAGACTATTTACATATAACTGTTTTTTGTTGTAGGCGTTCACTTTGTGCTACATATTAAATACACTTGTTAATAAAACACTTTTTACTTTGTTTAACCACTGTATTTTGCACTTAATAATTTGTGACTATAGTTCGACTATCTAGTAGTCATTACTTTACTTTAAGTTTGATAATGACTACTAGATAGTCGAAACTATAGTCACAAATAAAGTGCAAAATACAGTGGTTAAACAAAGTAAAATGTGTCTTATTTACAAGTAAACTTGGATACAGAGAGTTTAATGTAACACCGAACATTTTCATTAAGAGAATTTTTCCTTAAAAGATCCATATGCATACGTTGCATGTTTTTCGATGCTCGGTTTATTAAAAGAATCCAATTTAAAGCTTTCAGCGAGTGTTTTCCACTCCCAGGCTAAGCATGAAGTAAAATTTCGAGTTTAGAAAAGCCTGAACATTTGGTTTGGTCGCGTAGCGCGAAGCGCGGAGCGACCAAACCAAATTTTCAGGCTTTTCTAAACTCGAAATTTTACTTCATGCGCTACCGGTACAAAACACTGATATATTACGAAGTTTAAAACACACCGCTAAACTTTACATTGAATCAGTGTTTAGTAGCAGTGGCGCATGAAGTAAAATTTCGAGTTTAGAAAAGCCTGAAAATTTGGTTTGGCCGCTCCGCGCTTCGCGCTACGCGACCAAACCAAATGTTCAGGCTTTTCTAAACTCGAAATTTTACTTCATGCTTATCCTGGGAGTGGAAAACACTCGCTTAAACCTTCAAATTGGATTCTTTTAATAAAACGAGCATCGGAAAATATGCAACGTATGCATATGGATACTTCAAAGAACAATTCTCGTTATGAAAATGTTCGGTGTAACATAAAACTCTCTGTATAGTATGAAAACCGGAAGTGATATAATTAATTTCAAAAACAGTTATTTAGGCATTACTTTGAAAATTTATAAATAATAAATTTAAATATTGAATGCATTACTTTCTTCAGATTTTACATAATTTAAATGTGTACTTACAAAATTTATGTAAATGTTTTGGAGATTTGGAACGAACATAAAATATTTCCAACTGTACTTTAACGCTCCAGTTTTTAAACTGAAAATGTTGTCTAAGATGAAATTGCAACTGAATAGAGCCCATAGTTCCCATAGATAAAATTGAAAATGGAACTTCCGTTTTTGCGTTTCGTCGAGCGGCGAAACATAAACAGCGTTAATGGGGAATACGCGTTCGGCGACATCATAAAGACGGCCAATTTTTCTTTATCATTCCGCCGAACGTGTATTTTCGCCGCCGATCGGCTAACATAATATGGCATTGAATTTACGTTTTCAACAGCATGTCAAGTCAGCACGAACTCTGTTTAGGGCGGTCTTAGATGGACGTTTTTAGCGCGATAGCGGAGCGGGACGGATCGTTTTTTCCGCTCCGCTTTTAGACCTTATACGGAGCGGATTGAACGCGTTTTGCAAGCGGGTGCTACGCGAGTTCGCCGCCGAGGCTTCGGTGCCGTCTATCATTCAGTTGTGCTACGGTGAGTAATAAGTATGGACGAAATAGATTTAATTGCGTCAGATTATTATTTATTTATCCTTTATTATTCATAGACGTTACTGTATTTATGGATTTAATGTTTTTATAAATATAAATATTACTTACCTAAATTCCACATGCACTCCGCCCACTGAGCAAAAAACAAACAAATAACGTTATATCAACAGTGCAGCAACATTAAACGTTGTTTTAATGTTGATGAAACATTACTTAAATGGATTTGTTCCTTGGGCGGTGCCTGAATTTCTAAGATAAATCTTTCTGTATCAAACATACTTATAAAATCATGTTTTAGCGCTAGGATATAGACAATTACTTTTTTCCTTTTATTTAACCCGTAACCGGCATACAAATTTCTGTCAAAAATTTCACACACTTTGATGGGTAAAAACCTGCATATTAAAAATAGACTGTGAAATGAGGATTTCCCTAGTATGTTGGCCAATTGGAGAGTCAGGGAAAAGAGAAGCTGTTGGCGGTACAAAATTTACGAGCACAGAGACCGCTCTAAAAAAAATGATTATTAATTCTTTTAATTATTTTGTTCTCATCACACTATTTTTACAAGAGATTGGGGGCGATTTTAAATTGTTAGTTATTTTATTTTTCGCAATTTATAAAAAATATCAAAGATTTTTTAAATATTAAATAAAATTATACTCATATCTTAGAGAAGGAAGTTTACCTAAAAATTTATAGTTTATTATTATTATTATTTATTTTGTTTATTAATTTTTTTAATTTTGGACACTTATCTAAACGCAAAAATATTTATTTTTGCGTTACGACTAAATATTGTGAGGAAAATATTACGAATTTAACTCGCTTTGGCCGATTTTTAGAAAAATATTGCAAAAAACGCCCGCTTTGAAAACGCGCTTCACCCGCCCGTATAAGAAGGCGCATAAGAAACCATGTGTTAAAACTGAAAAACGCGTCCGTCCCGCTCCGCTCAAATTTAAACAAACGCGAGTGCTGGCGTTTTCTCCGCCTTGCACCCGTTCGTCTACGGACTCTCATATAAACCCATGTGTTAAAACGCAAACGCTTGCGCCCGCTCACGTTCCGCCTCGCGTTTAAAACGTCCATCTAAGAGGTCCCTTATAGTCAGTAATCATTTTTTATAACAATAAAAAAATCTTAATTTTCAGTTTCAGAAAATCAAAAAAATCCCTCTTTTTCGTTAGTTTAGATTTAAAAAACAATCCCTTTATACCTCTTGTGGCAAAAAATGGCCCCAAAAGGGGAATTTTCCTTCAAGTTCCCAAAACTTCTTCAGAGACGGTGTAATTGTGCAGGTTAGAACGGTTAGAAAAACCAGAGAGAGGGAGATCGTAAACAAACATACATATTTGTGAAACCAACATTGAGAGATCGTTACTCAACAACCTTAAAATGTTTACTAAATTATAAAATAGGGAATTCATTATTTTTCCTCACATTTGCTTGTTTATAATATATAGTAACGATATTTTCGTATTAGTGTTTTCTAAAATTGTTTTGCGTCTTACAGTAATTGCATAATTTGTGTTTCTATTTTGTATAGAAAGCGTTCGTTGGGTTTCAGTTCAGTTCATACGCATTCACATTAACTTCTTGGACTGGTGGCGTAAAAAATGTAAACTCAGTACAAGTTATTACAGAACAAAAACATTGTCCACATAATAGGGTCGGAAAGTGATGACGTCAAAAATGAGTGGAAAATTTGAAAGTGTCTCATACAGGGTGCCTGTATTGCAACAGAATGTATGGGGATCTCAGTTACAGTGTGATCAACAATGATTGTAGACAAGTTAAATTTCCCGCCAAAAAATGTTGGTACAACTAATTATATGAAAAGAAAATCCCCTAGATTGCTTTTCCATTGGCGTAGCAAACATTTTTTCCCAAAATAAATAAAATATTTAATCATAACTATATATTTAAGTTTTACAATTTTAATTAAATATACAAAGTAAATTGAAGTAAACGTACAGTTAGCATCCCTAATTTTATAAGAAATGTTGAAAATTATGGCCTTCATTTTCTAGGCAAATGTTAACTCTACGTTTTTTTAATCTGTTAATTATATAAATCCTGCAAGGTTCTGGCGTTTTTTTACGATTTTACACATATTAATATAAATTATCAGTCCCATTAAAAAATCTATATGGAATAATAATTCTGACAGCATAAACTTCAATACCTGTACCATAAACATTCGATTTCAAGTTTCGGGAAAAAATATGAGACATTTTAATTATCCCTCGAAAACGCGGAATGCTGTCATTCACATTCTCTTTCTAAATAACAGTTTAAAACTTGAATTTTTCGACTTTTCAAATATTCCTTCGTAAAGTGGAAACTTCAGCTTCAATTTCCACCAAACATTTTTTTGTGGAGTCATTTTTAGATGACGTGCGGTCATTTTTAATACATTATAAATTCCGCGTTTTCCAGAGCTAACTCAAACTTCTCAAGGAATACGGTGGGTGATGGAGGAACACGGTAGTCATATTCGGATTCTGGAGGTCATTTTACATAAAAGTGAGCGTCCATGTTTGACTAGCAGAGCTGGGCAGGATTCGAATCATTCTGGATTCGAATCCTGGATTCGAATCCTTTTAGAGGATTCAAAAGAGGCATTCGAACACTTTAGTTCAACTGGATTCGTGATCCGGATTCGTTTCATTTTTTTAAGAGTATTCGTAATAAAAGGATTCGAATATTTATAAAAGGATTCGAATATTTATAAAAGGATTCGAATATTTATAAAAGGATTCGAATACTTACAAAAGAATTTGAATCATCAAAAATAACTCGAATTAATTGTAAAGATTAACATGAAAAATGTGTTTTGTGTGTTTTTAAATTTCTCGTTAAATCACTTTTTTATACGCGTGGCGCATGAAGTAAAATTTCGAGTTTAGAAAATCCCAGAAATTAATTGTAAAGATTAACATGAAAAATGCCTTTTGTGTTTTTTAAATTTCTCGTTAAATCACTTTTTTATACGCGTGGAGTATGAAGTAAAATTTCGAGTTTAGAAAAGCCCAGAAATTTCACAGGGCTTTTCTAAACTCGAAATTTTACTTCATGCTTAGTCTGGGAGTGGAAACGCTCGTTTGAAACTTTAAAGTAAATGCTTTGATAAGAACATTAAATTAATGAAAATGTTTTTTAAGATAATAATCTAATTTTTAAAATTTTATCTAATATTATTTGAAGTAAAACTGATCCCGATTCAAGTTTTGTTCCCTGGCTTTTTGATATAACTTTCTTCTATTGTTTTTGTCAATATTTAAGTTAATTTTATACATTTTTACGTGTTTTGTAATTTGCCTGCTGATTTTGACAAATTGAATAATATCATAAGGCTTTTTTGTTAGTGTTTTGGTCAATTTGAATATAATTTTATGACTTTTCTCTGACCTTCCCGGTTTTAATGATATTCAGTGATTTTTTTATTTACGTAATTTTCAGGCATTCGTCGATTTTATCATAGAGTTAATTTAAAGTTTTGAACAGGTGTTTCCACTCCCAGGCTAAGCATGAAGTAAAATTTCGAGTTTAGAAAAGCCCCGTGAAAATTTGTCTCGGGTCGCGCAGCGACCCGAGACAAATTTTCGGGCTTTTCTAAACTCGAAATTTTACTTCATGCGCCACGCGTACAAAACATTGATTTGAAGTAAAGTTCAGAAACACACAAATACATCTTTAATTAGAGTAACAGGGAGTCAGATATTTAGTCTGTTATCAACGATGTTCAGTGTTATTAATAAATAATTATATTTTATATTTTTGTTAAAACAACTGGTAACGATATTTATATATTAATGGTTGTAAAATAATAATAAAGTTCAATTTATTCTTAAAGGATTTGTATACGTGATTCGAAAAAACAGGATTCAAATCTTTGATTCGAATCATATTTATCTCTTACGAATCGTTTATTCGAGTATTCGTGATTCGATTCATATTAGGTGATCCCGATTCATGATTCGAATCTTTTTTACGAGGATTCGTCCCAGCTCTGTTGATTAGTAATGAACTGCGTGCACCAGTTGAAGAAAAGATTCACGAAAACCGAAAGTGTACAATTTCTGTTTTCTTTATGAGCCTTGGTGGCAAGAGGTTCAACAATGACGATGAGATCAAAGAACATGTTTTTTCGTGGTTGACATTACAGGCAGCATCTTCTTATATTGAGGAAACACAAAAGCTTGTGCCTAGCTATGACAAGTGTCTACAAAATAGTGGGAGTAATATGTATTTGTTTTCTTTAACCAGTCAAACGAAACTTACTTTGGTAATATACTAGGTATTTTCTTGTATTTTTTGGCAACCTATTGTCGTCGGTACGTGTCAGTTTTCTCTGAGGCGCGAGTTGTAAATATATCCAGAGAATAAATCAATTTCTTTATCGACAAGCAGGCAATGTGCGTGTTCAGAGCATAATGTTTACTTGTCAATTATTACCGAACTGGGGGATAGAGAGATGCCGAACTGAAGGGATTACTGGGGAATCCTTGAAGGCAATCAACATGCAACATTAACATCCATCATCGTTGCTTGTCGTACCGTATTATGATACAATTATATTAAAATGGAAACATTATTTTTAATTTTATTATCTATACATACATATTGACTAAAAGCAGACATATATCGGTTTAGGCACTTGTCGCTTCGTGGGATGAGTTTGAATATTCGCTCCTGGTAAAAATCCTGTTCTTGTGTGTTCAGCCACGTTGTGGCGAAGTGTTTCACCACCTCGTCTGAAGCGAATCATCTGCCCCCTAGATCCTCATTTAAGTGAGAAAAGAGATGAAAGTCGCTTGGAGCGAGGTCTGGGAGGGTGATCGATGATCCTCGTCGGCGACCGTTTCTGTACCTCCCGCAAGCTTTCGACACCATTCTTCGACATGCCGACGAGACATTACAGTCTCTCCGTAAACCTCTACCAGCTGCCGGTGAATTTCAGACGCGCTTAAATGTTTCGCCCACACAAATCGAATTCCTGAGCGGATCTTTTCGCGGGATAAGTTTTCCAAACGCGTCGCCGCTTCTGTTAACCCTTAATTAGCATTGTAGGTCGCGGGTATGTATTAGAAGTTCCGTACACTACTACTTTCTGTATAACAGACGAAACTCCAGCAATATCGGCCTTGTAATCTTACTTTTTGATTACCTCTCGTAGTTTATGAACACCTCTTATTCTCTAAATATTACTCTATTTCAGATCCTTCTAAACTTGTTTCCTCTCGGGCCACTTATACAATTCTATATAATCAAGTGAGCCAAGATACAATTAATTTTATAATCATTTTCTATTTACAAAAATAGTGACCTTTTACATAGTTTGGGGGGGTTTGTGTCCTATGAAATTTCGTAACTTGCAGCCGGAGCTGCCGTGAATTTCATAGCGGTTTTTTGCGGTGGCCGAGAACAAAGTCGGAGAAATTGCTAGGGAACGGTAGCGAGAGGAAACTGACCTTTGGTGTGTCGGTATCCGGGTCCTTACAGCTTCTCCTGAGGGTGTAGTTCCGAGGTGATCGTCACTATTTAACTAATTGCCGGGGTGGCGCGAGATCGACCGTCGCGTGTCGCTGTACATTTACGACTCTCCTCTCTCGGTCAGCGGAGCGAACAAGGATGGGGGAAGTGTTGTGCATAGCAAAAAAAGGTGAAATAGGAAAAAGCGAGCATGTTGCCAACCGATTAGAAAAACCGCTTGTTTGTACCGAACACATAGTACCTTCTCCGTTAGAGATACAGGGTGTATACGCTAAACTGTTCGTTAAAAGTTTATGGGGTTCCCGCTGCATCAAAAATTTGAAAAAAATCTTTGACATTTGGTTGAATCAGTTCTCCTCATGTGAAATATTTTCAACTTTATATCACTTCAGGTTCCACCGGAAGAAGCACCAAATTTGTTATTTTAAACGAAACACCCTATCTATTAGTCATTGTTTTGGATTCCTTGTTTAAATTGCAACTTATTTTATTCGAACATATGCACATTTATCTCTTAGAGTTTTCAAGAAAAGAAAATATTTCTAAAATTTTGGTCTTTAAAAGGCATCTTGAAATCTGTCTGTAACTTCTCTTGAGAATAGGATAAAAATATGATTTATATCTCTACTTGTACCTAGAGGATGCCTCTATGATTAAAGTTATTAGAAACTGTCAATTTTGATAATAAGTGTTCTTAAAATGTCAATATCGAAGTGCCCTCTTCAATATCTCGTAATTCAATTTTTTTAAATAGAATGACCCATTTTTTATCACATGGTACGATTGGGAGGAAAATTCGTTCGTTCGAAAGATTCGTTTTTCGTCGCATTTATGCAGGGAATAATTTTAGAAATAGTTCAAATAAAATATGTTGCAGTTTAAACGAGGAATCCAAACAATTACTAATATATAGGGTGTTCCATTTAAAATAACAAATTTGGTGCTGCTTCCGGTGGAACCGGAAGTGATATAAAGTTGAAAATATTTCACATGAGGAGAATTGATTCAACCATATGACAAGGATTTTTTTCAAATTTTTAGTGCAACGGTAACCCCATTAACTATTAACGAACGATTTTGCGTAGACACCCTCTATAATTTAAATATGAAGAATATTGAAAAGTGTTTCAAACAAAATTTGTCATACATTTCTTCATATTATAGCTTTTCTAATTTATTTAACATGTACAACAAAGTGGTTTCAGTAAATATTGATCCATGACATCTATACAGTATATTTCGAACTTTACAAATTGTTAGTGAGTGATACATATGGAGCATGAAATTACATTTTGAGTAATTAATGTGTAAATAAATTAAATATTAATCAAATTCAAACTATAATTTTATTCACAAATATATCTATAGCAAAACCGTATCTGGATAAATCTTTTGGCGATTTTGCACACAACTTAAAGCATATAGTTTTTGTTCTTTATCAATTAATTGTCATTTTATAACATCGTTAAAGTCAGTTCAAAGTCAATAAAGTTCATTAAATTAAATTTTTCGAATGTATAGTCCAATTTTAGACGCGATTAGTGCTAGTCAATGACTAACTTTTTAATCACTCAGTTTTACATGTAATTATAGTAACTCTAAACGTCATTCACGAGGTAGTGAGCATTTGAGTTCTGTGGGTTTATTAATTATTAAGTATGGATGAATTAATTGATATTGCTGATGAAATGCAGCACTTGAAAGATATAGAAGAGATACTACTGTTAAATGATAAATTATATTATAATAACCCTAAACGTCATTCACGAGGTAGTGAGCTTTTGAGTTCTGTGGGTTTATTAATTATTAAGAATGGATAAATTAATTGATATTGCTGATGAAATGCAGAATTTGAAAGATATAGAAGAGATACTACTGTTAAATGATGAATTATATCGGCGACAAAAAATATATATCGCTCAGTGCTGAAAGGAGCCTATGAATTAGATATTGGTTATTATTTTTTATTGTAATTAGATAAATTAATAGATTTAAAATTATCTTATAATTTTTTTAATTATTTCAGCAGTTACATGAATTTTACCAATCGATAATTACTCGAGTAATTAAAAAGGTTGTGGAAAGTATTGCATCTCATAGAGCAATACATCAAATGTCCCACTACGATTGAATCTGTACACCAGGCAAAAGAAGACTTTGTTTCATGTAGAAGGGTGTCCTAGCATATATTAAAATTAAATGTCCAGGAAAAGAACATCCATCCACTTATGTACATAAATAGAAAAGGTTATTACTAGCCAAAATGTACGCTTCTGTGCAATCAAATTTAGCACAAGTCTTATAACTATTCCTTACAATATTCTAGTTGTATTATTCGGGTCTGCGTTAATTGCCTAGCAGCAGTTTCAATAAATGATAAAACACAATAACTTAAAAATAAATCCTTTCTTAACAAACCAAAACTAAAATTAATTCCTTTATCAATCGAGCAATTTGTCTAATAGAATAACCATCTTCTATTTTAGTTAGATTCGAATTTTTGAACTATTGTCTAAATGATGCGGTATATTGTCATTAAGAAAATTGACATATATTCGTAACTAGGAAACTGATCATATCCGGTTTAAACTACAACATATTTTGTGTGTCTAATTTTATTGCACAGACGTGTACAAGTACTAGGAGATGCAAAGTGTCGCATTTTGGACATAGCTCATTGGAGGGGTAGTGTTTATGACTTTCGTATATGGGATGCAAGTGCACTAAAGCAGCGCTTCCCAAACTATTTTGTGTGGTGGATCGGTACATTTGGTCCTAGTTTATCCATGGGCGTATCAAAACTTCGAAAGTAAAGAGTAAAAAATGTAAAAATGGAGTAAAATCTTGAAATTCTCAAATAAATAAATTAAATGAAAACCAAGAAAAGAGGATGAAAATCATATAGACCGTAAAAATAGGGTGTGTGAGTGTGTGTGTTACAAATGACTCTTTTATTCTGTCAATAGATTCCCCTGTTATAAACATTGAAATCGCTGAAGAAGCAGGTAAGCAGTTGCAAATGTTTGTAAATTAATAAATAGATATTAAAAAAAACAGCTATTCGTTTATAAATGTTTACTGTTAAAATTGTAAAGTTAATTACAACTAACCAAAATCATCAACACTAGATAGAAAAGTTAAACATTTAGAATAAAATCCTCATTAAAATTTATAGAAGTACTTTTTTCGTATTTTTTTAATAAAAAATTAATAAAAAATATTTAAGCTTAACCCATTACGCTTCATTGATACAATAAAGCAACATTAATAATTTTTTGTTAATTAAATTACTAAATAAGTTAATTTGATACATGTGTGAAGAAAAATGTAAATATTTTTTTATTTAAATATTTCAATTATAACTCATTAAAAAAAAAAAAGTTTTTAGTATATTTCTAACTTCACAATATTTCAGTATTTTATACGCGTGGCACATTAAGTAAAATTTCGAGTTTAGAAAAGCCTAAAAATTTAGTTTGGCGACCAAACCAATTTTACAGGCTTTTCTAAACTCGAAATTTTACTTCATGCTTAATCTGGGAGTGGAAAGATTCGTTCGAATTTTCTAATTGACGCTTTTATAAAATTGACGAATAGCTCAAGATTTTCAGCGTATACATTAGTAATACGTCATTCACAGAATTCATTAAATGTAAAGAATTCCACAAAAATCATTGAATTTTCCACTGCAAAATTAATGTTTTAAAAATCATACGGTGTCAAAAGGAGTGCAAAATCTCGAAAATGTTTTATTAACCCATTAACAGCCGAGCAATTATAGATTTAATTCTAAAAGTTCTTTTTATGATTTTTACGAATAACTTATTGTATTATATACTGTGAATTTATCTTTTAAATATACATACAGTATAAGCTGTAAATGTAAGGCATTCATCGATTTTGTATAAAAACGTGAAATTCTACACTTCTTTTAATGATATCTACGAATGACTTATTGTTGTACATACTGTGATGTTTTCTTTTAAATATACATAATGTATACGCTGTAAATGTAAGGCATTCGTCGATTTTGTATAAAAACGTGCAATATGAAGTTTAGAACGAGTATTTCCACTCCCAGACTAAGCATAAAGTAAAATTTCGAGTTTAGAAAAGCCCTGCGTAGAAAATTTATTTAACCCATTAGGCGCCATTGATGCATGTACGCAACATTATTAAGTTTATGTTAATTAAATTACTAAATAAGTTAATTTGATATATTATATTATTTGACTTGACTTGAAAATGTATGCGGAATAACGTAAACATTTTGGTATTTAAACATCTCGATTATTACTCATTAAAAAAATACATCAGTGTGTTTCTAACTTCACAATATTTCAGTGTTTTATACGCGTGGCGCATGAAGTAAAATTTCGAGTTTAGAAAAACCCCGTGAAAATTTGTCTCGGGTCGCTGCGCGACCCTCGACAAATTTTCTACGCGGTGCTTTTCTAAACTCGAAATTTTACTTCATGCTTAGTCTGGGAGTGGAAATACTCGTTCTAAACTTCATATTGCACGTTTTTATACAAAATCGACGAATGCCTTACATTTACAGCGTATACATTATGTATATTTAAAAGAAAACATCACAGTATGTACAACAATAAGTCATTCGTAGATATCATTAAAAGAAGTGTAGAATTTTACCTAAAATCAACTTTTTGAGTTAATTCTATAATTGCTCGGCCGTTAAAGGGTTAAACTGCATTACTTATTCTACACGCGGGCGGCGAAAACGGATTTATTGAAGAGGCCCTGCTTCTTTCTGCAAAAGATTTTAAAACGGTCAAAGCTGATTATTATGAACATATGACGTCGGATTTATTTTAAAATTAGTTCCAAGCAAAATAATTGCCCAAAACTTGTACCACATGGTGCTATTGTAATGGATAACGCACCATATCTTTTAGCACAAGTTAATAACATTCCCAACACGCCCTCTACGAACGATGAAATAGCTCATTTTTTAATTAAAAATTATATGTTTTTTGAAGAGACATACAATAAAAAGCAATTATTGGAAGTGTTGAAAACCAAGAATCATAAGAAAACCTACAAAATTGTCCAAATTGCACTGTAAATTTAATCTTATCGAAATGATCAGGTTAGAGCTAAAAAAAATATATTCGCCGGAAGAATACCGCACCAAAAATTAGCAACGCAACGATAGAGTTTATTTCACAAAAAGTTGGGTATATAACAGCTGACAGTTAGAAAAACTGCATTAAACATGTAATTAGCGAAGAAGATGAGTATAGGGCCCTCTTTAGAAATGTTCAACAATTGATAATAAATGTGGAAAATGCAAATTTATTTAAATTAAATGTAAACTGTTTTTATTTCATAGAAAAAAATGTATCTTATGGTTATACTATATTTATATTTTTGTAACATAGTGTATTCATTTGTTCATAAAATACACAACTCCTTTTTTAAGTCTTTTAGTTATATCATTAGGCTAAACAATGTATATCTTGTCTATCGTTGTGTCCGTCATACCTGGCCGACCCGAAAAAATAGGTGGTAAAAGAGGCTGTTTATGAAAATTATTATATGGTTCAATAAGTGGGCGCTTGTAAAAATTATCGCAAGTTAAGTATACCATTAGGCCATATTATTCTTCTATACCTGGGGAGACTATATGATCAAGCAATCCAATGTAGCTTTCAGAACGTATTTACCACTATGCTTTTCCTACGACCAAACAGCGGCGGCGTTAATTCTTTTTTGTCGCTACTCATTTTATTTTAATCACAGTGAATTCAAATTTCAGATATTTTTAAAGGGATAACTGTTTCTGATAACCCAACAAAAAAAGTGAAATAAGTTATATAAATTGAAAATGTGAGACTTTTAATTCGAGCGTAGAGTAGAGTTTTTACATTTTAATTTAAAATTCTCGAATTTGTAAAAAGCATAAAAAACGGTCAACAAACGTTTTTGTAAATTCTTTTTACAAAAGTATTCAAAACCAATCTTAAATTTTAAAACTCTTAGAAACACGACTAAACTTAAAATTTGTTTACAATCATTAAAAAGTAGTCAACATACTTATAGTACTAAAGCAATTTAAAAACCTTTTGCTTAGTAAATTATTTAAAAATTAAAATGAAAGTAAGTAAATGTTTCTTTTTTTAAGAATATAGTAGAGTATTTAATATGTTTATAAAAGTATTTCCAATGCAATCTTTGGGGGTTGTTGTGCGGGGGTCCACTTCGATGCGAGAGTCAAAGAGATATAGAACGTATCAGTGTCATTTATTTACATATATTTACAAGGTAATTAATCGATATTATTCATCGGCGATGACGTCGGAGTCGGTGGTTCGTATGTATGCGGCTCTGCCGTGGTACCGGCGTGGGTCGCAGGAAAGGATGCGGAAGGGGTCCACACCGTGATATCAAGGTGGACTGACTGACAACGCTGTCAACTGGAATCCTTTCCTCGGTGTCCTCGGCAGGGGTGTGACAGGGCGGCTGCAGGCGTTCTGTAGTTCTGGTTCGTCTGTGAGTGTGCACCAGGTGTTGCTGGTCCAGGGAGTGACGTCGATGAGGATTGAGATCTTCCGGTTGCCATGAAACTTGTGCTGTTTGATGATTTTAGTCGTTTATGTAAGAACAACGGTTCTAGCGGCCTTGGGTGAACACGCTAGGTTGGTCTGACTTCTAGCGACTATGGGTGAACACGCTAGGTTGGTCTGGCTTACTGCGGCTATGGGTGAACTCGCTGTAAGTGAGCCAAGCAGACTGATTTGTTATCTTTTTTTTTAATTTCCTCCTGGTGTTAAAATGTAGAAAAAGCCAAGTTTCCTTTTTGTCCCAATTCAGAGGTGTGAATTGGGATATTTGATTTGTTATCGCCAGGGCGAGCGTTTCTATATCCTTCGGGTTCCACCCTGGTAGCTGGTTCGAGCGGTGGGGTTGTATTTTTGAGTGCACGCGCTGTCGTGGGGGTGTACGCGGGTCGCCTCGGGTACTTGCGTACGTTGGTGAGTCACCCTACTCACGACGTTGTTCCGCGCGCCGGTTCTCTGCACGGGTGTATTAATCCCCACACAATCAATCCAAAGAAAACTGCAAAAAAAGTTTCTGATTGATCGTTTAACGAGGGTTTTCATTCCCAGCTTAAGCATGAAGTAAAATTTCGAGTTTAGAAAAGCCTTAAAATTTGGATTAACCGGCGCGCGAGCGAAGCGAGTCGCGACGGCAAATCCAAATTTTCAGGCTTTTTCAAACTCGAAATTTTTTCTTCATGAGCCACGCGTATAAAACACTGATCTAAAATTAAGTTAAAAAGCATACTTCATCTTTATCATTCAACTTTGAAAAGTTAACTAGAACTGACAAAAATAATCAACAATAAAGAACATTCACTCATCAATATGTATGTACAAATAAGTCTAAGGAATCCAACTTTGACAAATTTAATTTGTACAATATTTGATTTTCATTTTTCATGATCTTCATTATTCTACGATATTTTATGTAGAAGCAATTGAGGTTTCATAAGTTTTTAACTAAATTTGGTATAATTTTTGTCTTCTGCCTTACCCTGCTCAAAATCACGTCCTTCTATTGAATTTGAGTTAAATTTTGTATGCTAATAACAACAGACAATATTCAGATAACAATGTTGGACATAAAGTTTTTTTTATAAAGCGTGTAAACGAATTACTGTACAGGCTCTCTACCACATAAGGGGCAGCGTATAAATAAACAATACCTGCATTTGAAATTACCATACCTTTAGTAGATAGCTCACAAATAATTATTAAAAATAATTAATAATATGGGCCACATTGCACATTGCACATTGCGTATTTTAAGAGAGATTCCACATAGACTGGTAGTTTTTAAACGATTTGGATATCGAATTACACCATCCTGAGAAAAGTGGGTCAGATTGTGATTGCTGACTAAATTCCGAATATTTTCTAAACGTGTTAATGAAATTCAATATTTTTCCTTATTAGGTTCACACTTCACTTTATCTCCACTCTTATTGAAATGTTTAGATAAGAGCGGTGAGGGTGGATGATTTTTAAACATAAAAATAGTTTTCTGCTTAGTCTATGATGAAACTTATTCCATGCAACATCTACATTTTGTAACATGGCGCGATACGTTTATGCAAACATTGAATTGGCAGACATGTTTCTTATTTACGGTGAAACTCGGTGTAATTATGCGGAAGCTGTAAGAATTCATCAAGAGCGATTTTCTGAACGACACTTACCACCGCCAAACCGATTTAGAAATTTATTACAAAGAGCACGCGACACTGGAAGTTTGCAGCCCGTCGCCGGATATTTGCGAGCGGAAGATGAAATTTTGAATCTGTTGGAAGCTGATCCTGGTTTAAGTACCCGTATTATCGCCGCTCAGCTAAATGTATCGCACACATTTGTCAGCAGTGTTATACGAGACAATAATTTTTATGCGTATCACTACCAGCGTGTACAACATCTTCAACCCCATGATTTTCCCAAAAGAATTGCATTTTGTCAATGGATTTTGGCACAAAATATTCAAAATCCTAACTTTACCAAAGACATTTTAGTGACCGACGAATCGTGCTTTACGCGTAATGGACGTATTAATCTCCATAATATGCATGTTTATGCAATAGAAAATCCTCGTATTACGCGTAGAACTCATTTCCAGCATCGCTTCTTCCTTAATATCTGGGCAGGTATTTTAAATGATCAATTAATTGGGCCATTTATATTCCCATTTAATTTGAATGGAGAACGATATTTACGATTTTTGCAAGATGACCTTTT